>JARGCV010000001.1:4687500-5327500 GCA_034064705.1 Bothrops alternatus | reverse complement strand
GCAACTTCACTTGCCTAGAATTACTTCTTTACTCATTGCATGTGGTTTGGCAGTTGGTTATTTGGAAGTATATATTACAGTGGCACATTTAATAATTTTTATTCTACTGATTTCTTTGCTGGCGCAGCAAATCTCATTGCTGTGGTATAATTTACATTTGAAAACAATAGAGTATGAATCTCATGAACCCCTGAGATTTAAACTCTCTTGTTAACCCTTTAAATACACTCTGACTTTATACCACACTAAGGTATCTGGACAATTGCAGGACTGCACAAACCTGGTAAGGCACAAAATTGTTTTAAATTTCCCATTAATTTCTATTTCCTTTAAGATCTCATTTTGTCTTATATTTCTATTCAGTATTTCAAGAACCAAAATAAACATGAGAGGAAACAGTGGGAATCTCTGTGTTGTTCCTTTTTCTATCTCACAAGATTTTGTTAGATTTCCATTAACAAATATTTGTGCTGTCGGTGAAATGTAAATCAACCCCTCCCATTTTATAAAGTTGCCTCCAAATTTTATCTTCTAGAATTGTGAAGAGGAAAGCCCAGTTCAAAGTGTCAAAGGCCTTCTCCATATCTAAGTAAATCAACAAACTATATAAACTAAAAATATAAATAAGTTAATACAACTATATAAACTAAAAACATAAATAAATTAATACAAAATGGGGAGGGCAGGAGCAGGAATGGGGGTAAAGTTGCCAGTCGATCAACCACCTCCACTGTGATGCACCCCACTGGAGCCCCACGCTAACTGGCAGAGCCAGTTCTTTAGGGTCTTCCAGAAGATCAGGAGGGTTGGAGCAAATCTTACTGGGACGGGGGGGCAAGATGTTCCAGAGGGCAAGCGCAACAACAGAGAAGGCCATTCTCCTGAATCCTGCCAGCTGGAATAATTGGGATGATGCAGCCCACAGCATGGCTCCTCTATCAGCAGGGGTGGGGAATCGGTGGGATGGGCCAATCCAGTGGGATGAGACAGTCCCTCAAGTATCTTGGACACTTACAATGAAAGGCTTTAAATTGCACCCAGAGGCAGACTGGCAGCCAATGCAGCTCGCAAAGTAGTGGTGTTACATGGATCACTCTTGGTGCCCCAAGAACTGCTTATAGTGTTTCACCCTGCACCAGCTGTGGCTCCGAATGCTCTTCAAGGATAGACTGCATTGCAGTGGGGCCTGGTTGACTGAATGCAGGGACTCCTGCTCCAGAAAAGGCCACAACTGGCACACAATCCAAAGTTGCACAAAGACTCTCCTTGTCAAAACTGCCTCCTGCTCTTTGAGCAGGAGTCGTGAGTCCAGGAGAATCCCCAAATTGTGGGACCAGATCTGTCTGGGATAGTATAATCCCACAAAGTTCTGGATCTGGGAGTTCTATACACCCAATGTCATTCGGTCTTGCCAGGGTTCAGTCAAAGCCTGTAGCCCCGTCCAAGCCCCCACAGCTTCCAGGCACTGCAAGAGGGAAGTAACAGCATCATTTCCACCCAGAGGTAAAAATACAAAGCTGGGCATCATCAGTGTACTGCAGATACCTCAATCCATGGTGAAAGATGATCTCACCCAGCGGCTTTCGTAAGTTATATTTGATAAAGTGAACTGCAGTTTGTAAAATTTTATGCTTTTGAATAAAATTTGTTAGTGAGAAATGGTGTTACCAAACTCCTGATTATTTTATAACTATAACAATTCCCATGACAATTATCTGGGGTCCACAAAATAAAATGGAACAATCATTCATATTAGATCAATCACCATTACTAAAGTTCAGCCTCTCTATATAATGATTTATGAACCACAAAGATCTCATCACTCCAGGTAGCATAGCCTGCAAATAAATAGCTGTATTGTTGATGTGCCCTATCAAAATATGAAAAGTACTACCAATTTTTAATATTTTATTAAATATTTAATCAAATATTGAATATTTAATTATTTAGTAACAAAATATGTTAAATCTTTAATTAAATATATATTAATATTTAGAATTTCTCTCTCTTGCCTTTCCTCAGAAAACCTACGGCAGGTGGCGGTAGATAGCTGACCCAGATTGGGTCTCTGGAAAGCTGGCTGAAACTTGAATGGGTGACAACCAGGAAATCCCAGGGCTTTAAGACAAGTATGGAAAATTGAAATTGAATCGCAAAAGAAGCAGTGCCAAACCATTTCCATGCTATTGCCAAGAAAATTGCATGGATGTGTTGATGAACTGGCTAAGAAAAAGTGTTTATCAAAATAAGTATTTGGTTCTGAGAATTTATAAGAAGTGTTGAAATTATATAACAATAAAAACAACATAGCTTCTGCACTTGATATCTATTCCACACTACCGCATCATTTAAACTGCGTATCAGGTTCTGGGGGGGGGGAGGAATGAGAAGAGCTCCAATTCAAAATTAGTTTATAACATATGCAAGTACATTCTTGGTTTAGTTTGTATGATTTCTTTTTAAGTCTCAGTACTATCAATAGAGCCATCTCAAAGCTCATTTCCATGATGTGGTTTCACTACTCACTACTGCAAAGCATGTTTTAAAAGTCCCCCAAGTACTTGCATGTCTGATTTTATTGAGAGTTCTTGAAACAATTTTAGTTTTCAGCACTTTTTTAAAAAAATATGTAATTTGATTTTTTAGTATGTTTAATTTTTTCCCCAGCTGTAAATTATTATTGTAGAAAATCTAATCCAAAAATATTGGAAAAGAAAACTTATGTTTCACTTTTTGCATTGGCTGCATGTTTCTCTGAAGCGCATTTTATTTCTATTTAAAGAATATTCCATTCTTTTCTTTTATATACACTACTCACCTATGAATGCCATGATCAGCTTTAAAATGGCCCACTAGTAAATATTTCCACCTGCTGTTTCCTCACCTGAGTGGTGCAGCTAAAAGACAGTCATTCCACTATAATGTCTGTGAACACCCCGATTGTTTGTTTGAGATGTATAAATTGTGGTCTCAGAAGCACGTTTGGATCCTCAATGTCATAGGTGAGGCCCCTCCACCGATTATTTTCAAACTCTAATTTTTGAGATAATAGAAGTGGAAAGTTATTGAAAATATATAAGAATAACTGTATTAATTGTATTTAAGTAGATTCATATTGAATGAGAAGGAAGTATTAAAATATTATTTTTGTCTTAGTCTTGACCACTTTTTAGACTGAGGTCTATGGCATGGATTTAAAGACCAGGTACGGTTTAATACCCCACCCCATTCCCAGGTTGTACAGTCTGGTTTATAAGCATGTACATTTTTAAGCAAAATTAGAAGATGATAACTGAAGAGAACATCCAACCTTAAGCCAAAGTGTAGATCTCTGTTTCCTATTTATGTTATTCAAGGAGAATAGCCTATAGGTTTGAGTGGATGCTTACAGTAACAAACCACAATTAATCAATAAGATATAATATCTGAACTGAATCGGGTCAAATGTCTAGGGAACAATTATTTTGGAGTTTTTGATGCTCCCTGAGCTTGGTTGTTCGCTTGCAGATGTTTTATTACCTGACTAGGTAACATTATCAGCAAATAAAAAACTTCAGAGAGCACCAAGGACTCCATTTCAATCCTGAACAATGTATATTCTCTACTGGAACAATTACTTTTTGTATTTTATGATATTTTGTTATGGACATTTATTACTTAACCATAATTGTCAATAAAATATTCACCTCTTTAATTTTGAGCTGCAGTAAGAAGAGAATATATTGTATTTTTTTCTATCTCAGTATGCAAATGAACTTTAATCCCATCATTACTTTTATTATATTATAAAATCCACTAAGAAATACACCTAATAGGGTTTCTAGATTCCTGCATATAGGCCTACAAACACAGTTTCCAAATAACTATTACATGTTTCACAATTTCTTTTTTTAATAATATTTTATTGATTTTTTTTACAATTCAAAAGTACTTATTCAACAAATGTGTTCTCTGAGTTTATCACTCACTAATACAAATTAAATTCCTAATCCCTTGTTCATTTCTCCAGCCGTTGATAAAATAAGTCCCAAGTTTGAAAATATTCTGTCTCTTTTTTTTCTTTCAACCTCAGAGTAAGTCTGTCCATTTTTTAAATTATTTCTTCCTCTAATGGTGTTTCTTCATTTTTCCAATATTGTGCTAATATGATTCTTGCCGCTATTGTCACATGTAAAATTAAGTATATACTTTTTTTGTCAAGCTTTTCTGACATTATACCTAATAAAAATGTTCAGGTTTAAAATTTACATGTTTTCCCAACATCCTTTCCAGCCAAGTATGCATTTTTGTCCAATATCTCTTTGCTTTAACACATGTCCACCATACATGATAATAAGTACCTGATTTGTGATTGCATTTGCAACATCTGACATATTTTTAAACATTTTTAATCTTGCTGGTGGCAAGTGCCATCTATAAAACATTTTATATAAGTTTTCTTTGTAAGATGTTGACATTGTCAATTTATAATTTCTTTCCCACAAGCTTTGCCATTTCTCTAAATCTATATTGTATCCAAAATTCTTTGCCCATATTATCATTGTTTCTTTTACTTGTTCATCTTCCATTTTCAAATTCAATAAAAAGTTATACATTTTCTTAATTAGTTTTTCATCAGAGGTTAATAATATCTGATCAAACAAGATCTGTTCTCTGTAAAATCCATACAATTTAACATCTTTATCATATCTCACTTGCATTTGTAAATATGACCACTATGATAGATCAATACCCTGATTTTTCCATCTCTTGTTTAGATTTTAGGTTCCCTTCAGAATTTAGAATATCTTTATATGTCCATATTTTCTCAAGACTGACTAAATTTGGATGTACAAATGCTTCCATTGTTGAAAGCCATCCTGGAATTTTCAAGTATATTTTACATTTTATTTTTTCCCATGTTAGTAATAATGCATTTCTAATATAGTGGTTTTGAAAATATTTATGAATTTTATTTTTCCCATACCATAAGAAAGCGTGCCAACTGAGTTGTAAGACATATCCATCCAAGTACAACAATCTTTTATTTCTAAGAATTATCCATTCTTTTACCCATGTTAATACTGATGCTTGATAATATAAGGCCCATTCTGGCAAGCCAAAACCTCCATTTTCCTTAGCTTCTTGTAACATTTTCAATTTTATTCTAACTTTCTTTCCTTGCCAAATAAATTTTGAAGTTAGGGAATTTCAGTCTTCAAAGAATTTTTTCACCAGTTTTATAGGTATCATTTGGAATAAAAACAGTATTTTTGGTAACATATTCATTTTCACAGTAGCAATTCTTCCTAACATCGACAGTTGCAGATTTTTCCATTTTTCTAAGTCAAGTTTTATTTGGTTTAGTAACTTTATATAGTTGTCTTCTTTTATCATTGAACATCTTGCTGTCAAATATATTCCCAAGTATTTAACTTTTTTAACTATTTGTAATTCTATTTTTTCTG
This sequence comes from Bothrops alternatus, assembly GCA_034064705.1. Lineage (NCBI taxonomy): Eukaryota > Metazoa > Chordata > Lepidosauria > Squamata > Viperidae > Bothrops > Bothrops alternatus. The sequence goes on along the minus strand of JARGCV010000001.1, from coordinate 5,322,053 downwards.
ACATTTTTTGTTTGTTTGTTTATCTGTAAGATTTTTAACTATCACTTTGGTTTTTTTCTCTGTTTATCTTCAGTCCTGCTATCTCTCCAAACTGTTCTATCTTTTCCAATAATTTAGGAATTATTTCTAATGGTTCCTCTAAGATAAATGAAAGTCATCTGCAAATGCTTGCAATTTATAAGTTTCATCTTTTATTTCCAGTCCTTTAATTTCTGAATCTTGTCTAATATTTCTATTTAAAACTTCCAAAGTTAAAATAAATAACAGTGGAGATAATGGACAATCTTGTCTTGTGCCTTTTCTTATGTCCAAGTTCTCTGTATAATCTCCATTTACAATCACTTTTGCTGTTTGTTTATGCATATTGTCTTAGTCATATTTATAAAATTTTGTCCAAAGTCCATTGTTTTTAGTTGTTGAATCATAAATTGCCAAGAAACATTATCAAATGCTTTTTGGGCATCTAGAAATACTAGTGCCAATTGTTTCCCTGGATGCATTTCATAATATTCCAATATGTTCATTATAACTCTTAAGTTGTTTTTTATTTGTCTCTTTGATAGAAATCCATTTTGATCTGGATGTATAAATTCAGAAATCTTTTCAGTATCTCAGCTATTATTTAAGTAAAGATTTTATAGTCCACATTTAGTAATGATATCGGTCTGTAATTTTTTATCTGTGTCAAATCTGAGTCCTCTTTTGGTATCAAAATAATATTTGCATCCATGTGTTTGGGAATTTAGCCTCCAGTAAAAGTTCATTACACACATCTTTCAACAGTGCACTTAGTGTATCTTGTAGACATTTGTACAACTCATTTTTTATCTTCTTATTGCCTTTGTCAGTTCCATCATTGTTATTTTCTCATTTAACATGGTTTTAAAATTTTCTGGAATTTTTGGTAATTTTCCATATATTGAATCATTTTCTCCAATGAAGTTTCTTACATATCATACAGTTTCTCATAATATTCTTTAATTATCTTTTTAATGCTTCATTTTTAAATTGTAGACAGCCCTTTTCATCTAGTAAGTTGTTTATCAATTTTTTCTCCTTCTGTTATTTAAGTTTATAAGCTAGCCATCTTCCTGGTTTATTTGCATTTTCAAAAAAAATTGTTTTGCTTTTTTAATTTGCTGTGTCAATTTTTCTGATTCTATTAAATTTAATTTATGTTTTATTATTTCCATTTGTCTTTTCAGTATTTTCTTTTGTGGATTTATTTGTGGTTCTAATTCTAATTTTTTTAATTCTTCTTTTAATAGTAAATATTGTTGTCTTTTTTCTTTGTTTTTTTGTCATGTTTGTTATAGCTACACCTCTAAAGTATGCTTTGGCTGTATCCCATACATTTTGTAATGTTGTATCTTCTTTTTTATTTTCTTTGAAAAAAAACTCAATTTCTTTTGTTACTAATTCTATAAATTCTTTATCTTTTAATATAGATTGGTTCAAGGTCCATCTTAATTTTTTCTATATTCCTTTCCATGCCATTTTTAAAGGATTATGGCCTGCCCAAGTGCCTAATTCTATCTCAATCTCCTGCATATTAGTTCTTAATTCAGGCGTCTTCCAAATCATGTCAAGTCTGGACCAAGATTTATGACTGTTTATGAATAAAATGTATATTGTAGTTTTTCTGGATTCATTTCTCTCCAAGTATCTTGTACACCAATTTCCTCTATCATATTTTTAAAAAGTCTTAGGTAATATTTTTCTTCTTTGTTTTCCTGTTTAGCTACTTTTATAATCTAATGTCCCATCTATTATTGCATTAAAATCCCCTACTAGACAAATGTTTTAATATTCCATTTCTGCTATTTTTCTATGAAGATTTTGATAAAATTCTTCTTGTTTATTGTTTAGTGCATATATTACTACCAAAAGTATCTGTTTTTGATTTAAAAATATTTCTACCATCACAATTCTTCCTTCTTCATCTGAGTAAATCATTTTAGAATCTATTGTCTCTTTAACATATATAGCTACTCTTTTTTTGTTGTGCTGATGCATGGTAGAGTTTCCCAATTTTGGGGTATTCCAAAAGTTTATAGTATTGTTTTTTATATGTGTCTCTTGCAAACAAATTATATCAATATTTAATTTCTGCAATTTTTTAAAGATTCTTTTTCTTTTTGGTGGAGAATTGAATTCATTTATATTCACTGAAAAAAAATCCGTTTTCTTTCATTTTATTTACTTACTTATCAAGCTTGCAGTCCTCTGCTCTCTTGCCATTCGCTCACCTTCTTGATCTGGCTTGTCTCTCTCTTCTTCTATTTGTGTAGTTATTTCCTCTGTTGTTTGTTCTGTCTGTTTCTGGCTTTTTCTATCCTCTTGTTGGTGTTGTACTCTTTCATCCAGAAATGCTGTTTCTTTTGTCGAAGTTTTCTGCCTTCCAAACTGAATCCAATCAATATCATGTATTGTTCCAGTTGATTAGAATCCCTTCTGGCATTAACCATTAAAAGTTTACACCTTTTGCAATTAACTTTGTGGTTAGAAAATGATACCATTTCCAAGGCTGCAATTGCTTCTTCTAAGCTTTGATTTGCTTGTTCTAGCCTTTCGTTTTCTTCTATTATTGCCTCCATTTTGTCAGTTTCTTCTGATTTCTCTTCCATTTTTTGAATTCTTTGTTCATTTTTAGCAATCATTTGTTAATGGGCATCAAATTGTGTCTTTATATCCAGCATTTGCTCATTTTGCTTATCTGAGTTGTTTTTTTTATCTCTTCATGTATTTTCTGCATTGTTTCTTGAATTAACTGTAATGTGACTTGCATCTCTTTTTGAAAGCTGTTTGTTTTTTCTCATTGTAACATTGTTTCAATAGATCCCTGACCTGTTGAACTAGATGTTCCAGAATAGGGTGCAAAAGAGGTTTTTTCATTATTTTATTGAGATTTGGTGCACTCATTTTTCAACTGAACGGTTTTTGTAAATCTTCAAAGAGAAAAGAAAAAAGAAAAAAGAAAAAAAGCCAACTGCCTTAGGCTATAATCCAACCATGAAAAAAGCCAACTGCTTTAGGCTAATCCAAATGTTCCCATTCGTTCAAAAATATAAAAAGCCCTCTATTTCCAAATAGTTTCTATTATAGTTATGTCCAGGGTCAAAAGATATGATTGTAAAGATTCTTTTCTAGTATAAAGTCACAGACATTTCTTTTTGTTTAGAACAGGTGTTAGTCCAAGGTCAGCAACTTCTCCCATTCTTTTTGTTTTGTTGTAGTATCTCCTCTCACTACTAGATGTCCTTATTAACTGTAATGTCTATATCCAGGTTTTAAAAGGTTTTTTTTAATGCTTTTTCACATAAAATGAATATTTTCCCCACATCGTAAAGGTTAGCAAAATTTTCTTTAAATCAATCCCAGTTTCATTTTTGTATATTCTTTGGTATTCTTTAATTTCATTCCCCCATTTAAAATTTTTCGCTGCTTTTAACTCCCTTTTTCCCAAGTCTTCCTGGGGTCTTTGCTTTGGAAATTATCCAATCTGGGGATTTATATTTCTAAGTCCACAGGGAAAAGAAATAAAAAAAACAGTCTCATCCAGATCTCAGCATGTTGTTGATAATCAGCTGTTCGGCAGCATGCCACAGTTCTTTGCTTCTTTCCTGGTTTTCTATGACTTGTGCTGCCTATGCATTTACCAGCAGCCTTTCTCCAGTCTGTTTGAAGAGGTTCCTCAGTTCATTTGGGCTGACTGCTGTTGGCTCCAAGCTCCCAAGGCTTCCCTTCCTCAAATCAGACTAGGAAACCAGAGCCCCGATTTCTTTTGCCCATCTCATCATGACACCAAACCGGAATTCAACTCATATTTCATAATTTCTGATGAGCTTCTTGATTTCTTTTTATACAGAGGAATATCTCAGTGTGTCTAAAAGAAAATAATTGATTTTGATAGTCAATTTGAAAATAAAATTGTTTTTCAATTAGGAATAATTAGGAGTTAAGAATAATCAATGTAGATTTCAGAGATTATAGAATTTAATTATTCAAATGCCAGCGAGATAACTCAGTGGTCTCCTTTAGTCTTTGAAGAGTAACTGGCTATGTATATAAGATAAGATAAGATAAGATAAGAGAACATTTATTGTCATTTTTATACTGTGGGCACATTTCAAAAATGAAATTTAGTTGCCTGCTCTCAAAGTGAAACACATACATGACACACACCTAAACATACTATGAACAACATATGTATAGACCCACATCCCTACATATACGTAGCAAATAAATATTAAATATTATTCATCTTGAATATATAACGGAAGGAGGAAGCTTGAAAGTTCGCAAGGTTAATGCTGTATGGAATGTAACTCTGGCTGAATCTGGATGTTCTGCTGCGGATACCACGAAGCCTCATCCCAGAAGGTAACAAGGAAAACAGGTCGTGAAGAGGATGTGTAGTGTCCCAGATAATCTTACGGACCCTGCTCAAGCAGCGCTTCTGTGCTATCTACATGCTGCATGTAGCCCTCTCTCCCCCATCACTAAAATTTAAAAGTATAATCTTTGCCTAAATGACAAATATACTCATGGCGCCACTCGAACAGTTAATTAACATTTTAATTAATATGAATGTGATGTCAAATTAATTACATTAAAATAAAGCATGAACCTCTTAAATCTGTAGTTTTCTAGAGAGTAAGGTACATTGAAATCAGTGGGATTTCTTAGTATATGTTCAGAAATTCAAAAATAGATGGTAATAATAAAGGGGAATAAATAATAATAACAAGCACAATAACAACAATAATGGTATGGTCTTCAAACATTAATTATTTTGTTTCAGCAGCTGGATCAGGAACTGCTGGGGAAGGGGGGACAAGTTGGATTGTGAATAGGAAGAAACACTGCACTAACCTACGTAGTGCAAGGAGAGACCTCTGTGAAGGAGGCTGCTTAGTCACTAGTTAAAAAAGATGGTGCTACTAGTTCCATAGAAATTAGGTAACTGATGTTTTAAATATGCTTGAAAATACCAAATAAGATGTCAGAAGTTTCTAAGCTGCGCTTGCTAAATAAGTTGAGGTTTTCAGAAAAAAAAAGATCATTTTAAAAACTATTTCCATGCAGTATGCATGGAAATTGTAGCTGACTTTCTATACACATATAGTTTCTCAAAGATGAAACTACAGAGGGTTTTACTGCACTATTTGTAGCGTTTAACATTCTTGACCCACCTGGATGTATAACAATGGAATTATTGGCATCCACTCTATCTCCGATCATTGTTGCTGGCATGTATTGCATTAACTATGAATAAGCCATATCCCATAGTTTGCGAACTACATTTCCTGGCTTCACACAATAGACTAAGCCAAAAACAAATAGTCCACGTTGTGGGATAGGGTTTTGTATGAATATAGTTTATGATTTGGGGATGTTATCATATCTACAATGATTGGATTCACACAATGTCCTAAGCTATGGTGTTGACTTAGTTGGCCCTTCAAACTAAACTGGCTTCTGTGATTTGTATTGGTAAATTATGGCTTATCACTAAGCTTAATTAATATTAACCTTAATGTTTTATCTTTTAAAATCTGACGTTTTAATGTTTTACTCCTTTGTTTTATTCCAGACATGACCTCACGTGACATCATGTGATGTATTGGGACTTTTTCCCCATTGCCAGCAATGGGGTGGGTGCGGTTTTGGCCTGACACATCCGGCCCGTGGGCCAGCAGTTTGACATGCCTGTTTTATTCTGTTGTTTATGACATTGCGTACCGCCCAAAGTTGTTTGGTAAAGAGATTAGCATACAAATTTAATAAATAAATAATAAATAATAGGGTGACAACTCACGACTGTGTAATCCATACTTTAAGCAAATCACAGCTTAGGGCAATGTGTGAACCCAGACCATATATCCTTTTCAGTCAGAATAAGGAGCCAGGGCTTCCTTTCTCAACATAGCTTCTCTCTCCAGCTCTCTCAAGCCTTCATAAATCAGCTCAGATGTTTGTAGGTCTCTCGCCTAGCATGTGGCTGAGAAGAAAAGCAGCAATTCATCCTGTATGTTACAATACTATGTACGCCTCATGGAGCTCATCAGTGCAGCCGTTGCTTTGGGCTGTGAAGAAAAAAGGCAGTTGGCAAGAAGTGTGCTAGCACAATCACTGCACCCTGAGCGCCACAGACTTGCACATTCTGGAAAACATTTTCCTCCACCTCTGTGGCTACAATTCATTCTGGACTTTGCCAGAGGGATATTCTGCATGTGGGGTATGAGGTGAGGCCAACTCAATTAGATGTGTTCAACAGTTTCCCATATTTTACAAGTGCTGTAATAGAAGGCTAATTTCTGGCTTAATTAAAGTCAGGTTGTTGCTTCTGGACAGTGCAGAGGGACTGCTTCATTCTTGGCATCTATGGACACTTTCCTCAGTATACATATTAAAATGATTTGTACATGTCCACTTTTCCTCTTATTTTTCAAATCAGTTCTAGGAGTTATATCAGCTCAATTAAAACTCCCCCCTTTGGAAAAAAAAAGTTTCATGAAATATAAAGTGGAGACCAAAACTAAGGTTCTCAGAATACAGTAAAATAATATATTATTTAAAATGCTGAGCTGCCCAAGAAATCAATTATTTTATTATTTTATTCCTTTCTCTTTCTTCACCCTGAATTATGTTCTAAAGAACCTACTTCATATATTCATTCTAACATTTTCCCAAGGGAGCAACCTATAATATAATATAATATAATATAATGTAATGTAATGTAATGTAATGTAATGCAATGCAATGTAACGTAACGTAACGTAACGTAACGTAATGCAATATAGTATAACTATAATATAACATAACATAATATCATAATATAACATTATATAATATATAGTAAACATTAAGGTAATATAAATAATATAATACAATATAATACAATGCAATATAATGCAATATAGTATATACAAAACAATAAACTATCTTAGTAAGAAGACTAATAAGAATAGACCTCAATAACAAACATATAAAATGTAACCCAATAATTAAAATATTTATAATAAAAACTCTTGTATAGTAGCTAGATAAAGCCTTCACTAAAATAAAAGCACTAGTAAATAAAAGTACTTTTAGAACATTGAAAGACTTGTGATGGAATATCTCCAGTGAAATTTCATAAACATGATGCTGTTTCTCCACTGTGCCCACTAATTTTATTGTTTTACAAGCAGTGTTTGCACCGCAGGGAGAGAGTTTGAAATATAAGAAGATGGTGTCTCTCTCTTTTTAAAAAAAAAAAAAATGATTTTCTACTAGCTTTCATGAAACCCAGTATTATAAAGTAGGCTGTATACCAGATATGAGGATGAATATTCCAGATGTTGCAGAAATATGTGGCTATATCATTTTTGACAGCAGATACACATTAGTGATACAATAATAAAAGTTAGAACACAAATGTATAAATTGTGGGCCCTGTCAATATTTTGACCGAATTTTCTTTCCTTACCAATATATGTTCTTGTAACTCAAGTTGAGAGTTTCATGAACATATCAATGATAAGGAAAGAAAATGACTCTTCTTTCGTTACTTGAGTGGTAATCATATTCTTCTAAGCAAAAGAACTTTCTTAAAGGGCTCTATCTGTGCAATGCTGATGTTCTAGAGACAATCTCCGTTTAACAATAATGACCAAAAAAAATCCTTAATGACAGCAATTTGTCAACAGTTTCACACATCATTTACTTACAATTCTTGACCAATCAGCTTCTATAATATCATTCTCTTTCCCCTATGCCCATCAAATGGTATGCTACGTGGCGTTTTAGAGCTTCATTAATCATCTTTTCATCACAGCTAAGTTCAATGCAGCAAAGGAAGCACTTGACCGAAAGGGCAACTACATGGGAAAATGAGAATGCTTACTAGTCAAATCAACTCAGAGTTTTCTCTGAGAAATCAAGGCTACTGCGTGAAGCAAAAGTTATCCTTCTATTGTAAGGCAGAAGTGATAATTAATTTTAAAAGGAGAGATCATAGAAACCGCTAATATAAGGTTTATTTGTACTATGTAAGAAATTAATTATACTTTGGAAAGACAGAGCTGCTATTGGTATCCCAATGAATTTAATTTCCTCTAATGGAAGTGGTTTCTTCAGACTAAATTGGATTCACCTTCTGAGAGATATCATTATTGGGCAGAAAATTCTCTCTTCTTTTTTTCATGATGGATTGACCCTGGATTTCATCACAACATCAGTTTATATCTATTTATTGAATTTATATAGCCACCCATCTCATACTATTTAGTCTATTTAAAAAAGCAGAGAGCCCAGTAAGAAAGGGAAATAGCTTGCCCAGATAGGGAACATTAATAGCTCAGTTGCTAAATCATGCCAAAACATTATCTGTGAATTCATTCAAAATCTGATGCAGAAGTTGTTTGCAAAGAAGAAAAAGAAAAACATATTTGATTTAAAACAATAGATTGTGAACTCTGTGCAAGAAATGAAAGACAATTTATTTGAAAAGCTGTCTACTATGTATCTTGTGAAAGATACTGGTTGGCTGTAGTTTGGCCCAGAATTTTAGCTAAAGGATTACAAGTAGATGAAATTGATTTTTCCTGTTCGGATTTCCCCTTCTATTTTTCTGGCCATAGAATAGCACATGAAAACTGGGCCCCAGTAGTTGGGCCTTTATTTCTTCATGAAAATTCACTTTCTATAAGGCTGTTAGTGGTATACTTGCATGCATGGAGTCTACATTTATTGCTTCTTCACTATCCGAAATGTGGATTTTAAAGCCTCACCAAGGTCAAAAATAATTCTGTCAACTCTTACTATTTGGCTACATTAGTCATAGTTTTATGCACATTTTCCTATTCCAAAAAAGTGCCAGAATAAAATCCTGGGCCAATGCCTTAATCTTAGGTGGTGGAAAGTGATGGCAGAATAAACCATTGCTTGTCTGCTTGGAACATTGTCACTTGATGTTCTGCTACTGGTGTCAGTATGTAGAGCGTTGGAAGTGACCAATAATGTATATATGGATGTACTGTCCATGAGACCCATCTGAAAGCATGTCGTGATCTAGTTCAAGTTATGAAGAGAACGTAGCTTCTGAAGTTAAGGACTGATCAACTGGTTATTACAGTATTCTAATCTAAAGTATTCTAGTCTTAAAAGACCAACTGAAACATGCTTTCTTACTCCAGTTCAGGAGTTCTGCAATTCAGAAGAAAAAATTATTGTGCAGTTTTGTTTGTTACTCCAAGTTCAGAGTTCTCTGATGTAGAATAATATTTTATTTTCAAAACCTTACTGTTGTATTATGCAATAAAAAGATATCCAAGCATCAACGCTATGAAACTACATTCAGATGCTGCAGGATAGTGGGGGGGGAGGGCATAAAGACATCCAGAGGTGGAAACATCTGCCTTCAATGAAATGCTTCTGACATTTTGGGGATTCATGATGAGGGTCATAGTGCTCTTACCCAATATAGGAAAAATGAGGAGATCAAAAATCTCCCCAACCCTAATGAACTCCTTGATTTCTGCCAATACCCTATAAACAGACTGTACTTTTACAAATAAAATTCACTGTGATACAATTTGTCATTCATGAGAAATTATATAACCTTTGAAAACCAGTAGACCTAATGTCTTGACATTCCCAAGCGATATGCATGAAAACATAGGACAGCATGGGAAAAAAGGACAGTAATATCTGAAGCATTTTATCACAAAATTCTAGTGATTAAAAGGAAATGAATACTTTTCCATAAGTGATCTTCTGAGATTCACTTTCTGGATATACACACAGTAAATCATACAGTAAACCCCTCTGCTCCTATTATTGCTGCCTCATTATGTTGATGAGCTGTTCCTAGAATAAAGAACAAGAGTGTTCATCAAAATTATATAATCCTAGCAGGGTAACCCAAGAAGTGAAGTTCCTCTTGGCTTCCCAGCTATTCTAAGCAGGAGTGATAGAGGAAAATGATGGATGCCGATGACTATTTTAGAGATAATGGTAAATTCATTATTTCATTCTGAGGGGGAGAAGGCAATGGCAAACTATTCCTGTATTTATCAAGAAAACCACGTGGTTAGAACACATGAAATGATAGACAAATGTAGTATTGGATGATGGGCACCTCATCTGGACTCAACAGAATAAAAACTTAAAATTAATAGATTACCTATTGATATCTTAGGCATCAGCAAATTGAGATGGATTGGATATGTACACCTGCATTCAGAAACTCATGCTCTATGCTAGGATCCCCAATCCCTGGACCATGGACCAGCCCCAGTCTATATCCCACCAGGAACTGGTCCATACAAGTGAGCAAACTCCCATCTGTGCATGGTCAGAAGCCAGGCAGCATGCAAAACCACGCATTCCTCCAGTCCGTGGAAAAACTGCCCTTCATGGAATTGATGTCTGGTGCCCAAAAGGTTGGGGACCATTGCTTTAGACTACTCAGGACCCAACAAAGAAGCAGACAAAAAGAGCATCATAGTCAGGAAAAATATAGCAAAGGTAGTTCTTGGGTACCGTGCAGTCTATGAATGAATGCCAGTTAGGCTTCATAGACAATCTTTTAATGTAATAGTTATCTAAGTTTATGCTTCAACAACTGAGACAGAAGAAGAAATGGATAGGTTAAAGGTCAAGTTCAATTTGAATTTGCAAAACGTGAATGCAAGATGTGCTGTTTGTAGTTGGAGACTGGAATGCCAAAGTTGGAAATAGTAAGGAAAGCATGTATTGCCTAAGAAACTGAAATGAAGCAGAGAGATTATTGCTGTGTGCCCATCCAATTATTTCTTCAGTGCTAAAACATTCTTCAAAAACCAAAAAGATGCTTATAAACCAGTGGTGGGATTCAAATATGTGAACAACCAGTTCTCTATGTGGATGCCGCTTCCAGAAGTCCATTCTGGGCCTGGGCAACAAAAAATTAGCTACCAGTTCTTCCAAACTGGTGCAAACTGGCTGAATCCCACCACTGCTATAAACACAGATGGAGATCCAGATCACTGGATGGAATACACCAAAATCAAATGGACTATAAAATTGTTTAAAGGGAATGGAAGAGCACAGAGCAGTAAAGACGTGATTTGGGAATGATTGTGGAACGGATTAAGACTTGATCATGTGCAGGTCCTAAGTGAAGCTAATGTGGAATAACAAACCCAAACATATTCTATGATATGATCTTGAGCATATAGTCACCGTTTTCAAGGAGGATATGAGGAATCACTATGAATTCCTTGAACGTCCTTTGATAGGGAATCAGAGTAACTATGGGTGGAATTTAATTAAGTAGTTAAGAATGAATGTGACAAGAGACTGCCAAAGATCAAGAAGCACAAGAAAGCAAACTGGATGTCAAAACAAACTATGGACATTTACAGGAAGAGAAGGAAAGCCAAAACTAAGAAAGATAAAAGATGCCAGGAAGGAACTTAACAGTGGAAGAGTTGTTAACAAGACAAGATCAGTAATCTAAAATTATATCTGTAAAGACACTGAGATTGGAAACAGACATGGAAAAACAAAGAAAGTCCTTCAATAAATCCCCAAATTCAGAAGGAAGTTCAAATTGGTATGTTAAAGAATGACAATAACGAACAGTAACAGATTCAAAAAATACCAAAGATGGAAGAAGTGTACAGGCAGTTCTGGCTGAATGACGTGCATTCAGCAACTGTTCAAAGCTCTGACAATGCTGAACAAGGGGGACTTAAGACTGTTGCTCCTAGTTGTGGCTGTTGCAATATCCCCACAGTCACATGATGATGCAGGTATTGGCAACCAACTTGCAACCATAGTATCACCATTTGCAAGTAAAGCCTTAATGTCTGCCCCACCCTTAAATCCACTGATTTAGATATTGTTTATTGTTGTATTTGCAAAAACAAAAGCTGAACGTACCAAATCTTTTCCATTTGAATTCTAGCATCTGATTTCTTCATATTTATCCAGCCGTACTTTTTTCTGTGCTACCTTTTTAATGGACATAGCTTCTTTCAGAATCACAAGCTTTAAGGATCTCAAGCCCTGCTTAAAACAAATGCTACCTTTGCACAATTATTTTCATCCACTCATAAATATACCACGCCACACTGTATGCTAAAAATAAGTCTGTCTTGAGATAGAGTCGTAATGTAGACAGTTTAACCAGAGTCTTTGGGCCCTCTCAAAAAAGCAAAACACTTTGTTTAAAGTTTCTCATGCTCTGCCCATTAAAATAGAGGATGACATTTGGTTTTTTTTACAAAGAATAAATTAAATGTGCATTCTAACTAGTGTCCCAATCTTCCTTCCCAGCCAAGCCTTCTGGAATGTAACATAAAGGACTCTGCTCAAATTATGCAAAAATGTAGGATGGGGGTAGGAAAGCTATTTTTTTCTTTAATTAGAAGTGATTTTTCATTGCATTACCCCAAGCAGGATTAAAAAAAAAAAAAAGTGGGGGGAAGAGACCAGATGCTGAAATGGAGCAGAGCCTGCCTTTTCTGGGCCTCTCTGGGTTTACATAAGACTTAAAACAATGCAAAAACAGAGCCCTGTTCAAAATCTTTTCACATTGCCTGACCTTACAAGGCATGCAAGTCCTGAAGCAGATTTCATCATGCTATACATTCAATGAGAATCATTAAGGCCTAAGATATATACAGCACAATAAAACATGAGTAAGGTGTTCCAATGTTCCCAAAATATTGCATTAAGCAATTGCATTCTCTTTTCCATTGATCAAGGAGACAGCAGATAGATTCCAGGTCTTAATTTTTTTTTGTTGGTTCAGATTTCTGTATTGTTCCCATGGCATTTGCAGGTCCCATTAATTATGATGGATCTTCGCTAAAAAATGAAAATGGCCATTTTTGGGTGGAAATAGTTTAAAGTAGCACATTATAGTATAACTCAAACTCTTCATCTCATTGAACCCTTCATGAAGTTTCAGATTTTTCATTCAACCCAAAAACATTTCAGTGCTACTTTAACTATTAATATTACTACTAATGATAAATAATAAAAACGATAATGGTTAGAGTCCCATTGACCCCTGAAAGTTGGTGTTGACACTTTGGAGAACTCTGATATAATTGAAGATAAGAACAGAATTGCCCTGAGGCACATGGTTGTATCTGGCAGTATCAAAGAGAAGCCAAAAAAAAAAAACGTTTTCCATTCAATAAGGAAAGGGTGAATAGAAAAGAAATAGTTTTGAAGCAGTTATTTAAAAAGCCTTCCAAGATAGATAAATATATAGACAGACAGACAGACAGGTAAATATTGTATTTGTACAGCTGTCCATGTCATAAAACAACATTTAAAAAATACAGCGAAAAACAATATAAACAATAACGATAGCAACACATTGACGCTCAAGGACAATCTAACCAACTCATATAACAACAGTCACAGTTTCTTTTTTTAAAAAAATCACACTGATGGGCTCACACTGTTCAAGTCGCATGCTCAAGGGAACACCCAGGTTTTCAAAGAAAACAACTTCGCTTCTAGCAGACCCAATGACAATGGTAGAAAGTGGAGCCAGTGAATGAATTGTTCCACAAACTCTTCTCCAGATTACAAGAGGACTGGACTGCCCAGAGTGTCCTTACAGATGCTTCCTGCAACAAGACCGTGGAACAGCAGCTGGGAGTCAGGAGAGTCAGTTCTGTCTGAGCAGCAGTTTGGAGCCTTCAAAAGGATACTGGGTTCCCCAACTTCCCTTTTTTATCACCTTTACTGGAAATGGCTTGTAAATTGCTTTACAATTAAGAACCTCCAGAGAGAGAAATTTCATTACTCAGGGTGATTTTCCTTCCAGCTGCAGAGAAAAAAGCTGTTTATTTTTGTTTTCTTTTTTTTAAATAATTGTTTCAAAAAGAACATTTAGCAAAATATAATCTGGAATATTTGTTGGATGGTTGGTTCCTGGCTCCAAAATTGAATAAACAGAAATGTTTTTCAGTAAATTAATGTTTTATCATTTCTATCTTAAGTATTAAGAAAAGGGAAAAATCAAAATGGCAAGGAGCTTGCTGTGCCACTAATTAAAATTGGAATTTGCTTCTCTTTCTACAAAAATGCTGAACAAGTATCTTTCTTACATTACTAGTAACTGATGATTAGCATTCATACAGTTGCTGTGTTCACAAAATGTGATTGCCTCAGTGGTTATTCTTATTATGCTACAGAATGAAATAAAAAGGAGAACAAACAAAGATTATTTGGAATAAAATTTCCTGGAATCCTTGAGAAACAGGATTAAAGAAAAAAAATAAGGAAAGAAATCTGAAGTCTTTTGACATGACCAGAATTAACCAGTTTCCCCCTCCTACCAGGCTGTTTAACTCTGTTTAGCTGAGATGAGTTTTAAAAGATAAGGTGAACCACAAACATAAGTCTGGATTACATTTTGGAGTATTTTAGCAGACAAATGTGATTTTGTCCAAGTGATGCCATTATTCCTCAGGAAAATTAAATGGGACAGCTTTCTACTTATGTCAAAGCGTTAAAAGCAGGCCCCTACATTATGATACATTAACTCAAATGTACAGAGCTTGCATGGAAATATACCAAATTGAATTCCTGGCATATCTGATTAAAAGGATCAGTTCATGATCTTAGGATGGGACAAACTATATGCAGCTACAGTCATTCTTGGGTCTACATTCTGTCAAAATCCAGCAACATAAGGACTGAAATCCAAAAACACAATTAAAAATAAATAAATGTATAAATGGGAATGGCAAACCACATGGTCTCTACTAGGCCATTTTCCTATTTTTACTAGGGAAAGACCACAAGAAAAAATAGGCTCAAATTCCAGAATGCTTCCAGGCTTTAAGCTTCCTGTGATCAGGCAGTCACTAAGGGTATTGAATTGAGACTTCCATCCCATAGGAAGCTGTGCAGCCAGTGACAACAAACAATCATTTAGATACACAACTTCTTATGTGATCTAAAATTAGCTCCCTCTTTAGATCATTATAAGACAGTTTCATATGTCTTTGCCAGGTGAATTATTTTCAGTGACCTCCCAGACAAGTTTAAACAGAATAAAAGTTTGACACCAAAGAGAACAAAGAAAAAATCTGGAGGGTCACATTTTTTGCATTGTTAATTGTAGCTTGTTGATACCTACACAACTCTGCATTTTTTCTAGTGTTGGAAGTAAAATCTTCATCCTGGTTTATCCAAGCCGGGAATAAATAAGCAACATGGCGACTGCATTGGGAAGAAGGTTACAGTTTATTGAAGAGGCAGAAAGAAGGTTCTTGCAGGAAAGACCAGAGGAAAAAGGGACCTGAGCACATGGGCAGTAGGTTTTTATACCCTCTCTAGCCTTTTGTTTGGAATAGTGTCCTGTTCCTGTAGCATGAACTTTGAGGCTATTTCCTGTGTCACGTATTCTGACCTGAGTCTAGGTATGACTCTCTGGTATACTTGATGGTAATGGGTTAGTCCTATTATGTCCCAACTCAAGTGGGATATGCAGATTTTAGGTCTTTGTCTTCTGGTTCAGCTTTCCTGACAGTTTTACATCTGCATTTGTATAGGGCTGGCTCTTGCTTGGAGACAGAGAGATTTGGGGGCTGGGTTGGTTTCTGCTTTTAAAAATCCTTTTGAGGAAAAATATATTTTTCTGCCCTTTTAATATTTCCTTCTCTGGGGGGCTCTGACTTCCCACACTAGCATTCAAGCACATAAGTAATTTTCACAGTATTTTTTTCAGAAACACGGACTGACCCAAGATTTAATTGTTATGCAAAATAGTAATTTCATAACAACTAAAATAACCCCAATGTGCTTACCAATAAATATGTTTGGAGTCTTTTACTTTGGTGTCCCAAAGCAAAAGCAATTTATTCCATTGCTCTTGTGAGATGGCACTAATAAAAAAATGTTTGTTCATTCATTCAGTTATGATCAATGACCAGCAAAATAGCTTCAACACATAAAAAAGATTCACTATACAATATAATGAAAGTGATAAAATTGCCATGTTGGCTAAATTTACACATAGCAAAGCAAAACAAAATAGATGAAACAGAATTTAGATAAAAGAATAAAAGGACTTCCTCATGACATAGTTGCCAGATTAGGACATCGTAAGGCAATAATAGCTGCCAATAAGGACCTGGCAATTCCTTCTGAAATAGCAAGACTCTAGTCCAAGAATAGAAAATAAACCACTTCTGTCTCAGTGAAAGCTTGATCTCTACTAGGAGATGGCATAGCTATAGATCATTATAGGTGCACGTCTGGGATACACATTTAGTTTTAATTAGCTTAATGGCAGCAGGAATGCATCTACTCTGGTAGAATGAAAAAAGCCCAGGACCAAATTCGTCCCTGTAGTAGTGCAGTCTTTTATGATCCCTAACAAAAGATCCTGAGGTAGAAATTCAATAACCTGAGGTAGAAATTCAATACGCTTTTTCAATATTAAAGCGATCCACATTAAACATAATATCATATTAAGAAGCAATCATCATAAAACATAAAATACAACATTAGGTATTAGTCTTTGTAAACGTCTGATTTGGTAAACATTCTTCACTCCTCACGTTAAGCCTCAACTATACGCCAGATACATTTTATTTGATTGGTGTTTCTCTTGTATATAGTCTATCCACTGTTTCCAGTCTATCATATATTGTTCATTTGAGCGATCCTTCAAATATGCCGAAATTTTCGCCATTTCTGCCAAATGTATTACTTTCAAGGTCCAATCTTCAATAGGTGGTATTTCTGGCTTCTTCCAGTATTGTCCCACCAGCAGCCTAGCTGCTGTGATCAAATTCAGAATTAAGTTCGTCTCGGTGGTAGTGCAACCTTTTATGATCCCTAACAAAAAAACCTGAGGTAGAAATTCAATACGCTTTTTAAAAATGGTTTGGAGTGTCCACCATATCTTCCTCCAGAAAGCTTTAATTTTTCTACATGTCCACCATACGTGAAAATATGTAGCTTCCTCGTTGCCACACTTCCAGCATTTAGGTTGGGTGTCTGGGTAGATGTATGATATTTTTTTCGGATCTAGATGCCACCTATAGAACATCTTGTAGAAATTTTCCCTTAGATGTTGCGCTTTCGTGAATTCTACATTTCTCACCCAGATGTCCTCCCACATTTCCATCGTGATAGGATGCCCAAAATCTCGTTCCCACTTTACCATACAGGTCTTGATTCGCACAGTTTCAGAGTCGATTTCTATCAGAGCACCGTACACTCGTTTGATATGCATGATCCCCTGCTCTCTAATTTGTTCAATTAAGTTCTCATCTGTCCGGGATAAGCCTTTCCTCACGTCTTTTTGCCACCTAGACTGCAGTTTTTTTTTTTATTATTATTAAATTTCTATACCGCCCCTCTCCCGAAGGACTCGGGGCGGTGTACAGCCTAAAATTTAAAAAACATATAAATATACAAAATTTAAAATAATTAAAAATAAATTAAATCATTTGGCCAAAATCCTAAAACCCAAAACATACAAAATTTAAAAAATACTCAGTCCCCTTAAAACATTTTGATCCTAATATGATAGCCAGGTACCCCCTATTCCTTCTTCTGCTAGCGTATTTGGTGGCTTTAATGAAAACCCATTTTCTTCTTCTAATATCAGTTTACTATAGGGCACCACTTCCTGCCCTTGGGATGTATTTATGTCCCCTATTGCGTGCCCAGGTATCGCCCAGATGGGGATCTTATCGTGAAGAAGGTACTTATATTTCGTCCAGACCCACAACAACGGGGTTTGTAAGGGGTTCTCCCTGAAGTTCATATCAGCCTTTTTGTCATACACCAGGTATGCGTGCCATCCAAATAGTAGACCATGCCCTTCAATATTCAGTATTCGTTTGTTTGTCATGTTGATCCAGTCGCTCAGCACCACCAATGCTGCGGTGTAGTAGTATAACTTAAGATTGGGCATTTTTAATCCCCCTCTCTTCCTTGTGTCTTGGATGATTTTTAATTTAACTCTCGGTTTCTTGCCACCCCAAATAAATCTGTTGATGCCCTTCTGCCAGTCATCCAGTTCCATGTCCTTTTTGAGTATGGGTAGCATTTGAAAGAGAAATAGAAATCTTGGCAATACGTTCATTTTTACAGCCGCTATCCTGCCCAGCAGGGACAATTGTAGTGTTTTCCACCTGTCCAGGTCTGTTTGTATCTTGTTCCACAGCGCCTCGTAGTTATTTTTGTATAGTTTCGCATTCGTTGCTTCTATCTCCACTCCTAAGTATTTAACTTTTTTAACTATTTCACAACCCGTTATTCTTTCCAGGTCCTGTTTTGCTTTGTTGTCTAGATTTTTAACTAGCATCTTCGTTTTAGATATGTTTACTTTGAAGCCTGATACCCTACCATAGTCTTTCATTATCTCCATCAGTCTCTTTGCTGATTGTACTGGCTGTGACACTGTCACCAGCAGGTCATCTGCGAAGGCACATAATCTGTAGTCTTGTTGTCTAATCCGTATGCCCTTTATGTCTTCTGCTGCTCTTATCTTGTTCAGTAGAGTCTCTAATGTTAGAACAAATAGCAGGGGTGACAGCGGGCAGCCCTGTCTCGTGCCTCTTTCTATGTTGAATGAGTCTGTTAGGTCACCATTCACAATGATCTGGCCTGTCTGCTTCTGGTAAATTGCCACTATGGAGTTGAGAAACTGCTCTCCCATTTTCATCCCCCGGACCAGGTTTGTCAGAAATGGCCAGTTCAATCTGTCGAAGGCTTTCTCTGCATCCACAAACATGAGGGTGGCGGGTACCTGGTTATGTCTTTCCAAGTACTCTATTATGTTCAACAGTTGTCTCACATTAGTTTTCATCTGACGTCCTTGTATAAATCCCGTTTGATCTGGGTGAATTATTTTTTGTAGCACAGTCATTAGTCTGGTGGCCAAAACTTTTGTGAAGATTTTGTAATCTGTGTTCAGTAGTGAGATGGGTCTGTAATTTGCAGGTTGTGAGTTATCTTTTCCCTCTTTGGGGATTAGAGAAATGTAAGCTGTTTTCCAGGAGGGTGGGACTTGGCCCCCTTCTTGTATGTTGACAAATAGCTTTCTGAGGGGTTCTAACATTTCCTCTTGGAGAGAAAATGGGAAGAACTATGCAGAGCTGTGACCGCAGACCTAGACCAGATTAAGGAGGCAATGCAAAGACACAACAAGAGAATGAGGGATGAAATGGAGAAAAATCTCAAAGAGATCAGGGAGAGTGTGGAAAGGAGGATGGAAGAGGTGGAGAGCCACATGGAGGGGCAGATAACAGAGATGAGAAGTGTGGCTCAGGACCAAGCCACTATGATGCAATATTGGCAAATGGCATCTGCAATCAGATTTAGGGAATGGAAAGAAACAACAAATGAAACACAAGAGGACCTGCACAGAACCTTTGTAAGGGCCCTGGCAAAATTTCTGGGGAGGGAAGACAAACATATTGCATGGCAACTAGACAGAGTCCACAGAGTTAACTCCTGGACAGCAACAAACAGGCACCTACCAAGGGACGTGGTCATCCACTTCGTAACAAAAGGGTTCCAGGACCTTATCTCCACAACGTCCTACAACAAGACACTATATGTCGAGGGGCAAGAGGTGAAGGTGCTGAAAGAGATCCCCCAGGCGATGCTATGAGACAGAAAAGACTACAAGTTCCTGGTCAACGAACTGAGAGCACGCGCGCTACAATATCGTTGGGAAGCCCCAACGGGAATGTCACTACTCTATAAAAGTAAAAGGTACCACCTGAACACGATCCAGAAAGCCAAAGAATTTCTTGAAAAGGAACTGAAGGCGGCAGGACCTCGACCCACAACGATGGACGAAGCAGACGGGCCACTCGAAAGCGGAAGAGACCTAGAACAAAGAGCAAAATACCCAGAAGCATAGGCTGTTGCAGCAGGAGGAGAAGGGAATGGACCACCTCGAGATGCGACAACACGGAGAACAGAGAGCAACAAAAACAAGGAAGCATGGCAGACTGTAGAGTCAAGGCAACTAAGATCCACTACTAAACGCACAGACCAGCAAGACAAAACCCCACAAAACAATATGAGCACCAACCCGGATACCATGGGAACGAGACCAAGGAAGAAAGTAGGAGAAAGGGCAGAAGTGGTCTGGCAAGAGTATCCTGAAACCGATAATGGCAAGTAAATATTTGACTTGGAACGTTAATGGGTTAAACTCTCCACAGAAAAGGAGGAAAATATTTCACTACCTGAATCAAGGTAAAAATGATATAATTTGCCTACAAGAAACACACATCAGAGCGGTGGATCAGAAATATTTAATTAACAACAAATAAGGCACACAATTTGTTGCAGCGGCACCAGGAAAAAAGAATGGGAGTGTTATATATGTAAAGAAACATGTAATTGCTAAGCTAATAGAGTCGGACTCCCAGGGTAGATACCTAGCAATCAAAGTAACACAGGAAGACAAGAAGATTCTGGTGATGGGCATATATGCACCAAATCAACGACAAGGAAAATTCTACAAAAAGATTCACAAGAAGTTAATACAGCTCAACTACAGATCATGCATTATATTGGGAGACTGGAACGGTGTCATAGAGATCGCCCTGGACAAGAAGAAGACTAAACCTAACCCGCAAAAACACTCCAAGTTGCCTAAATCCTTCTTCGACATGAAGGAGGACCTTGTACTGACAGACGTATGGAGGGAAAGGCACAGCAAAGAGCAAGAATTCACCTTTTTCTCCGACAGACATCAGTTATTCTCCAGAACTGACTTTATCCTAACATCTAGCGACTTGCTGGTTCACTGTTTATGCTTCAGTGAAGCATCTTGTGTTGTGTCCATAGAAAACATTTTGTTGGAAAAAGAGGGAAAACAGTATGTTAGTACCAGATTACTGGAAACAAGTTTAAGTGCCTCTACTATGAATTAGGGATGAGATAAAGGGAATGTCTAGAATAACTTGTTTGTAATAGCTAACACATGAAAAATAAATAAATAAATAAATAAATAAACAAATAAATAAATAAATAAATAAATAAATAAATAGGAAGGAAGGAAGGAAGGAAGGAAGGAAGGAAGGAAGGAAGGAAGGAAGGAAGGAAGGAAGGAAGGAAGGAAGGAAGGAAAAACCTATAATAGAAAAACCCAGATTTTTATTGCTTATTTATGATAGCCAGATATATTAACTGGGCTGTAACCTTTTGAAGAGAAGAAGGAAAAAAATTCAGCTTTCTCAAGTTTTATTTTTTCCATTCTGTTTTAGTCAACAGCTGATGCTGATGATTAACATCTTGTTCATTGGGGCAACAAACTGTGTTTATCTGCCATAAAGGCTTACGGGACAATGCCTTTTGCTGTATCCAGATGGTGTTTTTAATGTGCAATACATATGATTAATTGTGACAATTTTACATGCCTCCAGGTGATGCAATCTTTCTATTGTATGGAAACCACATTTTACCTCTCGTAGCCAGAAAGACCTCATATATAATTACCAAACAGTAAAGTGAAGTTATAAATGTTCTACAGAACTAACTCTATGAGATTTTGAACATGACGACTTCTTTGTCAGCAATGAATATAATTTTTCACTTAGTTTAGTGCCTCCTAGGTAGCTCCCTTAGGTGTACACATTGCTTTTGTATTTATTTTAATGTTGTGCAAAATTCCAGAGTGCTGGAACTTTGATTGTATAGTATAACAAACAGAAAAAGAATTGTAATCACAGGTCAAGTAATCAATGTTATACAAACATTACTCATAAATGCTGTCAGTGGGAGGTAGAGGAGAAAACAAGTGGAGAGACAAGTGATGTGAGCAGATGAAAAATTAGAAAAATACCTTGTCATTATCTCTCTAAAAATCTGAACTGACATACAGAGAGTTTTCTGTGTGAATGTATGAAAACAAGAAAAATGGAAAAATTATCTCACCATAATTAGTGTCATACTGTGGAACTTAAAAGTTTTTAGTATAGAAAAGACTGAGAATAGCCATTTATTTGTGAGTGCTATGTTTTTCCTTAAAAAATAAATCAAACAGAAATCTTGCAGAGGCCTCCATGTGCACTGACCTTACACAGCTGAAGGATTATACTGTTTCTTTAAAAAAAACCTTACATTTTACAATGTAATCTGAAAAAAAAACTTACATTTTACAATGTAATCTGATGGAGAAAATCTATTCCATGGTTACTAGGAGTCAGAAATGACTTGATGGCACATAATCGATCAATCTTATACACGGATGTGTTGTATATAAAATGATAACCTTTGGAAGATCACTTCCAAAACCCTGCAAGCATTATCAGTCAGGATGAGATATAACAAAAAGCTTTTTCTGTTTTTAACAGCAGTTAAAAACAGTGTCTGGGAAGTGATGTAGAGTCTATCATTTTATGCTATCTTGGTAAGACCCTTTTAGATCCCACTCATTAAATTGTGTAGCCTCTGGTTGATTTCATAATTCATTAACTGAAAAAGTTGAATGGTGATTGTCATATACAGGTTTTAGAAATCTTCATATCTAGGAGTGACTAGTTCAGACATGTCAAACCCGCAACGTCATGTGACATCGTGCAACATATCGGGAGAGTTATGCCATTGCCGGCAATGGGGTGGGCGCGGCTTCCGCATGACGCATCTGGCCCATGGGATGGCAGTTTAACACCCCTGGACTAGTTGGAAGGAATGACCAGTTTTTCAGGTTGAAGCCCCAGTAAAACTTTTGCACGATTCCTATCAGATGTATCTTTATTTTGCTTATGAAGAGCAAATTTCTCCCCCCTCCCCAGTTAAGTATATCCAGATGAGTTAATCATAATAATATGTTTCTCTCCCATATAAGTTAAAACTAGTTTTTTTTTAAGTAAAAAATATTTTTCTCTACTGGTGTAACTAAGACAAGAACAAGGTCTTTTTTAAAATAATTGATGGTGCTAATACAAATGCAACATCATTTTTTTTATTAAAAACTTGTATATCAAGATAAATGCATCATGATCATAGTTTCTACTGAAGTTTGCTAGGAAAAATTGGTCTCGGGATGGGCTTCTAAATTCCAATCAAAGAAATATCTGTATATAATATATTTATAACAGAAAGGTCAATAGAATTTTTTTCCAAGTACTCTATAAACATCTGCAATGTTGAGATCTCTATGGAGATTGGTAGTAGCATTTTCCATGAGAACAATCTGACATACATGACATCAGTTTAAGGAAACTGTCATTTTGATCTATTATCTTAACCTAAACTTCAGTATCTCTATAAAAATTATTATAACTGCAAAGGTTCCACAGTTTAAAGTAATACATCTTGAAAGTAAATCCATGGTTATTTTGTTCATATGCCCCTTTGAAATATGAAGATTACTAAGTACAGCCTTATTTTAATCAATTTAATCCTTCCAGCTTATATTTTTATTTATTATTTTTTTTAATGTTATCCTGTCTTCTCTTTTTGTATCAGTTCAGAAGGTAGAAATGCCGAGATGGATTTTGGCTGAATTCAAAATACTAAGCAGGATCTGATTTGGTTAGGATGTGAAAGGATAACAATTACTGTAGAAATCCCCATAGGTTAGGAAGGGAAATAACAAAAAGGGGAAAGAAGGAAGTAACAAAAAGAAAAAAAAATCTCAAAAGAAGGAAATAGCAATTCACTTTCATGCTGTAGCTAAGAAAACTACAGAGAATAAATTCATTAGGAATCAGCTTTAAGTCTTGCTCTTTATCCTCCAGAACAAAAAACAGTGCATACTGGTCTTTACCCATTGCTTCTATTTTATCTCCAAACTCTACCTGTAGAATGGGTTAGGGTAGGAAGTAATAACTAGACAAAAAATTTGAGCCTATTTATTACCTCTCTGTAATGCTCATTGAACATTTTATATATAGTGAAAGCATACATAGATGAGACAGACCCATTGGTTCACATAAATCATCACAAAGGAGCAATGTTGTGGTCATCTCTGCATCCTTTATTTCTTTATTTACAGAACTTATATCGCCATCTATCTCATATAATGGTTCTAAGTGACTCACAACAATCAACAAAAATAAAATATCCTTTCCCCTTCAGGTGCCAGACCATATAGCTTCCTAGTTCAAAATCCATCCTAGCCCATTGCTTGGGGTGGGGGAGCCAAAGACTTAGAGCATGCTCACCCTCTCTAACCTAGTAAGACAAGCACAGAGGTGGTCCCGCAAATAGAAAAGTATAGTAAGTTACACAGATGTGTCCACATTGTCACATCTGTGACATACACTACTGTAATTTCAAAGCATTCCTGAAGGTGAAGGTTGGGATGATATATTTCACATAACCTCCTGTCCATCTCTATTTCAAGCAATATTTCATTTTTTTTTTAAAAAAGTGTTAAATAAAATGTATTTTAATTTAAAATTTAGTAACTTGTGAATATCTCTAATTGCCCACAAAGTTACTAAATTAGAGAAATGAGGAAAATATTACAAGTTTCTTTTTTCTGTTGATATTCTTTGAATAAAACAAGGGAAACTTGGTAACCTGCAATTATGTATGAAAAATCTATTTGGAGGATGCAGTAAGTATTTCAGGCATTTCTGAAATTTTCCATGCTAAACAAATCTGCATCTGCAAATATTTAAAAGCTGTGGGGGATATGGTTTTACTGTATCTAAAAACAAAATTGTTGAAGTCTTTAAAATCTTTTTTCCCCTTGATGGTTCTTTTCCCCAAAGGCATATTTTTGTATTGCACCTCATTTTTTTTTTGCAAGAAATAAGCTTGAGTGTATAATTTAGCAATTCTCACGTATAGTTGGTAGATCTATTGAAACTAAAAGACAGCTGTTGTGCCTTTTTTACTGGCTGAACAACACACCCTCCAGGCAGAAGTATCCTTACTGAAACATACACAAGCAGCCCAAATAAATTGCATAACAAGAATACAAAATCATAAGCATGTTTAATCAACCAATAAGAATCATAACCCAATACTTTATAACAACTATATAATAATTAAATTGCTGATCTTTACTTAAAACAGTTCATTCATCTAGATCCGACCAACAGGAGAGTCAAGGACTTAAATACTCTTCTATGCATGGAAAGACAAGATTTGCAGGCCCATTTAGAGGAGGTTATCCTAAAAGAAATGCTAAATCCATACATTTTACCCTTGGTACACTTTGATATAAAATGGCTGTCCCAATTCTTTCTTTCTTCCTACTGCATGGAAGAAACCTTAAAAGTGGCAGAATTGATTGCAACACAATATGCTCTTTAGCTCTTCTTTCTCCACTTTTCCTATGCATGGCTGGATTTAGCTTTCTTTGATTATGTGCTTTATATCATTTTTTCTACTCAATAGCTTGCTACAGTTCAACCTACAAAGGAAATTACCTACTGAGCTCTAAGCCAGCAGTTCTCAACCTTTTTCTGGCTGCGACTCCGACCTGTACCGTGCATGCGCAGCGCGACGACCTACACCGCGCATGCGCAGTGCTGCCCCCTGCGCCACGCATGTACGGTGCTGCCCCCTGCACCGGCCGAGGCGTAGGCCGCCGCCCGTTCAGGGCGGCGGCAGGCAGGCCCAGGTGCTCAGGTGCTCCTGGGCGGCTGCAGTGGCGACAGTGCAGGGCGACCACGGGCTGGGCCACCAGCTGGCCCAGCCCAAGGGAGGTAAGACACCCGCCGGGCCCCACGTGCGCCAAAACCCCTCCCTGTGCCCGCCGCTGCCCCGCTAGCCTTGCCTTCGCTGCCACCCATTTGGGGTGGTGGCAGGCAGGCCCAGGCGCTCCTGGGTGGCCACGGCAGCGACAGCGCAGAGCGACCATGGGCTGGGCCACCAGCTGGCCCAGCCCAAGGGAGGTAAGCCAACCGCCGGGCCCCACGCGCGCAAAAAACCTTCCCTGCGCCCGGCGCTGCCCCGCTAGCCTTGCCTTTGCTGCCACCCATTTGGGGCGGCAGCAGGCAGGCCCAGGCACTCCTGGGCGGCCGTGGCAGCGATGGCATAGGGCGACCACGGGCTGGGCCACCAGCTGGCCCAGCCCAAGGGAGGTAAGCCACCCGCCGGGCCCCACGCGTGCCAAAAACCCTCCCTGCGCCTGCTGGCCTCCCACCTCCCACCCCTGGCCCTCTTTTACTTACAGTTTTAGTAGTTGCTCAGCAGGGAGGGGTGGAAACTTCCAGACTGCTCACCTTCGCTTCAGACAACTTGCAGCACCGTTTGCAGACTGGGACTTTTGGCGGGCTCAGCAGGGCAGAAACAGTCTGGACAATTCCTATTGGCTTTTGAAAGCCAATAGAATTAGACTCTATTCAAGAGAGTCTATTCTATTGGCTTTAAAAAGCCAATAGAATAAGAGGGAGTAGCACAGCTAAGGAAAAGGGGAAAAATGGCGTAGCACAGCTAAGGAAAAGGGGAAAAAATGGCGGACTGCATTGTTTGGCGACCCCCGTGAAATGGTCGTTCGACCCCAAATGGGGTCATGACCCACAGGTTGAGAACCACTGCTCTAAGCAGATTACATTGTAAAAATGTTGAAAATCCTAATTTGGAACTTTGTATCTAGGCGACACAAAGATCTCTTATCCCCATTCAGCAGATACAACAGTGGAAAAAACATGAGAAAAATGGTGAATTAGGCTGTGTCTTCTGTAAATTTGTCTTTTAAATTTATAGTGACTTGTTTAAGCATATACACATGTTACTTATAGTATAAAGTAGGGATCTTGTTGCTGCTCAAGGACCACACTTAACACTGCAACTTGTGTTATAATAACACAATTTGCTTTCATTAGATTGACCCATTTTACTTTCTGCAAAAGCTGCTGAATGGGTGAGTCTTTAAATGTGTGTGTGTGTGTGTGTGTGTGTGTGTGTACAGTATATATATATATTTGTGTGTGTGTGTTTGTGTGTACAAAAGATTTGCATACATATATAAATGCATACCTAAACATTATTTACACACAGGGAGATACACAGACCTAGACATACATGCAAAATTAAATTTATGTGCACAAGGTAAAACCATCAAAATGCACATAGGTGCAGGTAGTACCAACCATAAAATAAAAATGGCATTTTAAAACCTTTGTTCATCTCTAAGGTCTCCTAGATCTACATTTCCCCAGTAATGTGAGGTAGCACAGGGATTACAGCATCTTGCTTTGTGCATAGAAAGTTGCAAGATAAAAACCTCATAGAAATCTTTTCCTAGGTTTTTTATTTTAAAAAATAAACTCAGTGATATAGCGCTATATTATTTCTCAAATAAGACTCAGATAACTGGATAAATTGCAATAGCAATTTCCTATTTACAAGGGAAATGTTATAACCATTGTGGTATTGTAGTACTATTGTTAAAGATGATTCTGTAAGACATTTAGAAATTAAGGTAACCTTTGATTCGGTTGTGAGGGTATATTTCCTCTCTGCAAAGCTGCCAATAAATTGCTTGAGTTAGCCTCTATCATGATGTGATATGGAAAGAAAAAGAGTACTTGAAACTATAGCAGGAAAATGAGCACAGAGATCACACTTGCAATGGGAAGATGATATGAGTATTTTACAATTTCTGTAGCCACCCATCTCAGTCCAATTGACAGGGAATGTTATCCTGTCTCCAGAAATTCTTGTTGGCCCATTTGGGCAATGGGCAACTAGACAATAGAGAAAAGCCCTAAGGCAAAGTAAATTGCACAATAGATGCCTGATCTGGACCGAAGTTACACTCTCACAATTCACTACTGTAGGCATCCCTTCTTATCTTTTCTAATATTGGTACGGCTACAACTACAGTCTCATTGCCTATTCAGAAATAGATACCATCTAGCACATCTGGTGATAGTTTACAAAACAATGTGCACATTTGTTCAACATGTTAATGCTCTGGGTGAATGGCAAAAATGCAAACAATGTTCTAATATATTTAAAGGCCTTTGCAGTTTAAACAATTGAATTGTTTCTCTGCATCAACATTTTTGTTTTCAATACAAAAAAAGAGAGAAGACAAGTTACTTATTTTTTAAAAAAAAGAAAACTAGGGGAAAGGCTGACATTGAACCATTAGAGTCAAAATATAACATAGCTACAAATATTCAGACATATTTTTCTCTATTGGAATGTTGCCAAGCAATTATTATTTGAATGCACAGACAATTTTTATGTAAGCCAACATTATGATTTACATAGAGCTGGGCACACGTAAGTCTTTCTTTTATTCCATGGGGCCTTAACATACCATTTAAACTTTAAAAGAAGCATGTGTATCTGTGGCATGTTATTCTTTCACAAACAATTAATCTCTCTCTCTCTCTCTCTCTCTCTCTCTCTCTCTCTCTCTCTCTCTCTCTCTCTCTCTCTCTCTCTCTCTCTCTCTCTCTCCTCCCTCCCTCCCTCCCTCTCTCTCCCTCTCTCTCTCCCTCTCTCTCTCTCTCTCTCTCCCTCCCTCTCTCTCTCTCTTTCTCTCTCTCTCTCTCTCTTACACTGTTTGATTTTCATTCCACCTTTTGTTCTGGGGCTTAAAGCAGCCTTAATGCTCCCCCTTCTCACTTTCTCTTGTAATAACCATTTTGTGAAGTAAATTGGGTTGAGAGAAAGTGACCGGCCCACTGTCACCCACTGAACCCCCATGACTGAGACTGGATTAGTATGTCCAGTAACTGCACCACCACTCTGCCTCTTACACAGAAACATTTTTCATGTTAAACAGCATAATCCTGCCTAAATTATGCATATATTCAGTGTTAATTTTTTTTCATCAGTTTCCCCCCCTTTTAATATCTATTGAAAGTCTTTTATCTCCACCCACCCGAAAAGAGGCTTTTTGCCTAGCTAAGCCACATTAGAGAAGAAAAGATTTATCTTCTTAGTCAGAAAAAAGAGAATTTTTCTGGACTGCCATCCTATCAAGAGGGAATTTTGATATAGAGGTTTGGATGGGGTAACATTTGGTCAGACATTATATCTGAAATATATCCTGGTCACATTTATGATCTTACAGTAATGGAACTTAGAGGTTGGTTCAAACCCAGCTCAGAGTTGGTCTTCTGTATGTCCTCAGTTGTAAATAACTTTGCAAACAAAAGCTAAAATATCTGTTAGAAAAAAAGGTAATTTCTTCTTTGCTGAGATCAAGATTCCTTGGCCAAATTCCCAAAAAGTGAACTACTCAAGAATGCCATCTGCAGAAGGACCTTCCAAGAAAAAGGCATGTCTTTCTAACCTGACATTAGTATTTTTAAAAATCTGCTTCCTTAGTTGTTGGTGAATTGTGGGGGGGGGGAGTTAGGGGAAAGCAGTGTAAAAATCCTTCTATGGAGCTTTTGACTGTTTCCAAATGTTCAAGACATTTAAGTGAGAAAAAAAACTAAGTGGTGAAATGAAGTAATTTTCAATTGTGTAATTTTATAAAAAGGAGATTCATGTCCCTTCTTGTGCCAAGTCATCTTCATAACAATTTGACATATACATGGTCAAAGGGGCTGATTATTTAAAAACCAGATGTTAATAAGTAATTAGTTTATTTTTTGTCTTCTCTATCACCTACAGTTGTTCACATGGAACAATGGAGTGGCTTTAACCTGTGGCTTTCCTTGTGCATGTTTTTAAGGAAGGTAGAAGGAAATGAGAAGGAAATAATGGGTGACAAGGAGCAACATGAAAAAATAGATTACAAGATATTATAATCAAGCCATACTTTATTTCAAAATATCTCGTATTTTTAAGCATGGTATAAGTGAAAGTCAAATCAAATAAAACTTCACACTCCTTGGAAGAATTTAATTTCCATAGTGTAGCAATATGCTTCACTGAATCATACTGGATAAATCTGAAGGTGATGTAAGGTTCATTTACTTTGTCCAGTAAATGGATGATGAACAAAATCACTACATAGTCCCATTCTCACCCAGTTATGCAGATGTTTGGCTCCAAGTGTATGCAGCTGACACAATTTTCTGGATCAATGAAAGGAGGGAATAAAAAAATGAATGATGAAGTGAACACTGAAAAAAGTTACTTGGTTAATTATGGCGCATGTTGAATGGTAAAGAGAACAAAATCAGTATTCAGATAACTAGGTAGCTTTGTACAAGACTAATTTAGAAAATCAGAGTTATTATCAACTGTTTTGGATTTGTTAGCAGCTTATTTCAATTGAGCTTTGCCTGAGCAGTGTGGTCCTATCGATTTTGGGTATACCAATAGCAATAGCATTTAGACTTATATGCCGCTTCATGGTGCTTTACAACACTCTCTAAGTGGCTTATAGAATCAGCATATTGCCCTCAACAATCTGGGTTCTCCTTTTACCAACCTCAGAAGAATGGAAGGCTGAGTCAACCTGGAGCTGGTCAGAATCGAACTTCTGACAGTGAGCAGAGTCAGCCTGCAATACTGCATTCTAACCACAGCACCACTGCAGCTCAATGATATTGTGCTGTCTCTTTGGTTTTCCAGCCCCAATGTCTGGCAATTCCTTCCCAACATTTCTTGGGGAATTTTTTTTTTTTTTTTGGATCATACTCTTGAGAAAAATCAGTTGGGAAATTTACCCTCCGCAGTTGATGGACTCATCTGGATACCAAAAGGAGCTGCTGCATAGCTCCTGCCTTTTCTTCAAAGTAATGACTGAAGAAACCTAACAGATTTTACACAGCTAAAGGCTATCATTGGACAATATCAAAATAAGAAGGCATGGGAGAAAAACATTAACACCAGTATATGGACAATTTCAGTTTGCCTAATGAGCTGAGGATAAGATGAAGGCAGCCTCATGGGAGCACAATAGGGGGAAAAATGGCATATTTGAACTGTGATTAGGATAGGCAGAAATGGACAAGGGCCCTAGGATAGCTAATATTTGCCAAGCTTCTTCTAATCTCAGTACCTTTAAGGAAACAAAAATTCCATCTGAATGAGCACCTACCCATTATACTTCAGTAAAAGTTTCAGATGAAATCATATGCATGTGTTTTTATTCATGAGGCCAGAGATAATGAATATATGGAAGGAATGCGAACAAACTTTAGAAGAAATTCTATGTAGCATGAGTTGGAAAGTCTTTGATTTAAGTCCTTGAACTCAATATGTTATTAAAGCTTACCATAAGATTGCAAGATATTTTTTTTTTACAATATGAAAATTTAACAATGAACTCATTATAAAGCCTCTTCAAATTAAAATGTAAACCATGCAGAATAATGCTCTCCAAAGTCACATGCCAACCTCCGGGCATTCACCAAAGATTTGCAGAGGATCTGTCTATCTATAGCAATATATGGATGGATTCCCTTCTTGCCATAGTTTAAGCTGTAAACCCAGATGTCAAGAGGATTGCAACATCATACGGAAGACATCAGAAGCAGCGTTATTCAGAGACTGGTTTTAGAATGCTTAAATCAGACTGTAGTCTATTTCAAGCACTCTATACATAAATCTTAAATACTATGATGATGGTTTTACTTGAAATGGTGAGTCATCTGGTACTGGTGAAGGAAGGCGATGACACAGAAAACCCATAAACATTTCAATTTATTACACTTGTATAGACTTAAGTGGGCCTTAAAACAATAGTAACCATGACAGACTAACTCAGAGTACCTGGTGTTATATTGTATAGGAATATAAAGATATTGAGTACCAGATAGCAGAAAAATGAGTGTAGATCTATTAAAATTGATGAATCTGAATGAAAAGGTAGGCGAAAGGGTGGGGGGAAGGTTCAGAAGGACAGAGAATAAGGACAGGAAATAAGGATTAAAGAGGAAAGACTGACCAAAAAGTAGGGTGGACAAAATGGAGGACAAATTGAAACAAAGGGTCTCATTTGGTGGGATCAATAAAGAAATGCAAGTAGTAATGATCAAGGTGCAATCAGGACAAGTCTTGTGAACAATCTCATAAAACATCTAATCTTGGATGATAGGTAGTATAGTATTCCATAACTTTGGTTAAGTTACAAGAATTCAGATCAGAATTTATTATGTGGTCAGAGCCTCAAACAGATTCTCAGGCACAAAACAGAGATAAGTAAGATTGAAGAATTATTGATCAGATTGCTAATTGCCTTCTTCACTCTCAATGAAGCTCTGCCCAATCTGGGCAACCCCTTGATGTGTAGACTAGAATTCCCAGAATTTCCCAGCCAGAATAACTGTTGTGAAGAGTTCTGAGATTGAAATTGTCAAAGTTGGAAAAATTGGAAGCATACAAAGGTTCAGATTATTCTGTTTAAGGATACTCAGATATCTATTTAATTGCCTGGATAGAAAAGCAGCTAAATATTCTCATTCATATTCAGACTGCTCAATTATCATTACCCGTCAACTGTTATACCTACCCCTATCCTAACTCACATTCATTTGCATATTGTCTGATTTATTTGGTAAGAACACATTTATATTGTTTTATTTCAAAAAGTGTGCAGTAATTGAATCAATTCAGCAGTTCCCAAACTGAAGAATGTTGGAATGCACATGTCCATTTTCTCTGTACAATTGCTTTTGAGAATGTACGGTACGCTCCATCTATATCCATGTTTCTCAATCTCAGCAGCTCTAAG
This sequence comes from Bothrops alternatus, assembly GCA_034064705.1. NCBI lineage: Eukaryota > Metazoa > Chordata > Lepidosauria > Squamata > Viperidae > Bothrops > Bothrops alternatus. The sequence goes on along the minus strand of JARGCV010000001.1, from coordinate 5,289,514 downwards.
ATTTGTGGATTTCAACTCTCAGAATTTCTCAGCCAGCATGCTTAGTTGCTAAAACTGAGAAATTAGATTAATGTAGCCACAGTCAACTAAGATTTAAGGAGCAAAGTCATCAATTATAGTCAATCCTCTAATCTGTTTGGCTCAAAGTCTGATGTATGCCTGCTCAAGGGAATGACACAGAAGTCAGCAACTAGTATTGTAAATCTCTTTCATTTTTCTAAACCAGAGATGAACAATTTGCTTCAGGCCTAAGGCTACAGTTGGTTTTGGCACGATATATTTAGAGGCCTTGCTTCAAAAAAAGTTCAAAATGGGTTGGCCCATTAAACAATTTATTTTACTTAAACTGTAATTATAGTCAATTAGTTCAGTTAATAGTCTGATTATTTCATAATGGTTCTGTTACAATTACAACTCAGTGACAAGTTTTGGAGGAGCTCTGCTTTCAAGGGATGCAGGAGGGCCTCAGGTTGTGCAGCTTTGTTTGGGACAATTGTTTTTTGAATGAGCAAGAAGCAATTTATACTTTAAGTATAATGTGTCTATTAGGCTAAAAAAAGAAACTTACCCATCATTTGCTTTGCTAGAGACTAGCAAGACTCATGCTGTTCCTCTAGCGCAGGGGTTCCCAACCAGGGGTGCGAGATGATATTCCAGCGGGTGCAAAAACTTGGGGTTTCAAAATTATAGTGTATAGGCATAATTCGTTGCCGTTATTTCAAACTTTTGTAAGGGGTGCGAGAATATATCAGAAGCGTTCTAGGGGTGCAGAGTATAGAAAAGGTTGGGAGCTACTGCTCTAGCGCAACTAGCTCTGGACTGCAAAAATGTGAATGAAAGCTAGATGGCAGCACAGTGTATTTTCTGCCATCTAGTGGTCATATAGATTTATGCATCTCAGTTCTGATAGACTGGTATTCCTCATCCCTCAAATCTATTGATAATAAGTTAAATTATCACTGTTTATACACAATGTAAGAAAGTGAATGTTTAATTTAAAGTTTATACTCAATTTCCACAGTAAAAGTACATCAATAAAATATGTGTCAAATATTAACACAGCTCCTATTTCAATTGTTTAAGCTACAGTCACGTTAACTTTTATAGTGTATCTAAATTTATGGTGGTCAATAAATATATAAGAGTTTGTGTATAATAAAACTCAGTAGATAATTGCCATTCTGACACATAGCATGACTTCATAAGACAAGTAAAGCAGAACTAAGCTTTTAAAATGTGATAATCCTTTCTACTATTAATTTTCCCAACTCAGGTTTGAAACTTAGCAATAACCGTGAATTGTATTTAAAAAGCCAGGACATATAAAATCATGTACCGACACACTGCCCAAGAGCTATGAAAGTTTCCTTAGATCCTTTTGTAGAAAACCTGCAAAACTTTCTCCAAATTTGTATGTTTTACACTTTTTCTTTTTTACAACGCACACAGTACAAGAACCTATGCTCTTTATTCTCCCAGTTTTTCGGCCTATGAACTTCTGAAATCAATATTCTGAAATCAATATAATCAGTGACAGCTCCTCCTCTGTGGTTGACTGATAGCAAGAATCCCCAGACTGATTTCATTCTGATCCATGTAAACTGAACCTTATCATGCAACATATGATCTAGAGAGAAAATAATTCCCATTTCAAAAAAAGCTTTTATCCTTAAATTTCAATATTTCCAAACTTAATCTGATTCTAACATTAAAATCTGCACAAATAATTAAATCTGTACTTGTAGAATGATGTAATACTAATTTCTGCTCCATGTAATCCCAATTTACCTGTTGTTTAGGTGGCGCAAAGTTGTTAACACATACTGTATTAACTTTCTCCCTTTAGATTTTATCCTCAGTTTACAGTCTTCAATTTATGACCTCAAATGAATTTCAGTTGCTAAGTAATGTGACCATTAAATGAGTCATTATGTCACTGGACCGGGACCTGATTTTATAACTTTTTTATGGTCATTAAGCAAACCACCTAATTGTTAAGCAAATCACATGGCTAAGTGAATTCACTTTACTTGTCAGAAGCTGGCTGGGAAGGTCACAGATCATAACCTCATGAGGGCAAGATGCTGCAATTATTGTGTGAGCCAAGAACCCAAATTTAATCACATGACCATGGGTGTAGTACAACAACTGTTGTATTGTAACTTCAAGGACGGGCTGTAAGTCATTCTTTCCAAGGCTATCATAACTTCAAAACTTCATTAAATAAATGGTCTTAAATTGAGGACTACCTGTATTAAGAGCTGTGGTGGCGCAGTGATTAGAATGCAGTACTTCAGGCTATTTCTGCTGATTGCTGACTGCCAGCAGTTCAGCAGTTCGATTCTCACCAGCTCAAGGTTGATTCAGCCTTCCATACTTTCAAGGTCGGTAAAATGAGGACCCAGATTGTTGGGGGCAATAAGCTGACTCTGTCAGCCACTTAAAGAGGTTTGTAAAGTACTGTGAAGTGGTATATAAGCCTAAATCAGCTGTTCTCAACCTGTGGGTTGCAACCCTTTTGGGAGTCGAATGATGCTTTCACAGGGGTCGCCTAAGACCATCGGAAAACACATATTTCCGATGGTCTTAGGAACTGAGACACTAGTGAGAATTTCTGCTCAAGGCTAGCTCCGCCAGCCAGCTCAGGCAGACTGGAAAACAGCCGCCTCAGCAGCATGGCGGGGCTGTGCTACCCATCGCAGAGCAGCTACTGCCGCGTCACCATGCCTATGAACCTCCTGCTCGGCGTCTTTCAGGTCCTCTTGCCTGGCTTCCATCTGGGAGAAGCACAGGGCCAAGGTAAAAAAAAAAAGCCTGGCGAAATACTACCGAGGGGTAGTGTCGATCTGTAGCGGGAGGTGAAGGGGGCAGGTGGGTGGATGGGGGTCAACCAGAAGGGAAACGGGTCTGATAAGGGCGAAAGTTGAGTGAGGTTTTCCCCCTTGCCCCTCTCTCCAACTCCCTTTGTGCAGCAGCGTCTCTGGCTGCTGCCTTCCCAGTCGCTGAGAAAGGGGGGAAAAAAGAGCTGTGAGCGAGTTCCCCTTTCTGCCTTGTTGCTTAAAGCTTTTTTTTTAAACAACCGCTCGTTCTGAACTCCTAGGAGCTTGTTTGCACAAGCTTGTAGCAGATCAGTAAATAAAGGGGTGGGGGAGCCAAACCGTCCAGGCGTTTGCACCCTGAACATGTGGACGCTGCTTTCATGACTTGCCACCACTGCCCTCTCTCTTCCCGCCCTGCTCTGACAATGTGCTGCTGCTGCTGCTTCTGCTGGCTGAGCTGAGCTGAGCTGCGGCGCCGAGCCGGTCCCCATGCCTCCTGGTTGCCTGGCTGTGCTCCACCCCTGGCCGCCCTCCACGCTGTGCTGGAGCCTCCCCCGTGCCGCCCAACCCACCTCCCTCACCGTCGGAGGCCGCCTCGGCCTTCTGGTGCCTGGGACTAGCGGGCAGGAGAGGCTCTTTCCCGGCTCGCTGGGCTCCAGGCCTCGGAAGCAGCCAGGCAGCGGTGATGTCCGCATGTGTGTCAGAGGCCAGCCAGCTGGGCCGGGAAGGGAGAAGCGGCACCTTCCAAGCAGGAGCTGGCGCTCCGGCCACGCCCCTCTTGCATGCGACGAGTCGGGGAAGGGTCGTGGTGGTGAAGGGCTGCATGGCGTGGAAAGGGGCTCCTGTGACTCCGCCGCTGCGATGGTGCTCAGGAGGCTGGAGGAGAGGGCAGGTCCCGGGGGGCAGCTGGGAGAGGGCAAGAGTGGGGAATGCTGGGAGTTGCAGTTCATCACCATCTGGAAAAACATGACTCTGCAAAGATCAATCCTTCCTTCCTTCCTTCCTTCCTTCCATCCATCTCCTTCCCTTCCCCTTCAATCTCTTTCTCTCCTTCCTTCCTTCCATCCATCTCCTTCCCTTCCCCTTCAATCTCTCATTCCTTCCTTCCTTCCTTTCCCCCTCAATCTCCTTCCTTCTCCATCTCCTTCCTTTCCCCTTCAATCTTCCTTCCTTCCTTCCATCCATCTCCTTCCCTTCCACTTCAATCTCTCGTTCCTTCTTTCCTTCCTTCCTTCCTTCCATCTCTATCTCCATCCCTTTCCCTTCAATCTCTCTCCTTCCTTCCTTCCTTCCTTCCTTCCTTCCTTCCTTCCTTCCTTCCTTCCTTCCTTCCTTCCCCCTTCAATCTCCTTCCTTCTCCATCTCCTTCCTTTCCCCTTCAATCTTCCTTCCTTCCTTTCCCCTTCAATCTCCTTCCTTCTCCATCTCCTTCCTTTCCCTTCAATTTTCCTTCCCCTTCCCTCTCTCCCAACATTTTTGAGCAAGGAAGAGTAAGCTTCTCCAGCGAGTATTGCTATATTGTTTTTGTGATTAATCACTATGCTTTAATTATGTTCAATTCGTAACAATGAAAATAAACCCTGCATATCAGATATTTACATTAAGATTCATAACAGTAACAAAATTACAGTTATGAAGTAGCAACGAAAATAATTTTATGGTTGGGGATCACCACAACATGAGGAACTGTATTAAAGGGTTGCGGCATTAGGAAGGTTGAGAACCACTGGCCTAATTAATATTGCTATTAGAATTTCATCTATATCATAATTTTAAGGATTAATTTCTTGTATTCTCATACTGAGATGTACTGTAGTTAGGCTCAGCAAGCCCCTTCTAGCACTCCTCATCTTTTGGTCCCCCTTGGCCCATTTATAAAACACACATGGTCAGTTAATGCTATCACATTATTTCCCATCAACCAAGTTTCTTGGAGAAAAATCATGCTGTAATCTTGTAGAAAATGGAAAAAAAAATATATCTCCATCTATGCATTTTATCCATCCAACCAGCAATGTTGCATATTTCATGGTAGAGTACATCTTGTCACTTTTTTGCCAACTCTGTTGATTAATCTCATTTTGGATTTGGATCTCATGTCTATTTTGTCTACTTCCCAGCAAATCTGTTGTTGTGTTGGAGTATGATATATTTTTTGGCCTCTAGTCCTTTTTTCCTTCGAAGTATTTGAGTCATCCTCTGGCCATTTCACTTGCTTTATTAAATTTAAAATTCCTTGAGAATTATTTTTAACCCCAGGGATATTTGGAGTAAACGTATATATGCTGCAGCCCAGTCTGCACTGAAGCATCTTGAATTCAATTCTAATTCTAGTTGTTTTGTTCTATGCACTTCTACGGTAGTCTTATAACTTCTGCACTATTCAGCTTTATTGTCATACCTTTCTCAGCTGGCAGTAGATTTGGTGACACTCTATAAATCATCTGCTGTTCCAGATTATGTCCACTTGTATAACTCCTTTCATGTCAATAATAGTGTTTACGTTGCTTTTTCAGAACTCTTTCAATTATACACATATTATTGGGATATTTACTTCTGCACGAGTTAGGCTTTCCCCAGCTCTGTTCTTTCTGTCCATCCACTAACTTAGCCAGGATGTTATGTTCAATATCCCCCACTTGTGATATACTGTATATAAAAGTTCAGTTCTTTATGTTTTTTGGTATTAATTGGCTCACATTTTTATAAACTTCACACAGCGTGTAGTTTTGGAAGTATCTTGTTACCCCTGTAGAAAATTTGTTTAACACACTCTTTTTCTTCATCACCAACCTAGCTATTGCTATAGATTCAAATGTCATGTTTGCTTTGGCTTTTGCATAGTTATAAAATGCATACTCAATTTCACTTACAACTTTTGATGAGAGGTGAATTACATTTAAAGATTATATGAAATGAACAATCAAACTGGCTCTGCAAGACAATAGGTTTGGCATAGGCAATAAAGGAGAGTTTGGTAAGTATCAATTCCAAATGCCAAATATTTTGTTCAATCTTAATATTTATTGAATAGTTCTTAAAAGAGGACGCTTCAGTGGAATAAACCTGTGTATTAAATTTATTAAATTCTAAGCATTCACTGTTTGCTTCTAACTGAATGGGGCTTACTTGATTTTTTTCTACTACTCTTTGTATTCAATTTGTTTCATGATCTGCTTCTCATTATTCTCCTTTATTATTCTTATCACCATTACTTATTGCATTACTAATTATAACAGGAACCTAAAGGTAGATTCGTTGTGCCTTTGTTAATCCAATTGAATCACTGTAGCTTAGAAGAAGAAGAAAAATCTATTCCCTGCTCACTGATGTAGATGAACCTGTAACAAAGCTGCATTGTTTGCAATGGCCACAAGGAAGATACAAAAACTGATGTTGGCAGATAGTACTCTTAATATTAGAGGGGATGAAGCCAACTAATATGGCTTGTTGCAGTTTTACATGAATTTTGCTAAAAACCAATGACTGCAAATAAATTTATACACAATTTTATTCTAGGAAAGGAACATAGAACATAGAATAATAGAGTTGGAAGGAACTTCAACTGATTGTACAATAAAAGGTTCATTTATAACTTTCATACATAGCTGGCAATCTTGTGATTAGAAAAAAAGGATGCTCCAGCAGTGATCATATTCTGCTGGCTCTTGGTGTGACCATGCTCTTCAAAGCGCTAATGCCAGGTCTGTATATTGAGCCACTTGCTATTTTCTAGGCTGTCTCCTTGGAGAATTCTAGGTTACAGGAGAGATCAGCCAAAAGGAAGATCTTTTGTATGAATAGGTTTCACTGAACGTCTTGTTTGTATAGATAAACCCACTGAGCAGGGGAGTTATTTCTGGATTTATCTGTATTGAGAGCTGACAGTGTTAATACTTCGGGATTTATTAGGTATGAATTTGCCAGGAAAATCAGCTGCATTAAATGGGAGTACTCAGACTACCAGGCAACTTTGTCTAAAGGGCAAAGATATATTTTGCACCCCAGCTGCTGTAGGAGTGGGAGAGGTCTTAGAGCTGCTGGGAGTTAAACGGCTTATAATTGTAACAAATATTACAATAAATAAAGTGGCTTTTTAATGAAAAATCATAGCAACGGATAATGGCTGTAGGACACAAATACCATCCAAAATATAGTTGTGCTCTACCCTGCTCTCCTGCCCCTGTTCATTTGGGAAATTGTGACAGAAACTATTTCTGTAGGGACAGCCTCCTTTCCCCCAGGCCACTGTCTCCCTAATCAACACTCTGGCAGGTTGTTTTCCAGGCATGTATCTGCTGGTGATCATTCCATTTACTATGTGTTGGCTGCAACCCCCACTCCACTCCTCATATTCTTCGGCTGTACAGTACTTGCTGGGCATCTGTTTTGCTTTTCTTTAATATTTCAGATGGATTTGTACAGGAGCCAGTGGCCTGAGGCTTCTTCCGTGAAAGCATGGATGGACAGACGGTTCTTACCAATAGCTTAATTGCCTCCTGCTTCATCAGCTGTTGGCTGCTTGGTGCAAATTACAAGGCCTCTGGTATTGAAGCCTACTTTTTGTCAGTTCAGTTAGCAATCTTATACAGTGCAGCAAAACTGCTTCTACGCCAAGTCATGCATTCTTTTTCTTTCCTAACAATGCTTAACGCTGCAATAAAACACTCATTTTGTCTAATGCAAATGTGGTGAAGAATTCTTACAGACCAAGCAGGGAAACGTGATGTATATGAAGCAATTAGCAGTGCGGTTGGTCACTGTAGAACGTTGAAAACAACAAATTTGGTTTTCCATCCATTCCAAAATATACACTGAATGAAGTAAAGGGCAGCTTCATGGGGCATCACAGGGTTGTTTTTCAATAAAACAGTCCAGTAAAATGGCTTGGTTCAATTTAAATGCTTAAAAGCAGGGGTCTTCAAACATGGCCCTTTTATGACTTGTGGACTTCAACTCCCAGAATTCCTCAGCCAGGCACACTGGCTGAGGAATTCTGGGAGTTGAAGTCCACAAGTCATAAAAGGGCCACGTTTGAAGACCCCTACTTAAAAGTAATCTCATAGTACTGAATCCTAAGACTACAGGGGTTTTTTTTTTCTTAGCTGGTGAATTTATAAATTGCTTTTTAGACTCCTGTCCTTCATATTGCTCTCCATACCCAGATCAAATACAGCTGTGCATCTTTCCAAGTGTGCACTTTGCATTTGAACACATGCTCCTATGCATGTGCTACAGTAGTAGTAAACCTGGATCTAGCAATACAGCTTTGGCAGCTGGCGGTGGTCACCTTAAATGGATTGGAGTGGGTAGGATCAACACAGACATCTCACCAGCTGTGTTGTTGGGTCGGGTGGCAAATAGTGTACTTATTCACTATTTCATATGTAAATATGGCTCCAAGTTGCTCTAACATTTGCACTTCTATAACATAGGCAATTTCTCAGAAGATTTGTCATCTGAAATGGAAAGAGTGGATTTAGGATTATAAATTTATGTGGAGGTCAGTTTAAATTCTGTTATAGAGATGGAGAAATGAAGAATTCTCAAGAGAATGGAAGTAGGACATTCAAACACCTCTAACAGAATGAACAGCCATCTCAGGATTCACACAAGTAAGCTAAATAATACTGAAGCATAGTGATTGTAAGAGAATTATGACATTGGATCATGTGGCTTTATTATATGTGTAAAAAGCTTCAGTTAAAGATATTAAAAAATCAGCGTGCATAAAAATTCCAAACTGTTAATAAAAATATTTTTGGTTATAGGATTGTATTTATTATTTTATTTACTTATTTGAATTTATTCTCCACCCAACTTTAATGGACTACATAATGCAAGTGGAATAAATTTGAGGGTACAAAAATGTGTAAAACTCAATGCCTGTTGCTTTATTTTAAAAACCTTTTAAAAGATGAATAGTCCTTTAAAAATGTGTTCAGATTAGCATCATCTGGAAATTATCTGCAATTAAAAGTTATTGTTTTGTGATATGCATGAAAAACAGGCATTCTAACTTTGGCTCCTAAAAAACTTCCTTTAACCTTCCTGGAGAAAATGCACTATTGCCTAATTTTTAGCAATAAGAGTTATAGTGCAGACTAAACAATTATATTCCAAGGAGATAATCAATATCAAATGCTCAGAGTTAATATGAAATTCAAATGCCTTGCATTATGCCAAGTGTGAACAAAGGATGTAAATGTCTGTTAATGCTTCCTTGTATTATATATATAAAAATAGTGTTTTTTGATGCACCCTGTTGGCCCAAATATGGGAGGAAGAAATTAAGTCCCCCCTAATTCTTTGCTAGCAATCCAAAAATTTAGGAAACATATATATATATATGTAGAATTTGAAGTGTCTTTGCAACGTCCCATTCATCATCTTCAGGCTGGTGCTTTCGGCTTCGTGTGTATATATACGTATATACACACATATATGTGTGTATATACGTATATACGTATATACACACATATATACGTATATATACACATACACACACGCACGCGCACGTGTGTGTATGTGTTTGTGTGTGTGTGTCCAAACCAGTGACTGGTGTTTTGAAGCCATGATGTTCTTCTTCTGCCTGGACCTTGTTTGCCTTCAATCTTTCCCTGGAGGATTAAATGGAGTATGCCATATTTTTCTGGTTGTCGCATCATATGTCCGAAATATTGTAACTTTTGTTTTTTAATTGTTTTGATAATTTCCCTTGGCTTTCCAGTCGCCTTATCATTCCCTCATTTCTGATCTTGTCAACCCAGCATCAACTGAGTATTTTTGGCCTAGTCTCACATTTGGTACCTGATGCCAGTATAGATTCTTTATGATTTGGATGTCTTTGTCATCTGGTCCCCCTTGTTTTGGGATTTCTAATAGTTTGCTGTGTCTTATTTTATCAAATGCTTTTTCAAAATCAATGAAGCACATGTAAACACTGTGATTGACATCTCTACAATGCTGTACAAGAACCTGAATGCTGAATAGTGCATCTCGTGTCCCAAGATTGTTTCTGAAACCAAATTGTGTGTTACCTAGACGCTCCTCAGTTTTGTTGTATATTCTTGTGTGAATTATTTTCAGGAATATTTTCAGGGCATGACTCATTAAGCGTATTGTTCTGTATTTGATACACTTCTTTGCATTTATTTTTGCGGGGATTGTCACAAAGGTTGATTTTAGCCAATCATTTGGTACCTTTCCTGTTTCATATATTAGGTTGAAGAGCTGTAGTAAAAAATTCTTCCCAGCAATTTTAAAATTTCTACTGGGATATTATCAGGTCCTGTGGCTTTTCTTGTTTTTGCTATTTTTATTGCATGTTCAACCTCCTCCATAGTGATGTTTGGTCCAGTTGTTATACTTCCCATATCTATATCATCCCTAGTGTCCTCAAAAAGTTCTTCAGTATATTCCTTCCATCTTTTTAGTTTTTCGTCCTCATCTAAGATAATTTCCCCCTCTTTATCCACTAAGTTGTTGGTTTTCTTTTTGTAGAGGCCTGCTGCTTCTTACACACACACACACACACACACACACACACACACACACACACATATATATATGTGTGTGTGTGTGTGTGTTTGTGTGTGTGTGTGTTTAATCCTCAAATTACTAGATTTCAAAGAGGAAAGTTCATGTCCTTTCTAACCTAACAAATCAACTATCCAGTGCTTTTTTCCTTAAAAAAAAAAAAAGTGTCGGAACTCACACACGTCATACAACCCGCCTTGCCTACCCTACAAGGTTCCATCCAAAAAAGGTGCCAGAACTCTGTTCTGGGCATTTTATGACAAAAAAAAGCCCTGCAACTATCTGTAGTAGTCCACAACTGAGCCCAAAATTTCTATTGCTAAGTGAGACAGTTGTTAAGTATTTATTTATTTATTTATTTATTTATTAGACTTATAAGCCGCTCTTCTCCAGGGGACCCAGAGCGGCTTACAACATAGATAAATAACAATCGCATTTAATAAGTCTAATATAAATTAAATTAAGATGATCATAAAGTTAAAACAATACCCCAAATTTTTTAATAAAAAAACATTCATCCAACATTCAACACCATTATGCCCCCTTTTATGACCCTTCTTGTCACAGTTGTTAAATGAAGCATGCAGTTGTTAATAACACAATTCTTAAGTAAATCTGGCTTCCTTAGAGATAGGCGGACAATTTATAAAATTGTTCTAGTGTCTTTAGGCAAAATGATCCAATGCACAACTATTCTTTTCTCTGACATCCATAACTTTCGTTTCCCCACCTTCTCACACACACATTTTATCTCTTCCATATAGACAACTTTTTCCATTTGTTTGTCCTCCACACAGGCAGACAAACACACACACATAAACACACTCACACTGGGATTTTTGGCTGCTTTATAGGACCACAGTACCAGATGTGGGCTGAAAAGAATCTGGAGGAAATTTTTGTATCCCTTCACTGCCATCTAGTGGTAGGTATGGTAACTCTCTTGAGTCTAAATCATGTCCCTTATGAAATTTTGAAAGAGATTTTTCTTACTCTGGTCCCCAGTGGGCATGCAGGTCAGCAAGCAGGAAGAGGACAATACAGCTCCTCCTCATTCCTGAGCAATGCCTGGCTGTCAATTGTTTTCTTTGTTGAGGCTCGTTGATACATAACCCCCTAAGTGCCATTGCTTAAAGACAAGTATTTGTTTGTTACTTATATTCTTGTTTTCATTTAGAAGCTTAATGTGGTCATCTGTTTTGTGCTCATTACACATCTTTACGATGTAGCATTCATTTGATCCCCAGCTCACAGCTGAGGCCACTTAGCTTCACATTTATCTGATCTAATTTTAAAGAACTGTTCCCCATCTTTTCCCAACACAGTCCTGTTATGTATAGAATTTTTCTTGCCTCACTAGTCATGACACAGCAGGAGCTTGGGCCTGCCTAGCACCTGACAGATGCTATGGGCCCATCCCCTACCTTGATAGCAACTCTCCTCTATTGCCATTGTGGCTTGGACAGCAAAAAGGATCAGGCATGGAGCATTGATGCACAACACTGGTTGGGCATTATATGGGCTTTTTAGCTATAGTGCAACAGAGCAGCACTAATTGAGGCAGGTTAACAGCACCCCAGCAACTGATTTATACAGTGAGTGAACAAGCAAACGATCAAAAGAGCAATTGCACCGAAAAGGTGAGAGAGGGATGAGGGAGGCAAGCAAGCAAGGCAAATAAGCAAGACAGTCTGAGAGAAACACAAATGAGACAGTGATAGTGAGGGTGATGAAGGGGCAGTGGGATGAATCATAGAATGAGAGTGGCTGAGGAAATAGGCATGATCAAAGCATAAAGCTGGAGCAAGAGATGAGAGCAGGCAGTGAAGGGAGTGATGGAGCAAACAAGATAACCGTATGTAATGGAGAAAAAAAGGCGTGTAGCATGATGGAGCAAGTAACAGAATCAAAGAAAGTGGCACAACAGGAGATGGAATGAGCAACAGACAAATGAGCAAAAGCAATCGAGAGAAACAAACAAGTGAAAGGAACAAGCATGCAAGACAAAGATTAGTGAACAAAAAGACTGCGTGAACACAACAGGCAAGAAAGAGAGATGAGTGGGGGAGGGCTCCCAGAGAAGCAGAAGGCCTCCACCTCCCCATCTCCATGGATCAGGCACTAACAGATCCTAAACCTACTGGTCAAATCTCACTTCTTCCTCCACTTTCATCCCCACCCCTCCTAACACTATGGAGGACAAGAGGTGAGTCTCCCACCACAGCCCTATCAGGAAATCCACCAATCACTTTCCTTGCTCATATTAAACTGTCAAGATAGTACTATTTGCCCTTTTTGCTGAGACCAAACAAAACCTAGTTTACTTTAGGGCCCAGCAAATCACGCCAGCATACTAAGGACTACCTTGTGGATTGGAGGAAAGCACATGAAACTGACTATCTGGATGCGCCCTGAGTTTCTGCAATCAGAGCACAGCACAGGAGACTAGTAAAATAGCAACAGCAAGAAACTGTGATGGCAGCAGGCAGAGCATGAGAAAGATAAAGGCACCAACATGGGTTGGGGGAGAGCCCCCCCCCTATTTCTGAAATCTAGTGCTGCAGCACATGACATGACTCCCACAAACCAGGCCTGAATAAGAGAATACAAAGAAGATGCTATAGATCCTCCTGTTTTTCAAAACAGACAGTGGAATGAAGCAGGGCAAAAGGCTCGAAAGGTTTATTCCTGGCTCCCAAAATTAACAAGAAAACTGCTCTTGGCACAGGCATCATCAAGGGGAAGCAAGTGAAGAAATGTGTGTGATCCAAAGGAGACAGGTACCCAGTGGGATTTTTGATAGCCATTCTACTCTAAGCAATGAATACAAGGAATCATATCTATCAAACCGTATCTCCCATAAAGTTTAGATAGGGAAACTCTGTTCTCTGGAACCCGAGTCTTGTGATCATTTGATGGATTCTGCGAGAGACTAAGGAAAAAAGTCACTTGGGCACAGCTGGAGGCATCCATACTGTAGTGCGAAGTGCAGAACTGGTTCTTGCATTAAAAAAGTCATAAGACTGCCATTTTGTAGATCAGGAGTTCTGAGGGGGAAATGTAACTGACAGATTCTGTGACTTGAAAAAAGCCTGAAACTCCTGGTCTAAATTTACTGGGGAAGTTTAAACACTGAATTAGACAGATACTTATTTATTTTTCTTCCATTCAATCATGTCTGATTCTTGGAGACTGTTTTGACCAGTCCTGAAGTTTTCTTAGGAAGGTTACTCAGAAGTGCTTTGCCACTGCCTCCTTCTTAGGGTTGAGAGAAAGTGACTTTGTGACTAAGCTGGGACTAGAACTCAGGGCTTCACGGTTTTTACCATTACCTAACCACTACACCAAACTGGCTCTCAAACAGATACTTTTTAATTTTTCTTAATTTCTTCCTGCTATTGTTCCTTAGTTTACGTTGATCATTTTAAGTTATGGTCTTTTTCATTGTACGGTGAATGACATTTCTTTTTTCCAGATTAAGATGATCTTAATGAAAAAAAGAAAAATAATCAAATGTGACTACATCATCACACAAACATTGTGAATTACAGTGTCAGATATCAGAATGTACATAATTGAATCGTGTCAGACATCAGAATGTACATAACTGAATTCAGGGGACAATCACTGTATTTTGTCATTTGGGCATCACTGTGGATTGTTGCCAGTACCAATGGCCTTCAATTTTCAAAAATTAAACAAGAGGTCCAGATTTTAACAAAACAGTACTTACATTCGTGTTAAGGTAAAATAATATTTGGTCTCCTTGTAGAGGCAATCATTTAACTTTATATACTGAATTTCAGAAGATTAGCAAATAAAGCAAAAGGTAGCCCAATCAAAACATCAAGCTCATTTGTTACATTTTGTTCTGAGGAGTGATTCATCACTGAAGCCTAAAGGATTAGCTGACAAAGTAATGATCTCTGTGACCTCTCTGTGACTACAGGAAATAAGGCCATCAATTCAGATTTACCCTCACATAGAAAGTGGCAGGATTACTGCCTTCTCTGAACCCTGTAAAGAAATTCACTTTTAACTGAGATGAACTAGGAGTCTAGAGTGACTGAGCAATGACCTCTTGGCCCTTTAATCCACAATTTCCTCCAGTCCTGAATCAATGTTGGTATTTATTATACAGGGAAAAAATGAGCAAGTTTGTATTTGTGTGTCCATGTCCATGTTCATATCCAACAGGAATTGTGATGAAGCTTTTCTGAATTTTAAGCAGCAATGCACTTTACATCACATTCCCTGATGTTGTTTTATAGTACAGTTAGTAAATTAATAGCTTGTAAATTTCACCAACAACTGAATCTAAGTTAATTCAACTTACAGCTCCACAATTACTGTCTATTATGTATGCTGAATACAGCCACTGAAAGGATTTCAAAGACTTAAAAATCACATAGCTATGAAAAACAACATAAAATATGGTATTTTCTATTTGTTTCTCTTTTCAGAGGAGCTTTATATTTCATAAATAGATGGCACCCAAAGTGGATATTTAGAGGGGGGAAAATAAAACATGTACTAAACAACAATAATTGAAAATGTACACACACACAACATGAATAAGTAGAATAAAATAATACGTTCCCAGGTCGATCACTGCAAATTCACTTAATGATATATTGCACTTCTCCAAGAACTTAAATCATATATCTAACTAAAATAAATACATTAAAAAGCTTTTCCCTCCTTTTACAAAGAGCATATGGCATCCAGCTTGGGCTTCAGGTTCCAGACAGCTGAAATTAATAAACCACCCAGAATAATATTAAGGCGGCCAAAATACCCAGCTATTATTAAATGTCAATGTTGTTAGAGTCTGTTCTTTATGCAAAATATTTGAATACTTTTGCATTCTGTTCACTGAGAAACAGTTAACATTATAAGTTCTCCTCACAGCTTGTCTTGCTCAACTACAAATAATATAGTTGTCTCACTTGCTGATTTGCAAAACAAGATCTTAAAATAAAATATGGAGAATTATATCAAATCCGCTTAATACATAGCATATCTTTCCTAAACTATATTGAATCCACTGACAACCAAACCAATATATTACTTCAAATAATGGTCAGGAGGAAGGGAACAGAATATCTAGCTTGAGATTTTAAAAGTCGGAGATTAATCTTAAATTGAATTGAATGGAAATATATGAACAAAACAAATTCTGTTGTGAAATCGATAGAGTCCTATAATAAGGAATCAATAAGAATTAAAGAAGCTTTAGAAATATCTGACATGGTTATGCAGCCATGAAAAAGCAAAAGACTGTAAACAGGAAGCTATCTTCAATATGATTTGTCAAACGAAGGATCTAATAGACAGCCTGTTCCACTTTACAAGAAACGTTGAGTCCTTATTGAACTGTGCAGTGAAATCTATCACTTTAAAGAGGCATTTGTATGCTTATCTCAAGAAAAGACCTATTGGCTATTTTTAATAACTTAAACCAGCAATAAATCTCAAAAGAAAGTTGAGTATAAAAAGCTGGATACAATAAGAGACATAATGATAAAGCCAACGATATCAGATGCTCACAAAGTACTTTGAGATTAATTAGTAAATACAGTAGTAAAAGCTCTCTATTTAATGACGTGACAAACTGGAACATGTTTTGCAATGATGAAGCTCAGTCTATTATCCTGTTGGTGAAATTCAACCTGTTTATGCTTTCAACTGATGAATCAGCATAAATTTCAAACAATGTCAGGATTATTATTATTTTTTTTAGTAACTAGGGGTATTCATAAGGGGTCAGGATAATGGTTGTGATCACACAATCAAAGCCATGCTCTATTTTAGTGCTTAGCTTTCATGACACAAACAGAACAGCTTGGGAATCAATCTCAAAGTCATGAATACCATCTTAACTTTTTTTACTCATCTCCAAATACCCAATGAGAAGAAAGTGCCAATAAATGTATCATGATTCATAGACTGCCTGCACAGTATAGTCTCTCAACATTGCCTAGGCCAGGGGTAGGCAACCTTGGCTCTTTTATGACTCATGGACTTCAACTCCCAGAATTCCTGAGCCAGCTGGCTCAGGAATTCTGGGAGTTGAAGTCCATGAGTCATAAAAGAGCCAAGGTTGCCTACCCCTGGCCTAGGCTCTGCTCAAGTTTAGAGATTTTTGCTTTATTGATGAATAGCTTTCACAAAATTAACTGGACTGAAAAATTGTTCTTGATTTCTATATAAATGGTAGTACTATTGCTATGTAGGCATGTATCATGGTAGGGTTAAGGCAAAGGATTACAAATACTGATTGATAAGTTGTAGTATACAGTATACTGTGTGATCTATAATGCAATCTTTGCATACGAACAGATGACTCCTCAATGGTTTGATGTGTGTTCTAATTGAAAAAATAACTGTTAATCTTTCTAAAGCCAATAACTAAACTGCCAAATCTTTGAAGGTAACAACTGTCATGTCATAAAGTACTATTCAGGAATAAAAAAAATAAGTAATTTAATAACCACTGAATAATGTTTCAATAATATTGAAATTAGCATGTGTAAACTAAACACATTTCATTAATTTGTGACTCATCTTCCAAATAAAATAGAAACTTTAAAAAGTAAATCAGCCTCTTGGAAGAAAAGGTTTGATGAAGGCATTTTTCTTAATTGGTATTGTTTTGCAGATCTACCAGGGAATATAAAAGGTGGTAGTTTGTTAATTATTTCTGATTATCTGTACATATTTCTGATTTTATGAATATTTTCCATCTGCAGCCAATATCAGATTGAATATTTGTGAGTTATTAAGTCATTATTTCAAAATGATAATGAAGCAAATAAACTGTTTATTACCTTCCTGGGACATTTTTATTTGATGATCAAGTGACTGAATATTAGGATTATTTAAGAGTTGACATTTAGATATTTTATGATGTAAAGCAAATCCGAATATTAAGTATTTAGTGGAAGAGCTATTAAAAACTTTTACTTTTTATCAAATTACTTGCATGAGCGTATTTTCTCTGAGAGGACAACTCCAAAAATGAAACAGATCATTTTCAACCAAGCCACACTATGTGTTGCTGCTTCAAACAACAATCCCAGAATCAACATGCTTGCGAGTGAAATGCAACCACAGTTTTCATGCCAATCAGGTGAAATAAGTATCACAACCTTCCTCATGTTGGCATATTTTGTCTTGATTTTATGTTCTCAGACATAGAATGAAAATTTTTCCTCAATGGTATCATTATAATTTTCAACACTGATGGAATTTTTTTTTATTTTGCAGTGCAATTTACTTAACACCACTGCATTTTTATTTTCTTAAAGCTTACTTTACATAATTAACAAAGCAACAGAATTCATTTAAATGTACAAAGAAAAATGGGTTTTTAGTTTCTGTCACAGTGGAATCCAAGTTCTTTGATTTAGGGATTGGGGGATAGAAAATAGAAGAATCTGAAAATCACTAGTGTAACAGACATTTTCAGGGATATATTCCCCTCTGATCTCATTAGTAATCAAAGAGTCTGCTCTTTTAAAATGATAACCAAGAATGGAAAATCCAATAATCTATGTTCCATTATTTAACATTCATCTGAGCTTGTTCCACAAAGTAGGAAAAAAATAGTGTATGTATTTTTTTAAGTATTTTCAAATTGCCTTTACCACTTTTACATTTTATTTTTACCCTTAGTCAAGAAAACCATAAATCTGTTTAATTTTCTTTAAATACATGAGACTCTTCATTGGTACAAAAACAGTATTGGGTTAGTGGGTAGATTATTGTTATAAATCTACATATCATATAAATTCATTTGAACAAACAAAACAGAAAGAATGTGGTTCCAGGCTGGGTATTTATCGTTATGTGGAATGTGCTTATAAATTCACACAGGCTCCACTATCATAGAAACATCATTCCAAGTCTTTTGTGACCCTGAGTACTGAAATAAAAATAAAATAAAGGTGCCTTTTAATATATTCCAGTACAATGCTGTTAATCAAAATGTCTCACTTCTTTACCAAAATTTGTGGGGTTTTTTTAGCAAAAATTTAAAAAATCTAATTTCCCCTTATTCATGGTACTCATTCCCATTAGTTCACTATGAAATGTTGCATAGGAACATGTTTCTCTCAAGTTAAGAAGACAAATCCCAATTCTCACTGAAATTGTAAATTAAATTAATGATTCCATTTTAAAATCCAGTAATGGCCTTCTGAATATAAAAGCAGGTGCTGTATTTATAGCACTTTATAGGTGCTATAAACATTGATCTATTAGAAAAAGAGAGGAGTTAAGGGATTTGTTTTTAAAAGCAAAAAATACTGATGTATGACTTAATGACTCCCCCCACGTGTCTGAAGAAAGTCACCAAAAATACTTGTCCACTTTTATTGCTGCTTTCTAATAATGCCTTTATATATGGCTTTGATATGTAATCTCAGTGTATGTAATCATTCATTGAAGCATAACATATATTTATTGCAAATCTAGTAATTTTTACTTTTTTGCAAAATATATAATTCTTATTAAACTCAATGAAATATAAAATATAGCATGCAACTGAAAATAAAGATATTAGGAAAGTGGAAAGTGGAAAACAGAAGTGTAGAGTAAAGGGGAAAAAATGGGGGGAAGCATTAATTTCCAAATCTTTTCAGTGCAGTAGAATAATTACAGTCTCAGCTTTTTACTTTCGTGTACCACACAATATGATTTAAAACATCATAATGATTTCATAACATTTTTATTTCATTTTTTAAAAAGTCAAACCCATAACTGTTTTTATCTTATCTGAATCTTTCTTTCAATTCTAAGTATGCAAACAAGTGTCAGACATGTCCTGCTGACTCCAATTCTTCTTTGGATTTGATATTATGCCACCTTGATTAAAAAATATTATTTGATCATAAGTCCACCAGTTTGGCATCACCATTGTTTCTTTTCTTAAAACAAGCCCCCTGAGGTGACACCCAAACAGGTATCTTTGTAGAGAACCTTATTTTATATTTATTCCAGTCCCTTAAGATGGTATGCCTAACAAGAATGATTCTTAAATTCAGGATTTATTTTAATCTTGTAATACCATAAGTAGGTGTGCCATCCAAATCTTAGTTCCTGGTCTTCTAGTTCAAGTAATCTCTTGTTTTGGAGAGACACACAATCTTTTATCCAGAGCAAACGGCAGTCATCAAAATACACTTTCAGATCTAGTAAACTCAAACCTCCTCTTTCTTTAGCTAATTCTACTTTTATTTGCCTTCGCAACTCACAACAATCTAGTTGACCCCAATGGTTGAATTTACACAACACTCCAGGTCAAAGCTAAAGAATCTTTTGAAATTCCACCTTCAGGTTGAGAGAAGAAGCAAGAGAATGTTAAGGGATGATAGTTACAAGAAAAGAATGACAATTGTTTTCCACATGGAAACAACAGACTTTTTATTCTTCCTTCAATTCTCCCATTCATAGTAAATTCAACATTTTAATAACAGTAGAATGAATTCTGGTATTGTTAATGATTTCTTGATCAACTTTTATTAGAATTGGATGGAAGGCCTTCAATCTCTTTTAGAAAATCTCTCTCAGATAACATACCTATAAAATTTAAGTATTATTACAGCCTTTTAAAAGATGCCTACAGGGTTTCTTTTTCTTTCTTGTCTAACATAAGGCCTGACTCAGGAAGTTTCACTAATCCCTTGATTTCCAGAACTTGTTTGCAACTATCTAGAATTACAAAAATGTAATAGGACACATCTTGCCTGAAAAGGGAGATGAAGGCCACTTCCTCTCTTCATAATCTTTTTTTTTTAATCATAGACTGTTGATCAACTGGAACTGCCTTTCAGAATTCATGATCCAGTAAGTCCTGCTTTTAAAAACAGTCTGAAAGTTCTTTGCAGTATCCTTTATATTTTTCTGTCACCATAGAAACCAGAATCCTAATATTGTGACTTAAAAAGCAGGTCCTCCAATAAGACACATATTGCTAGGCAGAAAAATATAGCCTTTTTTGAAGCAAGATAAATCTTAGTGAAAGATAGATATGATCTTGATAGCAGCTCAAGAAGTTTCCTTGGGATTCCTCAATAATAAAAGTTAGGAAATATATGTGAGTCTAAATAAAATTCAAAATTTTTCAAAAATGGTGTAATAACATCTAAATGTTTTATTCATTTGTTCTGATCTTCATATTTTAATATGATCTCTAATAAGTATATTAAAATCCTACTATTTTCTCCAGTAAAAAATGCTTCTCAAATGAAATTGCATAATTAGTACACAGTTTTACAGATTTCTGATAACTTTGTCAGCATTTTAAGCACAAATTAAATAAACATTCCTTTTAAGTATAGGAATTTGTATATTTTATTTCCACATTGTACCTAATATTAGAGTCCACTTAATTTCTTATAGTAGTGTGGTCCACTCTGCTAAATCAGTGCATTCATTTAACCAAAGCTATAACTGCTTGTGAGGAATAATTACATCTCAAATATAGAAGTTAGTAAATGTTTAAGGCAAAAATGTACTCCTACAAAGAATTACAATTATTTTTATTCACATTTACATAAAATCAACATTTACATAAATTTAGCCTACATCTTTTTCGGTATAGTTATTCAAGGTTAATTGAATACTGTTATCCTATTTACCTGCTTATGATTTTGGGGTAGAAGATATGTGTATCTGACTAACCGTAGCTGTTATCAAAAAAGGTAAGCATCATTGGTGCCTGAGAATACTTGGATAGGAGACCACGTGGAAACTCCAGGACTATAGGCCAAGCTGAAATATTGAAAGCATAACCCAGAAGGCAGCACTGGGTTAACAATACAATGAGGAAATCACTTGTGAAATAGAGGCCTGGGGTTTTAATTCTATCATGTAAGTCAGTGTTTCTCGACTTTTGCTGCTTTAAGTTGGTTGGGCTTCAATACCCAGAATTTCCTGGCCAGCGTGCAGGTGAGAGAATTCTGGGAGTTGAAATTCACCCATCTTAGAACAGTCACGATTAAGAAACACTGATGTAAGTATTATGATTGTTCACAGCTTTGATTGGTGCTTTCCAAAATGTATGTTAGATTGCGTTAATTCATTATATTACAATTATAGTATTTTTTTATAATTAGAAAAACATCTGCTAATTATTTCAACTTGGCCTGGAGAGAATAAATCAAAAGTTAAAGTAGAGAATACGATCATACAGAGTGGTATGATGGTATTCTCTACCTGAACTTGCTTAATAACCGTATTGGCTTTTTGTTCTGTCAGTTGTTAAACTCACTAGTATATCCATCCCTAAATCTAGTTTGATCTATTTTGCCAAAAGAATTCCTTCTTCTTATTTACTGGGCTTTTAAAACGCAAGAACGAGAGAGAGAAAGAAAAAACATAATTTAAGGACAATAGCTAAATTGATGTGTGTCAATGCTGCTAACATCAGATGTTCTTGCTTTGACAACAGATAGAAATGTAGCCAACTTTTCTCTTTCACTTCTAGAGCTAGATGATACTGGGAGGAGGGATGTGAATGAGAGTCCAGTTAGACATAACAACAATATCTCAGTTGAGGGAATCAAGGTTATTGAGCCCAGAGCTGATAAAGATTTGGCAGGCTGGAGAGCTGGGGAGAAAGCCCACTTCAAGCTAATTGGGGAATGTGATTTATGACTGTTAATTGGAGGAGGGAATTGTGCTTTGATACTTTGTGGGAAGGGATTCAGTTTTTGGCTTTAACTATGTAATGCCAATGCTCTTTTTCTCGAATAAAAGATTCTTTAAGGTAAATAAGTTCTTTTAAAGAGTTTCATCTGTCGGAACCATGACAATGTGGCTATGAGACTGAACAACTAAGAGGATTTCCATAACTGGAAAAATCACATTTACTAACACAGCAGTGAGACAGAAGAACAAAAGGAAAACATTCAAATGCAGCCAAAAAGAAGTAAATGCCAAGTAGACAAAAGCATGTCAACCAAATTTATTTTACAGCAAGGTGGCGGGTGACCAAAGAAAAAAAATGCATATGACTATTAAAGGCATAATAGAGTTGTCTTGAGGATATGTGCAAAATTGATGACATAAAATGATGTGTGAACAAAATACAGAGTAAAGAGGAAGCCCTCTTAAGAAAGAGAGGGTCAAAGTGAGAATTTCTTAGCAATGAAACTGGAGAGGCTATTAATTATAACATTTTTTGCTAGAAAAAATTGCTAACAATAAAAATAGATGTGCCCTTTGAAAATGTTGGGGCTGCAAGGAATGAGTAGACAGTAAACTGGGCAAATCTAAAAATGGCCTTCAGAGGAGTGGAAACAGGCTAGGGAAAGCTTGATGAAAACACTATTCGACAAATCAGAAGGCTTGTAAGCCAGGGGTTGGCAACTTTCCTCTGGGTGGTGGCTGGAGATTATGCTGGGAATTTTGTTGCTCCGCCCACATCAAGGCAGCTGGAAAAACCATTGCAAAAATGGCCAACTGAGAAGGCTTTGAGCACAGTCTCCCTTTCTCTCACAGGCAAGTGGATATATTTCTTTTTCAGATCATGGGCCTGATCATTCTGAGTGGCAGGTCACATCTGGACCATGGGCTGTAGGTTGTTAACCATACACTAACTGCATCTTTTCACTGGTGATACTTCTTCCCTGTCTTGTTTCCTGTCACTATTTTATCCATGGTACATCAGTCCAAGGCTTACAATGTATTTGTACTGATTTTCTCAGTGTAGAGTGCAAAGGCTGCTGTGGATCAACAATAATGTACTCTGCCTACTCATGCCCCTATCTTGATGACACCACAGTGCTGCTTTCCTGTGGCTTGTTATATTAGGACAGTGTTTCTCAACCTCAGCAACTTTTAAGATGTGTGGATTTCAACTCCTTGGTTGGCTGGGGGAGTTCTGGGAGCTGAAGTTCACACATCTTAAAAGTTGCTGCAGTTGAGAAACACTGTATTAGGGTAATGAAAATAATGCAAGCAAGTTGATAATATTGCAGTTTATTGCTCTGTGATCCCTCCTTAGCCCCAGGACTTTTCAAAGGAAGATCTACTGGCTGTTCTAAGTCATTATTTAAGGAGCATCATCTTGGCACTTTATGAATCCAGTCTATCAATAACAATTTTTTCATAGGTTCCCAGGAATAACAAAAGAAACTTGCAAGATTCCCCTTCTCTTCTAATATCTCTATTGTTACAAGGACAACATAAAGCATATTTGTCTTTCTTCTTAATCATTAAAATGACATTTATGTTTGTGTAAAAAAAATTGAAGAACAAAGTCTGCTCAAATTCTAATGCATTTCAAATATTTTGCATTTAAACATAAGAACAGAAAGGAGCCTGTTAAATCAGTCCAGAAACCCACTGTGACAACATTCCCCTTCACAATATATTTAAGAAGCTCAGAATTAGTCAAGAGAGGAATAGCTTTCTTCCTCTGTGTTCCATAGAAACTGTTATTTAAAATATATCATTGCTAATTCCCCAGATAGTAGACTATCAAGATGTAGCATGGATAGCCCAACCCTCCATGAAATTGTCCTGTACTTCTTTAAAACCATCTCCTTACCAGAATTCCACCAACTTCCTTTTATCAGGTTAGATTAGGGGTTCTCAACCTTGGCAACTTTAAGACTTGTGGACTTCAACTCCCAGCAAAGCTGGCTGAGGAATTCTGGGAGTTGAAGTCCACAAGTCTTAAAGTTGCCAAGGTTGAGAACCCCTGGGTTAGATCTCCTCCACATATGTCTTCACTGAATTGCTCTGAGGCCTAAAATTGTGAGAAGGAGAAAAAAAAAACCTTTCTATCCCTATGTTTTGCCAGGCATGATTTGGTTTATTTATTTTTATTTACTTATCAAATGTTAAGTACTGCTCATTTCACTCACAGAATGATTCTGGATGCTGTACAGATAGTTCTCATTATGTCGTCCATTAACTACTTTGCAGCAAGCTAAAAAATCCTAAATACAATGATGTTACTTAACTTAATAGGTGAGTTTCTGTAATGCTCCAATGAATCTTTCACAGGTTAACCAAAGGTGAAGCTGGGAAACATAAAGGGATAGAACATCAAAAATCTTGGCAATGAATCAAGCTTTTCTCTTCCTATGAAAGAAGCTCTAGTTGATTCAGTGACTTACTGCCGTATACTGTTCTCAAAGACTTTCCAGTCTTGAAAGAAGTCCTACTGAACACTATGAAGAAATAAGAATAAAAGTCTTGTACCATGCAGAAATCCACTGATCTTTGTATATTAGAGAAAGACATAAAGTTTCTGGGAATTTCAAAAAGAAGACTTTATTCCTGGACTGATTGATCTTGCAAGGATTTCCTACCACTTATCCAAGGTAAATCGCTTCAAGGCTATTCATTCTGTTTCTGGCCAAATTGCTTTTCTCAAAATGAAGACTGCAGAAAGTTACTTTCAACAGATTTCCAACAATACTAAAAATAGTACATTGTGCAGCAAGCACTGAGGATGAGAAAATCTTGACTGTTTCTCTGGAGAAAAAAATACTGATAAACACCTTGTATCTTAGATTGTATCTATGACAGTCAGTTCCATTGTGATTACTTAAAACTGAAACACAGCTGGAATGAATTTCTTCTTGAACCTATTTCCCTTGATGATTTTAATTTTGCAAAGGATGACTTGACTGATTTGTGGGTGTAGAAAATATTGCAACTGAGTTTTAAAAGTGGGTAATTTCTGGTGCTCCCTTGTTGATGCTTATAGTTTTTTTGGGAAGCAAATCTTGAAACATCCCATTTGCCACTATCTAATTGTGACATCTCAATTTTGGGGGCTAGTTTGATCAAAAATAAATCTTAAATCCAACTTGATATTTGGGACTATATGTACATTGTTGTGGGAAAAAACAGAAAAGTACAGCAGTTTGAGCTCCTGAAAGGAAAAAAATAGTTTATAAATCCAACAATATTGATTTTGCAAATGTTGGCTTGACTTTAACCGTTCTGACTGAAAAAAACACAATATCAATATTTCCACTGAACCCTTGAGGGTGGTAAAGAAATGAGTATCGTAATATATCCATTCTTTGTTTGTTTTTAGAAAGAAAACTGGAACCTTGATGGTGTTTTTCATTCATAATTAACAAAAGCAAAACATCTTTCAGGCTATTAGGTTTAGGTATTTCATGGACTTTATTAACATGAAAGTGCAAACAACTTTGATTTTGATATCTAGTGATAAAAGAAGAAAGAAAGAAATTTGGTTTAAGTGCTGGTGAAAAACAAAGTTCCCAAATCTACACTCTTTATGGCAGAGGTACAAGGATTTGGCTGGCTTCCCTAAGGATGGAAGAACCATGAAAGTTTGGGAAGCCATGAACTAAATAATGGATACTGTATGAAGTGGTCTTAATTTCTGAAGTACTACATAAATTAATAATTGTTAAGTGAATAAATTTTAGTAGAATAAACATTTTAATTGAATGAGAGTGTTTCTCAATCTTGGCAACTTTAAGGTGTAGGGGCTTTAACTCCTAGAATTCTTTAGCCAGCCATGGGTTGGGAAAGGCTGGTAACAAATGTTAATGCTGAAATCAAAGACAATATTATCAATACATAACAAATTCATATTTGAAATACACATTGGCTCAGCATACACTTCATGAACGATTTCCCCATTAGGTTACCCTTCACTCATAGTAAGCAAAATGGCACATATTTACGATGAAACATGTTGCTTATTATATTGGACCAATGAATTTTATTAAAGACTTCAGTCGCCCTGATATTTATGACATGATATGTGTTTCTCTTCTTCATGCTTAACTTTCCTAGGTATAACTACAATGTGTGAAGCCCTCAAAACCAAACAGGCTGTCCATTCCATTAAATGAAAGTTCTGGAGAATGTCCCATTTCTCCTCCAGTTGTGCTAATCTGGTTTTTCTAGGGATCGTCCACAGATTTTTCTGGAAGTTTCTTTCTGAAATGGAAGCTTTTTTCCCCCCAGACATGTTGAATCCCCTAAATAGCTCTATTTTGCTCAGAATGTCACATTTAGAACATCATAGAACTTAAAAAAAAATAGCAAGACCATCTGAGAAATACAGTAGTGCAGCTGGGACAAGAAAACCAGACATTCTGGAGTTTTGCAGAAAGTTGCTACCCATATTTTCAAGCAACATTCTAAATATACAGTAAGTATATTTTGATGTTAACAAGGTTTTCTGAAACTTCCAAAAAGTTTCAAGTTGAAAGTGCTCCTTTCCCCAAAGCTGAATTTGGGTAAATGAGGATTTAAGAAGTAGCAAGACCACCCTTTCATAGCAGTGTAAAGGAGTGCGATAATGTTTGCCTCAATTTTCTCTCTTGCCTTCTCAACAGAACCGATGGGTATGACTCCAGACTATTTTATCCTATGTGCTTTAGACTAAGCTTCAATAGCTTACACAATTACCAAGAAAAGACTTTAGTTTGGACTTCACCCAAAAGAAACAGCACAGCCTACTAAAATATTATTGCCAGTACTCCCTCCTCGAATTCATTTGGCCTGTGCAAATGTTTGGCAAAATGACATTGCAGTGATGTTTGTACTTTAAAAATATAATGGCTAAAGTGAATAAGTTGTTAATGCAGTTTTGTATAGTAGAAGCCCATGCAGCTAGGAGAAACCCTACAAAATCTAGCATGAAGAAAAAAGTTCATTGGAGACAGAAGAGGCTCTATGTTATTACGCAGAAGCAGATTATTTTGGAATAGCATGGTATGTCCACCAAGCCATGCCAACCCAGGAAATAAGAGCAACCTAGTTTGAGTATCATCCAAGAGGAGGAATACCTAAGTAGGCTCATTAGGAGAAGTTAAATGTGACGGAAAATGCAGCTGAAGAAGGAGGGAGGGATGTTGGAAGTTGCACTACGGTTTCCCAGGGAGAAGACCTATTTTTTGTTAGTGCATAGCATTTCTGTGAAACACAGTTATATAGAACTATTCTGCTTCCTCATTCATAACATCTGGATTTTCAGCAGCTGGTTTTAGTTCTGGATAACAGGCAGAAATATTAACTTTCTGTTATTTATTTTGGTGTGATTTGTGAACAGAAGTCGTTTTTTCAAATTAAGTGACTTCGGGCAGATGAGACTTAAGTGTGACATCTGTGTACCATTCCAATTATTTTTATAACCTGCTTTTATAGGATGGAAAGAAAGATTCTCAAGACAGTTCGCTACTAGGCAATTCAAATAGTTAAAAGCTGGATAGAACAATCTTATATTTATATACGGTTATGAGCTCAACTCAATTCTCTTAGACAACCCAGAAATTTCTAGCTCAATTTTCCACCCAATTGAAAAAGTTTATAACATCTCAGTATTTAATACATTTCCCAGATATTTCCAGGCATAAACAACACATTGTTTTGATTCGGACAGTGGTTGTATTTCCTGAATTGTACTTGTATATTACTATTTGTTTATTCCTTTCTGCCTTATCCCACAGTGAAATTTTAGCTTTAGATGGTATAAACAAATCTGTTGTGCAATCTCTACCTGCTTTGATACCCACAACACCACCTTTGATAACCACAACACCATGGGCATAAAAAGAATTTTTCAGTCTTACCCTTAAACGACAATTTCTAACCTTTCTCTCAACGAATATATCCTCCTTTTACTCCTTATTGCTACTTTCATATTCTTAATTCATTCTTATTGATCCTACAAATCCTTTTCTGTTCAGCTTAACCTTCCCCACTTCTATTAATAGAATAAGAGAGATAGCTATTACAGCAACTGCAACGTACTTCTACTATTTGGTGGAAATATATGATTCTCTTATTATAAATTGAGCACCATTTTGATTTTAATATAATCTGAAGTGCCATTCTTTGGCAATATGATGGCCAACTCCAATTAATTAACTGAATTTTAGCCTTGAAAATCTTTATGACATACAAAGGAGCTGCCATCTAAAACCTAAAAGAGCAAAGAAGCTGAGTTTGGAGCTATCCCCATCTATGAGGCTGCTGTTCTGGAACTGGTCTGAGATCCTTTTTAAATTGGAAGTAATATAACGTGGTGGTAAAAGGTACCTCCATATGAGGTGCATTCACTACTAAGCCTATGAGATGCTCACACACACATACACACAATACATGTGAATTGTTTAAAGTGCCCTTGTAAGAAAATATTCACAGCAAATGGAATTTAAATGATTGGCGACAGGGGGAAGATTCAGTTAGGAGCCTATTGCTCAGTAAATCATATCTCAAAGATAGTTATAGCTGCCTTGCTGACCTAACTGATGAAAAGGTCACACAGATGGGGTTGCCTAAAATATGCCCACATCATGTTGTAATTTCCACTCTGTCTGTCCTTTTCTTTTTTTTTTTTTTTTTTTTTTTATTAATAAAAATTCTTTTATTGAAACAATTAACATTGAACATAAAAACATGTTATGCAGCAATCATCATGATCCCTGGTATACAATACTAAGTATTAGTCTTTGAAAACGTCTGAGTTAGTAAGCCTTTTCCCCCACTCCTCGTGTCTAGCCTCAACTATACTCCTGTTACATTTTATTTTGATTGGTGTTTCCCTTATCCGTTTCAATATTAATGTGATCAACATTAAACATAAGATCCTATTGCTAAGCAATCATCCTAGAACATAGCATACAACATTAGGTATTAATCTTTGTAAACATCTGTTTTAGTAAACGTTCTTCCCTCCTCCCTTACATCTTCAAGTATACTCCGCATACATTTTGTTTGATTGGTGTTTCTCCTATGTATGGTCTATCTACTGTATCTAGTCTATCGCATATTGTACTTTTGCGCTTCTGAGTTGACTTCATCCCATTACTAGTGCAATCTTTTATGGTCCCCAACCCGAGATCCTGAGGTAAAAGTTTCATATCCTGAGGTAGAGATTCAGTCTACTTTAACAATATTAAAGCAAACAACGTTAGTCATAAGGCTCGCCTTTGCAATGTACAAGAAAATGCTAGAGGCAAATGGTCACTTTTGTGGCAACAAAGGCATCGTGCTGCATGCGAGAAGATCATTGTTAACCACTTTTTTTTTTCACCAAGTAAACCAAATGGATAGACAAGATAAAGTGGCTGACAATATATTGTTAAGCTGGTTGGCTGGTGCTCAGCATCCTGAGGAACTGATGATCTTTCAGATGTGGCTAAATTAAGGTCTTTAGGATCTATAGCTGCTGATATTGCCATGCAAGAAAATAAAACCCCAAGTTGAAAAGATAGAAAAATGAGTGAATCAACTACATATTACAAACTTAAATGATCAGAAATCCATCTATGTGCATGAACAACATCAGATTTAAAAAAAATCAAATTCATTACATTATTGGTGTAAAGAAGTGCTCAATTATAAAAGCGAAGAAGGCCAAGGTTGACTGTGAAACAGATCATGAACTCCTCATGGGCAAGTTCCAAATTAAGCTGAACAACAACAAGAAAGCGAACCAATATGATCTTGAACATACAGTATATTTTTAAGAATATTTAGAATTGCTTTAAACTTCTGAACTTCATTGATGTGGAACCAAAGACAGTGGTGGGATTCAGCTGGTTCTCACCACTTTGGCAGAACCGGTAGCTAATTTTTTATTGCCTAGGCCCAGAATGGACTTCCGGAAACGGCATCCACACAGAGAACTGGTTGTTCACATATTTGAATCCCACCACTGACCAAAGAGACTGTGAAATGAAATCAAATAAATGGTTAAATATGAATGTAAGAGGAGGCTGCTAAAGATCAAGGAACAGAAGAAAGCAAGCTGGATGTAAAACTAACGGTGGAAAAAAAGAAAAGAGAAGCCAAATTCAAGAAAGACAGAGTTATCAGGAAGGAACTTAAAAAAGAATTCCAAAGAACTGTTAGATGAGACAAGAAGCAGTGCTGTACTCCAGCAACATCTACAAAAACACTGAAAGTGGACACAATATGGAACAACGAAAGCCTTCCAAACAGACAGACAGTAACTGAAGTAAAGCAAGACAAACAAAAATGGAAGGAATATACTAAAATTCTATACAATAGGGATGCTAATCATTAAAACGCTTTATGGAAAAGAATAAAAGGAGAAACTATAAATGTTGCAACCAAACAATGCCAGTTTAATCCACAGTTTAATACACACAAACTGGAAAGTCACTCTCTATATAGTAAAGTCCCTCTGTATATAGTAATAAAGAAAAATGGCTGAACAGAATGCACTAGCTATTATACAATATTTTTCCTTTCACACGTAAGCAAAATAATGTTTTGGATCATACAACACAGATTAGGGCCCTATAAAGAAAGAGAAATGTGAAATAGTCCAGCTGATTTTAAAAAGACCAAGCCATAAAAGACTTATTGTCAATGTACTCTGGATAATTGAAAGAACTAAAGAATACTCGAAATAAGACAATATGTGTACATTAATTATAGAAAGGTTTTTGATTATGCTGATTTTGTCAACCTGTGAAATGTGCGTAGGAAAATGAGAATCCCAGAACATATCACTGCCATCATGCAAAACCTATACATAGGTCAGGAAGCCACAACTGAGGTGGGATGTGGCAAAATAGATTGGCACCAGGTTAATAAAACAATGAAACAAACCACTCTCTTATTTATTCAACATATATGCTGAATATGTACATATAGAGGGAAATGGATTGGAAGATGATCATGATTTTAAAATTGGAGGTAATAACCTGCACTGTGCTGATGACATTACTCTGGCATCTGAAAATACAAAGGATTTGCAAACCCCAGTTATGAAAGTAAAGGAACATGTGAAAAAAGGGGCTAAGATTACATATCAAGAAGGCCAAACTAAATAAAGGCACAGCAACCAGTCATAGAAACGACAAGGGTAATATTGGGGGACATAGGTAGCTTCTGCGTTTTAGGATTTAACCCCTCAACAGTAAAGGAACTACCAATCAAAAAATACACCTCAAACTGTCACTTGGTAGATTAGAAATAAAGGCCTCAGAAAAGATATTACATTGCCGTGATGTGTCTATTCCTATAAAATTATACAGAGGATGTTTTTTTCCCTGTCATATTCTTTAGTAGTGAAAGTTGGACCTAAAGAAGTAGAACAATATTGCTGTTTTTGAATTCTGGTGTTGGGTAAGATTTCTGATAATACCATGGATAGCGTAGAAAATAAGCTAATGAATATAGAAAAAAACCCAACCCAACATTCTCACTCAAAGCACAAATGGGAGGTTTAGATTATTGCATTTTTGGACATATTATATGCTCTAGCTTTCTTGAGATGCCTATAATTAGAAAAAATAGAAGGAAAAGAAAGAGGATGGTAGCAAATTGTATGGATACAATTACCACAGTAATGGGTGTAATGTTGAATACAGGAAGAAGTAGGTTAGGAACAGATCATCCTGGAGAAGCTCTGTCTATGTGGTAGCTAATAGCCTATTCCAACTTGATGGCACATAATCAAATATCAGGAAGTAAATATTTTCACACAGTTAAGGTTTATTTCATGTATTGTTTTGGAATTAAACAATACAACTATGTCAGGGGTCCTTGGTATTAATCTATACTGATCTGAATGATGATTATTGGTGGAGAGTCCTGGAGTCTTTTTCTCTTTTGGGCTGGTCTTGACAACTATGTCAAGATTTACATTATTTATTAGATTAAAAGTAATTTTGGATAACTTATTTTCAAGTTTTGCTCCATTTCAAAAGGCAAAATAAAACAGATTTAATGTTGTATGTACTTAAATATGTTTTCTTTACTCTAAACATTATGCATGTGTTGTATCATCTGTGTTCATCCACAGAAGAGTTAAGTGACATCTTATGGCAGACTTTAGGAATACAGCACCTTTTTTTGATTTGGCTCTTTGGAAAGACGTATTGGATTCATACTGAATAATTTATGACCAAAATTGAAAGCATACCTATCTATTTGCTGAAACACTGAATTCTTCTAAACTTACAACGTCTCGCATAATCTTCCCGAATACCAGTGATAAGGATTCCCCTGCTGTTTGTTTATATAGCAAATCCTGGAAATGCCTCCTAAAACATAAGACAGTAATTCATTAAATAAAGTGGCATGAACAAAATGCTGTCAAAGTGTGTAAACATATTATGGAAGGAAATAAATTCCATTAAAATCAGAATTGAATTAAAGACTTCTCTTCATTAGGGGTTTTTTTTTTTTACGAAGTAAGTTAGATCAAGAAAAGACATTGCATGGTTTCCAGGAATGCTACGTTTATGTTGTAGGATATATTAACTGAATCTTGAAAGCCTTTC
This sequence comes from Bothrops alternatus, assembly GCA_034064705.1. Classification (NCBI taxonomy): domain Eukaryota; kingdom Metazoa; phylum Chordata; class Lepidosauria; order Squamata; family Viperidae; genus Bothrops; species Bothrops alternatus. Next base: position 5,256,882 of record JARGCV010000001.1, on the reverse strand, counting down.
CAAGTTTCTTCCGTCCCATTATAAACAAAATCAAGGCAGAGTTGTTTTGAGTTTCTTTCTCATGCTTCCTTCTGTCTTTGGACTCCGAACCTCTTGTTCAAATCCTTAATGGCTTCCCCTACTTTCCCCTAGGTCAGCTCGGAATTCCTTTACACTGGAATAGCATAGCCACCCAACTTTACCTGTTCCCAATTTATGATTTACACATCCTTGCTCTGCTACTTTTTGTGCAAAACACCACTGAATTACAAAATACAATGGGTAGCAAAGAGACACAGATAATTCTTGCTTATGGTAGCAACTCATTCTATTGTCAAAATAAAACATAGGTGTACTAAAAGTTGCTGTTGTGGAAAACCTGTCAAACTCTACATTAGTGGCAGCTTTTTTTTTTTTATAACTGGGAGTAGAGATGAAGCAGAACAAATTTTTTTGCTTCTTAAGGCAAAAGACAAAATGTTGGCTCCTCCCCAAACGCACAGAGGTGCATGTACAAAGGGGTGAAAGTATTTCAGAAGGACCCACCCTAGTTTTCTGGAAAGAAAAATAAAGGAGGGGAGAAGTGCATTCAGATTTGCAAGATATTATCACCTATCATTGTAATCTTACAATAAAGGTAGCATTAGTACTCAAGGCTTATGCTCTTGTCTGAACTTCTTCAATGCACTGTGTCTCTTCCTACCATTGAGGACAACAGATTTAACTCTGCCCTTTGACAATCTATAGCAATTCTTACTCCCTTTCATTTGTTGTCTGATGTCAGCCCTGTGAGGTAGGCAAAGTCAAGAAACAGAAGTAACAAGGGTTCCAGTCTCTCTCAATGAACTGCTACAAAGAAAACAAATTTTTATGCTGGAGAAAGAGGGGGAAAAAACCTTTCTCTTTCATCCCAACAGGTGAAAACAATTTTAGTAGCTTATCTACCATCTTTAAATACAGCATAATTATCTCCATACCTCATCTCTTAATTTAAAAAAATCAAAATATTAAAAGTCCAGTAAGGACAACATATATTCATATTCTCTCTCTCTCTCTCTCTCTCTCTCTCTCTCTCTCTCTCTCTCTCTCTCTCTCTCTCTCTCACACACACACACACACACACACACACACACACACAGAGAGACAGTTTTTTCACCTAAACCAAACCAAGGCAAAGTTATTTTGAGATGACTTTGAAACAGTAACAAAGTGGTATCTATCTAAACTAAATTATCAGGATTGTTAAATAATACAGGATTGTTATTTAGGAAAAAATATGAAGAACAAACCAACTGAAATTCTAACAAGGGCACCTTTAAAAAACTGTTTTAAGAACATTCTATGCCACTCAAGGTTTTTCAGCAGTCCTGGCCTCTATACAGATGTGGGCTGCCTTGAACAATTGATTGTGTTCACTCTCAAAAGGAAAATAATACTGAAATGCACATAAGGGATTTTTTTCCCCAGGATTTTTACCATTTGAGAATTTAGAACACAAGCTATCCTATGTGACAATTTGCTTCCTAGCTTCCAGAACATGGCTGATCAGCCCTGAACGTTATTCCATATTAATTACTTGGCTATGTTTGTTGGTTGGTTGATTTCTTTCTGCTGCTGTTTGGAAGTAATAAACTTTTCTTTTGATTTGATTCCACAGTGGAATCAATCTATGGAAAACCTAAGTAACCAAAGGTATTACAATAGAGCAATATGAAAAGTAAAGACAATGATGTGCAAAGAAGTACCATGGAAATGGATTCTGGAGCTGTTTTTCATTCTTTGCAATGTGCAGCATGCATTTCCTAAATCTACTTCTCAGTGAAGCAGCTAGATCAGTGGTGGCGAACCTATGGCACGGGTGCCAGAGGTGGCACTCAGAGCCCTCTCTGTGGGCACGCGCACTGTCGCCCCAGTCCTAAGCCTTCAGCTCGGTTTTATAAAACCTTTTTGGTTTAGGCCTCTGCCGCAGTGTGCAAAAAAAAAAAAGGTTCAATCAGTCAATTTCAACTTTTCGCGGGGAAAAAAAAGATCTTGCAAAGTTGGAATTGATTGATTGAATTTTTTAGTCCCACCTAGTCTGCCGTTACCACTGCAGCCACGCCCAGCCAATGGGCCCCACCCAGCCAATAGGCCACACCCACCCAGCACTTGACGATGCATAAGTGGGTTTTGGGTTGCAGTTTGGGCACTTGGTCTCTAAAAGGTTCGCCATCACCGAGCTAGATGCTGCTTGGGAGCAAGCAGTATGTTTTACCCGATGCAGTATGCTTATGAGATTTTCTCAAGCTCAGTACACTATTGGGACATTGTGACTCACCATGTGAATTCTTCAACTTGGCTTAGAGAAGATAAGAAAGTTTCACTGATACTTTGCAGCCTACAAGTTTGGAAATGTTAACTTTCAATAATACTCTCTTTATTGGACCATCTAATAATACAGTTTGCTCAGAGACAACAAGCTCTTGAGCAGATAGCATTTCCAAGTCCAGATTTATTATCTGTTCTACAATTACCCTAAGAAGGAAAAGAATTGGAACATGCATTTTAGTATTCAAACGATGCAGCCAACTTAAAAAAAATATTCTAGAGGAAATTACAGTGATGAAAGATTCAGAAGAACAAGGAAAGATTATTTTAGGCTTGCCAAAGAACTGTGTTTTCTGACAAAATCTGAACCACATTCATCAGAAATGAACAGCTTTCATATGAAGGCAACACACCCATTCCCAACACCAAACAAAGATTCAAAATGAATTTAATATTGCTGTTCCCTCAGTTGATGAAAGATTTCAATAGATGTAGTTGCTAGTTTCATATTTGGCATTTTCTAAAATATTCATAATTTATGAAAGAAAAAAGCAAACAAGACTTTTGTATAAAACTGGAGATGGGATTAATTTTTGGAAATTCATAAACACTTGAGGTTAGAATGAGTTATAGTCTTTTTAAAAATGACCTAAGAAACATTTCCTTCCTCGAGAAGCAATCGTGTTTGTAAAAATAAACTCACAGAGACTCAATGGATCTTTTAATTCTGCTTGATTGTGTGGAACATAGCTGCTTAAAGTTAAAACTGATAAAAATAAATCAGTGCAACAATGATGTACACAAGACTTGTTGGACTCGCCACAATAACAACAGAGCATGAAATAACTGGAAAACTAGATCTAAAGGAACTAGCAACTAACTTTCAAAACTTAAAGCAAGAAAAGTTACATTTGAAAGCACAAATTATTTTTTTTTATTCTGGTTATTTGGTAAATTCTAAGAGTCTTTACCCATCCAATTCGATCCAGCGAACTGGACATGTTGCAAATGTTGATGGCCAGTCAAGAGTGTTGATTGGTGGGAAAATAGAAGACGGGCTTCTTTATAATCTCTGCTTTCTCCCCTCAAAGATTAGATTATGATTTTAAAAACATGACTATATACTTGGGCCTGGGGCTCGGAATGTGTTAAGGGCTCTATATCTAGGCTTTACTGTCAGTTGCTTAATTAGCTTGGCTGCTGTATTTTATTTTTTGCATGCTTTTATGGTTTTACTGTTTTTATTATTTTACGATTTTAGGATTGTAAAATGCCCAGAGTCAACTTGTGAGATGTGCAGCTATAGGAATTGAATAAATAAATACAAATCAATGGTCTTTGAAGAGGGTTCTTTGATCTTCCCATACTGAATATGTGGGTAACTAATAAGGATTTATTTAGTTTAAGAAGATTATGATGAGCCATATTCCACTGACAGGTAACTATTTGCCCAATGGAAGATGTGTGTAACTGTTTCATTTCATTTCTGCAATAAGAAGGGAGGAAAAAAAGACTATTAGGAACAGGAGGAATGTGCAGTAAACAAATTTCTAAACGATAGGGATAGTTTATAGATTTAAAACTGGAAGAAATGTCTCCACTGGTTAACTCTAAGATTGGGATTATGCTTCAAAAACTGCTGATTCTTAACTACATTTTATTGAAGCAAGCTATTCCCAGTCGGTGGTTTAACAATCTGAATTATTTCAACAAAAGACAAAACAACAAAAAAGAAAACAAAAGAGAAGAATGACTAGAATTTAGATTAAAATCTGATCAACACAAAAGCAAACCAAAAACCAATCTTCTTTGATGTTATTAAAGGAAGGGAGGAATCCAAAGCATGGAAAAACTGAAGCTTATGCATATAATACCAACCATAGCTTAATGCAATATCTAAACCAGACCAATGTACAATGTGGGCAACAGTTACAAGACAAACTATAGAAAATCTTTGCCCCAGTAATATGTCTGTGTCCATCCATCATCTATCTATCCATCCATCCATCCATCCATCCATCCATCCATCTATCCATCATCTGCTAGAATGGTACCTCTAGCCTTAAAAACCTCAGATGCAAACTGAGACTGATACCATGTGAAGATTCTATGTATTTCAAACACTTTGGATTACAAATTACAGTTCCAAACTCTCAAGGGAAAAGCTATTTTTTTAAAAAAACACATACACTAGTGATGTTTGCTCATTCTGCTTTCCCCATAACATTATATGAAAGCAATGTAGAAAGAATAACATTGGTCGTCTAGACATACACTGGTGGATTCCCCAAAGCTGGAATTTAATTAAGTCGACGGAATTTCTTGGAAGAGGAAATCACTATTTTACTCTGGTTTGTTATTAAAGATACAGTTTTGTGTGAGGATCTCTGTTTTTGAAATCTGATATCTAGTCAAAATGGAGGAGAGATTGTCTTGGGATTAGAACACATGTGTTGCAATTTCTAAGAATTATACTTTTATTGGAAACAGATGGTGGAACTGAATTATGTTTTTGTGTTTGTTAATAGAAAGCAACGAAACCTTTTGGGGGGGAGGAAGAATATTTCTGCTTTTCTTTTTCTTTCTGTAAATCCTTACAGTTTTCCACTTCTGTTGCATACTCAGCTGCACTTTATACTTAAAACACTAGCAGGCTTATCTGAAATGGATGTTTAAATTATAAAAGGGAAAGATGCTTTCAGATTAAACTCAGCTCCTGTGACGAGATGGAAAGCAATGAAAGGGAAGCATATTAAGCAAAGGAATGTAAGGAAAAAGAAAAGTTAATACCTCTCTGGTAAACTACATTTAGAAATTAAAGATTTGTTAGCAAAATATAACAAACACTCAAAATTGGAAAATAATTAGATATCATAGAGATCAGTACAATTTCACTGCAGTTTCTCTATTCCAAACACAAATGTTGTGAGTGTGATAACAAGAATTCTGCATTATTAACTATTACACCAAAAAAGGCAAAATAAAATTATTCATAAAAACAGTTTAAAAGTCAAATAATTATTAGCACTGATAATAACAATACTGAAATTATAAGATTATTAAAAGAATTATATATATCCAAAAATCCAACACCAAGGAGACATTAGAACTAATTAAATAAATTGGACTATTGGCTTTATCAACACATGATATTCATTGTATAGACCAGGGGTCTTCAAACCTGGCCTTTTTATGACTCGTTGACTTCAACTCCCAGAATTCCTCAGCCAGGCATGCTGGCTGAGGAATTCTGGGAATTGAAGTCCACAAGTCATAAAAGGGCGAAGTTTGAAGACCCCTGGTTTAAACTAACCATCAAAGAATCTGACAATAACAGCTTTCCAAAATTTAAAAAATAGGAAGTCACCTAGACCAGACTAATTTACTAATACATTCTATAAAGAAGTATATAAAGTTAGGATATTCTAATTCTAGATTTTTTAGAAATATGTAATCTACTATACCAGGGAAGAAACCCTCTCCTTTATAAATAAAAATTAAAATTATACTTAAAGCCAAGAAAACCTATAAGTTATTTATATAGATCTAGTTCATTATTACATTGTAAATTAATAGCCAATTGTATCAGGTTAATTGTAGCATGATCAATTTAGCTTTATTCTTAAATAAATGAAATCTAGTCATACCAGTAAGTTGTTTATTATTATTATTATTATTATTATTATTATTATTATTATTATTATTATTATTATTATTATTAATTTTATTTTATTTGACTTCTATGCTGCCCTATTCCGGAGAACTCAGGGCGGCTCACAACATAAACAGAAATCACCAGTTAAAATACATATATAAAAACCCCTAAGTTAAAAGAAAACCAGTCATTCAACAAACATACACACAAACATATACTGGCTAGGGGCAAGATGTTAACTGCCCCAGGCCTGCCGGCAGAGGTGTGTTTTAAGCAGTTTACGAAAGGCGGAGAGGGTGGGGGCGAATACGGATCTCCGGGGGGAGTTGGTTCCAGAGGGCCGGGCCCGCAACAGAGAAGGCTCTTCCCCTAGGCCCCACCAGGCGACACTGTCTGGCTGACGGGACATGGAGAAGGCCGACTCTGTGGGCCCTAACCGGCCGCTGGGATTCATGGGGCAGCAGACAGTCCCGTAAGTAACTTGGTCCGATGCCATGTAGGGCTTTATAGGTCATAACCAACACTTTGAATTGGGTTCAGAGACCAATTGGCAGCCAATGCAGCTCACGGAGTGATGCCGAAATGTGGGCATTTCTGGGCAAGCCCAACACTGCTCGCACGGCTGCATTCTGCATTACCTGAAGTCTCCGAACGTTTTTCAAAGGTAGCCCCATGTAGAGAGCATTGCAGTAGTCGAGCCTCGAGGTGATAAGGGCATGAGTGACTGTGAGAAGAGACTCCCGGTCCAAATAGGGCCGCAACTGGTGCACCAGGCGAACCTGGGCAAATGTCCTCCTCGCCACAGCTGAAAAATGATGTTCCAAATTTAGCTGTGGATAATAATAATAATAATAATAATAATAATAATAATAATAATAATAATAATAATAATAATAATAACAACAACAACAACAACAACAATAACAATAATAATAATAATAATAATAATAAAGCTGGAAGGGACCCTGGAGGTCATCAAGTCCAACCCCTGCTCAGGCAGGTAACCCTATACCATTTCGGACAAATGGCTCTCCAGTTATTAAATATAAACCACTTCTTTAAAATAAATTTCAAAAACAATTTTGATAAGAACATTTTTTGATAACACAAGACATCAAAACAGGAAAGTCCCTTTTCTTTTACTGTTTATTTTAATCATTGAACTATTGGCTATTGTACTATATGCAAATGATCAAATGCAAGGAATTAACACAGTGAAAATTACTAAATTTATTTGCCAATGACATGATCATAACTACCTCCAATTCAATAATAATTACTTTGAGGAAAAAACAATAAGTAAAGGTATAAAAAGCTGGAACAAAATTTCTCTAAGCATTTTAAATAATATAGTAGCAGAAAAGGTGACAGCACTAACAAAACTAATGTATTTTTTTTCAACCTCCTGATAGGTATTTCCAACAATTATTTTTCTAATTGTCAGAAACAAATGTTATAATACGTTAAAAACCCAAATATGCTTTTCCAAAAGGCAATTGGACTTTCTTGGGTTTTTTGTTCGAAAAACTTTTGCTTCTCATCTAATTGCTTCTTCAGTTCTATCTGACTGGTGGGGATTGGAAAAATTTATATTTTTGCAGTCATCTGATCATTGGCACTTGTTTGTTACACATATTTGATGGCCAGTGTCGTGTACTTCGTTCGCGTGTGAAAGATGAAGACACATGGCGATGCTGAACAAACACTTTATTCTCCTTCTACAACAACCAAGCCAAAAGCAAAAGGCACACAGGCCTTTTTATATGGCCAGAAACCCGGACAGTGTCAACCAATAGGAACAGAGCATTTTCACGCCTTGCGCATGCACACAAGGCCGGCGCTACTCTGTCTGGTCCCCGGGCAGCTTTTGGAATGCCCGGGACCAATGCAACATCCCGAGCCTACTTTTGCAGGCTCAGGACACAACACCCCTCCCCCCTAGATGGAACATACTTTGTGTACACTCATGTACGTCATGCATTGGGAAGAGTGGCATACAGTTGCATTATTCAAATGCAAGGAGTGTGGAATACTTGAGTCTGCCCTCAGGCAAACCCTCTTCAATATTGATTAATACAATAAATGTATCCGAAATCAAAAAAATAATACAAAATAATCTACCCACGAGTTACTCCCATTATCCAGGGGCCTCATGAACAGGTCCCTCATGATTTGACAGCAACTTCACAAAGTCTCTCAGATGTTTGGGTGGGTACTGGGCCCGCTGCGACCTTCTAATGCCCAGAGAGATTTCCTGGCCTACCTGCTCGCCTACCAGGCTAGGCAGGCCAGGGCATTGCTGCCCTAAATCCCCAGGTGACCCTGGTGAGGGTCCCTGGCCTACCTGCTCGCCTACCAGGCCAGGACTTTGCTGCCCCAAATACCCGGTTGACCCGCCCAGCTGCTGGCTAGCTGGACCCTCTAAGTCCAAGCCAGCATACCTTGGAGGGGTGGAAGTCCCCGAGTCCACAATGGACCCCTCTTGGGAACACTGTCCCTCGAGCCCAAGGCCAGCAGATGGAGAGGGCTGGATAGCAGAAGTGCCCCAGTACTCTGTGGCCCCCAAGCATGTACCCGAGGTGCCAGAGTCAGGAGCCGCCTCCATGGCAACCCCCTTTGCTGGTGACCTCCTTTTGGGAGCAATTGTGGAATGAGGCAAGCGCCCCTGATGGAATTCCTTTTCTCAAGCTGCTTGTGATTTGTTTGGATACCCCCGGTCAGTCTCCCTGTCTGGAGCACTATCTGACATATGTGAATACTGTGGATACCCCCGGTGTGACTCCCTGTCTGGAGTAATTATGGATGTGTGGGATGACCTCCTATCCAGTGAATTCCTGTTAGGAGCACTTGCGGAACCTTGGGATGAATCCCAAACAGCCTCAGTAGCAGCTAGTGAGGGCCTGTTAGTCCTGGGAAACTGTGACCCAGAATGCATATTATGATCCTCCTGCCCTCCCCCCAGAACAGAGCCAGGAGCTGAAGGGTGCGAGTCCAGTCTCCAACGCAGTTGGTCTATGTGTCTGCGAAGAATGCGGCCATCATCCAAGGCAACTTCGTATGACAATGGCTCTCAGACCTTGGAGACCACAGCTGTGACCCAGAGATGTCCAGGCCCATAGTTCCTTGCCCAAACCGGATCGCCCACCTGGAGTTTCCTAGGTGCCCACGTTTGTGACACCTGTGAAGCCACCCGGTCAGGGTGCAGCCTGTCCAGTTTAGTGATGAGGCGGAGTTCAGCAGGGTTCTTCCCTGTGGCTATGTATGGTGTGGTGCAGTGTGCAAGAAGGAAATCTGCTAACCTGTGATGCCAGTTACCGTAAGTCAGTTTCTTGAGGGCATCTTTGGTGGTGCGCACCATTTTCTCTGCCAGTCCATTGGAGGATGGATGGAAGGGAACCGATGGTGCATGCCGGATCAGGTTGGCCTGAAGAAAAGCCTGGAACTCAGAAGACATAAATTGAGGGCCATTATCTGAAACCAGCACATCTGGAAGACCATGTGATGTAAAAATTCCTCTCAACACCTGGCTGGTCCTGGCAGTAGTAGTGGAGGAAACAGGAACGACCTCTAGCCACTTGGAATGGCTATCAACAACAACCAGGAAGAATTGCCCCTGAAAGGGCCCAGCATAATGTATATGCACCCTAGACCATGGGGTTTGAGTTTCCTCCCACCTATGTACTGGGGCCTGAGGCATTTCAGGCCAAGACTGTTGGCATACTTGGCACCCGTGCACCTGGGCCTTGATGGCTTTATCGAGCCCAGTCCACCAAAGATGGCTATGCGCAAGCGCTTTCGTCCTGATTATACCAGAATGTCCCTCATACAGAGAGATCAAGATTCTAGACCTCAATAAGGCTGGAATCACTACCCTGCTACCCCATAACAGGCAACCCTTGAAAGTGGAAAACTCATGCTTCTTATGCCAGAAGCTTTGGAACTCAGTATCTGGGCATTTGTCAGGCCATCCTGAAAACACCCATGTCAGCACGCGTGTAAGCATGTGATCAGTGGCAGTTTCTACAGCCACGTCCCTAGCATTGAGGGGAGACTCAGGCAACTCCTGAATGGAAAGAATATTAATGGCTGGAGCAGGATCTGGCTCTAATTGGTTCAGGGATAATCTGCTCAGGCCATCTGTATGACCCATTTCTCTTCCTGGTTTGTGAACTAAAGTACAGTCATATGCTGACAGGAAAATGGACCATCTCAGCATACGAGGAGAAATGATATATGGGGTCTGTTTGTTAGTGGTAAACAAACCCAGCAGAGGCTTATGGTCAGTATGAAATTTCTTAATGCCAGCCACTATGGCCAAGGCTTCTCTGTCAATTTGAGCGTAATTTCGCTCTGCAGAAAACAGAGTCCTTGAATAATAGGCCACAGGGACCCGTGTCCCATCAGCCTTCAGATTGCTAAGTACAGCTCCCACCCCATAAGAAGATGCATTGCATGCGATGCAAACAGGCAGTTGCTGATTGAAATGCGCTAAAACAGCATTAGAGGTGAGCAAGGCCTTAACCTCATTGAAACTCTTGTCATGGACTGTAGTCCACTGCCAAGGAGCCTGCTTGTCTAAGAGCCTGTGTAACGGCTCTGCCACTGCAGCTTTATGTGGGAGAAATGCATGGTAAAAATTTAATAGCCCCAAGAAGGCTTGCAGCTCACTCTTAGACTTAGGACTTGGGGCCTGCTGGATAGCTTGCAATTTAGTTTCAGCAGGGTGAATGTCTTGAGCATCAATCCTGAATCCTAAGAAGTCAGTAGAAGTGATTCCTATCTTACATTTATCCTTCTTTAGTTTAAAGCCTGCTTTTCAAAAACAAAGCAAGACAGCCCTTAATCTTTCTGCTAAATTTTGAGATGACTCCCCAGCAATGAGGACGTCATCGAAGTAGGGACAGACCCCAGGAATACCTCAAAGTGTGCTCTCCATCACATTTTGGAATATGCCAGGGGCTACATTTACCCCAAATAGCAGTCTCTTGACCTTGAAGGCCCCCCTGTGAATTACAATCGTCTGGGCCTCTGCAGCTGCCTCATCAACAGGTAGCTGTTGACAGGCCTGTGCCAGGTCAAGCTTCGCAAAAATGCGCCCCCCTTGAGGGAGGCCAGAATGTGACTTTCCACAGGCACTGGATAAGCGTGCTGTTGCAGCGCCTTATTCAGTGTGCATTTATAGTCTGCACATATACATATGTCCTCATTAGCCTTTAGAGGCGTTACTATGGGGGTTTTCCATGGACTTGAATCCACAGGTTCTAGAACGCCCTGCTGGAGCTTAGCATCAATCTTGAGGGCAAAAGGTACCCTCCTAGGCTTAACCCTGATGGGTGTGATGGTTGGGTCTAACCGTAGTGAAATGGGAGGCCCCTTGCAGGATTCTAGCTCTGAACTAAACACATTTGCAAACTCCTTGCAAACCTCTGCAAGACCTAGCATTTGCAAGTTGTGCAGCCCAGTTACCTGGATTCCCAGAGCCTCGAACCAATCGAGTCCAATAAGACTCGTACGTTCACCCCCAACAACCACCACATCTAGGGAACCTTCAAAATCCTTATACTGTACCCTAAGGGTGGCCTCCCCCTTCACACACACCATAGAATTTTGAAAATCAGTGAGTATTAGATTCGATGGCCTGAGTTTAATTCGAAGACCACTACTGCTGCAAATCATTTTAAAGGTATTAATTGAAATAATGGAAAGAGCAGACCCTGTGTCCAACTCCATCAGTAAGGGAACCCCTTGCAACCTTACGTTAAAGGGCTTGTGTGTCCCTGTTGTTAGAATGCTCCTGCGCGATGCGCAGAAACCCACCCTGTTTTGGCTGGGGATCCTGGTACCTTTCTGAAGCAATTCTTCCCGAAGGTTGAACCTTCTGGCAACCCAAACAGATGGATGCAATGTAGCCCTGCCTGCCACATGCCCTGCAAATGGCGGAGCGAAACCTGCAGTCAGCTCGCTTGTGGCGTCCTCCGCACCCGAAGCATTGAAGAGATGCTGGGGCCTTGACCAGACATCCATTCTGCCTCCTCTCGGAAGCCTCTTATGCGGCTTAACAAACCCAGAAGAACGGAGCCTCCAAGAAGGCTAGCGACGCCAGCGGAGCCACCCGGAAGCCTCCGCATTCTTTGGTATCGAAGATGGGGGTCCACTAGCCTTCAGCACGTTCTCGACAAAATCCCTCGCTTTTGCAACAGAATTCAAACAATATCTTTTACCCTGATATGATAATGAAAGTCCAGCTGGAACCTCCCATCTATATTGTAAAGCACGTATTTTAAGCTCGGCAACCAAAAATGCATAGTCCTTTCTAGCTCTCAACATCTTTGGAGGAATCTCCTTCAGAACCACAACCTCCTGACCAGCAACATTTAATATCTTATTATAAGATACTGTAAGAACATGATTTCTGAATCTCCTTGTTACAAAATAAATAACAACATCTCTAGGTAAATTTCTTTGTCTTGCAATCCATGAATTAATTCTGTATATTCTATCAATTTGCCAGGAAAAATTCTTGACAGCATTGTTTAAAATTTTTTCCAAGGCTTCCTCAAAGATTCTTCTCAAGTCATCCTGAGTCTCATTTGGTACCTCCCTCAGGCCTCTAATTCTAATAGCAGACAACAGCTGATTGTATTGCACCATCAAAGCATGATCATATAATTCATTTTTCATTTGTTGCTCGACCTCCTGAACCTTTTCTTCAATACCCTCCCAGACCTCCTTAACAGCTTCCACAATATCCTCTCTTATTTCCATATTATGGGTCTGGATTGTTGCCTTAATTTTTTCCAGTTCATCAGATACACCTTTGCCTTGGTTCTCAATCTTACTCTCCAACTTTTTCTCCATTTTATCAAACCTTTTTTCAAATTTTCTCTCCAACTCCTCAGTCAAATTAAGAGTCATTGTTGACAATGCAGCCTGTAGATCTTTCACAGTAAGCATTTCTGAAGGAGCTTGTATAGGCAAAGGGTGAGATTCTGTAGTTGCTGAAGAAGGAGGGGGGAGCAAGAGAGCTGGTCACTGCTTTAGAGGGCTGATCTGGAGAAGATACCACCTTTGAGGAAACTAACTTAGTTTGTCTAGAAGTCATTTTGTTCAAACCAAAATTTTTACCAAAATATATCCTCCTCTTATCTTCTTGAATTACAATTTATAAGATTTTAAAATGTAAATCTGAGCCATCTCATAGCGATCGCTCTAAGTGCTTGAGACCAAGAAAGAAGGAAAAAAAAGAGTTCACTTTCGCTTTCCAATAACTTTCTCTTTACAGTAAAAGCGATCGCCGTCTTAGGTACATTATGTTGATTGTAGAAATACGTGGTCAGAAGTAAAATAAAAAGAAATACTTGCAATACTAGACTCCTGTATTCACTCCGCCTGCATGTAGGTCTCTTTTAAAAAATTTTCCTCGAGCAGGAGCTGGTCGCGGCGTCTAAGCCTGTTTACAAACAGGAACGTCTCTGGGTAGGAGCTTCTTCAAGCTTTTTCCTAGGGAGTTCTCACTCTTCCACCCTGATAACGTTACCAGGGAGACTTCAGAGGAACTCAACCTTAGCCTGATGCTCTTCACCTCTTCTTTGCCCGAAGGGGGGATTTATCACCGCAATAAAACAGCTGGTGTTCGCTGTTTATGCGGCTTAACAAACCCAGAAGAACGGAGCCTCCGAGAAGGCTAGCGACGCCAGCGGAGCCACCCGGAAGCCTCCTCAGAAGAGGAAAAAGATATTTCACTATCTGACTCAATGTAAAAATGAAGTAATTTGCCTACAAGAAACACATATTAGATCTAGTGATCAGAAATATTTGATAAATAACAAATTAGGTTCACATTTTGTGGCAGCGGCTAAAGAGAAGAAGAATGGAATTGCTATTTATGTTAAAAATCACATAAACGCTAAGTTAATAGAAGCAGATGTTGAAGGCAGATTTCTAGTAATTGAAATTTTAATAGACGGGAAGAAAGTTCTCTTGATGGGTATTTACGCACCTAATCAACACCAAGGGAAGTTTTATAAATTGATACATAAAAAATTAACACAATTTGACTATAGGTCTTGTATTCTAATGGGAGATTGGAATGGTGTTATGGACATTAGTTTAGACAAGAAGAAAACATCGCCAATCCCTCAAACACGCTCTATGCTGCCTAAATCTTTTTTTGATATTAAGGATGATTTTGATTTGATAGATATATGGAGAGAAAGAAATGGTAAAGAGCAAGAATTTACTTTTTTTTCTGATAGACATCAATCATTTTCTAGAATTGATTTTATACTAACTACAGGTGACTTTATTTCCGGGGTAAGGAAGATAAAAATTTTGCCCAAAGTTTTATCAGATCATAATCCGGTTTTGATGGAGTTAATGGTGGGTCAGACTCCTAGAAGATCTTGGAGACTCAATGAAAACCTGTTTCAATATGACTCAAACGTGCTTGAATGTAAAAGTGCCATGAAGGAATTTTTTATGTTAAATCTTCATAAGGGTACAACAATAGAAATGGTGTGGGATGCCAGTAAAGCTTTTATGCGTGGGGTTTTAATTGATATGAATAAAAGGTATAGACGTAAACGGGAGGAAAAAAGAATGGAATTAGAGGAGGAAATAAGAAAGAAAGAGCAACTTTTAGTAAAGAGACCAGATGATAAAAATATTAAAGAGGGTATTAAGATTTTACAGAAACAATTTGACTTGTTGATGGCTGACCAAGTTGCTAGGAATATGCAATATGCTAAACATAACACATTTTTTAATTCTAATAAACCTGGCAGATGGTTGGCCTATACATTAAGGAAAAAACAAAAATCCCGCATTATTGATAAAATAGAATATAGAGGGAAGGTGGTATTTCAACAAGAAACTATTAAAAAAGCCTTTTTAGAAATTTACTCCAAGTTATATGCTGAAGATAAGATACAAGGGAATGAGATAGATCTTTTTTTGCAAAATGAGAATGTATTGACAATTACTAGTGAACAAAGAGATAGCCTAAATAGGTTAATTACATCAGATGAAATAATTTCAGTGATTAAACAATTGAAAATGGGAAAATCTCCTGGGACTGATGGTTTAACGGCAGCTTATTATAAGCATTTTCAAATGGAAATGGTGGAACCCCTTAGAGAGTTGTTTGTCAATATACAAGAGGGTGGTCAGGTTCCACCTTCGTGGAAAACGGCTTATGTTTCTTTAATTCCTAAAGAGGGAAGAGATAATGTTCAACCAGAAAATTTTAGACCTATTTCATTGTTGAATACGGATTATAAGATTTTTGCTAAAATTTTGGCTAACAGACTAATGAAAGTTTTACAAACAATAATTCATTCAGATCAAACTGGCTTTTTGCAAGGGAGACAGATGAAAACTAATGTTAGACAACTTATTAATATATTAGAATATTTGGACAAGCATATCCAGGTACCTGCAGTTCTTATGTTTCTGGACGCGGAAAAAGCTTTTGATAGACTGAACTGGTTGTTTTTGAAAAAGTTAATAGTTAGGATGGGAATGGGGGACCAGTTTATTAATTCCATATTGGCTGTTTATCAGAAACAAACAGGTCAGATTATTGTGAATGGGCACTTAACAGATTCATTTAAGATAGAGAAAGGTACTAGACAGGGATGTCCTTTATCTCCATTGTTGTTTATTTTAACGTTAGAGGTCTTATTGAATAAGATAAGAGCAGTAGATGATTTAAAAGGTATACAGATTAGACAACATGATTATAAATTATGTGCTTTTGCTGATGACCTGCTTGTGACATTGTCTCAACCAAAGCAGTCAGTACAGATTTTGATGGAGTTAATTAAAAATTATGGTAGGGTATCGGGTTTTAAACTAAACATATCTAAGACAAAAATGTTAGCAAAAAATTTGGATGGTAATTTAAAACAAGACTTGGAAAGAATAACAGGTTGTGAAATAGTTAAGAAAGTTAAATATTTAGGAATTGATATTGAAGCTTCTAATGGGAAATTATATAAAAATAATTACCAAGTCTTGTGGAATAAGATTCAAATAGAATTGGATAAATGGGCTAAATTACAATTATCTTTGTTGGGTAGGATAGCAGCAGTTAAAATGAATGTATTGCCAAAATTTTTATTTCTTTTTCAAATGCTACCTATACTTAAAAAGATGCGAATTTGGATGAGTGGCAGAAGGGTATTAATAGATTTGTCTGGAATGGCAAGAAACCGAGGATTAAATTAAAAATTATTTAGGATATAAGGGAAAGAGGTGGTTTGAAAATGCCCAATTTTAAGTTGTACTATCATGCTGCTGCTTTAGTAGCGATAAGTGATTGGATTAATTTAACCAATGATAGAATATTGAATATTGAAGGGTACGGCTTATTATACGGTTGGCATGCATATCTGGTTTATGATAAAAAGGTGGATAGGAGCTTCAAAGAGCACATATTGAGAAGCGCTCTGCTGCGTGTCTGGAAAAAGTATCAGTATAAATTAAATGCAAAGATTCCTCTTTGGACAGTTCCCAGACACGCAGTAGAGAATATAAATAGATCACAAGTTTTAGATGTGGTGCCTTATGAGAAACTCCTAATTAAAGAAGGGAATTTGCCAGTACTGAAGTCTTTGAATATGTTAAGGGATGAAGGAATTGTTTATACTTGGTTTCTATATGCACAATTGGAGTCTAGATGGAAAAAAGACTTTAAGATGGGCCTATCTTCAACAGATGAAAATTTAATTAAACAAGTCATAGATCAAAGGCCCATGCATATTAAAAGATTGTATAGTGCATTGATAGAAATTGATTCTGAAACTGAGTAGGTTAAGGATTGTATGATAAAATGGGGACAAAATTTTGGACAACCAGTCATGATGAATACTTGGGAAAGGATCTGGGTGAAAAATGTAAAATTTACACGAGCGACTCATTTAAGAGAAAATTTTTATAAAATGTTCTACAGGTGGCATCTGGACCCAAAAAATTATCATGTATGTATCCTAATTTACAAGCTAAGTGCTGGAGGTGTGATAGTACGGATGCTACTTATTTTCATGTATGGTGGACTTGTAAAAAAATTAAGGCTTTTTGGATAAAAATATGGTGGATTCTTCAAAATATCCTGAAAAAACGTATTGAATTTTTACCACAGATGTTTTTGCTTGGTATTATAAAAGTCTGTACCACCAGAGAGACAAATTTAATCTTGAATTTGATCACAGCAGCAAGATTGTTGGTGGGACAATATTGGAAGAAGCCAGAATTACCATCTATTGAAGAATGGATTTTGAAAGTAATAAATATGGCAGAAATGGCCAAAATCTCTGCATATTTGAAGGACCATTCAAATGAGAAATATATGATGGATTGGAAAAGATGGATAGACTATATACAAGGGAGATATCATTTTAAGAAATTGTATTTAGCATATAATTAAATACTTATCTGTTAGGTTGTAAAATACAGTACTTTCAATAGGTTCTAAATAATATTTTGGGGTAATTTAGTGGGTTTTCTTGTGTTTCTACCCTGTATTCACTCTGGGAAGTAGGGGGGGTGGTTGGGGGGATTCATAATCTTATTATTTGTAATATCTGATATTTAATTGTGTTATATAAGTTTAGATATGGATTGTTTCAGCGGCACCTTGGAACCACATTTGAGGAGGAGTCGGAGTCTGAGGAGTGAAGGAGAAGGGAAGTAGGGAGTTGTAGGAGGAACGAGGAGAGTGAGGGAGGTAGAGAAAGTGGGGGGATAGAAGTTGAAAGGGAGAGGTAGAGGGGGATGTGGTTGGTAAGGTGCCTTATGATATTTGTATACTATACACGCAACTATTTTTTGTTTTGTTATAATTATAAAACTAATAAAAATTAAAATTCCAGAATATGGATAAAAAAGGAGGGTGGCATGTCCACAAATTATGGAAATTAGGCAACAAGGGAGTCCTGGTTTCCTTCCCTCTAAAACCAAAAAGGCTCAAGATGAAAGCAAAAAAGATGTTTTATGTTATAGAAAGCACAACATTTTACAAGTCAAATGCCCAGAGACTGTTAATAGCTCCTGCTTGATTGGGAAACAGCAGACCCAGTTGGAACTGCAGGCTTTTAGAAATTTTATCTTGTTTATTTTGTTTGTATATTAAAAAATAACTGAAGAAATACACTGTCATTCATATAAACTCCCCCACCCACCCACACTAAGGTCAGTTATAAAAGTTTTGCATACCGAAAGAATTAAGTTGGACTCACTACAAAAGAGTGATGAGGTTTACTTACTGTTCTGAATATTGATTTTTCTAAGGATCAACATGGAAAGTAAGTTCCCACTCTATAGAGTCATTCTTAATCAGTATCCAAATTGACCCTTACCTACCAATTACGACAACCTCCATCAATGTATTCCCTCTATATTCCATTAATTTTTTCTTTGTCTTGTGACCCAGTCCTTCCTGTTCATATATCACCAGCTCATCCCTCTCAGTTGTTCAGTGAGAAGCAAAAGGAGAATGAGCTGACACAACTCTTACACGTTTGCTCCTGTAAGAAACTGGGAAAGCTATGGCTCAGAATATGACTCTTTGAGGTAGTGCAGACAAGACATCAATACCATGAATACTAACCATACTGTTATCATAAGATTACAGCAACAGAATTCTGCAAGTTTGAAATCACATTTCTCCTCCCTTGCTTTAATTTCCAGATTCAATGTGTGTCATCAAATGTGCCATATGGTAGATTTCAAAAAAAATACCCATCTTTCTAAGCTTTTGTCCCTGTACTGTTACTAATTCTGAAACAATGGACTGTATTTTATTACATTACGAATTTTATAAGAATCTTTAGGAAGAAGTTACCTGTCCTATTTTAAAATCCAAACCAGGAAGAGACCTTTCAGATTAATTAAAAATGTTACTTACAAATGAAACATCTAAAATTATACTGGCAACAGCTCCATTTTAACTGAGGCAATAAAGCAAGGTATTTAGTAAAAAAAAAATCAATGAATTATTTTAAATGGATTATGTAATATTTGTTAAATATTTAATGTGTTAGACTGCTTTATCTAATGGCAAGGTTAGATTATATTTGTAATTTGTTTTGGAGACTTTTGGCCATAAATAAAATAGATTGATTGACATTTTATATCTGGCACAGAAACACTTCAGCACTCCCTCCCCTCCCCAGAAGCATTACATGTATTCTTTGAAAATCTTAAATCGGCATTTGACTTGATCCCTGGAGAAAGACTGTAACAGAAGCTAGAGCTATTTTTTGTCAGTAGGAGAACTATTGCTATTATAAAAATGTTCACAATAAAATCAGCACGTAGGTTAAATGCAATCATCTAGGGAGCACTGCTGTTTGAATTCCTATTCAGAAAAAGGACAGTTGAGGCTGTAACTTCACTCTTTGCTGGTTTCCATATCAATTTAATGGTTTGATTCTATACAGTTACAAAAATGAGCACCATTCTCCCAAGCTGTCACTTAGAGACATAACAAGGCTCTTTAATATAGCTACTTCTACGTAGTTTCAGTTGGCCTAAAGAGTTATTTTGTGCTTTTGCTTCCACTCCGTAGAGGAAGGCCATGGACTTAACAAAGAGATTTGCAAAGGCTTAGATTCCAAATTAACGAGACATCATAAAATAAGTCACATTCTTTCAATACATCTTTCCTGTGCTTCCAGAGAAGTGTTACAAAGGTGTATTTTAGAGTGTGCCCATAAAAGTGCATCGGTCATTCTTCTTTCTTTTCTGACAGACTGGAAATTGGATTCTCCTAGTCCTTTAAAGCAGGGGTCCTTTAAAGCCGTGGCCCAATACCGGGCCACAGTCTATTGGCCACTGGGCCACGTGACTGGTTGGTCGGTGTGTGCAAGCGTACGCACAAGCACAGCCCTACTCACATAAGTGTTGCCGCGAGCATCATGGGCATTCACAGCTCCACTCATGTGAACATCACTGTGTCATCACAGGCGTTCGTGGCCCTACCCGCACAAGAGTCGTTGTAGCTGTTTGCAGCCCTACTTGCACAGGCATCACTGCGGGCATTCGTAGCCCCACTCGCATGAGCGTCACCGCAAGCATCGCAGGCATTCGTGGCCCCACTCGGGCATATATGCACATAATGATATTGTAGAAACTGATTGTCTTTCTTCTTCTTTAGCGTAAGTTGGAACTTGCACATAAGCCATTTGTGATCTGTTTCACAGCTAACACCTGTACATGTCTTTCAAGCTTTATATAATCAAGTTGTTTTCTTTGTACACCATCTGGTGATGTCCATTTAACAATGTGGTTATTATAATTGCCATCTCCCTTTAACTAAGCATCCGGGATGGCCTTGAAACATTGTGTGACTTTGCTGGGAGTTTATACTCTTGGTTTACACTCCTGGCCTTCTTTGCCCATCCCTCCCATGTACAACCCCTTGTCCACCACAAGACAGCACAGCAGAAAGGGGGGAAGGGAATCTTTTTTTCCTAGCCTTCCTTAAAAAAAAAAACCCACACATTTCTACCTACAGACAATCCTCGACTAACAACCACAATTGACTCCAAAATTTATGTAGCTAAGTGAGCTTTGTCCATTTTATGACTTTTGCCCGTTGTTAAATGAATCATTGCAATTGTTAAGCTGGCAACACGGTTGTGAAGGGAATTTGCCTTTCCCATTGCCTGTCAGAAGGTCGCAAAAGCTGATCACATGACCCCAGGACCCGTCATAAATATGAACCAGTTGCCAAGTATCTGGATTTTGATGACTGTGATCATGGGGATGCTGCAATGGCCGTGTGAAAAACTTCGAACTGTCACTAAATGAACTGTTCGCACGTCTACCTGTATCCCAATAGTGATACTGACGTAGTAACAAGCCCTGTCTTAGAGAGAACATTGCCACTTCCTAAGTCTCCCGTGGTCCCGCCCACGAGGTCAAACGCTGGCTCCGCCCCAGGAGCTGCCTTTCCAAGTGAAGCTCCTGTTCGACTCAGCCTCCAGAAAGCTACTGCGATCCAAGGCCAAAGAGAGGGAGGGAGTCGGCCCCCAAATCCAGAAAAATCCTTTATGTCGGGAAAAATCCGACCCTAACAGGGCTCAGGAACCTCTGTCTCAGCTGCAACTCCAGACGTCGGAGAAGGAGGGTAATACAGGAGGCAGCTGTTAGTGTGAAAATCATAGAGGTACGAAAAGAGGCAAGTTGCAAAGGAACTTTCTTTGCTAGAAGGAACGCTCCCCCCCTCCCGTTCTTTAAACTGCCTTTATTTCCCTTATCGCAGGGGTTCTCAACCTTGGCAACTTTAAGACTTGTGGACTTCAACTCCCAGAATTCTGGGAATTGAAGTCCACAAGTCTTCAAAGTTGCCAAGGTTGAGAACCCCTGCTAGGGGGAATAGGAGTTTATTTATTTTATTTATTTATTTATTTATTAGACTTATAAGCCGCTCTTCTCCAGGGGACCCAGAGCGGCTTACAACATAGATAAATAACAATCGCATTTAATAAGTCTAATATAAATTAAATTAAGATTATCATAAAGTTAAAACCATACCCCAAATTTTTTAATAAAAAACATTCATCCAACATTCAACACCAATTTGCACCATTAAAAGGAAACACTCAAATCCAGTATTTTAAATGCTTGGTTTTTAAAATCTCAACTAAACCCGGAGTAAGCGCTATTTGAAACGCGGGAACGTAATAGTGGCTTTCAATGCAATTACTTTTCCAGGGGAAAAAAAAAAGGAACTTCGTGCGTTGGACGGTAGTTTGTAGGAAAGCTTTTTATTCTTTTAAAAACATAAGCGTTGTTTCAAAAGATCCAGGATTCCAGTCTGGTTTAATATCTGGCGATGTCGTGGTGGAGACGGCAGACACTTTCTGCTTCCTAAAGGCTTTTAGGATTGTTATTTTACGGAGTTCCTGTTATCTCCCTATATTTATTACTGTGCCTATCTATATCTGTGACTGGCTGGTTTCTCTTTCTTGCAAAGATACTTAAAATCCTGTCTGACTCCTGCTGTTATTATTTTTTGTTAACTCTATACCGGTAGTATAAGTGCTCTTTTTGATCATTCCAAGCGAACTCGGAAATGAGCTCTGAATTGTATATGTCTATCATCGGCAGTCTATAGAGAATACGGAAGAAAAAAAATGATTCCGCAAAACGCCCGGACGTTCCTTTCTGGTGTCGCTCGAAAACAGGAGACTGACTGCAATAAAAGGTAATATTTACAACTCCGCCACTTAATCTGTTGTTTTTCTGTTCAGGTAGCGCTTGAAGGCGGTGTGAATAATTGCGGGCTGTCGGAAGCCTCGGTTGATCCTTTTGCAAGCTTCCTGCCAATCGCGTCTTGTTGAGTCTAATGGAACGTTGGCAAACGATAAGCTAACATTCAGGTCTTGAGTTTCGACGTCCCATTCCCTTTCTTTCCGCGTAGTTCTTACAACCAGGTATTCAGTCGAAATAAAACGCAGTTTACTTATAGTACTTACACTACAGACTGTACTTATAGTTTAGTTACTATACTTATAATAAGCTAACTAACTTAATTTGGGGCTCACGTACATTTCCCAAAGGCTTTTAGGATTGTTATTTTATTTACGGAGTTCCTGTTATCTCCCTATATTTATTACTGTGCCTATCTATATCTGTGACTGGCTGGTTTCTCTTTCTTGCAAAGATACTTAAAATCCTGTCTTTTGCCAATCTTCTCCTATTAGTCATTCGGCCAACCCACTAGAGATGAGCACAGATAAAGATGAGTTCTTATGCAAGATAGTTGATGATGGAAAAGCTGCTGCGGTAGAAGAGGAGAATAAACTAACCAAGCAAAAATCTCATCCAGAGAGTCGAGCTTATGCTGGTTCCCACAGTACAATGGTGATGGATGATACTAAGCGATTTAAGTTAAGTAGCATCCAGGTACCATACGTCCAAGAAAGGTAAGCTCTATCATCAGCTAAATGAAATAGTATCTTTAAAGCACACCTGCTTGTATTTCTAACAGATCAGTATATTCTGGTTTGGGAGGAAATGTACATTAAATAATAGTGGCACTGCTTTTTATTTTTTTAAAAAACAAGGTTTATGGGAAGGGATACTTTGTACCCTGTATTTTTGCTGTTTCTTTTATCAGATTCTCTTCTCATCTCAAATCTGAATGGTTTAGACCAGGGGTAGGCAACCTTGGCTCTTTTATGACTCGTGGGCTTCAACTCCCAGAATTCCTGAGCCAGCCATGCTGGCTCAGGGATTCTGGGAGTTGAAGTCCACGAGTCATAAAAGAGCCAAGGTTGCCTACCCCTGGTTTAGACAATTTTAGCTGTTGAGTTCTTAGGGCCCCTTATTTATAGAATAACAGCTGAGCCCGCTGAGTGACTTTTGGGCCAGTCTCTCTCTCAACCCAACTCAGCCTTACAGGGTTGTTTTATGGGTAAAATAGGAGGTTGAAGGATTAGGTACCTTGCATTAATGTAAGATAGGCAGGATAAAGCTTTAATAATAATAATAAATATTGTGCAGTAATTGCTCTCCCATAAACATATTTGCATTTTTCTGGTTTAATCATCATGGATTAATAAGATGCTGTAGGATCCCCAACCCAGCAGAAAGTGTCTGTTTTATTATTCTGAATAAGTGAAAGTCAAAGGAAAAAAAATATATGTGGAAAACAAACTTTAGTAATATTTTTTCATGGAAGGATTAGCGTTTTGTTGTTGTCTTGTTCTTTTTCTTATTGCTTTATAGCTGCCTTCCTTCAATCTAGTCCTGTCCAGATGTATTAGACTAGTTTGTAGAATTTCTAACCAGCATATCATTGACTCTACCAGCTGAGCATTTGGGAGTTGTAGTTTAATATTATCTGAGGACAATAAGTTGGAGAACGTTGCTTTGCTTATTAAGAAATATGAATGGCTGTTAAAATATGCACTGATTTTCAAGTAAAACTCATAAAAATAAGATTAATTTTCCTAATCTTGAATAGCATCTTAGATACCCATTAACGGACTTTGAGTATGATCCTAGTTCATGGAGGCACTGGAAAAATAATAGGTAGTAGGCAGTAAAATTATGTTCCATTGCAATATACTTTTAGTTTCCCCATTTTTCTTACAATAATCATTTAAAGAGTAAACATCATACAACTTTGAAAATGATAAACTTTCCTGTAGTGAAATATGTTCTAGCCCAGTGATGGCGAACCTTTTAAAGACTGAGTGCCCAAAAACTGGACTCGCCCCTGCTCCACCCCCCTGCCCTGCCCCCGCTCTGCCCCCTTATCCCCGCCCCGCCTACCCACAGGACCACTCACCGCCTCCAGGGCCTGCTGCAGATCAACCAGACAGCTCAGCAGTGCTATGGCGGCCACATCCTCTGCCCGCGCCCTGCAGCATCAACTGCATGATGGGGTGTGAGGGCACAGTCTTGTCTACGCTGCCTGGCTGCCATGTCCTTGGTTGCACTGCTCCGTGTGGGCCACGCTTGGGGGCAACTCTCCTTCAGGGGGGCTGCTGGAGAGGGGGTTGCAGGGGGAGGCAAGGCTGGGGCAACGCCACGTGTGCCCACAGAGAGGGCTCCAAGTGCTGCCTCTGGCACCCGTGTCATAGGTTCGCCACCACTGTTCTAGCCATATCTCTGTCTCTACCATTAATCATTTCTGACAATACAGTGGGTGTTCGTTAAGTTTCCTGCATGGAATTAGCCACAAGGTAGTGACAAACTGAGAAGCATCTGGCCATCTTCAACCTGGGGGATTTGGTTGGTCAGGTCTGGCCAAGCAACTGTCCTCAGGTCTAACATTTGCCTTAAATTTAATCATATAAGTAATGCAGCACATACATATATGCCTGTTTTTCTCATAGCCCTAGGATGTCACAGCCAAAGGCAAGGAAGGCATCAGGGCCTCCAGTTATCACCGAAGAAAAACGGAGAAAAAGTTTTTTTAATCTGTCGTTTTCTAAATGCAAAAAAGAAAAAGGCCCTCCTTGTGATAAAATGTCAAGCACGAGCATCAGCCACAAATTAATTGCCAATGAAGATAGTGCATGTCACTTGCAGAGGGCTGAAGCCGATATCTTGAAAGCATCGGTAGTCCACCAAGAGAATTATTTCAAGAGGAAAGAACTGCCTGCATCAATCATCCCTTGCCCAATGGGGTTCTCTGTAGACTTGTGAGTTCCAGCCATCAGTTTTGCTATGCACGTATATTTCAAAGTTTGTGACTTAGTTAACTGAGGTTTTTCAGGTGCTTAATATATGCATGAAGTATTTTAGGGGCTGATATGAGGGTAGGATCAAAATGTTGGCTCCCTGCAGGCTGTTTTACAAAAAAAGAAACAAGCTGCTGTCTCCCCTTTTTTGCATAACTTCTTTCCACATCCCTATTATTTTAATATTTAAAACTTAAGATCATTATTAAGTGTATTTATTTCTCAACTTACAGTCCTAGCTCCTTTAACTCCTTACTTTTAACTCTAAAATTGATTTAGATTTGTCTAATTTTGTTTTCTTTCATTGATTTTCTCTATGTTGGTATTAACTTTGGGGGGGAGGGGAAACCTCATTTTCAGCAAGTCTGCATCTTTGGCATTCTAATTCTTTTTGATCTTTCAGTAATATTTTAATGACTTGTAAAGCTATATAGGATGAGGTGGTCACCTCCTGGTAAAGACTTTTGTGAGAACACCCTGGTTTTTTTTCTTAATCCAAGATGTTGAGCTACGGTACAAAAATTCTCAAAGCCATTATTATAGAGATAAAGAAATGTAAGAGAATGTGAAGCCTCCACAAACAGTTGTGGCCAAAATTTCTGTAATAATGATATGTCTGACTTATTGCACAGTCTGTTTTCTGTAATATTCGATTTACTAAAGATCAGCAAGAATTCACTGTTGCCAAAAGAAAACTATATTTTGTTATTCTTTACAGTGTTCTTATACTTATCTGAAAGTTCCCTTCATCAAACTGCCGTGTGTGTGTGTGTGTGTGTGTGTGTGTGTGTGTGTGTTTATGCGAGGATATAAATACACATACATCTCTAAATACACACTACCAACCATCTTGTTTAGCAACCATTTGAAGTTACGATGCACTGAAAATGTAACTTTATGATCAGTCCTTGTGTTTATGACCTGCAGGGCACAGTATCTCTGCAGGCATGTATTTGCCGTTTAGGCATTTTTCAACTGGAGCCCATTTATGACCATCATAGTATCCTGCCATTTGTGTACATCATAACTAGCTAATCAAAATAATCAAAAGCTGTCCAGATATATTGGACCGCAACTTTCAAAATTTCCAGTGAAGATCAAAGTGGATGGGAGGATGCTAGACTGGTGAGGATTGAAGTCAACAGCTGATAAAATGAGCCCAGGCGCTTCTTAGGGGCTTAGACTTTTAGACAAAGAAGTGGAGTACCAACCTGTGAAGGCTAAAAGCTACTTTTGTTTTTCAAGTCCTTAAAAATCACAGATTGCTGTCTTCTCCTGCCCAGTGGGATGATTTAGCATGCATTTTGATGGTGATGATGCCCCTACTCTTGAGCATCCTTGCAATTTGCTCATTAGACTCCTGTAAGTAATTCTATGTTCATTTACTATCTGACGCACATGGTAACACTTTGATACCAAGTTGGCTATTGTCCCTGTTTTTTTTACCCTTTGAAAATAGTGAAATTAACTTTTTTTTTGAGGAGGAGGAGGAGGAGGAAGTGAAGCAAAGTTGGATTCAAAGTTATATTTCTCAGAATTTGGAAAATATTATTTGAGAACTATGGAAGATTTTTTTTGGGGGGGTGATACAGGCACATTGGACCACCATATAATTTGAGATGCAGTGCAAGAGTTTGTGCAGCACCTTGACCAGTGGTGGGATTCAAATATGTGAACAACCGGTTCTCTGTGTGGATGACACTTCCGGAAGTCCATTCTGGGCCTGGGCAACAACAAATTAGCTACCGGTTCTGCTGAACTGATGTGAACCGGCTGAATCCCACCACTGACCTTGACCCAACAAAAATAAAATTGGTTTTCCTGCACAAGGGTTAGAGAGGTTAGAGGAAGGTTAGGAAAAATATCAATATCACTCCACTTTTGTGGGTCATTACAACAATATTTGAATTATTACTCTTAGTCTTCATTTATATCCTACCTGCCTAGATCCAAGATATTTTTAAGCTACATGTCAAGTTGATATGCTAACTAAAAATTATTGGGAGTTATTCTGTCTTCTAGCAGTTACCAGGTTGGGAAAGTTTCATTTAAAACAATGGTTATTAAACTGGGGTTAAGGATGCAATTTATTATTGTTTGTGAGTCAAGGATCCAGTTTGGGACTGACACTGTCGAGATGCTTGTGTAAAACACCACAGTCTGTTTTTTTGTGGGCTAATCACATAATTTGAGACAGGGAAAAGGAGTAATAGGGTCATACAGTTTTAAGAGTTACAGATTTAAAATGACACAATGTTGCAAGAGTAACATCCAAAATACCATGAATCTACTTGTGGGAAAATTAATCTTCCTGTAACTTCCTTCAAATTAAAGTAATACAAATGTTTTCTTTCTCCATCCGATATATTTAAAAGAACTATCAGCAAAAGTAAAAATGGGAAAATCTTTTATGCACTATTCTGTTAAAAGTTTTTCAGATGCACAAATAGGGTAGTTTGGATTCTGCACTCAGAATATCGTGTACTCTTATTTTAATTGATTGGGAGTAAAGGACTCACTTGAAGTCAGTTGCTCTCAATTAACTGAACATCCAATATAGGGCACAATCAAATACCCTAAGAATGGAACACCAGGGCTTCCTTTCTTTTTTCTTTCCAGGGTGGTGCTAATACTCTGGCACTGATTTTGAGACTATACTAAAGTTAAGTCCAAAATCATTCTCCTCCCCATTCCTTTGATGGAAGGGATTTTATTGTGCCAAAGGTTACTAGGGCAACATTATTAGATTATATTTATTTATGGATCTGGTGGAATACTGGCTGCTTTCTTAATAAAATCCAATTTTAATTCCCCTTTAAGGTTTTGCAATCACCAGCAAAATGCATTCTAATCTGGGAGGCAACAATCTGTTAGAGTTGTTATGGTCCAGAGGAGTAAAGGTATGTCTTCAAATTATTTACATTTGAGGATATATAATTTGGAGTACTTGTAATGTGTTTAAGATGTTCCCCCCTCCCCTTTTCAATGCACATGTACATAATGGTTATGTGCACTTTGCAAATAATTCAGAAGCAGTTGAAAAATGAGGTTGCTACTTTAATTGATAAGAGAGATGCTGCATTTATGCACCTTCCAAAGCACTTCTGAGTAGATTTCAAAGTATGTGCTGTCCTAATACCAGTTACACATGGATTTAAACAAGGGGATGGGGAAAAATTCTTCAGTAGGCTAGAATAGAGGTCCCCAACCTCCGGTCTTTGGACCAGTACCGGGCCGCGGCATGCCAGACAGCTACTGGGCTGCACAAACAAGCAAAGCCCCATCCACAGGATGCAGGCAGCACCGAAACCACGCACTCTCCGGTCTGCGGAAAAAACTTCCTCCACGTAACCGGTCCCTGATGCCCAAAAGGTTGGGGACCTCTGGGCTAGAAAAATTCCAAAGTATACATAAGCCTGCTTTAATTGTCACCCAAATCATCTCTTTTGTTTTCAAGTTTGGGCAAAAGCTTGAAAAAAATGATTCAGTTGCTTTAATGAGCAGAAGAGGGGTGCTGCATGAGTTCTGAAGCATTTCTTCCAAATCAGGTTTGCAGCACGGACAACCTTAATTGACAACTATTGCCTGAGAAAAGCTGCCTAGCTCCTTTTGCTGAGAAAGATATCTCTATGAATTCAGTCTTTCCTGTTGCGTGAAGTGTATATCAATGTTGTTGCAGTGAGGAGGACCTGTACCGTGATGCGGATGACATAGAGAGAGAGAAAGTGTTACTTGAGATTGGGACAGATTCTTCAGGTACATTTCAAAAGTATTTCTTTATGGAGTAAGGCCTACGCTGGATAATGCACAAATCAACACCTAGCACTTGTTGACTTAAAAAAAAATGGTGCAGTATGCTGCCCTTCAAAATCATTTTTTCCCCAGGGCAGCTTAAAAGATAAAAATTTGGAGCAAAGACTAAAATTACATAATAAAGACCAAAGAAATTGAATTCCACAATGGAATAAATAATAAAAACAGCAGCCATAGTAATTACTTTTCTATGCAAATATACAAGGTATACTGAAAATCAGGCCCAATAAACCGGTTCTTAACCTAAAGGATATCGTCACGTTAGAATTCGTCAATGTCAGAGACAGTTAGTTACAGAATAGAGTTGGAAGGGACCTTGGAGGTCTTCTAGTCCAGCCCCCTGCTCAACCAGGAGACCCTATACTATTTCAGACAAGTGGCTGTCCAGTTTCTTCTTAAAGAAACCAGACTTAACAACAAAGTTATTGTACTTAAGAATGTTCAAAAGTCATGTGTCAAACAAGTAAAAAAACAACAAGCAATTCCAACATTTTTTGTAATTTATATAATAAATTAAAGAGGTTTTTCATGCAAATCTTCAATACTGGAAAGCACATTTTTCAAAGTTTTGTACAACTGCCATTTATAGCACCCAGTTCTAATTAGTACTCTTGCTGCAAAATTATATATACATACACATACATAAAGTATTGCATTAAATGAGAAATTACCAGACCCTGGATTTTTATCATGACATGGTTTTGGTGCACGTGGTATCATATTTGTTTTCATATTTATTGCATCTACATGAAAGACCCACCCTTATACTAGCAAATAAATGAGAACACTTAGAAGACATTACATTTGACAGATGAAAAGTGTATGTAAAGGAGAATCAAACATTCCAGATACAGGGAATCTGCAACTGATGGAAAATCCTGGCCATTTCCATCTGCATGTGGAGATACTTTTTAAAGAAATGTAGAGTGGAGTTTTCTGATGTTTAACTTAAATGTAATTTTCTTGTCTTAATTAAATTTAGATTTTCTAGAAAATAAGCTAAGTATTGAACCTGAAGTAGATATCATGGATTATTGCCAAGAAGAGTGGCGAGGAAACACATCCCACGCTGAATGTATTCGGAAGGTCTGTTCTCCTGTTTCTCTGTGTAGGGAATTTCTCTTTTCAGGATCTAAATCCGAATTGTTCTTTTCTTGAAAATATAGTAATAAATATAGACATATTCTAGTGAAACCTCAGTGATTAATATTTACACAAAAGACAGAGTATAAATTGTTTATCATGGGTAAATTGTTCTTTGTGTTTTTGGTAATTGCAGAATTGAAAATAAAGTTTATTTTTAGAAGTTGTAAAAGATAATGGCCTTTAATTTAGATTTAATCTAATTTATATGGTTATTTTGTAGAAAGATGCAGTGTAGGAACGATTATTGCATACAAATTGCTCAAGGTGCACCCAGCTCTTCTCAGTGTGATGTTTCGATGCAATTTAAGTTTGCAAAATTATGCTCGTAATTGGATTCCTTTTGTTTGGACTGAAGGAGAAATTGATCAGATGATCAGATAAGGCATTTATTATTTATTTTATGTGACCACCCAGTTTTAAAATTGCAACTCTGGCCACCTTGAGGATTAAAGCACACACAAAAAGATAAACCAGGAATATAGATACCATGAAAGCAGTATATAAAAACAACATAAATTGAGGCTAAACCATTTTTCAGAAGAGGCAATTTGATATAGTGGTTAAGAAATTCAGAGTCTATGAGCTTTAGTCCTCGTACTTTAGGCAGAAAGTCAGCTGGGTGATCTTGGGCCAGTCACTCTGTCTCAGCCCTAGGAAGCAGGCAATGGCAAACCACTTCTGAAATCTTACCAAAAAAACTGCAGGGACTTGCTAGGCAGTCGCCAGGAGTTAAAAACTGACTTGAAGGTACAAAAAAACCAACATTTTTTTCAGATGGACTTATCCAAAAGCTTGTCCCAGTGCTTGGGAGGGGGGAAGAGTTTTTAAAGTCTTGCAGAAGCCAACAGCTACACATCCACCCAAATCTTAGGGCAGGGATGCTATTCCAGCTACACTGACATAGATGACATAGTTTTAAAGAGGTAATTTGAAGCACAGCCACTCTCTCAGATCTTGCGGGATAGGCAGACACAACTACAGATGAGTGGCCCTGCAAATAATCCAGCCATGTTCCATGAAGGGCTTTAATAGGCGTAATCTTGGTGTTTTAAGAACCTTGCAGATTTGAAAAAGAGAAAATGGCTAATCTTACTGTGCATCATAAAGAATGTTATCAGTTTTGATTCACATAACAACTGAGAGTCAAATCTTGTTTTTAATATGTAAAAAGATAACTCTGGAGTTTCCAATTTTGGAAGTGGGTGGGGATTTTTTACCCATTGTAATTCTGCTTGAGATGGATAGGAAGAATGTAGTGCAATGTTTATCAAATTTAGCAACTTTAAGACCTGCAGACTTCCATTCCAAGAATTCAGTAAAACACTGATGTAGAGCAATTGTACAAGTAAAATAAGTATGAGAGCCAGTTAAATCTAGTGGTGAAGGCGCCAGGCTAGAAACTGGGAGATTGTGAGTTCTAATCCCATTTAGGCATGAGAACCGGTTGGGTGACTTTGGGCCAGTTACTCTATTTTAGCCCAGCTCACTTCATGGGGGTTGTTGCAGAGAAAATAGGAAAGAGTATTGGCTATTTTCATTGCCTTGAATTATTTATAAAAATAATAAAGATGGATAAGAAACGATATAGGAATAGAAAAAGAGTCTTGCTGCATCAGGCAAACATCTCTGATCAAAAGTCCTTATTTACAGCCCCATCTTCTTCCTTAGCATGGCTCACTCACCATCCCTTCCCAAAGTTTTTGTCATAACTAGATTTCTCCTCCCAGGATGTTTATGCTGTTACCAATTTGAACATCCAATTGCTGCTTTATCTTGGCTTGTTTAAAGGAGCTTAGAGTGCAGCTCAGGTTCTTTGAAGTTGTGTGGTTAAGTGAAAAGTGTCATTGTCTTCTCTCCACATGCAAAAAGAAAAATAGGGAGTGGGAGGGAAAGATGTGATTCTAAGGCGCTCTCCAGCCTCATTCCCAGTAGTCTAAATTATGAATTAGATTATTGTTTATGATTGTATAAATGGAGCTGTTACATTAGCAGCAGTCTGTTTCAGGATGTTGAATTTGTATGATGATGATGCAAATAATCTATAGTTCAATCAGATTTTGCAGATTACCAAATTCTCACAAGATTTCAGCCAGTTCTAAATATTTATTTTATTTTGGGAGGGTGTCCAAACATGACATTTGGGAATACTGTGGATGATATAGTGCATGTATTCAGCAACAAGTTAGCAGTTGTGATTATTAACTTCCGGCAAACGTTGATGATTGGTTTAGAACTCTAGGTAACATGACAACTCCATTATTCTGTTGAGTTAGGACCGTCTCTATCAGATTATGATTTTTAATACAGGGCTATGAAGCTGTTTCACATAAATTTATTTCAATAAGAAGAGTGCGAGGAGATAATTACTGTGCTCTCCGGGCGACCTTATTTCAAGCTCTCAGCCAAGCTGGTCACCTTCCTCAGTGGCTTCAGAAAGAAGACCTGATATCGGTAGGCCTCATATTCAACCACTTTATTTCATAGGCAGACTTAAGATCATTTCTGCTTTGGAGTTTTATTCATCAGCCATAGCTGATGCATTTAAAGAAAAACCTTTAAATGGCTTATTAAATAGCTTTAGGTTTCTGGGGATAAGAAGCTTAATTAAAAATGTAATACTTAAATAATCATTTTTTTTTCAACTTTCTAACACATGTTAACACTTAATATCTGAACCTTTTAGTTACCAGAGAAGCTGATGGTCAGATATGAATGGATCACTCAGTGGCGACTCAGGCACACATGGACAAGTAAAGTGGAAAGCCTAACGGATGAAATTAAAGATTGTTTGATGTTACTAAAAAGAAAGGTATGAGTAATAATGTATGAAAATAAAATAGTTGCAGCTTAGCAGTCTTATCTATGCAACCTGGTTTCTAAACATAAAAACAACAACAATAATAAAGTTAGAAGGGACCTTGGAGGTCATCTAGTCCCACCCCCTGCTCAGGCAGGAAACGCTATGTCATTTCAGACAAATGGCTGTCAAATCTCTTCTTAAAAACTTCCAGTGTTGGAGCATTCATCGCTTCTGGAGGCAGGTTGTTCCACTGATTAATTGTTCTAACTGTCAGGAAGTTTCTCCTTAGCTCTAGGTTGCTTCTCTCCTTGATTAGTTTCCATCTGTTGCTTCTTGTCCTGCCTTCAGGCGCTTTGGAGAATAGCTTGATTCCCTCTTCTTTGTGGCAACCCCTGAGATATTGGAACACTGCTATCATGTCACCCCTCGTCCTTCTCTTCATTAAACTAGACATACTCAACTCCAGCAATCGTTCTTTATATGATTTAGCCTCCAGTCCCCTAATCATCTTTGCTGCTCTTCTCTGAACTCTTTCTAGAGTCTCAAAATAAAGCAAGTTGGAATTAACTAGTTCTATAGTTAATTAACTGGATTGTAGTTAATTATATTATGCATTGAACATAATTGCATGGTCCTTCATTTGCTATATGGTGGTTTAAATCCTTTTTCAGAAGTAAGTTGAGTTAGCAGTAAAAACAGAATTTTGTAGCACCTTAAAGACTAACAAGTTCATTATTGCATTTCAACTTGGTAGACTTGCTCTTTTTCTGGAATAATAAATCTACAGAAAATACATTATGAGTGGCAGGTTTGTCGGAGAGAAATGAAATGCAAAAAGTACTGGTGATTATTCCTTATTTATCGCGACTACTCATCAAATAGTTTTGGGAGGTCCTACAGCCACCCTTATATTGCTGAGTAGAAATATGTGTGTCTTGAAAAACACCTGAACTCATGCCACAGGTTGAACAGATTAATGAATCCTAGGGCAGGTTTTTCATAATGAAATCTACTTTAAATTCCTTTTGTTCAAGAACGGTCACCAAAGGTCACTGACAATGTATAATGAAAGGTTGAAATGATCTCCCATTCATTAAATATTGCACCTTTGATTACAAATCCACAATTGTTATTATTTTGTACAGAACCTAAACACTTTGTCCTGGGTTAAATTTAGTTGGGGGATTGCTGACAAATGATGGAATATATTGGAAGAGAAGAATATCCTTTGAAGTGAAATGTAATTCAGAATGCTAATCTAAAACTCCTTATTTTGATATTTATAGAGGTAGATCAGCTTTGACGAACATTTCTTGCATGTATTTTATTATTAGGATAAGATTATGTTGCTTGTTTTAAATTTTAACACTATTGCACAGGTATGCATTGAAAAGGTGGAGATGTAGATCCATTAAATAAATTAATGGCAAGACTGGATTGTTTTGCGCCACATTTATTGATATGCATTAATTGAATTTTTATTTTGAAAGTATCTCAAAAAGCATTTTGAAAAACGTAAATAATGGTGTATAAAAATAAAAATAGATCTGCATAAAAACTGCTTAGAAATCAATCTCATTATGTGTTACACAGACAATTTAAATGTTAAATAATTTTTGCAAGACATACTTCTGCACTTCATGATACAGGTTAAAGTGTCATTAACAATATGGAGCTTTTTATTAATATATTAGGCATTTGCCTTTTTTAATAACAGCTATATTTCATAAAGTAATTATAGTTGATCATGACAACTCACAATAATTGGAGAATTAGAAGTTTTTCCCCCCTTTTCTCCTCTGTTTGAACATTTTAAATAGCTTAATGAGTTGGAAATCAAGTCATCTGCAGCATGGTCAAAGAATATTCAAGGGTACCAATTGATAGTTGGTACCAATTGATGAGCTTCAAAACAAGGTTAGAATATCAATTGTGCTAGAGCAGAGGTCTCCAACCTTTTGGGCACCAGGGACCGGTTCCATGGAGAGAGGTTTTTCCGCGGACCGGAGGGGGTGTGGTTTTGTGTGCTGCCTGCATCTCGCGTATGGGGCTTTGCTTGTTTGTGCAGACCAGTTGCTGGTATGCCGCGGACCGGTACTGGTCCACCAACCAGGGGTTGGGGACCCCTGTGCTAGAGGGTTTCAGTTTGTTTCACCAGGGACATCTTTTCATCCCAGTTAATCTAGTCACTGTTTATTTCCTGTTGTAGTGGAAAAATATGAGTGACATAAAAACCTTTGTAGAGAGGCAAGCAGCCTGTGATGAGCTTTTCAAAAGTGAAGAAGAAGAATACAAGCTCTATGAAGCAGTAAAGTTTCTTATGCTGAGCACTGCCATTCAATTGTATGAAGACAGCGAAAAGGGCAAAGAGGTCCCTGTTTTCTCTTGGCTTCTGTTTGCTCGAGACACATCTAGCAATCCTTCCCAATTAATGGAAAACCACTTGAATCAACTTGGTCACACGGGAGGCCTTGAACAGGTAAGCACAATTCTTGCATTTATTAATCGAATATTCGATACCTAATGTAATGTTAAAAAAATAATCCAGTACAGTCAACAGCTGGAAAGGAACATGAGAAAGACCTTGGGAGAATGGGTGAAAAGCCATCTCAAGGCTAAAAGACAGCATAGTCTGCAGATGGATAGTGCAAGGTTCAGAAGAGACCCCACTTCCACCCTATCCTGTGCAATTTCTCAGGCTGTAAAGCAGAATTGTCCTTTCAGGTTTACCAGATTATGTCAATGTAGCTTTATGATAAAGCGGAGTTAACTCATCTGGAAATAAAAACAAACACAAAAAGGACAGGCATGCTCAGTACGTTCAACTTTCCTTTCTTTCTCCGTAGTCAATCTGCTTGGTTTTGAATAAAAGTACCTCACTGTCATTATTCAGTGTTTGAAAAACAGCTGGTGTGTTCATGCCTATTTGAATAAGATATCAGAACACTGCTTATTAGGGGCTGTTGTTTTTTAAAGTGTGGGAATAGGTTGTCTTAAGCGTTGTATGGTTTACTAATAATAGTTTTGTATACTACAAAGTTATTTGGGTTCTGCACATCGCAAAATGTTGCAGCGTTTACTTCTCAGTGATGCACTGTGTGAGAGGTAATGGATGAGCATGGGAGCCAAGTTGTTGCATTCTCGACAGTTTAAAACTAGGTGGAATTTTAAAAGATCAGTCCATGAGAAAGTGTTCTAATTATATTCCTTGGCAGTTACAAATAGACCCGTGAGCTTGCAGTCTGTCAGTTGTTAAAAAGTGATTGAGGGCTTTGGCCAGAGAAAACAAAAAGTTAAACAACACACAGAGTTGAAAGCCGGACAAAGCTTGAGGTTAGCAAAAAGCAACAGTGGAGTGCAACATAAAGAGCTATAAAGAAGGAGCAGAGCTGCAGCTATAGAAGAACCAAGATCTGGGTGAGACGACACCGTAGGAAGGTCTCCGATCAGACTGTTAACTGAATGGAGTTGGCTTTCAAAAGTTCATAGAGTCTTTAGAGTTTAAGGTAGGCAGCTTGATGGCCACCAGATGTCTTCTCAATCTTTTTTCCTTTGGCATACTGCCTGGACTGATGGGAGTTGAAGTCAAAATAGCCAGAAGACGCCAAGTTATTTTAGATTTGCTTAAATTTAAAAGAACTGACACTTCAGGCACATATATACAGAGATTGTTTCTTCTTGCAGTCATTCAGAAACTTAACTATATATGCACATGTAGTAGGTCAAGGTGGAGCCTTGCAGGCTTGACACTGTGTGTAGATAGTTTCCTAAATAGATCAGAAGTCTGAAAGCATAGGGAGGAAACCTATTACCTTTATTCAATGAAATCAAAACTGCTTCAGTGCTTGTCTCTTTATAACATCAGATTTTGTTCTCCCTCCCATCTCTTAGGTTGAAATGTTTCTCCTTGCCTATGCTTTGCAGCATACCATCCAGGTTTACAGATTGTATAAGTACAAAACAGAAGAATTCATCACTCTTTATCCCAATGATCCTGAAGAAACCTGGCCCGTGGTAACTCTTATAACAGAAGATGACCGACATTACAATATTCCTGCCCGAATGTGTGAAGAGACTAGTGTATAAGCGATATGATTCCCTTCCAGTTATATAAACTGAATAAATGATGTAAAAGCAAACTTCTTAATTTGTAATATTATTTGGACTGTGACAGTTAATTTAACAAAACTTTGGAACACTGAATTTAGTTAGATTTACTCCCAGATTGGTGAATGCTTTATGGGCAGAGGGGATTAATTGGTAATATGATATCTCACTGTTGATCACATTGCAATTATAGTACAATCTGGGGTCAATTTTTACAGGGCTTTTCTTGGGGGAATTGTACCCAAAGGAGATTGTGCACTCCTCCAATATAGAACAGATGAACTTGTTATTTGAGTGACTTGCCAGTAGGTGTCACTACAGGAAAGAGAGACATGAAAAGTTCCTCTTGTTGCTTTCATAGGATAGTTCAGGGGTAGGCAATCTTGGTACTTTTATGACTCGTGAACTATAACTCCTAGAATTCCTGAGATTCTGGGAGTTGAAGTCCACGAGTCATAAAAAAGCCAAGGTTGCCTACCCCTGGCATAGTTGAATAAAATTTCCATTGGGGAGCTCATGTTTAAAATAAAGCTCATTTTCTTTTATGATTGTCTATTTTAGTCTATAAAGTGTGAGTAATCCATTACATAGAATGGATTATCAACATCATAACAATGGCTGCTTGTTCAAATGTTTGTCTAACTGCCCCATCCAAACGTGCATAATCCTGTTTTGTAAGGATTGGCACTGAAACCTGTTGTGTAAATTCTGAGCAGATGAGGAAAATTGGCAATAATGGAATTGGTTCATTAGAAGGATGAAACCGTTCTCTGTTATTTTTAACTATTTCAAGGGGATGGATCTATAGTGCAAGAGACTGACTTTAGGAGCTTTATAAATTCATGATTTTCTTAATGTAAGTGAAGTATTTTTTATAAGCATTCAAAGCATTCAGTATCGGAATCAAGACTTACATTGAATTTTTTCTCTGTATAATTTAAGATGATCTTGCTAGTTTTCTTGCCAATAAACTCTAGCTTTTTTTAAACAAGCCATTTTCTTTTAGCTGTTTTTTAAATTGCACTTTACGATCCTGAAATAGGAGCTTTTTAAGTAAGGCAAAATTGATGTTGCACCCAAGGCTTATCCTAGCCTAGAGTCTGGTTTGTGCAAACCCCAGAGGGCAGTTGTGTTGGCTTCAAACAATGCAGTAAAATCTCAAAACTGCAGTTACAGCAATGATCCATGACAGCTGAATTGTGAGCACGTGAACCATGTCTGGCAGATCGAGCCCAGGAGAATAGAAGTTAAATTAATATACAAAGTTTGTATTTGAGCTGAAGCATAAGCACCATTTTATTAACCATCTTCTGTCTACAGATTTTGAAAACGAAAAAGGAAACCTTAATACCACCCCCCCTTTAGTGCAGTGCTTAAAATATTTATAATAACAATTCAACCAATAAACCAAAATGTCAGGTTGACAAGCACCTGGAGGTACATTTGCCACACGTAGAAGCTGGTTTATTATTTAGAAGCTTTTCAACATTTCTAGCTTTAATAATGGAAGTTTGAAGACATTTATTCTACTTGGAGGCAAACATTCTTTTGCAGCAGCTTCACACCCACTATTACAAAGAGTCTTTGTCAAAAGGCTTTGAGATCTACTTTAGAACGCGTATTCTTTTAGTAATGCTTCTTCAAGAGTTGTGCTGATATCAGCATCTCCATTTTCTATCCACTGAAACATGGTGGGAGACAGATATGAGACTGAGGGCAACCTCAACTAACTAAAAGTAAATGCCTGCTCTTGAAGCATGTGGAGAAACTGTTCAGAAACAGCTTTAAAATAGTCCATAGCAATAGCAATAACACTTAGACTTATATACTGCTTTACATTTCTCTCTAAATGGTTTACAGAGTCAGCATATTGCGCCAACAATCTGGGTCCTCATTTTACTGACCTCAGATGGAAGGCTGAGTCCTCCTTGAGCAAGTGAGGATCAAACTCCTGGCAATGTGCCACCATGGCTGCATAAAGTTCTTCAGCCAGAACTAGGAAAAGTCATATTATTCAAAATGGCCAAATGTGTGTCTCTGCTTAATATCATGAATAATTCCTTAGAGATTCTCAGGTTGTTCATATTGCTAGGCTGGACCGTAGTTAGTTAATTTGTGGATCAGGGCTTTGTGCAAATTCAGACCATTCAACTAGTATGAATAGTTTATAATTCTGTGCACAGCACAAACATAGGAAGTTGGGTTAATTCAATAAGCCATGAAATAACCATGGCTCAGAAGCTTGTGCAATCATGGTCATTCCGCATTTATTTATTAATGCCGTCTTTATTTTTATAAGTAACTCAAGGTGGCCAATATACCTTATATTCCTCCCTCTTCCTATTTCCTATTTCTCCACAGCAACAGCACTTTGAGAGGAGTTGGGTTGATATGGGCTGATTGGTCCATGGTCACACCCAGGTGGCTTTTATGGCCTGCACTTTAACTGCTGCTCCAAACTACAGATAGTCCTCGACTTGTAACAGTTCATGTAGTGACCATTTGAAGTTACAATAGCACTGAAAAAAGTGAGACATGACTCTTTTTCACACCTACAACTGTTGCGGCATCCCCATGGTCAAGTGATCAAAATTTAGATGCTTGGCAACTGACTCATATTTATGACGGTTGTTCTGTCCTGGGATCATATGATCCCCTTTTGCGATCTTCTGACAAGCTAAATCAATGGGGAAGACAGATTCACTTAACAACCATGTTACTAACTTAAAAACTGCAGTGATTCCTTTAACAACTGTGGCAAGGTCATAAAACGGGGCAAAACTCACTTAACAACTATCACACGTCACAACAGAATTTCTGGGCTCTATTGTGGTCATTGGTTGAAGACTACCTGGAAGATTTAAGACTAATTTCTAACAAATATGTTGTGCTCTGGTGTAGTAGTGGCATATTTTCGAAAGATTACTCTGCTCCCTGCATCATTTACGTAACTTGTGCTGTGTGCAGACATAACCTTGGCAGTCAAGATCCTTGTTTCCCTTTCTTTTCTATGATCTGTTATGGAGGGGTAATTTTTTTAAACTGTGTAATAGAGGTAGTCCTTGACTTACAACAGTTCATTTAGCGACTGTTCAAAGTTACAAAAGTGACTTACCACAATTTTTCACATTTACAACCTTTGGAACATCCCCATTGTGCTGTTAGAGCAAGTAGTATTTTAAGGGTTAAAATGCTGTCTTCTTAAGCGATGGCCTTCTGGGAAATGCAGTTTTAGTTGTTTGGTCAGATCTGTGTTCTAACTGGCCACTGGGAGGGACTTGTGCTGTTTATTACGGGATATTCTGTTTATATTCTGTTTTATTACGGGATATTCTCTCCATGAATCCTAGCCACAAGGGTGGGGAGCTCTGTAGAATGGAGAAATCTATTATCCTTTTACCTACGCGATGGGTCCCCTGCAAAGAACTACAGATCAATGAAGGCATTCGCCATGATCCAATAATTGACAAATACCTATAGGCCCAAAACTGTGTATGGACATTCAATCCTCCCCATGCATCCTACATGGGGGGAGCGTGGCACGCATGATTGGCATAGCCTGCAAAATCCTGGACTCCACATTAACAAAAATACCCACTCTGACGCATGAAGTCCTCACTACCCTCATGGCAGAAGTTGCAGCTATCAACGCTCAACCTTTGGTTCCAGTTTCCTCGGATCCTGAAAATCCAACTGTTCTCACCCCGGCCACCTTGCTAACCCAGAAGACTGGCCAGCACCATTAGGGAACTTTGTTCCCAAAGATATGTACAAATAACAATGGAGACAAGTTCAACTGTTTGCCAACACCTTCTGGAAGCGCTGGAAGCAAGAATACTTGTCTACCCTACAGGATCACCACAAATGGAAGACCAAAGAGCCTAACCTAGAAGGAGAGCTTGTCTTGCTGAGAGACAAGGACGCACATTGGAACTCTTGGCCCATGGGACTTGTGCATCAAGTTCTACCCAGCTCTGATGGACTAGTTCGCCAAGTTGAAGTCCAGATCACGAAACCACAAGAGTCAGATCGTGACTCAAAGACTTTCATTAAAAGGCTTTACACCAGACCGATCACCGATCTGGTACTGCTGCTGAGGAAGACCAAACTTGAAGATTGAACCTCAAACTATGCATATTTGTGTCCATCTCATAATTGCATTGTTTGATGTTTGCCTTTGTTTATCTTATAGTTAATTAATATTGGAAATTTATAATTCCAGGCGGGGAGTGTGCTGTTAGAGCAAGTAGTATTTTAAGGGTTAAGAACTGTGTCTAGAGCAAGTAGCATTTTAAGGGTTAAAATGCTGTCCCCTTAAGGGGTGGCCTTTTGGGAAATGTAGTTTTAGTTGTTTGGTCAGATCTGTGTTCTAACTGGCCACTGGGAGGGACTTGTGTTTTTATTACGGGATATCCTGTTTACGTGCCAGTCTATTATCTCTCCATGTATCCTAGCCACGAGGGTTGGGAGCTCCGTAGAATGGAGAAATCTATTATCCTTTTACCTACGCAATGGATCCCAATTACAGTCTGCATTCCAGAGGAATTTCTACAGTAATTGTAAGTTATTGACTTGAGGATGCCTGGAATAAAGTAATTTTGTATGATTCATCCGTGGAGTTAATTCTGCCTGCTTCAAGGGAAATCCAGCAATCTCCTTTGCTTGAGCCGGGAAACCCATGATCCCGTTATCAAAATCCAGATCCTGTTATCAAAATCCAGATCATATGATCCCAGGACAAAGCAATGGTCATACAGTAAGTATGAACCATTGCTGTGTCCTGGGATCATATGATCACCTTCTGCAACTTTTTGACAAGCAAAATCAATGGAGAAGCCAGATTCATTTAACAACCGTGTTACTAACTTATCAACTGCAGTGACTCACTTAAAACTCTGACAAGGTCGTAAAATGGGGCAAACCCTACTGAAAAAATGTCTCACTTAATTTGGGCTCAAATGTAGTCATAACTCGAAGACTACCTGTATTTTTATTAACTCTGCTAATAATTGCTTTTATTAGTGCAGTTTGGTGATTACTGTGATCCACTGAGAGCAGGGGTGTCAACTGCCGGCCCACGGGCCGTATGCGTCGTGCTGAAACTGTGCCCACCTCGGCAATGGAAAAAAGTTGCGATGTCACGACACGTCATGTAATGTTGTGAGTTCGACACCCCTGACTTAGAGCCTATTGATTTGGTCCGATACAGTTTATATACTAAATAAATAAAACATCTAGCTAAATAGTAAATCCATTTCTGCAGGGAACCTGTCTTAGGAATATTTCCCTCATTTAAGTTCAATAGTCAATAATGCAGAAAAATGGAAACATTTTGGGTGTCCATAAACAAGTAGAAATAATACTGCATATTCACATGTGGGACAGATACCAATAATGTAAGACAGAATATATTAACAAAATAAACTCATGTATTCCTAACAAAGAACCTATTGTTGAACAGATCTGATTTTTTTTTATTTCGCTGGGGACTGTTATTAATCATCAAACCACTGAGAGCACATTCAATAGAGATTGGTTTATCACCCAGGACTCCCTGGGCTTTTGGCATTATTGTAACAAATAGTCTCTCCGTGTATTTTTCTTGCTTTTGGCTTGCACTGGTGGGTCGGCTAATATTTTTTGGGTGGGACAGATTTAGCTCTGAAGTTTCAGAAGCTGATCTTAAACTGAATCTATTCACCACTTTGTCTTACTCTTACAGTATCTCCCTGGGTGCAGAACTCAGTACTGATTTGCAAAGATAGTGTGGTGGAATGTAGTACAGGAGTGGTCCCCAACCTTTGCGGTGAGCATCAAGCCAATGCACATATGATTTGCATGAGTGGTAAATCAGCCTGCATGCAAATATGCACATGCAGCTTGACTTGCATGAGTGGTGGGCTGGCACGCAAGCATAGACGCACACAGCTCAACTTGTGCAAGTTGAGCTGTGTGTTCATATCTGCATGCACCAGCCTGCTGCTTGCACAAGTCAGGCTATGCACAAATACGAGCTGTGGACTGCAGCTCGCATGGGCCGGTTTGGAATATGCCGGAGCCTAGGGATTGGGAACCCCTATAGTACAGACTTGCAGGAGGGAGGGGGTCTTTCCCAAAGAGCAGAGGCAGCTCAGTGTGGAATCTTTGGTCCATAGCATGGGTGTAAATCTTGCCACATCACATGACATTTTGTGACGTATCGCAACTTTTTTTGCATTGCAGGAGCAGGGGTGAATGTGGTCTCTGCATGATGCAACCGGCCCAGGGGCCGGCAGTTTGACACCCCTGGCCTATAGGAATAGAGTAAGAGAGGACTCTCCCTAATCTTTCACAGGGTATAACTAATAGTTTTGCAGATTGATGCTTTAATCTAACAAATTCCTGTCTATAGGTGAGCTGCAATAAAGAAAGGGATCTGGAGTAATTCCCATCATTCTTGGTTCCTTGAGCTTGACAATTAGATAATTTACCCAAAATAATATACATCTTTAATGTTAAATTTCACCACGCAAACAAGCTGTTTTACGTTTTTTTTCTTTTTACTGAGCTTTGGGAAAAAAAAGACATTGCAACCTAAAATAAATTACATATAATGTTT
This sequence comes from Bothrops alternatus, assembly GCA_034064705.1. Taxonomy (NCBI): domain Eukaryota; kingdom Metazoa; phylum Chordata; class Lepidosauria; order Squamata; family Viperidae; genus Bothrops; species Bothrops alternatus. Next base: position 5,213,278 of record JARGCV010000001.1, on the reverse strand, counting down.
TATATATATATATATATATATATATATATATATATATATATATATATATATATATATATATATATATATATATATATATATATATATATATATATATATATATATATGTATATATATATATATATATATATATATATATATATATATATGTATATATATATATATGTATATATATATATATGTATATATGTATATATATATGTATATATATATATATATATATATATATATATATATATATATATATATATATATATACACACACATTCAGTATGTATATATACACACAGTATGTATATAAATTACATATAATGTTATATATATATATATATACATTCAGTATGTATATACACACATATATTGATATAGGATTGCCATATTATCTTTAAAGATGTCTTCTGATCAAAACTATCCACTTCCAAAATCTAGAAAACAGCTTTGTGCAAAATTAAATAAAATCATTTCACTGTTGTAAAGCTTATAGAAAAATATAATTTGTCTAAAGAAACCTTGAAATGTTTCAGTATGTTTTGTCTTGTGTTAAGATGTCATGTGAAGTTACCAAATTAATCATGGGCACTGAGGGTTCCACTTAGCTCCCTTAATAGTGCACGGCTGCATGACAAGAACAGGAAGTTCCTGAGCAAATACGGGCATCACTTTCACTTTCCACATCAATAGCTGGAAGCTGGTGTCGTCCATGTTAAAGCTGCGCTTGGACTGCAGTAACCCTTGCTAACTATGTAACTGGCAATCCATGAAAGCCAATGGCCTGGCCAAGGGGAAGCTCTATAGCATATCCAAGTCACCAAAGCGTTAAGTAGCCCCATCAGGTTAATGAGTGACAAATGAAACACTAATTCCACTGACAGAGATCCTCTTCCACAGCACTGCAAGATTTCTGTTTGGACCATTTCCCCAGTGTAGGCTTTGATTTATTTAACACTATTCCATTTTGGCAAATTCCTCCTAAAGTAATATAGTCTTATCCAAAGTTTTCTAAAGGAAAAAAGATATATTATTATATTTGTTGTACAAGTGAGCACATATAGCAGTTTGTACAAATAGCCTTATTTTCCCCCTACCCCACAAGAGATTACTACTTTGGTTTAAATATTGGGGGTGGGGGTGGGGAGAGCATATTTCTTTTGAGAAAGACCCCTATTAACAAATGCTTGTCCCTCATCTCAACCACATTATCCTGCATAGCATCAAATATGAGAACAACACTATCAAATATAAAGTTTTAGATAAGACACCAATATTGTAATAAAGCTTCTGATTTAAAGGTCCACAATTGTTTTTAAAAAACAGTTACAAGGTTAGTGTAATACAGATGGTTCACAGTTGACTACCAAAGGGAAAACTCTCTTTTGTATCACAGATAACAATTAATCTTAAACAGAAGTGTTACCCTGTATTTAGTCTTATTCTGTATTTATCAAAGTCTCTTTTAAGATATTTCACCTCTAATTCTTGTTTGGTAGTCTTAGCAGTATACAATATATTACACTGAATATTAAGAAAGCTAATCTCAGGGATCCACCATGGTACAGATCAAAAGAGTAAGGTCATGTTTCAGCAAGCAAAATAAAGCTAATGTTCCCCTCCCCCCACAAATCCCATGTGTATTTTTATATTTCATTAACAATAATAAAAAGAAATGGGGCAGGTAAGAAGATGATGCAGGACGGCAACACAATCCATGAATCAACAGAGAGACTTTGGTTGACCAAGCAAGGATAAGGTCCCAAGAACATAGGCTTCCTCTACTGAACATCCGCCATGTCTTTTGCAATTGCATGAAATGAGAAAAAAGAATCAGTAGAAGGGGAAGAAGAAAAATAGAGACTGTTCCTTGAAGTTCCTCATCCATGCCAGCATACTTGGTATGCTCTGAATTCATTATCTGAAACCTTCAGAAGCAAGGCCTCATTATGAAAAGTAAAGTGTGAGAGAAGAAGTAAACTTCCAGTTTTCCCTGCAGAGTTTTCATTTATTATTCATTGTCTTCTCTCATTTCTACGATGTCCGTCATTTCATCTGTTGGAGGCATGTCAGTCATTGCTGAGTCTTCACCTTCTGTAGCAGTCTCATTATCATTCCTCTTCTTTTTCTAGGTTGGAAAAAAACAACAACCTGTTTTGTAGAAGATGGCCTGCAGACAAAATTGCTTGCTTGCCTGCCTACGTTCCAGCCATCCATAGATATCTGGATGGCTTAGATAAACACACATGTAACACATAAAATTATAAAGTGTTAAAAGTAAATGTCAAAAATTAAACTCTAAAAAGATTTTAATCTCCTTCTTAAATATTACCATTTAAGAAGTCAGCCTCAACTACAAGGGCATCTTATTCCACAATAAATGGGCCATGCAAACAAGCAAAGTCCCATCCGCGGGATGCAGGCAGCATGAGAAACCACGCCCCCTCCCATCAGCGGAAAAACCTGTCTCCATGGAACCAGTCCCTGGTGCCTGAAAGGTTGGGGGCCACTGCTCTACTTCACACAGCAATAAATTTAGTAACATGCCTATAATAAACAGTTTTCAGTTCAAGTGAGCATTTCTGGTCTTCAGAAATCATCACCATTAGTGTAGGCCGGGGGTCTTCAAACTTGGCCCTTTTATGACTTATAGACTTCAACTCCCAGAATTCCTCAGCCAGCATGCCTGGCTAAGGAATTCTGGGAGTTGAAGTCCACAAGTCATAAAAGGGCCAAGTTTGAAGACCCCTGCTGTAGGCCGAAGGTACAAGCAGATAAGCAAGAGATCTGTTTTTTTTCTGAGAGAATGTCTTACCTGTTTTTGATAGACGTAACAAGCTGCTATTGCAACCATAGTTGATTCTCCTACAAAGCCAGCTAGAAGTGATCCTACACCTAGAGTAGCTCCATGGACCCTAAGAATATCAGAAAGAGATACATTCTATTCTCTCACTCTTAATCACTATATTTTAACAATAAATACTACTAGAATGATGAAAGCTTGGTTACATTAAATAGTGTTCTTTCTGTATAATGTTACAGACTAAAAACAATTGCCTCGATATCACTTCCAAAAAAATTTCCCTGGTCCAGTCATTGACTGCAATGTTAAAGTTTGATTACTACTAGCACAATAAGATGCAGAATGATTGTCCTGGTTGTGAGGAAAAATGCAGAGTTTGGGAACCATATCTTCATGATGGGAGAGAGGCCCCGAGTGGGAAGGGTCTCTCAGACAGAAGGAGGCCAAACTGATGTCAGGTAGTACAGATAGTCTAAGGCAGGGGTTCTCAACCTTGGCAACTTTAAGACTTGTGGACTTCAACTCCCAGAATTCCTCAGCCAGCTTTGCTGAATTGTGGAATTGTGGAATTGAAGTCCACAAGTCTTAAAGTTGCCAAGGTTGAGAACCCCTGGTCTAAGGGATGGGGATGTTATAGAGAAGAGTAGGCTAATAGAGAAAAATCAAGAACTTGAAACACTGAAACAAGAATTGTATGGCCAAAGCATGTGTCATACAATGCAGGACTAAGTAACCCCCCCAAAAAAGCCATGTGCTGTTCTCATAAGCAACAACAGAACTACAGACAGTGCTCTAGTTATGAACAGGTTACATTCGAAGAAATTGTCTGTAAGTCCATTTTGTTTGCAAGTCCAACAAAAGTACGTATGTGATGTGCTGTAAACTAACCTTCTCCCAACTTCTAGGACCTTCTAATTTGAAGTTGCAGACAAGATTGTTCATATTGGTGAAAGTTCGAAACTCAAAAATTCACAAATAGACTAATGTCTGTATATTCCTGTGGTACTGATTACTCATTACTCTCCACTGCCAGGTAGATGAGCAATGTGAAAGAGCAGTGGTGTTACCTTGTATGTGTGTCTGATTCCTAGCCTGCCACACAACCTAATCACAAAATCTAGGTTTTAGAGTCATCTTCCAACATCTTGCCATAATAGTTTTCCTGACAGAAAAAAAAAGGAACTATGTAAACTCTTACAATTCTGAAATGTGTATATGGTCTCCTCCAGGCAGGAAGATCCCTGCCCCTCCATTGTATCATTATTTCTGTACATGAGTTGTGATTTGAAAACTGAACATATATATTCTAAAAACCAGAGTCCCGAAGTCATCATCTGATCAGTTATTTTAGTGTGTTCGAAATGCAGTGAAATAATTTGGGAAATAATGCCCAGAATTGAGTTTTTTCATTAAAGATCTTTACAGATAAATATATAATTATCAGCCAAAATTAATGGGGAAAAAATAAGCGAGGCAATCAACAGTTTCAATCAAGTTTTAGAAATGCTTCAACAACTCCAAACCTTACTTGCAAGTAATCCTATCTCCAAACCAAGGCTGTTTGGCATGCATCTAGACCAGCGGTTCTCAACCTTTTTCAGGGCTCGACCCCGGCCCGCACCGCGCATGCGCGGCGGCCTGCATCGCGCATGCATGGCGCGACGGCCCGCATCGCAAAGGGGAAAAAAAAGGCCGACCCCCCAAAAAATGGCTGACCCCCCCAAAAAATGGCGGGCCCACATCACGCATGCACGGCGCGACAGCCCACATCGCAAAGGGGAAAAAATGGCGGACCAAAAAAAATAAAATAAAAAAAATGGCCGACCAAAAAAAAAATTAAAAAATGGCCGACCAAAAAAAATGGCAGGCCCGCATCGCGCATGCGCGGCGCGATGGCCCACATCGCAAAGGGGGAAAAATGGTGGATCAAAAAAAATGGCCGACCAAAAAAATAAAATAAAAATGGCCGACTGCGGTGTTTGGCGACCCCCGTGAAATGGTCGTTCGACCCCAAATGGGGTTGCGACCCACAGGTTGAGAACCACTGATCTAGACTGAACTACTTTGAATTATTTGCAATTCTTTGGAATTTTCCTTATGGCTTTACAAAGCTCCATCCCCTTTAAAAATATTGGCTCTGTTTCAGTAGAAATGCAGAGCAGTCTCTGCATTGCTGAAAGAAATTGAGAAAAACAGAAAGGTAGCCCATGCTCACAAAAAGGATTGTCTGCTCCAGCAAACAGTTGAAGCAAACCCTGATTTAAGGTATCTCTCTCACACACAAAGCATTTAATGTGGAAAGCTATCACTATGGGTTTAATTGTTGGGCTGACAGCATCCTTGCCTCTCTTTATGCAGTTCCTTAACCAATTCTGTGTGCAGTTGAACTGTGACCTAGGGAAGTAACAATTAGATGTGGATGGAGAATATTGTGTTTTAATGCAACGGATAGCCTGTAACTTTGTGCTACAGAAGTCAATAGCATCACTGACAAAAATACAAAAGGCTAACAAGAGTATAACTTACCCTAAGTAAGGCAGCACAATCAAACTGGTGATGAGAACAATGATGCGCAGTACTGAGCTAGGAGCTAGGACAAAAGTCTTTTTCAACGTCATCAACCATCCTGTCAAATGTGCTCTTACTGTGACTAAAGAAGAACACGAAAAGAACAATTACTGGTAGCAAAACTTCGGATACATGCTCAATGTCTAAGAGACAATTCTAGTTCCCTCCAGGAAAAAAAAAACGATTGCCTTTCTTTCTCAGGTACTACATGAAGTTCTAAACTACATAAAAAAATGAGCATTATTCATGATTAAAGAAGCTGCAAACATAGACTTAAATAGCTAGAGTTACGATACACTATGAGTAGTAGCAAAATCTGATTTATTCTGTTGCTTAAAAAATAGGATTTGCCAATAAACAATCCTTTGGCAAACATACTATTAAACTGCAAGATCCTTGTGATATAGTTTGTTGCCCTCTCAAAATAGCACATTTCTAGTAAAGGTCTGATCTACCTTCTTCAACCTAAAAGATGCAGCATTAACACAACTGACTCCAGACTTGGAGTCCTGCTCAGGCTGGGAGAACATGAAAGGAGCCTGCCTGAAGATTGCATTATTTTTGGCAATTGGGCATCCCTTGGGCAATGGTGTTGTCACTGGTAAATCCTTTCAATCCAGACGCACCCTTTGATTAGCTTTGTAGGTGCCTCTGAACATGAATACAGACTTGTTCAGACTGAGGATCTTTATTTTATCTTGAATTAATCTGTATTGCCTCATAGTTTATATTTTAATTCAGGGATCTTCAAACTTGGCCCTTTTATGACTTGTGAACTTCAACTCCCAGAATTCCTCAGCCAGCGTGTCTGTTGTATATCGAAAATAAGTCAGCAAGTGTTGTTTTGCCTCTGTACAAATCGATGGTGAGACCACACTTGGAGTACTGTGTACAGTTCTGGTCACCGCACCTCAAGAAGGATATAATGGAACTGGAAAGAAATGGAGCACCTCCCTTATGAAACCAGATTGCAACGCCTTGGTCTCTTCAGCCTTGAAAGACGGCGTTTAAGGGGTGACTTGATCGAAGTGTATAAAATCATGCATGGGATAGAAAAGGTGGATACAGAAAAATTATTTTCTCTATCACACAATACTAGGACAAGGGGGCACTCCCTAAAGCTCATAGGTAAGAAAGTGAGGACAAATAAAGGGAAATATTTCTTCACCCAGAGGGTCATTGGTTTATGGAATTCACTTCCAGAAGAGGTCGTGACAGCTGTCAGCCTTGATAGCTTCAAGGCAGGGTCAGACAGATTCATGGATGCCAAGTGTATCGGTGGTTATTAAAACGGATGTCCATGTGCCGCCTCTATGTTGGTTGAGGCAGGCAGGATTCCCTTGAGTACCATTTGTTGGGGGTCAAGGGAAAGGGAGGGTTTTGCCTTCTCTTTCTGCTCAAGATCCCCATGTACAATTGGTGGGCCACTGTGTGACACAGAATGCTGGACTCGATGGGCTTTGGCCTGATTCAGCATGGCTCTTCTTATGTTCTTATGTTATGTTCTAATTTAAAGTAGTTGGAATTATCCTGATTGTTGTTAATACAGAAGAAAATATACATGGTTGAATGCCAGAGCAATAACTGGGGTGGGGCAGTTCCATTATCTAATGTTTTGTTCTGCCATGATTCCCATTCTCTGTTCACACCCAGATTAAAATGCTAGTTTTAACCTTCAAAAACTTAGCCAGTAGTCCTGCTCAGACTGGGGGAACATGAAAGGATCCTGCCTGAAGATTGCATTATTTTTGGCAATCGGTCATCCCTTCGGCAATGGTGTTGTCACTGGTAAATCCTTTCAATCCAGACACACCCTTTGATTAGCTTTGTAGGTGCCTCTGAACATGAATACAAACTTGTTCAGACTGAGGATCTTTATTTTATCTTGAATTAATCTGTATTGCCTCATAGTTTACATTTTAATTCAAGGACCTTCAAACTTGGCCCTTTTATGACTTGTGGACATGCTGGCTGAGGAATTCTGGGAGTTGAAGTCCACAAGTCAAAAAAGGGCCAAATTTGAAGATCCCTGTTTTAATTTAAAGTGGTTGGAATTATCCTGATTGTTGTTAATACAGAAGAAAGTATACATGGTTGAATGCCAGAGCAATAACTGGGGTGAGGCAGTTCCATTATCTAATGTTTTATTCTGCCATGATTCCCATTCTCTGTTCACATCCAGATTAAAATCCTAGTTTTAACCTTCAAAAACCTAGCCAGTAGTCAATAGCGGAAGTTCCTTCCAGAGGTTTTCTACTGTAAGTGTCCTTCCCAAGTACAACCAAATAACTGGGAAGCAAGGAAAGGACTGTCTTGGTGAGCTACTTGTGAAACATTCTCTTCAGAGATATGCCTTGTTATGGTGATTTTTTAATATTCCAGATGAAGACTTGACTTCATTTCACCTTAGTTGAAACTGTGATTTTAAAATGTGGGCTCTCAATATGTTTGAAAATCTTAGTATGCTTATTTTTGTTTTATTTTAATTCCCTTCTGAGTAAACATATTTTTATTTTATCATTATTTGCATTTAATACTACATATGGTCAAATATGGACTAGAAGGCCAGAGGTCATGAGTTTTAGTCTTGCATTAAGCATGGAGGCCAGCCAGGTGACTGGGTGAATCACCCTCTCAGGCCTAGGAAGATTTATTTATTTATTTATTTATTTATTTATTTATTTATTTCGATTTCTATGCCCCCCTATTCCGAAAACTCAGGGCGGCTTACAACATAATCAGTAGCATATAGAAATCAAATACATTATAAAACCCCTAGATCAGTGGTTCTCAATCTTGGGGTCGCGACCCCATTTGGGGTCGCAAGACCATTTCGCGGGGGTCGCCGGGCACTGCCGGCCGCCATTTTGTTTTTTTATTTTTAAATTTTTTTTATTTTTTTTATTTTTTTGGCGCGCGCGTGCCGCGCACACTCAGATCCGCCCGTCGCGCCGGAAAAGAAAATTTAAAAAAAAATTTTAAAATTAAAAAAAATTAAAAAAAAACAAAATGGCGGCCGCGACGGGCGGATCTGTGCACGCGTGGATCGGCCCATCGCACGCGCCATACATGCGTGCATCCGCCCGTCGCGGCCGCCATTTTGTTTTTTTTTTAATTTTTTTTTAAATTTTTTTAAATAAAAAAAAACAAAATGGCGGCCCGTGACGGGCGGATGTGCGCATGCGTGGCCCATGCGATGGGCCGATCCGCGCATGCGCAGATCCACCCGTCGCGGGCCGCCATTTTGTTTTTTTTTATTTTTTAAATTTTTTTAAAAAAAATAAAAAAATCAAAATGGCGGCCCGCGACGGGCGGATGCGCGCATGCGTGGCGCGTGCGACGGGCCGATCCGCGCATGTGCAGCACGCATGGGCGGGGCAAGTGGGGTCTCAACCTCAGAAAGGTTGAGAACCACTGCCCTAGATTAAAACCAATCATCCGAAACAAACTTACAACAAACATACCCTGGCTGGGGCAAGGTGTCAACTGCCCCAGGCCTGCCGGCAAAGATGTGTCTTTAACAGTTTGCGAAAGGCGGAGAGGGTGGGGGCAATACGGACCTCTGGGGGGAGTTGATTCCAGAGGGCCGGGGCCGCAACAGAGAAGGCTCTTCCCCTAGGCCCCGCCAGGCGACACTGTCTGGCTGACGGGACATGGAGAAGGCCGACCCTGTGGGCCCTAACCGGTTGCTGGGTTTCATGCGGCAGCAGACGGTCCCGCAAGTAACCTGGTCCGATGCCATGTAGGGCTTTATAGGTCATAACCAACACTTTGAATTGCGTTCAGAGACCAATTGGCAGCCAATGCAGCTCGCGGAGTGATGTTGAAATATGGGCATTTCTGGGTAAGCCCAATACAGCTCGCGTGGCTGCATTCTGCATTACCTGAAGTCTCCGAACGTTTTTCAAAGGTAGCCCCATGTAGAGAGCATTGCAGTAGTCGAGCCTCGAGGTGATAAGGGCATGAGTGACTGTGAGAAGAGACTCCCGGTCCAAATAGGGCCGCAGCTGGTGCACCAGGCGAACCTGGGCAAATGTAAGATGATGTAAGACACTTCTGCAAATGTTGCCAAGAAAACTGCAAGAATTTGTGCCCATAGTATTTTCTCAATAATAACTTTCTCTAAAATACCTGCACATAGCAAATTCAATATTGTCCTAAGATGAGCCTTGTTTGGATATGTGGTTTTCCTGTGCGTGAAGAGCTTTTCTTTATCCAGAATCGATTGACACATTCTTTAAATGGAAGCTCTGGACAAGTCATAAAGGTTGATTGTTCCAAATGTGAGCTGTTATTTCTACAAGTGTTGCCTTTGGGTGGATTGTTATGCAAAGCAGAAAAAGCTCTGGGTTAATGTAAATATTTTGTGCCATTCATTTCTTTGGTTTTCTACATACCTGGTACGGGAAAGAAGGAGAAGATGCGAAGAGGAATGACGCAGAGCTCTGCAAAAGCAAAATCGACGCCAATGATGTCGACCAAGATCTTCTCAGACACATTCGGTGTCCAAAACATCACAAAGCAGAGCTGGAAGAGTCAGAAAATAATACTTCATGATTAGATATCATCTCTTAATTAGCTAAACGTGCCATTGGTTTTCAAAATATAGAACTTCAGCTCTCAAAACACCTCCAACTTACAGTATGTTTAGGACTGCTAGGATCACTGGAGGTTACCGGTCACTAGACTTATAAGCCTACTATTTTATTTAAAATGATATTCTTGCTCCATATTGTCAATATTTCTACCTGCATGAAAAATTCCAGGTTTAACTTCCCTTTCCAGATTTCCAAAGCAATTCCATTTTGCCTGCTGACCTAAATTTCTCGGTAAAAATGTAGTGAAAATATACTTTTAAAGCCAGATTAACATTTCCTTGTTATATTTCTCTCTTAGTCAATATGCTGTTAATGTTCCTTTATTTTAATGCCTTCAGTCATTCATTTTCAATCACAAGTGAGAGGTTTGCAGATTTAATCAAAAAAACAAAAACACTTCTAGTCTTTGGAAAATGAAGTCTTCCAAGAACATCACATTCACAGCTCTTCTGAAATATGTTTTTAAACTTATATAAGTACAACCAAACATACATTTATAATAATATCTCTAAAGTATTGCACAGTTTAAACATTTCTTGCAATAGTTTATTTATTGGTTTTATTTTTTTCAGCACCTAAATCTGTAACTAGTATACAAATGCCAAAATCTAATAACTATTTAAAACATTAAAAACATAATAATAATAATAATAATAATAATAACAACAACAACAACAACAATAATAATAATAATAAGTTGGAAGGGACCTTGGAGGTCATCGAGTCCAACCCCCTGCTCAGGCAGGAACGCTACACCATTTCAGACAAATGGCTGTCCAGACTCTTTTTAAAAACTTCTAGTGTTGGAGCATTCACCGCTTCTGGAGGCAGGTTGTTTCATTGGTTAATTGTTCTAACTGTCAGGAAGTTTCTCCTTAGTTCTAATTTGCTTCTCTCCTCGATCAGTTTCCATCCATTGCTTTTCGTCCTGCCTTCAGGCGCCTTGGAGAATAGCTTGACTCCCTCTTCTTTGTGGCAGCCCCTGAGATATTGGAACACTGCTATCATGTCCCTCCTCGTCCTTCTCTTCGTTAAACTAGACATACCCAATTCCAGCAACCGTTCCTTATATGTTTTAGCCTCCAGTCCCCTAATCATCTTTGTTGCTCTTCTCTGTACTCTTTCTAGAGTCTCAGCATCTTTTTTACATCGTGGTGACCAAAACTGGATGCAGTATTCCAAGTGTGGCCTTTTTTCTCATGTTTTCAGCATATGTTGCTTCACTGTTTAAGCTTAACTTAAAACTTTAAAACTGTAACTTAACTTGGTAACTAAAAACAGTTGCATAAATTAAGAACTAAAATAAGATTAAGAAATCGCCTTTATCTTTTTGAAGTTAAGTATATTTCCTTTTTAACTTTACATGAGAATGGATCTAGTTTCCTAATGACTGAAAATGAATTAACTGCTGCCCATCTAATTCAATTTAGATAGCAATCTGTGGGTTAAAGGATTAAGAAATAATGAACATTTGGAAATTGCAATAGGAATATCTTCAGACAAAATTATTCAGTATTGGATCAAGATCTCAGGGTGAATTACTGAAATTAATTGGACTGAAGTTAGTCATAATGCACAGAGTTCTTTGATTTTAAGGATTTATTGCAGATCACAGATTCAGTGATCTATTTTAAGGAGCTGCCTGATTCTGGATCTGAGCCACTGTTTTGAGAAAATATTTGGAGAGACTTTTACCCAAGCCAATCAGAAAATATTTTAACATAGAATATATACAGTTTATCATTTCATTTAATGGGCTACAGCTCTTTTCATGTGAAGAAATGTAAGTGGCAGTGTGCACACATCTACTTCAATATAGCATGTATTAATTCTTTCGGCATAAAAAAAGATAAATAAGTGCTAAAAATGAACAAGTAACTTTTTTAAAAAAGCACCTGCATCTTGGACAAAAAACACAAAGTATACAACTGGAACTGCTTCAACTTGATGAGAGAGGCCTAAGTACAGAGCAACTGTTCAGTATACAAATCTGTTATGCCAACTTGTACACGTCCATCTCATAAATCATTCCAATGGCCAACAGAGACTCTCTCATTACCTAATGCAGTTTCTTCCATCTGTTTCTCTCTACAAAAGAAAAACAGAGGCTTCTGTCTGATCATATCAAGTCAGCCTATTCTCCTGTTTAGCTCAGTAACTTCTGTTCAACAGTTCTTTAAAGTTTTAGACTTTTCCAATTATCTGCACATAGGAGACTCTTCCAACTATCTGCAAACACTTAGGACTTCAGCAAGTACAAAGTAATGCTCTATGGCAGGGCTTTTCAACCTTTTCACCGAGTGTACCACTTTTAGAATATGGCAACATTTGAGTACCACCAGTCACCCAGCAAGGTGTCAAAAGCGTGATGACAAAAAAAAAATAATGGAAAAAAGTGTAAAGTACAGGTAGTCCTCAACTTACAACAGTTTGCTTGGTGACTGTTCAAAGTTACAACAGCACTGGAAAAAGTGACTTATGACCATTTTCACACTTATGACCATTGCAGAATCCCCAGGGTCATGTGATTTACATTCGGATGCTTGGCAACCGATCCTTATTTATGATGGTCACATTGTTCCAGGGTCATGTGATCACCTTTTGCAATCTTGTGACCAGCAGTTAGTGGGGAAACCAGATTCACTGAACAACCATATTACTCATTTAATCTCTCTCCTTCTTTCTTTCTCTCTCTCCCTCTTTCTTTCTCTCTCCCTTTCTCTTTCCCTCTCTCCCTTTCTGTCTCCCTCCCTGTCTCTTTCTCTCTCCCTTTCTCTCCTTGTCTCCCTTTCTTTTTCTCTCTCCCTGTCTCCCTTTCTCTCTCCCTTTCTCTCTTCCTCTCCCTCCTTTTCTCTCTCTCTCCCTTTGTCTCCCTTTCTCTCTCCCTCTTTCTCCCTCTCTCTTTCTCTCTCCCTCTCTTTCTCTCTCCCTCTCAAAGATCCTTAAAATCCTTAAAAGTTATGCTTGGGTTGAAGACTTTTTCTTTTACAGATGGGGCGGATGGGCCTGACATTTGCGGGCAGGCAGGATCCCGCCTGCCGACCCGCCGCCTCCCCATCGCCCCCCATGCCACCCGGCTCTGTTGCCAGACCTCTCAACTGACAAGCACAGTTTGGCACTGCGGCGGCCTCCCCTTTGCCCTCCGCACCAGCCAAAGCGTTGCCGGCCGTTCCAGCTTACGGGCGCTTGGTGGCCTCCCAGCCGCCTGCTTCTTAGGCTGGAGCAGTTGCCAGGGCTTGCATGGTCCGCAAGGGCTGCTGACATGCTCCCCGCTGCTGGCGACCATGCAAGCCCTGACAACTGCTCCAGCCTAAAAAGCAGGTGGCTGGGAGGCCACCGCGGTGCATACCTCCTGCGCCTGTCAGCTGGCGACCCCCGGACCTGTGCCCGTCAGCTGGAACGGCCGGCAATGCTTTGGCCAGTGCAGAGGGCAAAGGGGAGGCCGCCGCAGCACCAAACCCCTGCGCTTGTCAGCTGAGAGGTCTGGTGATGGAGCCGGCTGGCATGGAGGGCGATGGAGAGGTGGTGGCTTGGCGGGCGGGGTCCTGCCTGCCCGCGAATGTCAGGCCCACCCGCCCCATCTGTAAAAGAAAAAGTCTTTCGCCCAAGCATAACACCAGCAGTTTTGTGCCACAGAGGCTTGAGACACGGAGGCGTGGGATGCGGAGCGGTATGGTAGGAGATGGCAGGACAGGGGGGAGGGGTTACCTGCATCCTGCCAGCCGAATTCTGGAAGCCTGCCTGAATGAAGAATTTTAGGGGGTGTTGAAAGACTTAAGGCTGTATTAAGACCATAGATGGCTGCGTAAGGAGAGTGGAAAGGAGGCAAATTCGGGGTGGAGCAGAAAACACGGGGGAAGGCATTAGGAAATAAGCACCAAGGTATATGGTGCCTTGCAAGGGATTCCCGAGTGTTCTGCAATTGTTTTTCCTCTCTCCTCTGCGCAAGAAAAACTTTTGCGGTGTAAATCTGAAACCAGGTGTTCCTGTGAGGTGGTGCAGGAGGTTCTTGGGAGAGGCGAGGACAAGCTTGGCGTTTCCTCTCTCCCAATCCCCTTCCTCTTCTTTACCCCCTTCCCCAGCCTGCCTGCGATCTTAGCTCACAGCTCAGTGGCTTTTCTTTGCCTAGCCTAGCCAAGCTTTCTTCCGCCCGCCCCGTTCCCGGGAGCGCCGAGGAGGTACGGCAGAAACACAGGAATTGGTATTGCCCTTGGGAAGCCGAACCTGCTTTGAACCTTAGGAGAGGAGGAGGAGTCCCTTCCTCCTTTCCTCCCTCTCTCCCTGTCAAGCCCCAGCAGGCTCAACATGAATGGGCTGGGGAGGGGTCGAGGACGATGTGCGGGGTGGCAAAGGAGACCGGCAGCCGGCACCATACCTCCCAGCCGACAAGTGCAAGTTCGGGGGGTCACCAGCTGACTGGCGCAGGAGTTGGGTGCTGCGACGGCCTCCCCTTAGCTGATATGAATGCACGAGAAGTCAAACCAGTTGTTGCACAATGAGTCCCTGGGGAGGGTGGGGCCTTGCTCTGCGCCTGCGCTCTTCACACGCCTCCTGCAGGGCACATTTGGTAAAGTTTGTGCAGGCTGCCACCAAGCAGCAAATTTTCCACAAACAAGTGAGGTGGGAAGGAGCAGAGCGGGGGGAAGGAAGGCGATGCCACAGGGGGAAGGCGACGCCACATAGCACCAGCCAGGTGGTTGCGTACCACAAGTGGTACGCATACCACCAGTTGACAAGCCCTGCTCTATGGTGATAGTTAATCTCAACATTCATATTCCCCACCCTCAAAATATTGTAGGTTTCAAAAGGGAAGTGACTACTGCTGCTGCTGCAGCTTACACAACTGTTAGGAAACGTTCTTCAAAAAATAGAAAAGGAGCTTGCTTATACTGAAGCTCTGAAGCTGATGAGGTTGACTGAAGGACACCATGTCTCCTACCGGTAGCTACTTGTGGCCCTCCATAAAGTGGCCCTCCTGGCTACTTATGGCCCTCACTGCCTAATTAGTTTTCCTTCCAGATGAAAATTTGATCTTTATTCCAGTAAGGAGAGAAAGAAGCTCACTGGTGGAACTGTATCACTTCCCACGACTTTAGACTGGATACCCTGATCTTTCAGCCCCCCCCCATTGCAGCCAAGGAGGGCCAACATGATGCAGGCAATTGGGCCACGTTTTCCTCCCTGTAGTTTAATCTGTTTCACATGCAAATGGCTTTAATTCTGATGAAAACATATGGGTCATCATTAGTTCAATGCAACTTTTGTTTTCTTTATCTATGCCCAGTCCTTTTGGATTTATTTAGTTGTTTTAAATACAGGTAGTCCTCGACTTACAACAGTTCATTTAGTGACCGTTCAAAGTTACGACGACACTGAAAAAAGTGACTTATGATCATTTTTCACACTTATGACCTTTGAAGCATCCTCGTGATCCTGTCATCAAAAATCAGAGGCTTGGCAACTGGTTCATACTTATGACCCCTGCTGTGTCCCAAGGTCATGTGATCATCTTTTGCAACCTTTTGTCAAGCAAAGTCAATGAGGAAGCGAGATTCACTTAACAACCAGGTTACTAACTTATCAACTGCAGTGATTCAGTTAACAACAGTGGCAAGGAAGATCATAAAATGGGACAAAACTCACTGAACATCAAAAATTTTGGCCTCAACTGTGGTTGTAAGTCAAGGACTATCTGTACGTTTAGAATTTATTTAGAAATTCTACTTTTCAAGATACTACAACTGCTACCAAAGTGGCTTACAAATGACATTTACATTTTTTAAACAGAAAATCTGATCTCCTTCCTCCAAAATTATGGGTCCTGCGGGGAAGAAAAGGTAGAGTCCACTTAGTCCTAGAGCAGTGGTTCTCAACCTTTTTCAGATTGAGACCCCACTTGCCCCGCCCATGCGTGGCGTGACCCCGGTGCGTGCGCGTCGGGCCGATCCGTGCATGCGCGGCGCACGTGACAAAAAAACAGCAAAAAACAAAATGGCGGACCGCGACGGGCTGATCTGCGCTTGTGCGGCGCGCGCGCGACGGCCCGAACCGTGCATGCACGGCGCGCAACAACCCGAACCGCGCATGCGCGTCGCCCTGAACCGCGCATGTGCGCATGCGACGGGAGAAAAAAACCAAAATGGCGGACCGCGACAGCCCGATCCGCGCATGCACGGCGCGCGCGTCGGCCTGAACCGCGCATGCGCGGCGCACACACGACAAAAAAAACCAAAATGGCGGACCGCGACGGCCCAAACCGTGCATGCGCAGCGCGCACGCGACGAAAAAAACAAACAACAAAAAAAAACAAAATGGCAGACCGCAGTGTCCGGTGACCCCCGCGAAACGGTTGTTCGACCCCAAATGGGGTCGCGACCCATAGGTTGAGAACCGCTGTCCTAGACCAAGACTCTGGGTTAGTCTCTCTCTGCCTTTCTCCTTCTTTTCTGCAATGCTTTTGGCAATTGCTCTGTGCAAGCAGTATTAAGAAGCAAGCCACAAGAAGGAAAACAGTATGATCATAATAGAAAATTTTCCTCCTTTCCTTCTCAACATTAGGTATTGAGTCAGAATAGAACAGAATAGTTTGATCTAACAGAATAACAAAGTTGGAAGGGACCTTAGAGGTGATCTACTCCAACCACCTCCTGTTCAAGCAGGAGACGCTATATGAGACCCTAAATCGAGCAGGAGGATACCATGGGGCAGGAGGTCACATTCTTGGAGGTGGCTCTGTTGTAACTTTGAATGGTTGCTGAGCGACCAAGTTATAAGTTGAGGACTACTTGTAGAGAGAGAATAATAT
Source organism: Bothrops alternatus (assembly GCA_034064705.1). Classification (NCBI taxonomy): domain Eukaryota; kingdom Metazoa; phylum Chordata; class Lepidosauria; order Squamata; family Viperidae; genus Bothrops; species Bothrops alternatus. The sequence goes on along the minus strand of JARGCV010000001.1, from coordinate 5,196,516 downwards.
ATCCAAAAGTGAAAAAAAATGGAAAGACTATTATAATGGGAGAGTAATGTGCTAAACCAGGCATGTCAAACTCGTAACGTCATGTGACATCACAAGACATATCGGGACTTTTTCCCCATTGCCGGCAATGGAGTGAGTGCGGTTTCAGAGTGACGCATCCAGTCCGTGGGCCGGGAGTTTTACATTCCTGTGCTAAACAATCTCTTTTTTTTTTCTTAAAAATACATCTGAAAGATGCTGAGAACTATTCAAGCTGTTTGATTACTAGTCCAAAAATGGATTAAGAACCTGTTTGACTAGAATGTAGGCACTGTATGTTTTTTGTAAGGGTAAAACCTAGTCTCCCAGTCTAATAACATAAAGTACTTTGCTGTTAAAATATTGAAGGTAGCATTTTATTTAGTTCACCAAACTTCCCAAAACAGCTAAGGATTCCACTTATTGATAAAAAAAAGAATATATATAGCTCTGGGTTGAAATGAGGGGTCCTTGGTGCTCTAAAAGGGAACAAAATGACCAAAACATCTCCCCATAAGCAATCAACACCCAGGTGAGCATAGAGCAGGGGTTCTCAACCTTGGCAACTTTAAGACTTGTGGACTTCAACTCCCAGAATTCCTCAGCCAGCAAAGCTGGCTGAGGAATTCTGGAAGTCCACAAGTCTTAAAGTTGCCAAGGTTGAGAACCCCTGGCATAGAGCAACCAAGGAACTGCCAAACAAACTAATAATAAACAGCTGAACTAAAGAACACCAAGACCTCTCCCACCAACACTGGCAGGACAAACCACTAGAACAGAGGTCTTCAAATTTGGCCCTTTTATTATTTGTGGACTTCAACTCCCAGAATTCCTCAGCCAGCACTTTGGCTGAAGAATTCTAGGAGTTGAAGTCCACAAGTCATAAAAGGGCCAAGTTTGAAGACCCCTGCACTAGAATATAAATTGAGAGAAATCCTACTCCCTTACTAGCACCAATGATGCTACGGTACCTAGTTTGGGTAATTAAAAACATCTGCAAGAAAAAAACCAAACTCAGAGAGCACCAAGGACCTGTCATTTCACATATTTTTTGGTATTTATTTATCAAATTTATACAGCTGCCCATCTCCTGAGTGTGACTCTGGGTGGTGTGCAGTAAAGCCAACAGTTAAAGCAGTCTTAAATAAATATTAAAAACAGGAAGCATCAGTAATAATATTTAGCAGACGTCAACACATTTGCATGTGACTTATTCAAGGTTTTCTTACACAAGCATTTTAATTTATGAACATAAAGACTTCAGGCAGATAATGAACAACTGGGAGACTCAAGGATAAATGAAGGACTTGTCTAATTAAGAAGATTAATGAGATTTTTGATTAAGAATAAGCACTAACTCACAATGAAGTTTATTTTTAGAAGCCAATCCCCAATATATAGCCAACCCTACTTGCTGAAAAGGAAAGGTGAAGAGAAGATTAGTGATGGAGTTCAGCTGATAACTTTTTCATAAAAGATTTGAGTGTTATTACTGTGCTCTGTTGTGCTATAATATAATAATGGTAGAGTCTAAAAATATTATTTAGTAGCAGGAATACCACATAACTATGAAGTTCCTTTTCACTTTTTTGTTTACTCAAAAATGCTACTGCAATGCTTGCTTTGAAGATTTGAGAGACAGATATTTAAATCCATCTGAATTCTTTAAAGCTAAATTAGTGAGACATAACAATGTGCAAATTATATTCCAAGTTTGTTATTGCTCTCTTTTATTCAGATTCTGTTTGATTTTGCTTGATATTTATTTGTTCTTTTTTCAGTAAGATTGCCTTGTGACTTGAAGGAGAAAAGACAAATTCAGAATGATTTTAACACCAAGTTCCCAATATTTACACCTATAATTTAAAAATACTATTCCAAGGAACGACATCCTAAGAAAGCACCTGCTTTGCAAATTAGGTCAGTTCCTAGCATCTCCAAGTCAGGATGGGAAAGATCCTCACTTCTGTGCTAGTCAACACAAACAATAATAAACTCAGATAGTTGACTTTGAATAAACATCTTGCTGTATTGGTTTTTCTAATATAAGAAAAAAGAGAAATGATTTATTTTGTAATCAGTTCTTGGAAATCTGAATGCTCAATGTGACAACCGAAAACAGATTCTAGTAGTCTGAAAAAAATAGCGCAAACAATATTTCACAACATCATTTTCACCATATTCAATAATAGAGTTTGCTAGAAATATAGAGAAAGGCAAAAGTTCTGAAACTGATTTTTATTTTTCACATGAGAGGTTTCATCTATTTAAAAAGAAAATTGTATCTGAAATCTAATTCAATTGTATAAAAATAGTATTTTCAACAATTTTGTTATATTTTATATGTATTTAATGTTTTTTTTTACTTTCTCAAGTATACTAAATAGATCAAATTCATAATCTTAGTGGCAGCATTCTTTTCTGCAAACTGTCTAAAACGAAGAACCAAAACAGTAGTGGCCAAATGTAGGGAGTGCAAAGATAAGGTGAAAGAGCAAACAAATATTTGTTGCTGGCCTATCTGCTAACCTTAAGAGGATAGATCCTACATGCTCCAAAACCTAGTGTTTACAGTCAGTGGAGACACTGATAATGGTTCTGGATAAATGGTTATAGAATTTCCAGCCAGGAAGGCTATCAGCCAATCTCCTGATAATTCTCCTACGGTAGTAGTAGTTCTGGAGGATTAGGATAAAATATTGCATGGCTTACAGAGGTGGAGTGGATCATAACCACGTATATCCTGGTAAAGAATGTGGACAGAGAGTGATTAAAATAGGGTTAATTTTAAAAGCAATAATAAGACAGTTGACTCCTTACCGTTAAAGAGAGGGCCATGCAGACAAAAGTGAACTTTTTGATGTGTGTTCCTGTGACAGTACTGCTGGAATTCACCATTTTATTGCTGGGATTGTTCTAAGGTGAAAGGGAGAAAAAACAGTGCCATTAACCTTACTAGAGCAAATATATATTATGTTCAGGGCAAATCATTAGACTTTGTCAACCTAATCTCTACTTATGCATTCCTCTGGATGAATTTAATGCTGAGTAAATTTGAGCTGAGAAACTTTAGAAAATAAATTCTATGCTGGCAAGAATTTGCCAATGAAAGACACAACAGTGTCCAATAGGCTCTGCTTCTGGAAGTAACATCATAGTTCTATTACCCATACTGCTACTCTTGCATGATGAAGCAGCCAAAAAAAAAAAAAGTTGGCTGTAATTTTGCTTATTGCAGCTAGCAGCCACAAACCCATGAAGCTGCTTTCTTTATACCCACATCATTTCTTTCTAATCAGAATCAAAATGAACCGCATCCCACAGGCTTACAGAAGTGCATTTGCAGTATTTCATAATTAGGATCCTCCATGTAGACAGCCCTCTGAATCTTGAGCTGGATCTCTTCCATTCAATAAATTAAAGCTTTTCACATAGCCACAGAACAATAGCTTTGAACATCTTGCAGCATAAGTGATAATCCTGATTTAGTGGGACTTACTCTATAGATTGGTTACCGCCACTGAATGCAACTTCTAAACAGAATGCATATAAGAAATGGGAGGATGTTTTTCTATGCCAGTCACTGCTGTACAAATTGGTTAGAGATCATTAACCTTCTCCGTTTGTCCATTTTCTCTCCAATTCCCTATTCTTTAATGGGAATTTACCCAAACCAGTCCTGCAGCTTGATGCAGCAAGATGCTACTGCAGATGCTGAACACACAAGCTCTTATTTATTACAGTAGGTGTGTCTGTCTTCTTATAATATACCTACTGAATGTCCAGGCAAAATTTTCCAGATTCCTAGAGATCTATTAAGTCCAATGTAACCCATATAACAGTTGTTTTCATAGAAAAAAATATCCTCTCATCTCTCCCCAATGATCTAAATCACTGAACCCTGATTTACCCTACCTCTAATTAGCAATAAAAGTAACCTACAGAAAATGAAGGTCTGAACATCTAGTTTTCATTCACTCTAATGATTTGTACACATACTAAGTGACTTGATGTTCTGTTCTGCACAAAGAAATTCCAGATATCACTATGCAAATATTTAAAAAACAACCTCTCTCTCTCCCTGAACCTACCCTCTATCTCGCTAGACAGATGGAGCTTCTGAAACAGAAGAAAGTGTTCATGCTAGAACAGCTGAAGCAGTGATGTCATTCTTTTTTTTAAATTTTTTTATTAAAGCAATCGACATTAAACATAAGATCATAGACTGCAGTGATGTCATTCTTAAAGGGAGCTAGGGATAAAAGGAAGCTAAGGGACACACACATTCTTTTAGTGTGCATGTGTATACCCATCTTTGTGCATCATTTTCTTAGTTTATTAGTTGTGAGTCAGAGACTCAAGGAAAAAAGAAAACCTCAATAGCTCTTTTACAGGGTGCAATGTAAGAGAAAGTTTCTTGTCCAACACAGATTGTTGAGGCTCTTTTTATGTTCCATTGTATCTTTGTGCTCCATCCTTTGTTGAGACACAGGGACACAACAGAGAAACAATTACCTTACAATTCCTTAAGGAAACAAAGGATTAACCTTTGGGTATGGAGGTCAATGTTCCAATCACGTCATACGGAATAAAAGAGGTGGAGCGAGATCAATGTATATGTGACAGTATCAGGAAAAGCAATCAAATAGACACAAACTAGTTTGCTCTCTCTCTCTTTTTTTTTTTGCAAATTCACTCCTCACAAAGCCTATTTCTTACAGAGTACTCTTGCCAAAACTGCATTTGAAAGGAAAACTAAGGATTTGCTCACAGAACACAAGCTCACCTTGTCAAAAGCAGGGTAAACAGCTCGGATTTCTGTCAACCAGCCATATGGCATGTGTCCCACTGGATACGTAGCTGTCAAAATTGCAACTGCCTACAGCGCAAAGGAAAGACAGAAGATTACAGATCAAATCTTCAGAGACAATTTGCTTTTTACCTAATATTCAGATGCTTCTATCACTGTTAGATCAGCAGTATTTTAAGACTGTCAAGCAGGCACCTGATTCATGACCACAGTAGATGCAAGCAACTAGGACTAGTAAATGAATACCTGGATTCACGTATTCTATTAAGTCATATTACTTTTAATGCTGACTTAATATGTGTGAACCCCATAATTATGGTTTGTAAAACTGTGATTTATGGCTTAGTACACTATGGCTTATTTAATAAAAAGCAGTTAAAGCAGACCATAGCATGGTATAATATGTGAACCCAATGTATGACTTTCAGTTGCAGAAAAAAATTAAGTTGCAACAATTCCAACTCAACTGCAACTGCTTTAAAATATATATACTTTGTCATCTTCATTCTGCATTTTCCCACATCCAGTAGACCTTTCTGTTTTGACGACCATTCTCTAGTAAAATGTGGCACAATTGTTAACGGAGAAACACTGTTCAGAACTGTGGTAAAAATAAGCCAAACTATGATTTATGGAATGTTTTTGTTTCCATAGCAATTTATTCTATTTGTGATGCATTAGCATATGATTAACTGAAAATGGCAATGGAAGCCTCTGAGCTTCTCCCAACCATCCTGGAACGTGAGAGAGCACAAAACTGAAGCTCATTACTAAACTTAATTTTAATTGAATCTAATTATTTTTCCCCTAAGCCCTCTTGATATTTTCTTGAAACACGGCTTCCAAACATGATTAAAATTTGGGCCCATCCAGCTCATTCCACACATTTGGTCCAGATGTCATCTGCCTGCTTTTGACAATTTTGTTGTGGTGCTATTCCAATTCAATGCAAGACTCCCCCCCAATTCTATAATCCTGTATTTTTATGGAATTTCTTGGAACATATACCACAAAAACAGGCTAATCTGCATCTGTACAATGAAAGATCCATCTGAGTTGGAAAGCAAGGGGTGAACTGCATAAAATATTGAGAATGTTGTACTCAGTAATGAAAAGATATTCAGTGACTGGACAATATTTATACATCTTACCTAACTACTTGAGACTGCTTATGGAATTATGTTTTGTAAATCATGACTAGAAACACAAGCAAATGCGACTGCATTGTGGATCATATCTAAAGTACAGCAATCTATAAATTTTAGACATAGCAATCTAGAATTATAGCAGTAAAGGAGCATACACATTAATTGCTAGGATCATCTCAAGATTCTTTAAAGAAAGTGGACAGGCCTTTTGGCTTAAGGGTCAAGAACCCATATCTTGTGCAGTCAGAAATTTGAATAGTTTTTCGTAATCACATTAAAACTGTTTTGAAAAACATTCTGTATTGTCCATTCCAGAGTGGAAGTTTAAAATCTTATTCTTCCGTTTCAAATTCACTGGGCAAATTTTATCTCAACTTTATTAATCTTTTCAAGTTTTGTTCTAAGGAAAATCATTAAGAAAACAAATAACAATATAATCTTATGGCTTAGAAATTAATGCTAAGGCATCGGTGCCAATGAAACTATTCTATGCAAAGTACTGTAATGGCACACTTTGCTCGGAAGCACATTCGTGAGTGTAAACATTGTGATACACAGCATGCTCATTTAAGCAATTGCAGTGCTGCATTTGAAAAAGGGAAATGAATTTCACAGAATTGCAAGGAACCATTTAGGCCATCAAATCAAACTCTCTGCTTGGTACAGAAATCTAAACTAAAAATTCTCTGTCAATTCTGCTTGGAACACAGCCAGTGAAGAGGAGTCCACCACCTCTCTGACTAAACAAGTGCACATTCAGCTAGCTTTTTGCCATCACGGGAGCTTTTTCTGATATTCAGTCATAATTCTTGGGACCTGTGTATTCTGGAGTAATAGATCATTTTATTTTTCAAATATATGAAGAGCATTTTGCATGCAAGAAAACAGAAGTAATATCTGAGCCAGTAACACGTGTCTCATAGTCTAACCATGGTTGGTTCAAAAGCATCAAAACTGAATTGGGCCCAAAATAAGAGAAATAAAGCACTGGTCAAGTAGATCCAGCCACATTCATAAGCTGAAATTTGCAATACACTCTGCCTGTGTGCCAGGATTTTCCAAACTGTTAGTTCTACCAGTGCTTTCTCTTTTAGCAATGATGTTTTCAGAAACAGAAAGCAACAGAACACACAAACAATAGACACCAATGAAGTCACTTATCAGCTGACAAGATGAGACACATTTCAACAAGAGAATGTTTAACAACAGAAAGCATATCCAAATGGGTGGTTTAAAATATTAATTACACAACTTGTGCTCAGTAAAAGTTACTTGTTCAGTTCAGTACATGCTGAATAACTCAGTTCTATATTTCACTTCTTTACATCACTCTGATACAAGTATATTAGATAAAATCTCAAAAGTCTTCATTTTCATGAAACAGAATTATATTAAATATCATGTTAGAATAAGAGTTGTACATTTATACCGATTCTATAAATGTGGGTGACTTTGTAGTGGGGCAGAATTCTAAGCATCTGAGCAGGTACCTGTATCTATACCAACTTTTTTAGCCCTTGATATACAAGCAATATTTCATGAAACCATAAGCACCTTCACCTTTGTAGTAATATGTAACAGAATTCAAAGCAATGTGATTATAATATAAATTGATAAAATAATCTAAATTTGCAGAGTACTGTAATGAAATTTAAAGCACATATACTGTTTCCTACAGGAAGCTGATCAGATGGAACTGTCCCCAGGAACTGGTACAGGATAGTAATAAAAAGAGTCTTATTCAATTCCTCCTCATGTGGTTAAGAAATCAACATGCACATTGTTCTATATGGGATCGTAACATAACTGAAGCAGTTCCACTCATAGGAAACAGTCTCAGAATTTGGCAACTAAGGAAACCAGGTTGATTCAGAGCCTTGTGTAATTTCTTGTTACTCTATATGACTAGTAGAGTCACATATTGGATTTAATTCTTCACTGGAAATTTAAGTATTGTACTTTTTCCCTGGTGTGCGATATATATATGTTTGCTATGTGACAGCTAGTTACCATTAGAGAAAAAGTACATTTGAAAGCGTGCTACTTAATTGGGTACATTTCACATACAAAGACCAGAAGCCATCTGGTTAAATATGCTCAAGCTGTCATTAATTGCTACAGTAGATGTGATTCCAACTATTAGTCTTCTCTTAAACTGTGTTCCTTAATTTGCGGAAGATGTGTTTCAACACTGAGCAATCTGGTTATTCTCTAGTCTTTGAATTATAACAGCAGTGGAGACCGGGATTTCTGTCACTAAGTAATATAAGTCTGAACAAAATAAATAAATAAATAAATAAATAAATAAATAAATAAATAAATAAATAAATAAATAAATAAATAAATAAATAAATAAATAAATAAATAAATAAATAAATAAATAAATACATACATAAAAAAAAATATGGTCAGAAAGCATGACGTCATATGACTGCACTTTTAGCAATGGTAATCTTTGCAGTCGCCACTGCTGTTTTTAAATGAGTACCTCCTCACAGTTTCCAACAATCAAAAGTGGGAAGCAAATAGGAAATTGTAAGTCCCAGGTGTCTCAAAAGCAGGCCAGTAGGCAGGTTAAGTGGCTGTTGTTGGGTGGGAAAGGGAGGGGCTGTGCAGATAGTTCAGGTGGCGCAGCATGAGTGTGGCAGGGCTTGGGGTGGCTGCTGCAGGGTGGAGGATATGTGCACAAGTAGTTGGGGAGGGTTTGTGGGTGGCTAGGATGGTGCAGCACAAAGTCAGTGAGTCAAAATCACCCAGCAAATCTGGAGAGCGCAAACTTAGTTAAATAAAAAAGAAGACTTAATTACAATTTTGATTGGAAAGTCTTTCAGGGATCCTAGCAATGTCAGGAACAAGAAAAGCAAGTCAAGCCATGGGGGTTAGGAATTGCAGGAAATAAATTCAATACAGCTCAGAGCCAGTAACAATAAATCTTCAATAGCTTGACACAATGAGTTTTTAAAGGACTGGGAGAAAACACAGCTGTTTTGTGAAGACAGATCTAAGTTCTCTGCATAAATATAAATCTGCTATTCTGAACAACTACCGGTATTAGAAAATCAAAACAAATTGGACTCATACCTCTGTGGCTGCTGAACTGCCACCAAGATCACGGGATACAAAGAGGTTGACAATAGGCCTACTGATTCTCTGAGTGGCCAAAATTAATGCCAAAGGCCACCAGAAACCTAGCATCTTTCTTATTGTAGCATCTCCCTGCAGATAAAATGAGAAAAATCAATGTTGTTAAATCACAAAACCAAAGCACAGCCAATAGAGAAGCTAAAGAAATTATTTTACAAATCTCAGAATGTTTCAAAGATAGAGGTGAGAAATAGTATTCAAAAGCTACTAAGGATATAAATAAAAAAGGCACTACAGATTCTTAAAAATATTGTCTATGAAATCCAGGAATATTATTGTCCTGGGTGTTCAATTCATAAGAGAAGTATTTAAGAATTTTCTTAAAATGATTGTACTTTAGCTACAGAATTATGCAATGTGATATTTTAAAAAATAGTTCTTCTCACACATTTTTCTGCAAAGAAGCATCCTGGAAGATTAATGACTTTTACTATTCCATTACTGATTTTGCATTTTAGTTCTATGCTTATTTCCTCAGCTTGATGCTGATTGTCTGTTTCTTAGTATTGATACAAATAAGAATGAGACAAAAAAACATTGGAAACAGGAAACACAAGAAATACTTTGGTTTTAGAGATAAGTAGGTGAAGAAGCAACAATGAAATAAAATGATCAAGTGGCATTATTTACGCCAAGTTTGACATATGCTGCTGAAACTAAAAAAGAATAAGTTACATTGAAGCCAGTATATTTTATTGCCTAGCTATTGGTATGTAACTGTAGTAGTTAGTCTTGTACTCAGCAAAAGCCCACAGGCATCTTTATAGGAAATGTTCAAAATGCAATTGATCTCTTACTGTTACTATATATTTTTTACCCTGGAATATTTTTCTCATTACATTTTTCAAACCTATGAAATAGCAAAATACCAATTAAATTTAAGGAATATCTTTTTAAAAGGATCCTTTCAATCCAGAATATGGGAGGAAGGAATCATTCTTTCCTTTTGCTTGTTTCAGCTCAACCCAGAGCCATCCTGCAAGCACAAATATATATATGTTGTTTAAAATTGTTGACAAAGAAATAAGGGATTTCTGATATAGCTATTTCGAGTTTCTTAACTCTCTTCAGTCAGAACTCACCCTTCCGGGATTCGAACCTGGGCAGTCTGCATGCTAAGCAGATGCTTTAACCTATTGAGCCACAAGTTCTCTCCCGCTTTGTCAGTAGTCAGGGAGTAAGAATACATACATATACATATATATATATGTATAAATAATATCTAAAGCAGCATTATAGGAGTTTGAACTATAACCCTATAATAACAATGGACGTATTGGATGCAGTTATACAGTTAACATATTAATGTATCCAAACTTACTCCCATCTCTGGCCCGCTATGATCAGGAATAGTATCATGAATGTTTCTGTAGTAACCCAGGCATAACGTGGTACATCGGACGAGTGCTCCCATGTACAAAGACAGGATTGGGATGAGAAGGGGCTCTCGGCATTCCAAGTGACTGTGCAGTAAAATAGCCACAAAAACCACCTATCCAGAAAAAAAAAAGAGAGAGAGAGGAGGAAGACTAGTTAGGAACACCTAAGACTGTCAGAAGGCTAAGTTGGGGCATCATTTTCTGAGCATGAGATATGTCTTCATTATTGTTCAGGAACATATCCTCTGAAATTGCTAAAGGCAGATAGTATATATTGGCTTTTCATCTTTACAAGAAATAACAAAGAGCAGGACTTTATGATTGATTCCTATTACATGCATACCCCATTAATTTGAGAAATTGCTCCTTTTTATTCTGCAGATGTATTTGAAAATCAGAGAAGATCTCCCCACCTTCTCAACTGTACTCAACATTTTATTAAAGAAGATATGGCTAAGATTTTCATCAAGAAGCTGTAGGCATGCACACACTGGGAGAAATGAATTTGAAATTACAGGTAATGGCACTGAAAAAAAATGACAAAAATAATAATCTTTGCGCTTATAACTGTTGTAGCACCCCCACAATCATGTGATCAAAATTCAAATGCTTGGCAACTGGCATGTACTTGAGACAGTTGCAGCATCCCGGGATTGTGTGATTACCATTTGCGACTTTCCCATGGTTTCAGACAAGCAAAGTCAATGGGGGAAGCTGGATATGCTTAATGACTGTGTGATTAACTTAACAATTGCAGCAATTTGTTTAACAACCATGGCAAAAAAGATTGTTAAATTGGGGGCACAACTAACTTAGCAACTGCCTTGCTTAGCAAAGAAAGTTCTGGCTCCAACTGTAGACGTAAATGGAAGATTATCTACATTTTAAATAACTGATTTTTTTTTAAAAAAAAAATCCTGAATATATATGGAGGAAAAAAAATATGGTGCTGGTGAAATAAGAACAAATAATTGGAGGCGGGACCAAGAGGGAAAGCAATGAAACAGTTGCATTTATGTAGATCTCATCTACTTCCTCTTACCAATTTATAATGTTATTAAGGATACCTGAAAACACAGAACTGTGAGATTACTGGCAAGAGCAGGAAAGTTTTAATGCAATCTGATTGAAAGTTTAGCTCAACAATCTTTGCAACATTTCTGTAAGACTGGTTGCTGATGAATGGCTGAATGTTGCTGATGAATGGCTGAATGTTCTGCTTAATTAAATGAATTAATGATTTCATTAAGACTACAATATATTGGTGTTTAAAAGATATATTGGGTTTTATATCATCTGTAGAGAAACCAGAATAGATGCAATATATTATGCAACAGAGCACATATTTTTACACAAAGAATTAGTTTAAACCCAAATTGTTGGTTCATTTTGTAGTATTCTGCTTATCTGTGCGAGTCAAGATAATTCTGATTATTTTCTCCTTATTTCACAGGATTCTCATGTATTTTTCAGGGAAGTAAAAATATAGCATATTATACAAATAATCATAACACAGATGAAAACTAGAGTTAATTGTTTCCCCAGTAGTTTTAGCAACTGTGTTTAAAAGCTAAAGAATGGAACTAGAATAATCAGTGTGCCTTTGCTTTCCATCTGATAGCTTTCTTTTTATATTTAGTATAATTATTTTAATTGCAAAGAGCAACTCTTCAAATAAATATAACCAATAAAGTAAGTTTGTATAATTGTCTTGAGAAAATTTTACAATTCACAGCTAATGCATGTGAATCTTGATGCATTCTATATATCTCCAAAGAGAAAAAAATAACATCCATGTGGGCTAATTAGTGAATTATTGAATTAATGTTTCTAATGAGAGTGATTACAATTTAATAGAATATTTAAACAAATATACTGCAGTCTGTTACACTCTCTTCCAACTAGTTTTATATATTGTTTAGTATGCATGGAAGCATTAACTGAGCTATAAGATCATGTTAAGGACAGAAAACCTGTTAAATAGGATTGCTGAGCAAGAAACAAAGATGAAGTGCACCAAAGATCAATTGTTAAAACAGAAATTTTGAGGTAATTCATTATCAGGATGTGGTAATTTATAGGTTTTGCCACAAAACTGTGGTGCGATTGAAAACTAACAGAGAAAATTTCTCTGGGTTGCCTTTCCAATCCAAAAATTATTGTGTGATTAGTCTGAGAGAACAGTAGGAAAAGGGGCGTTGTCTTACCTGAAAACCTTTTCTCAGCAAGGAGATGGAGAATCCACCAATGGGTTTAGACTGTGTTCCTGCCCAATCAGATCAAGTCAGCCAAAGTTGCCATGCCTCTCCTGGGCTAGAGGATCCCAGTCTCAACACAGGCGAAGCCATGACTGACAGCAAGACATGTTGGCTCATAAACATAGATCTAGGCCTAATAACCTACTGGGTGTGAGTGGATTCTCCATCTCCATGCTGAGAAAAGGCGTTTAGGTAAGACAACGCCCCTTCTCCTGCACTGGAGATGGAGAATCCACCAATGGGACATACCAAAGCCTATTGTCCCTGAGGGAGGGAATCAGGCCTGCCCAGTGTGGCACTTTGAGCTAGTACCTGTTGTAGAACTCTCCTGCCAAAGGAGGCCTCCGCCGAGGCGAACTTGTCGATTTTATAATGTCTAACGAAGGGTGACGGAGAGGACCATGTGGCCGCTCTGCAAACGTCTTCAATGCACGCTTGAGTGTCCCAGGCCGCAGACGTAGCCGCGCTATGTGTGGAATGGGCCGTAATGCACCCTGGAACCGGCATTGAATCCTCCCGATATGACTCCACAATACAAGCCCTAATCCACCTGCCAGTTGTGGAGGAAGACACTTTCCTGCCCCTAGAAAGAGGATGATAGGAAACGAAAAGGGCTTCGGTAGAGCGGAAGGCAGCTGTCCGCGAGATATACTAATGGAGTGCTCTGCGGATGTCTAGCAGGTGCCACTGTCATTCCAGAGCATGTGAGGGATTAGGACAGAAATCTGGTAACACAATTTCCTGAGTCCTGTGAAATAAGGAATTTACCTTTGGAACAAAGGTCGGATCAAGACGAAGGACCACTCGGTCCCGGTGAAAAATGCACAAATCATCTCTAATGAAGAGAACAGCTAATTCGGAAATCCGCTGTGCGGAGGTGATAGCCACCAAAAATGCTACCTTGTGTGATAAGTATCGCAAATCACATGTTTTGAGGGGTTCAAAGGGTGAATTGGTAAGAGCCCGCAAAACTCTCGGTAGTTCCCAGGAGGGATATCTATGGACTACAGGGGGCTTGGTGTTAGTAGCAACCTTGATGAATGATCGGATCAAGGGATGGTGACCTAGGGAAGTTGCAGATTCACATGTAAGTAGGGTGGAAAGAGCAGCGACCTGTCTGCGTAGTGTGTTTGGAGCCAGACCCCTCTCTAGACCCTCCAGAAGGTAGTCCAATATGTGAGGAATCGTCAGATCTGGAATTGTCAAGTGGTGCTTTGAGCACCATGAACAGAAATTCCTCCACGTGGCCTCATAAATACGGTTGGTAGAGGCCAGATGGGAGGCCTGGATTATAGAAATGACTCCTGGCGAGCAGTGCTACGGGATAAGACTGAGTGCTCAAGTGCCATACGGCTAATTGGAGCCATTGGGGGTCCGGATGAAGGAGTGTCCCCTGACTGAATGAGACTCTGTCCGGAGGAATCCTCCATGGTTCCGCTAGGGAGAGGTTCACTAAGTCAGCGAACCACAGTCTCCGAGGCCAGTACGGGGCCACCAGAAGAACCTCTGCTATTTCCCTGAGGATCTCGCGGACGACCGCTGGAAGAAGAGGGAGAGGAGGGAAAGCGTAGAGCAGACCCTCCGGCCACGGACTCCGGAGAGCGTCCGTGCGCTCTGCCCCTGGGGATGGGAAACGGGAGAAGAACCTCGGTACCTGAGTGTTTGTCGGGGAGGCGAAGAGGTCTAGGACCGGAAGTCTGAATCGGTGGGAGATTTCCCTGAAAATCCTCGGGTGCAGGTGCCACTCTGAGTGGTTCACCGTCGCCCTGCTGAAGAGATCCGCCTGTGTTTGCCTCCCCTGATATGTGATCTGCCTTGATGGAGGCTAGATTGGACTCCACCCAAGATCCCAGGAGGAGAGCCTCGGACAGGAGGGCATGGGATCGGGTGCCCCCTTGCCGATTCACATGGGCCTTGGCAGCAACGTTGTCCGTGAGGACCAGTACATGACATTTCGCTACCGAGTTGCAGAAGTGTCGAAGAGCCAGGTGTATGGCCCTGAGCTCCAACCAGTTTATATTGTGCCGAAGGTCGGAGCGGGACCAACGGCCTTGGGCCCACTGTGAGTGTTGGTGCGCACCCCAACTGAACAGTCTGGCATTGGTCGTCAGAGTAATTCGGTCCGGCTTCTTAAAGGAGGACCCTTTGAGCATGGCCGATGAGAGCTACCACCTGAGGGAGTGCGAAACTCGGAGTGGAATCCGCACTCTCCGAGTGGATGAGCTGAGGTTCCGTCTCTGGAAAGGGAACAGGAACCACTGAAGTATCCTGGAGTGGAGCCTGGTCCAAGGCACAATGGCAATGGCTGAGATCATTTTTCCCAGTAATTGGGAGAGACTTGCTAATGTTATCATATGGTTCCCGCAGAGTTGTAGGACTAATTGCCGTATGCTGTCCCGACGTTCTTGGGATAGATAGACCCGGCAGTTCACCGTGTCTATGATGGCCCCTAGTGTAATAGCCTTGTCGTGGGAGACAAGTGACTCTTGGAAAAGTTTACTGAAAACCCGTGACTTTGAAGAAGGATGATCACCCGTTCGAGATCCGACAGAGCAGCTTGGCCTGGTGATGACTGAATCAGAATGTCATCCAGGTAACACTGGACTCTGACGGGCGCCATCCGGAGTTGAGCTGCTAGAACTGCTAGGACCTTGGTAAAAACCCTCGGGGTCGAGGATAGGCCGAACGGCAAAGCCCTGTATTGATAGTGCCGGCCCCTGTAAGCAAACCTTAGAAACCGGCAGTGGCTGAGAGAGATGGGGATTTGTCATTAATGGCTATTATGACACAAACAAAAAAGAGCTAAGCAACAACAGTATAATTATAACATTACAGTATAATATAAATGCTGATAATAAACACAAAAATCAATAACATTATGTATATGTGTGTGATTATGTAAGTATGTATGTATGAATGTGTATGAGCGTGTGTGTGAGTGTGTATCTAGTCCCTACAGATGTAGCAGTGCCAAATGACAGCACTGTCAGGAAGAAGGATGATGAGAAACTGGAGACTGAGGAAGGCACAGATCACCCTTAAGGGTGAGAAGGTTTTTTCTTTTTTAATATTAACTTCTTATTTCCAACGTCCAGGTATTGGCAGCCCAGAAACCTCAGCATCAATTCATGCATGTTCAAACATAAATTAACAAAGACTTTTTCCAGCAGGGAAATGGTATTCATTTAACTGGACATTTCCCAAAGCAGAAGTAGTTGTAAATTGAACACATTCTTACCTGAGCAATGACATCTGAAATGGAGGCACATCCAACCAGAAAGCTGTATTTGTGTTTCAAAAGAATGCCTGCATGTGTCCAAGCCTGACAAAAACAAAGAAAAATAGATCATCAGTTGGGATGACTTTAAATTCTGGAATACCGGTAAAATAAATTTCACAACCACAATATTTGCTGGAAGGGTTCTGGAACACTAAAAGCCATCATTTCTTTCTCTGCTCATCAAGGTATGAATCTCATTCTATTGTGCATTAGGATGGGAAAATGCGCTTTCTAATCATAATGCACTGTGGCAGGACAACATTGTATAGCCTCAAACTCCAGATGTTTGGTTATAATATCTATCCTCTCTAGCATAATCACTAGTCAGGAATTACAAAGGTTACACATCATCATTATCTGGGAATGGATGGTTAGAAAAGATTGTGGCAGTTTCCAAAAACATACAAATAAGTCAATTACAAAATGAACTATAGATACAGACATATTTTAAGCATTAGTATCAAGTTATGTATAATTATTTAATCAATTACTGTTTGGGACATAAGCTAACTCCTTAAACTGACTGGGAGAGTGGACATTTGTTGAATTACAGTCAAAGAATGGGACCAGAGTAACTGGAGAGAGTTAACTTCTGAAAATTACAATAAACCTTCAATTGACTGGACTGTGAATGTAAACAGTGCCTGTTAAAGCAGAATGTCTGTTAAATCCAAACAGAATTTTACATATATACAGATACCTACAGTGAACAGATTTTGATCTCCGTGTCTGAAGCCCACTTAAGTAAGGTCCATTAAAACAAGGGTTTATGTAATAATTACATGTGAAATAAAAGAGAGATAGTGAGGCACTTTTCTTTGTAAAAAAAAAAGGCTTTATAGAAGGCTGAGTTGTACTAAAAAAAAAGGCAAGTAGAACAAATTTAATTTCGTGGAACAAACTACAGAAGCTAAACAAACCACAATTGAGTAAAAAAAAAAAACAACCCTGCTTTTAAAAGATCTCCAAAAGCAAGAATAGCGATCTTTTTTGCAGACTCACCATGGCATCCATGAAAGGAAAAGCTGCAAGATAAAGGAAGGCCTTGCGTGTTTTACTTCCCACAGAATCATCAACATGATGCAACTTGTTAATGATGTAATATCCCAGATCACTGTATGCTGCAGAATAATAATAATAATAGTAGCAACAGGAATACTACTGAATAACAATAATAAGTAGCAATAGCAGTGATATTCAACAGTTCAGTATTTTAGGATAAAAAAAAATTACAGGAGTTTTTTCCACTGGAAATGCTGATAGTTTTTATGGACAAAACTTCATTGCTTAATAGGTTGCCAAAGTTTATTAAAATAGAGTCCCCCCCCCCCAAAAAAGGGAGCAGCAGTTTTTTCTTCCAGGAATTGCAAATGACTGAAGGAAAATGAGAGTTGAATGAAGTAGTTTTATGCTCTTTCTTTAGTACAATTGCGTATTATACTATAAAGGCTCTTAATTAAAAGCAAATAAAATATTATCACAGGTGATTATTTAGAAACACTGTACTAAGGATACACAAGCAGCTTAGTTAAGCCAATTACTTTAAATACACTAGCTGCTACCAGATAAATCAGAGTAAACCTATTTTGATTCCTAGAAGATGTATTTACTCATGGTAAGACACTGGATACATTTATTGCTTGGAATCTTTTTTTCTACCATCCCTCTATCTAGTTTTCCCATCAATTCTGTCTCAAAATGAGTTACCATTGTAACTTTCCGTAACTGTTCAGTCCTCACTCCTAATTCAGGATGCTAGTCAGCTGATGTGTCTTCTTCACTTATTTTTACTCAGCTCATTCACTCTTCTCCCTATCTCTTCTCATCCATCTTGTCTTCCACAGTTGCTGAAGGATAATATTGTCCTATCTTAGTTCCCTAATTGTCCTCTTGGGAGCTAAGGCAAATATTTTATGATATCAAAACAGGACTGAAATATATACATAAGATTTAGTGAATGGGTCCCCGATCCCCCGCCTGCTGGGAACGGGCCACACAAGGGGCGGGCAAGTTATGAAGCTTCATTTGCACCTGTGCAGGATCTAGATTATACATGTGAAATCATCCCCCCATTGCCGCCACTACTGCTGGTCCATGGAGCCAGAAAGGTTGGGGATTGCTGATTTAATGGATAAGCTGCATAACTGTAATTTTTCAAAAAGCTGTTATCCTCTAAGCCAGTGGTCTCCAACTTTTTTTGCTCCAGGGATTGGTTTTGTGGAAGATTTTTTTCCCACAGACTGGGGGGGGGGATGGTTTCAGTTTTGCTCACTTGCCCACCACTCACCTGCAGCTGTGTGGTCCAGTTCCTAACAGGCCATGGATCGGTACTGGGGATTGGGGACCACTGGTCTAAGCTATTAGTGTTCTTAAAAGCATTTTGTTATTCTTCTAAGTAACATACTTATGAAACCAAAAGTGATTCAGGGTTAAGTCAGAAAATTACATTGAATCCAGGGGACCAATTTTCTCTGCTTTTAATATTCAAAATATTAGTTGCTTTCAAAGATCTTATCAAGGAACTGAGTACTGCATTTATACTGACAAATATCCCCACATGTTTCCGATTACATTCTCTAACCAACTGTTGGCATTTACAGTTTTGAAAAACAATGATTTCATACTAGCATGAGGAAAGCTACCGTGTTTCCCCTAAAGCAAGACAGGGTCACACTTTCTTTTTATCCCCAAAAGCCCCACTATGTCTTACTTTCGGGGTACGGCTTATATAGCATGGATGCTCGGTTTTATCTTTTATGTTTAATTGTTGATGTTTTAGTTAGTTTTGTTTTTAATTTCTTAAACCTGTAAGTGACCTTGAGGTTTTGCCTTACCTTAAAAGGGAGTCTAAAATGGTTTCAGATGAATAAATGCTATTGCAAAATGTGCACAAAAAAAGAGAGTATCTGCTGAGTATCATATCCTCTATGATACTTAGCAGTATCAATGCTGAATACTGGAGCCCCTTCATTTCAATTGTTTAATGCCCATTTTTTTGCACTCCATCTGTATCTCTTCTGACTTCCGTTTACCCATACATGAACTATTATTACAAAATAAAGATTACAATAGACTGTGGAAATAGAAAAACCCATTGCTGTAAGAATTTTAGTTAGTGCTTACTCTATGCCAAAATATCACTAAGCTTTTTAATACTTCTACTTCAATATTGTTTGAATAACCAGTCAGAAATAAGGGTTAAGAACAAATGTGGAACCCAAATAAGATATATTTTGTTATTGGTGACAACATGAGGATGTCTTCTGCTAAGAGACCTGGCATTGATCAAAATCTAGAGCAGCGGTTCTCAACCTATTTCAGGTTGCGACCCTGGCCTGCACTGCGCATGCGTGGCGCGGCGGCCCACATCGCGCATGCGCGGCATGACGGCTGGCATTACGCATGTGCGGCGGCCCGCATCGTGCATGTGTGGCATGCCCGCGACGGCCCGTGTCACGCATGCGTGGTGCGACGACCCGCATCGCGCATGCGCGGCACGCACGGCGGCCCGCATCGCGCATGCGCGGCACGCACGGTAGCCCGAATCACGCATGCGCGGCGCGCACGGTCGCCCTCGTCGTGCATACGCGGCACGCACGACGGCCTGCATCATGCATGCGCGGCACACAGGGCAGCCTGCATCGTGCATGCGCGGTGCTGCCCTCTGCGCCGGCCAAGGGGAAAAGGGGGAAAAATGGCGGACTGCGGTGTTTGGCGACCCCCGTGAAATGGTCGCTTGACCCCATTTGGGGTCGCGACCCATAGGTTGAGAACCGCTGATCTAGAGGGTAAGGGAGGGAAGTTCTAGCTCTGGCAAAATTATAATGGACAAATTCCTAAAAAAATTGAATGAATACAAAAGAAGTTATTTGTCAGCCAATCGTTTGAGAAGAGATGCTATTTCAATAACAACTGTAAAGCAAACTTACCTATCAAGGTATGAAACACTGCAGCCACCGCACCAGCTACAACCATGCACAAAACTGCTTTGGTTCTGTCTCTTTTACTGTTGACAAAAACCAAACCCACATTTTTGAAATCACTCATCGGTCCAGTGAAAAACTTCATGAGGGAGTATGCCAAGCCATAGCTGGCTAGCATTTCCACAGCATCTTCCTTAACAGCTGCAATTCCTCTATTCAAGGCCTAAAAAGAAACAAGAAAATAGAAAGGAAGAGAAAGTAACATGAGCAATATGTTATTAAATATGTTTACTAATTTTTAATCAAATAAAGTAAAAAAGACATATGCATTATTTTGCATAGCTCAGAAAAGAGACTGTTTCCACATAATATTTTTGTGCAACTCTATTTCTTTATTCATGAAATTTAAAAATGAGCCCCAAAATCACTATCTTCCATTTGTAGCCCTCCTTTTTCTTACCACAGAAATCAGTAATATGGAGTCCATAGGTGGCATAGCACCTGTTGTTCTAAAAAGATACACCATAAAATTCAGTCACATGAATCTCACATGGAACCTCATGAACTTTCAGAGTTCTCACATGAGATCTTAGAAGCTTTACTTTGGCAGGCAGGTTGAATACACTATAACATGATAGCACCCAAGGCCTGACAAAACCGTTAATCAAAAGTATAAACCATTCATTTAAGAGGAAATAACACAACAACAGGTACATATGAACATAAGGTCTATGAACTATGAACCTAGTAAGACGTATCCTTGTATGTTGTACCTATACCTGGTGCGAGGCTTGGTTTGCACTGTTTTAACTTCTGAAATTAAGACAGTTATATATACAGACAATGAGAGATGTGACCTTGATGCAAATATGCAAGGAACTGTTACATAAGCAAAGCAGGTTGATGCATTCTTTAATCTTACGAAACAAGGTAACATTTGGAAAAGCACTTCAGGTAAACACCTCCCTGAATCAGTGGAATATAAGAAGAAGAGATACAGCACAGTCGGTCTTGCAGAAAATGTTAAAATAGCCTATCTCAAGAAAGTGTAGTTCTAATTTCCTTCTGGAGTTATTTTCTGCTCTGATCTACTTACAGAGACTGACATTATGTGAGATTTTAATTGCAAAAATTGTTATTGATCTATTTCTATATTGTATTTATTTATTTATTTATTTATTTATTTATTTAATTATATTTTTATGCCACTCCTCTCCAAAGGACTCGGAGTGGCTAACAACATAAACAAAACAAACATCTCAGCATTTAAAAAGAAAAAAAAACCTAAAACCAAATCTACAAAACATTTAAAAAGACCACCCAAACACATTCATCATTCACACACAATCACAGTCATCCCCAGGCCTGCCGGCATAAATAAGTTTTTAAATTCTTCCGGAAGGCCGGGAGAGTGGGGGAAACGCGGACTTCAGTGGGCAGTTGGTTCCAGAGGGTGGGCGCCACAACAGAGAAGGCCCTCCCCCTAGGACCCGCCAGACGGCATTGTTTCGCTGACGGGACCCAGAGGAGGCTGACCCTGTGCGCTCTCACCGGTCGAAGGGAAGTATGTGGCAGAAGACGGTCCCGTAAGTATCCTGGTCCCGTGCCATAAAGGACTTTATAGGTAATAACCAACACTTTGAATTGCGCTCGGAGACCGATAGGCAATCAATGCAGCATGCGGAGGATTGACGAAATGTGGGCACAACGTGGAAGGCCCACAATTGCTCTCGCATAATCATAATTATGATTATGAACAGATCAATTTCTTGGTCAAACATTGTTCAGCTAATTTGATTTTCCTTTCCCCCAAAAGGAAATATATCAACATATAAAATGAGCAAAACTAACCTATTCATAGAAATAAGTTAAATTTTTCCTGCTCTGAACTGTTTGTGAAAAATGAATGTACATCGACTAAGCTTTCTATATTAAGCATATATATTAAGCAAACTTCTTTTGCATGCCAGTTCCCAAGTTTCAATAGTGAAAATACATTAATATTGCTTTATTCCATTTCATGCACATGATCTTAAAAAACAAAATATAAACCATTCAGTTCTGCTAAGACATAGAGGCTGCAAAATGTATCCTTTTATTCACAAGTGCGCTGTTTGTTCCCACCCACATAAAAATGTTTTTTTTTCTTCTGTCTTGCCTGCTTTAAAACAAAATCACTGGGTTCACCGGGGAGCATTTATCTCCCTTCTATTGTCTATTTGTGTGCTGAATTTTGTCTGTCTGAGTTTTAGGATAAAAAGATTTAAAGACCATTTCACTGTTCCATGTACTAAAATGCTCTTGATGTTCCTTTGTACATCTATATATACTGTACCTACATTTGAGCAGTACAGTCTTTTCCATCCTTCCATAAATATGATTCAGTGTCAAAGTGCATAGAAAGAAAGTGATTTTATTACTAGCAAGCTGGCAGCCTGACACTATTCATCTGACATAATACTCTTGGTCTCTGATTACCCAGATAAAAGAATGATTTAAGAACAGGATTTAGAGCATCAAAGCACACAGAGAAAATGACTGACTCTTCACATAGTATTTTGCAAGCAGCTGCAGGAGAAGAGTCATACTGTAGCATGGTAGAGAGGTGGGGAACTCATGATGCAATGGAAGTAAATAATAAGTGTTAATTTGGCTATGACTCTACAATGACCGCAGAAGCCTTCATGTAGAAAGTGTTCCTTTCACCTCTGGCTGCCCTGAGCTTCAAAACATTAGTTTCAAAGAGCAAACCTTTATCAAGAATGTATTTCCAAAGGAAGGGAAGATTATTACTTGATGATGTTCTGGGGCATTTAGGGATGAGAACTGCTTAACGGGGCAAGGTGGAGTAAATTATGAGGTACATAATCCTCCTCCCCAACTTAAGGTAGATTAAGCAACCCGTACTTGGATAATTCGATTCACTTCAGAAGTTTAAGTCATAGAGAATAAGCACTTTTTCAATTCAGCACAAAATTAAACTTCTGAAATTCATTGCTACAAAATTTGGAGATAGGTCATAAGCTTAAACACCTATATAAATTCGTGGTGAGTATAGGTTTCAGAAGGTAAATTAACCACAACAGCTAAATGGAATCTCTGTGTTCATAGACAGCAATGACTAAATACTAGAATATAAAGCAGCGGTTCTCAACCTTTTCCGGGCCGCGCCCCCGACCTGTGCCACGCATGTGCGGCGTACCCCCGACCTGCACCACGCATGCACAGCGCGATGGCCTGCACAGCCCATGGGCGGCGCAACGGCCCGCATCGCGCATGCGCGACGCCCGCATCACGCATGCGTGGCGCGACGGCCCGCATCGCGCATGCGCAGTGCTACCCCCTGCGCCGGCCAAGGGGAAAAGGGAAAAAAATGGCGGACTGCGTTGTTTGGCGACCACCATGAAATGGTCGTTCGACCCTAAATGGGGTCGCGACCCACAGGTTGAGAACCGCTGATATAAAGCATGTCAACAAAGTGAATATTTGTATATATAAACATCAGAAACTGAGCAGGACATATTTTTAGTACCTGATTCATGAGGCATAAATAAAAAAATAAATTTTTTTGATTTTGACTTAGAACAATTACAGTGGGGCAAAAAGGTATTGAGGCAGCCACCAATTGTGCAAGTTCTTCCACTTAAAAAGATGAGAGAGGCCTGTAATTGTCATCATAGGTAGACCGCAACTATGAGAGACAAAATGAGAAAACAAATCCAGACAATCACATTGTCTGATTTGGAAAGAATTTATTTGCAAATTATGATGGAAAATAAGTATGTGGTCAATAGCAAAAGTTCATCTCAATACTTTGTTATATATCCTTTGTTGGCAATGACAGAGGTCAAACGTTTTCTGTAAGTCTTCACAAGGTTGGCACACACTGTTGCTGGTAGGTTGGTCCATTCCTCCATGCACATCTCCTCTAGAGCAGTGATGTTTTGGGGCTGTCGCTGGGCAACACGGACTTTCAACTCCCTCCAAAGGTTTTCTATGGGGTTGAGATCTGGAGACTGGCTAGGCCACTCCAGGATCTTGACATGCTTCTTACGAAGCCACTCCTTCGTTGCCTGGGCGGTGTGTTTGGGATCATTGTCATGCTGAAAAACCCAGCCACGTTTCATCTTCAATGCCCTTGCTAATGAAAGGAGGTTTGCACTCAAAATCTCACGATACATGGCCCCATTCATTCTTTCCTGTACACGGATCAGTCGTCCTGGTCCCTTTGCAGAGAAACAGCTCCAAAGCATGATGTTGCCACCCCCATGCTTCACAGTAGGTATGGTGTTCTTTGGCTGCAACTCAGCATTCTCTCTCCTCCAAACACGACGAGTTGTGTTTCTACCAAACAGTTCTACTTTGGTTTCATCTGACCATATGACATTCTCTCAATCCTCTTCTGGATCATCCAAATGCTCTCTAGCAAACTTCAGACGGGCCCGGACATGTACTGGCTTAAACAGGGGGACACGTCTGGCACTGCAGGATCTGGGTCCCTGGCGGCGTAGTGTGTTACTGATGGTTGCCTTTGTTACATTGGTCCCAGCTCTCTGCAGGTCATTCACTAGGTCCCCCCGTGTGGTTCTGGGATTTTTGCTCACCGTTCTTGTGATCATGTTGACACCATGGGGTGAGATCTTGCGTGGAGCCCCAAATCTAGGGAGATTATCAGTGGTCTTTCTAATTATTGCTCCCACCGTTGATTTCTTCACACCAAGCTGCTTGCCTATTGCAGATTCAGTCTTCCCAGCCTGGTGCAGGTCTACAATTTTGTTTCTGGTGTCCTTCGATATCTCTTTGGTCTTCACCATAGTGGAGTTTGGAGTGTGACTGTTTGAGATTGTGGACAGGTGTCTTTTATACTGATAACAAGTTCAAACAGGTGCCATTAATACAGGTAATGAGTGGAGGACAAAGGAACCTCTTAAAGAAGAAGTTACAGGTCTGTGAGAGCCAGAAATCTTGCTTGTTTGTAGGTGACCACATACTTATTTTCCACCATAATTTGCAAATAAATTCTTTCCAAATCAGACAATGTGATTGTCTGGATTTGTTTTCTCATTTTGTTTCTCATAGGTGAGGTCTACCTATGATGACAATTACAGGCCTCTCTCATCTTTTTAAGCGGGAGAACTTGCACAATTGGTGGCTGACTCAATACTTTTTTGCTCCACTGTATAAATGACTGGCCAGGAATCATATTGTAGAGCTATATGGCACCTTGACCTTGTGTGGCTGTGTATTTCTTGTAGGTCTTTGCTAATCATTCATCATGAGATAATGTCTCAGCTCAGTTGTTCCACTAAGAAGGAATAGTTCACTGGAGAAATTATGGAAGGTCTGACACTGCAATGATGCCATGCAAAAGTTGGTTTTCCAGTGGGTGGCTACTAAAATAAATCTAACCCGAATGTTGGTTGCTCAGTTTAATTTTAACTACCTCCAGACAAACCAAATGTTTTGACTGACCAGTTCAGCATTTCCTTTTTTAAAGCCAAAGAGAAAGAGCTAATAAATCAAATATGTCAAATGTTCACTAGTATAGTCCCTAGAAAATCAGTTTTTCCCCAAACACTGGAAAGCTGAGTTAGTTCCTCGACCTCATCCAGATTAAACTTGGACGATTCATGTCACTCCACATAATGTAGCTGTTCAAATCCCTGTCTAAACATTTATTTATGTGCCCAACACAGATCTCTCTTTGGGAAAAGATTATTCCTCTTTAAGACTCAAACAAATTTTGGAGTCTTACGAAGAACATAGACTTCATGAAAACAAGAAAAGAACTCTTATGATTAATAGACATTTTACTCAAATACAGATACTGCAAGATAATTTAGATCACACCAATAATATTACTTCAATCACAGAGTATACAACAAAAATAATAAAGCTTTATGAAAACAAAAACAACACCTGAGGAAATCTTTGTAATTCTTACTCTTTACTACACATGGATAAAGTATTCTTGCAATGAGGAAACTGATTTTTATTAATTTACAGTGATTTATATAGCTTAATATAATCACTACCAAATGTACTTTTGGGGGAAAAGTGAGCTATACCTGTATTTGTTTTCTATTTCCTTCCAAACTAATTAGATAGATAGCTGTTGTCCTTATCAGTCCTAAGACCAATTTAAAATTGTAATCGATTGGCATCTACAGTAAAGTTTTATGACTTTCAGTCCATAATATATACCCATCAGCAATATAGAATCTCATCTTGCTCCTTGGCTGTTAAAAGCAATCAGAAAAAATCTTTTTCTAACCATTATCTGTAAACAAGTCAAAGTAGGTTGTTGTAATCCTTCCCAAATGTGTGGGGGTGAACCTTAATTTAAAAATGGCATCTCGAGGCAATCCATCTTAAAATGCAGGATCAGGAAATCAATAATAGCCCACAAAGGAGGGCCACCCAAGAAGTTAATAAGTGTTAGGCTACAAAAGGCAATACTTGGTTTGCTACTGCTAGTGAGACATGATGGAAAGATGGGTAGTTAGTTGATGGGAATCAAAAACTTAAATTTTGTGAAACCTCAGAGAGACTGGAAAATTGTTCATGTCATAATGCTTTATTTTGCTGAGCCAAGAGCAGCTCTCAATATGAAATGTTCATATCTGCTGATAATGAGAATATTAAGGTAAGAAGCCGAGACAATATTAGGTGGGCCTGGGAAAGAACACAATAGCGGTCTAGAAAGATGGAAAAATTGCTGCCAAAATAACAGAAAAACAATTAAAGAGGTAATGATGGCATTTCCCATACAAAAACTAATCTGTATATGTCTCAGTGTTAAATGTTTTGTAGTTAAAAAATAAATGTAGAAAAAAAATAAGAAAGGAAGGAAGATAAAGAAAAAGGTGTTCAAATAATGGAGTGGAAACACACACATACCAAAAAAAGAAACTTAAAAAGCAACTTCCCATCTTCTTTACAGAAGTTGTAGACATATTTGATATTTTTTTCTGCCTTGAAAATCACATGTACCTTCTTCCCAGATATCTATTTTCAGCAAAAAATCCTTGGAGGGCTTCCAGTCTTTAACAAAAGTGGTTTTTGTTCCTTCCCTAACAAAAAGTCATTTCTTAAATGTATTTTATAACTTTTACAGATAATCCTTGACTTACAACCACAATTGAGCCCAAAGTTTCTGTTGCTCATTTGTTAAATGAATTTTGCCCCATTTTACAACCTTTTATGCCACAGTTGTTAAATGAATCACTGCAGTTATTAAATTAGTAACACAGTTGTTAAGTGAATCTGGCTTCCCCATTAACTTGATCACTAAAAGGTGATCACATGATCCGGTGACACTGCAACCATCATAAATATGAGTCAGTTGCCAAGCATCTTAATTTTGATCATGTGATCAAAATGGCCGTGTGAAAAGCGGTCATCAGTCACTTTTTTCAGTGCCGTTGTAACTCTGAATGGTCACTAAATGAACTGTTGTAAGTCAAGGATTACCTTTATATAACAGGTTTTTCAAATTATATTTAACATAAATTCTATCAAATGTATATAAATTTTATTAAATATATTTATTATATAAGCATTTATTTTAAAAATAAAAATAGTTTTAAAATAAATGGTGGATCCCAGATTAGGTATTGCAAAATCATTTGATGACATAGATTATTGTCTGGGAAGTGTACCAGACAGGCAACCAGCCAGTCAAGGAGAGTTTGCTGCCAGGAAGAATCAAGGTGGCAAACATCTTTGTCCTCATAGCCAAAAATAGCATATGATCCCAATGCAATGAGTAAGTCTTTTCAACTCAAGTAGTTTAATGAGGAAGCACTACTGACTGTTTATTTGAGAAAGTCTGCTGCTGAGATAGATATCTTATGTATCTGCTGGGAAATCTCAAGTGGAAGAATCTTAATCCCTCAGGATGGAAAACTTTACAAAATGTCAAAAGTCCATTAGGGGTTGAGGAACTGTAGTACGATATTTTTCGACTGCTGTGCATTGTAGTTATAATTTGTCAAACTCCCTGCTTTGGAACATGTACACATCTACATAAATATATAAGAATAATTGTCCATTTAGTACAAAATGTTGGTCTATTTGTGCAGCAGTGTAGCCTGCTCAGTTGTGACTTTCTCAGGTTGCAGGAAGAGATACTTCCCACAGTCTGCTATGCAACCCTAACTCTTAATTGCAGATGCAGGAACTGAACCAAGTGAAACAATTCAAGTTTACGTTTCATGTTATCCTAAGACAGACTTGCTACAGTGGTATTTGATGTCCCCAGTAATATTGTCTGATTCGTGACAGAATACAAACAAACATTTACTTTTTTCCTGGAAAAGCCAAGACATTCAAGAACCTTCAAGAAAGCACATCTCAGTAAACATGGAATGGTTATCTGTGAAATAGTTTGGTTTAAAACCAAAAGAAAAAGTATAGAAGACTACTGAGTCTCAGAGGATAGGTGTGATGCCTCCCTGATTTTTTGTCTTCAAGGTGTTATCCCAATATACACATCAGATTATTCAACATTCTGTAAGTTCAGTAAACTCAGGGTTGCTATATCTTCGCTTAGAATTCACCAGCTGTTACTCACCCTCGTTAAAAGGAAACTCAATATTTAAAACAACTTTCATTAATTAATTAATCAATTTCCATGGCTGCCCATCTCAATCAATGACACTAGGCACTTACAATTCAAAAAAACATATTAGTTAAAAATATTTAAAAAAACATTTTAAAATAATAAAAATAGTAAAACCAATAAGAACTCTAAAAACATCCAAATTAAATGTACAACTTGGCCAGTTAGCAATGCAGCCAGGAAATGAGGTCCTTGACACATTCAGTCTCCCATGCTCGTGAACCTAGCCAAAGGCTAAGAGGGTTGGGGCCATTGTGATCTCTGAAGGGAGGATGTTTCATGGAGCAGAAGCCACTGTGGAAAATGCTCATTTTTTTAGTTGACCGGATCTACAACATGATCATTCTGCTCGACCTGGTTGAACAAGTAGAGACTTTTTAAAAAAGGTGATGCACTTTGGGAGTTTCTCAGAAGTAGGTGGAACACTAATGTTCAGAAATGAGAATTCCAGATGATGGTATTCAAGCTGAATAACGATCATATGCATCCATATAGAGTCGTAGCCAATTTGACCTTTGAACAATGTTTATTCACAAATCACTTTGAAGTTTTCACACGTCCTTTCAAAATGTGGTATCTTTGGCTATATTGGCTAGGAATTCTGGAAGATGCAATTGCATCAGAGAGCCTCGGTGTGTGAAGTCTGCACTATTGTGAAGAAACAAGAGGTCTTAAGTTTCATTTCATTCCTTATTACCACCTCACACATTGTCGTTGCTATCTTTGGAACTGTAGAGAAAACTCTTACTTGAACTATGGCTATTTTAACTGTCCTCATCTCCAGGATCATGAGCATCCATGTCACAGTTAAAACCATTATAACAAAATGACCTTTCTTATGAAAGGACAACGTTTGCCATCAGAATTTTTATAATACATTGTTTTTTTAAACACTATATTTGAGAACTCTGACAGCCTTGGCTAGTCCAGTATGAAATCATGTCCTGTGTTTCTAAAGCCATTTTTATCCAACATGATCATTCTGTATATTTTTTCTAGTAGATGTCTCAAGGTCGTTAAAGCTCCAGACCGTTACTGAACTGTCAAAAACTTTTTTTTACTGAGGACATTACACCCACAGACTAGGCTGTGGTTGTTATGAAGATCAACATGTTAAATGAAGTCTCAAGTAGATACAACATGTACCTTACAACCTTGTTACTTGATGCATGTCATCAGGATTATCAACCAGAATTCCAAGAAGCAGAACGGTAAATTATACTATAGCGCTTCCTTAATGGTGAATCTGCCAACTATCATTTAAATATTTATTGTATCAATTTTTAATGTAATAGAAAATACAAAGAAAAAAATATTTAAGTTTATATAAAACCAAAAGAATAAAAAAGGAAGGAAGGAAGGAAGGAAGGAAGGAAGGAAGGAAGGAAGGAAGGAAGGAAGGAAGGAAGGAAGGAAGGAAGGAAGGAAGGAAGGAAGGAAACAGCATATATTCATATAGACATATTTATAGAAGAACATTGGTGACTGGGGCCATATTTCTTTATAATCACCCATTTCTAACCCAAATGTTCTAACCCAATGGTGGCGAACCTTTTAGAGACCGAGTGCCCAAACTGCAACCCAAAATCCACTTATGTATCGTCAGGTACAAGGTGGGCGTGGCCCATTGGGTGGCCGTGGCTGTGGTGGGTGGTAATGGCAGATTGGGTGGGATTAAAAAGTTCAATCAATCAATTCCAACTTTGAGAGATCTTTTTTTTTCCCACGTGAAGTTGAAGTTGATTGATTGATTGAACCTTTTTTTTTTTTGCACACGGTGGCGAAGCCTAAAGCAAAAAGGTTTTATAAAACCCAGCTGAAGGCCTAGGACTGGGGCGAGGGCGCGTGTGCCCAGAGAGGGCTCTGCGTGCCACCTGTGGCACACATGCCATAGGTTCGTCATCACGGTTCTAACCTAACTTCAATAAAGTAATTCAATTGTTGGTAACAGCATTTCTGCAGATGGGACTACACACACACACTATGTGTGTGTGTGTGTGTGTGTGTGTGTGTATAACCACAATTGAGCCCAAACTTTATGTTGCTAAATGGGACATTTGTTAAGTGAGTTTTGCCCCATTTTACAACTTTTTTCACCACATTTGTTAAATGAATCACTACAGTTCTTAAATTAGTTATACAGTTGTTAAGTGAATCTGGTTTCAATGAAAGGCCATGAAGGGTACAGAAGCAAAAGAAACTTAAGAACAAAATCTAACACTTAGAATGTCATAGATTTTTCTGGGAAGATTCTACACACCAGATTGCTCTATCAACCAACTGGAGAAGAGGCATAGTTTAGCCATACAAGCATGTGGTTTCCACTCAATAAGACAGACCAATGTATCTCCAAAAAAGGCTGAGAAAGACTCTTACCCAAAATCCAGAAGAGTTTCTGGACCTTGGCTCTAATTAAGCCAAGTCAATATGGTTAATAGACAAGTATTATTGAAATTATACATATCTGCTGTAAGTTACCTAATTGTGTTAGATAGACCAATTGGCTGGTCTAGAAGAACAGAATTTCCTATGTTCCCATCCTTACCCTATGTGATTATGTCAGTGTTGTGTGGTAACAGCAAATGTCCATTCCCATGCTTATAATATGAAAAGCATCTCACCCAATATATAGGAAAGGAAAAGAAGCCCCAATTTTTACTAGATTTAAAAAATTAGCTACTATATTATGAATGAAAGTTTTATATTTTATTTTAATATTTGTGCTCTAAATTGCCAGTGTCAAAAAAGACTGTGAACCCCCCCAAACCCATTAAGATTATTTCACAAAAACGTGGTTATTTCCTTCATGCGTATATTCACTGCAGTCAATGCAATATTAAAAAGCAAAAATTAGTAATGTGAACAATTTACTGATGCTGTAAATTCTGAAATCAATGTTCCTCTTTCTGAAGCAACTTAAAAAAATACAAAATTAAAAGATAAACAGAAATAGAAAATTAGCAAAAAAAAGGTTCAGAAAAGAATAAAAATGCAATAAGGAAAAAAGTAAAAAAGAGAAAAAAAGTACTGGTTTTCTTTGGTACAAATAATCAGCACACGAAACCACACCCCCTCCGGTCCACGGAAAAACCTCTCTTCACATAACCGGTCCCTGATGCCCAAAAAGTTGGGAACCTCTGACCTAAAGTAACTCTAGGGAAGTAACTCTAGGGAATGGAAACAGATCCAAAACATCAACAGTTTGTTCCCCATCTTGTGAACAGAAGATGTTTTCTGCTATTGGATACAGCCTGTATGTCTCCATGTCCTTTTCTCCCATCCCTCTTGTTCAATTGTGTCTGATTCTCTAGGGACTGCCTGGACAAGTCCCTGTAGTTTCTTGGCAAAGTTTTTTCAGAAGTGATTTGCCATTGCCTCCTTCCTAGAACTGAGAAAAAGTGATTAAGTCAAAGTCACCACCCAGCTGACTTTGTGACTAAGGCAGAACTAGAACTCATGGTCTCTCAGTTTTAGCCTGATTCCTTAATTACTATACAAAACTGCTCTCTCTCTATGTCCTATATATCCGGGGGTGGGGGGGATTATTGCACCATAGCTAAGAAAACAGCCAAATCTCATTTCAAAATCCTACATAGAACGGAATGGTCCTCCAGACATCATATTTTGATGTAACGGTTATCTTGAAAGAGGAAACCAGTGTTTGCAACATACAGGTTTAATCTCTTCTAGCAATCTAATTCCATATACCAAACAGGAAATTAAACTTCCCTTTAAATATTCTGTATTGCTGAAGGATGTAACGTGACTGGAATGACAACTGCCACCACTGTCATCTTTTCATTTACTGATAACTGTGACTGCGATGGAAATGAATCTATTTAGTTTTGTACTAGTGTGACCTGCATCTAGTCCAGGCTGTGGGCATTGTGAGGACTACACCACTCTTTCCCCACAGCATTAATTGAGGAAGAGTCTTTTTAACCATTATCCTTTGTAGAAGGGAGGAAGAATGTGAACAAAGAATCACAAAACAACATGGTCAATTTGATTATAGAAAAGAACTGATAATTCTCTGAAGCATTTTTAAGAAGATACTCTATTTGAACATTTATCAAAGCTTCATACTTCCCTATTTAAATTAGCCTAGCATTGGGAAGGGCTCTATGGTGAACTTAATTGTTCCTGTAATACATGAATAAGGATTGCTATTTTTCCTTCCCTGCCTAACTGGCTCCTGTCCTTGACTTATTTCCATCTGATTTTGTTCTCTCTTTCTTTTCCTTCCCATTATAGTTCTCCCAATTCTTACTTACCTTCACCCTGCTTCTCTCCCTTTTATTCTTTTACAATTCTCCTGCAAGAAAGGACGTGAATGTGTCAGTGTAATATTGAAGTGGAAACAATTTGGTAAGGCTGGTATAGGTGCATACCCACACAAATACATGTAACACATTCACAGAATGCATAACATGTTCCGAGGAGAATCTTCAGAATATTTTCAATTGGAGCTGGCAAGCCTATTTTGATAAGATGAGCAAACTGGACACCGCACAGAAAATTTTGTGTGTATTCTGTGTATCCTCTTAGAAGAATACACACAAAATTTTCTGTGCAGTGTCCAGTTTGCTCATCTTAAATTCAGGGACATCTTTCTTCCTAATTATAGTACTTCTATTTTAATCTGCCATCTAATAAGCATCATTAACTCCCCTATCGAAAAGCATATGTTATAACACAAAGGCATTTTAACAACTATAAACATAGTATGCTGTCTTGGCTGCCTACTTTTTTGCCAGTTTGTACTAAAAACAGTAAAAAGTACTACTGTAGGAATATTCATCTCTTTAAAGACAGTTGCAATAAGCGTTCACCTGAAGCAATGAATACCATCTCTTCACAATGAACTATCTATCACTGTTAAAGTCAATATTAATTTATATATTTGCCATCCAGATGGCAACAACTAACTGGTTATGGTTGATTTCAAGAAAGCTAGGCAAGATCAGTCCTACTTAGTACTTTGACAGGAGACTGCTTGGAAATCCCAGATCTGTCAGTAAACTGAGATGTCTAAAAATGTTCTGGAAGAAGGCAATAATAAACTATTTCCATATTGCTGCCAATAAAGTATATTGTTGCTTATTAAAGTTACTAGGTGTTGAGCTTGAGCTGAAGTGTATTATCGTAAGGTTATCTTCCTTTTCTCAATTTAACCTACCATCATCAAGCTTCATTGGCTGATGTCCTGAAAGCAGAATAGAGCTTTAAGATCAGTATAAGAAGCAGCAAGTGTCAACTTTGTAGTTCTCAAAAAGAAATTGACAGTCTCTTTCATAATTTAATAATGTGGCATGCCAAAGTAAAGAATACAAATGTACAGTTTACGTCAGTATGAAGCTTTTATAGTTTAACCTAAACACCTTGAGTGACCTGTGCATCAAAGTCTCTGATGCCAAGCAGTGATTCATTTTTGTGTCTTTTTTACTCACTGTTGAATACATCAAGCTTGCTTGCTAGAAAAAAACAGTGTAATAAAAGGATGGTATATTATTTCTAGAGCCTTTTAATCAATAACTGTATATCAGCATTACTGATGAAAAGTCTCATTTAAACATTGCACAAAGGCATTTTATAATTAAAATTAAACTGGAAACTATATTCTTCCCCCCTCCTCCACATAGAGACATTAAGAGTTCAATGACCTTGGCCAATAAGTCTACGGTTAGGTTCATGATGTGGTTTTTGTGTGCTTTTGACTTGCTTTGTTATGTGATCCCAGCTATTGCTGTTTCTAGATATGATTTATGACTACATGTAATGTGAAACTATCATAGTTTATTGAATAAACTATAGTTAAAAGCAATGGTTCAAATCATGTGTAACTTCGGATAATATTTTTGATTTTTTATAATGCAATTTTGATTATAACTCAAATATTACTCTTTTTAAAAATTAAGAGAATACAGTTAATTTATACAGCTGTATACTATAAAATAATTTCATGTATATAAGGTTACATAATTAGCCATCTATAAAAATGATTTTTTTTCTGAACAGACATTCTGTTTTTCTGGCAGAGTAATGCCTCAGAATAGTACAATACAGTTTTCTCCTCTTACTCTGCCTCCAGTAATAAAAAAAAATGAACACTTTTTCTATGCTATCCTCAACCCCCCCAACAGGATAGAAAACTTTAGAAATTGAAGGGATTTAAGCTAAGCTTCACGTTGTGGCCACAAACTTTTCCTTTAGATAGCAATATGGGTCATAAGTATTTATATAATCTTTCTTTTAACCATTATAATTCATTCTACAAAACATTTATTATAGTCAATGCTGCTCAATGTGTAGGGTTTGCTTAATGATATTGCTTTAAAACTTCCTCTCTAATTGGTGGGTTTGGACCTTCTATAGTTGCCTTTCAAAATGAAAACAGCATCTGACATGTTATTGAGTGGCAGCTGAGTCTCCTTCAGACTAGCCCCACTTGTAATCTCCAAAAGGCAGGCAGGCTCCCAGCCATGCATAGCAAAGTCAATAAACCATCTATCTTCTTAAATAGGGCAACAAAAACAAGAAGGCCGTTTAGCCTCTGATCCTCATGCTAGCCTGATCTATTATGCTGAAAGGGAAAGAAGGTGAACAGCAAGGTGGATGGATTCAATTAAAGCAATAATAAGATCTGAACAGCCAGGGTAGACAAATCATATTGAAGAAGACTGTCCTACACTCCTATAGGGTTGCTAAGAGTTGACAGTGATCTGATGACCCATTATCTATCGATGCTCTTTTAAAATAGAACCAAATTACAAGCAAGTAGGTTCATTTTATCTGGAATGGTAGAAAGGTTTCATTTTACTTGGAAAGGGTGATATATGTAGTCCTCGATTTACAACCACAATTGAGCCCAACATTTTCTGTGGCTGAGTGAGACATTTGCTAAGTGAGTTTTGCCCCATTTTATGATCTTTCTTGCCACATTTGTTAAACGAATCACTACAGTTGTTAAGTAAATCTGGCTTCCCCATTGACCTTGCTTGTCAGAAGGCTGCAAAAGGGGATCACATAACCCTGGGATACTGCAACCTCATAAATATGAATCAGTTGCCAAGCATCTGAATTTTGATTACATGATCATAGGAATGCTGCAATGGTCATAAATGTGAAAAACAGTCATAAGTCATTTTTTTCAGTGCCATTGTAAGTCGAGGAATACCTGTACAACTTTCCTATCTTTCCCTCAACCCCTCTGCTCCCCAAATTAGATAGCGCCGTCTTCTTGCTGATCAAAAAAGACTCACAACAGTTAGTTGAAACTTATTGCATTACGAAAAAGCCAGTCCAGCATAAAACTAATCCTCATATTCATTTGTTAAAGAAATTTTACATTTGATATTTATTATTAGAAGATGTGGTGGGATTTATTTCATAGGTGATTCAGGAATTCCTACTTATGACCAAGAATCTTTAATGGCTGGAATGAAAATAGAGGATAAAGGGGAAAAACATACTCAGTTTGCCTGCTTGCAAAGGTTTTATAAAAGGTTTTCCTTTTATTTTTAGATTGGCTGTCGGCTGTTTTTTCTGCCTTTTGTTCTGTGGCATACCAGTAATTTTAATTGGTATGAAAGGAAGCCTGATTAAACAAAACTAGAGCAAGAGAGAAGAGGCATGAGACTCACAGCTACCTCTACTTCAATCACAAACTTGTACGAGAGGAGTTGTTTTGAATATTTACAGTCACACTACATTTATGTGACAATTAAAATTGAGAACTTTTATCTGGAATATACCAGATGAGTAATTGTCCAATTAGTCATTACAATCTCCCCTCATATTAGACACTAATTCAAGGTTCCTCTCCTTTATGCACTTTCCTACAAGATAAATATGACAGAGAATAGTAACAAGAAAATAGCCAACACAGAGCATTCTGAATATGGTTCAGAATGCTGGAAACTCAAGTCCCCCACTAGACGGCTGTGAAAGTCATTTAGGCCATTCTGGATCAATGTTCTGTTGTAAGAATTAAGCCTCTGATGGATGGATCATAATTTGCTTGATTCAACTAACAACTGCAATTACAGTTAAGAGTAGCAATGTCTAATTCCACCATAGCAACATAAAGCTAGTTTGGTCTAGAGACTCTAGTGGTTAACATGCTGGCTTAGAAACAAGGAGACTGAATTCTAGCTCCTTAGGCATGAAAGCTGACTGGGTGACCTTGGGCCAGCCACTTTCTCTCAGGTCAACTTACCTCACAGGGTTGTTATGGGGAAACTAGGAGAATTGGATATGTTTATTGCTTCAAGTTATTTATTAAAAAAAATAAAGGCGGGATATAAATATTTATATATAGATTTAGATATGATGTCCTACCTGCCATAGAAATGGCCAGTGAATTCATAGTCCTAAACACTCTTTAAATGCAACATGGCCAAGTCCCATTTTCTATTTTTTATTTTATTTTACATGAAAGAATCACTCCTTCTAAAGTACTATATACCATTTGCTGTCCTCTGATCCATCTGCTTCCACAGTAAGCCAAGCCACTACATGATAACTACCAAGCAGTGAGCATGTATTACTGGCTGACTTCATTTTTAAAAGTAACTCTAAATACAGCTCAGGATTTGTACAGAGGCTTTTGTATCACAAGGCCCTAAAATGTGGTATGTTGCTTATGTGCAACTGTCTGACACACCGAGCTAATGCCCACAGTTCAGTGCTAAAGTACATGGTTTATATCCAGAAAAAATGTCAGTTCAGTCCATGGCAATTATTGTTAAGAGGACCTGAGTTACAAAAGGGATCTTTACCTAAGCCTTAAACAGCTACTGCAGGTTGGATTACTGTTTTAATTTCATATGTGGCCATTTTATTTACTCTACAATGTGCAAGCCCTTTTTTATTGGTTAAAATTTGCCCTACCAGTGGCTGCATACTATTAGTAATGATTTTACAGTGACTATTCAATAAGTTTATAGACCACCACCAAACAAACACTATTTCAATCCTCCTTAATTGTCTGTTTGAAGGAAGTTGATGCACCAAAGTAAAAAAATCCAAAAATAATGGCTTATGGAAGCAAGGCAGATGGCACCTTTTAATTACCATGTTGTTAAAGCAGCATCTTAAAATAATGTCTTACAATAAGTTGTTTTTCTCCCTTCAAATCTTTTAATTTTTGAACAAGCACAAATACAAACATTAATAAATTTCAATTTAGTTTATCCGTGGGGTAACAAATGTCATTGTGGGAGAAATAGAATTACAACGGGGACACATTCTGAACAATAAATAGAACGTACATTAAAATATAATCCTACTTAAAATGGGATTGTATATAATATAGCATGGACATATTCAGACTTTTCTAATGCCTTCAAGTTGGTGTTGATGCCTGGTGAGTGCTTATTGTTATTTCTGCTCCATCAGTCAGGACTATATTTTACTCTCATAGCATGCAATCATATGGATTAAAAATCTGATACAAAAGTTGATGTCAAGAACAATGCAATGTAAGTATGTATAGGAACAAATTGGGAATTAATAAGTGAAATGACTTCTGGGTAATGCTGTGTGAGACAATGAATATGAGAAGATGCTTCACTGATGTACTGCTAGTTGCTTCCAAGTAGTTTGAAAGATTTCTTCTGGTTGCCTTTAAAAATCTCCCATAATGATTTAACTGGGCATGGGATTTATATTTGGTGTATTTTATTTTTTGTGGTTTCTGGGAAAACACATTTCTCCTTGTTCTGTGGATGGACCTCAGTCATATAAATGGATGCACAGTGCCACCACTACAAACATGATAGATAGCAATAGCACTTAGACTTATATATCGCTTCATAGTGCTTTATGACACTCTCTAAGCGATTTACAGAGTCAGTATATTGCCCCCAACAATCTCAGTCTTCATTTTACCAACCTCAGAAAGATGGAAGGCTTAGTTAACTTCAAGCCTGTCAGGATCAAACTCCAGACTATGGGCAAAGTTGGCCTGCAATATTGCATTTAGCCACTGAGCCACCAGAGCTCCAAAAACTCCATGTATAATCCATAAATATTTTATTTTTAAAAGACTTTATTCCTTAAATATTCTTTATGAGATAGAGTTAAATGTCTTCATGTACTCGTTGTTTACCAGTGCAGCATATGTTTTATTACTGGATATATTGATAACATTTTGTTCACTGTATTATGATGATGCATCTACTTGCTTGTAAGTTGCACAGAGTTAAATTACTGAAGCAACAAAGTATCTAATTAAATAAACAAATGATGGCCAGGGTGGGGCAATCCTTGAGGCCAGAAACAAATCCCTGAAAATCTTTTGTTGACTAAGATAAAGATGGTAGATCCTCCCAGTTCACCTATAGAAAATGACTGGGCTGAATCTTTGGTTAATATGGGCAAGGGGTCAGCATCACAGCATTTAGGAGGCTAACTACACGGCAGTGCCCATTGCCATCTTGTCATTTGATCCCTTGAATATACAAGTGATAGCCATACTGATAGTTGATAATCTGAGTCTGGGAAAGAGGTGGAGGTAAACAAATAAGGCATTTCTTCCATATACATACATACAGTCTCTCTCACAAATGGAAGTTGAAAAACTGGCAGGAAGCAGTTGAGGAAGTGTGATTGGATGGAGAGAAGAGAGAAAAGATGACCAAGTTGGACTTAGGCAGATTCAGGATATAAAGTAATTGATGATGAAAAGAATTCAACATAGAGGTCACTAGGTTAGAATGGTCTCCTGCAGGTTTGAACATTGGGAGATGACAGGAATTGCTACCTTGTTCATAACTGCAGTCTGCACCCTTTAAAGGATACCAAGTTTATTAACCTCACTTGCTGATCTCTTTTGGACATTGCTCATTAACTACTTCTAATCTCAGAACAGAAGCCTGAAAACACCAAATGAGTGTGCCTTCAATCCTAAATGAAACAAATCATAATCTTAAGAATTTAAAGAATCTGAAAGAAATAGCAAAAAACTAAAACTAAAACTAAAACTAAAACTAAATAAGATTTGCACCCTAGAACAGCGGTTCTCAACCTATGGGTCGCAACCCCATTTGGGGTCGAACGACCGTTTCGCGGGGGTCGCAGGACACCGCGGTCCGCCATTTTGTTTTTTGTTTTGTTTTCGTCACGCGCACGCCGTGCATGCGCGGATCGACCCGTCGCGGTCCGCCATTTTGTTTTTTGTTTTTTTTGGTCGCGTGCGCGCTGTGCATGCGCGATTCGGCCCGTCACGCGCGCGCCGTGGATGCGCGGATCGGCCCGTCGCGGTCCACCATTCCGTTTTTATTTTATTTGATTTTGGTTTTTTTGTTTTTTTCCGTTGCGCGCGCGCCGCGCATGCGCAGTTCGGGCCGTCACGGTCCGCCATTTTGTTTTTTTTTTAAATTTTATTTTATTTTTCGTTGCGTGCCGCGCATGCGCGGATTGGCACGGCGCGCGCGCGCCCGTGTCGGGGTCACGGCGCGCATGGGCGGCGCAAGTGGGGTCTCAACCTGAAAAAGGTTGAGAACCACTGCCCTAGAATGTTATTTACAGAGTAAAAGTCCAGATAAATTTAATGTTGAAACTGAAGATTTTAGAAATCAAGACAATGGAATTATTTATAACAGTGGTTCTCAACCTTGGGGTCGCGACACCATTTCGCGGGGGTCGCCGGGCACCGGCGGGCACCATTTTGTTTTTTGTTTTTTATTTTTTTTATTTTATTAAATTTTTTTTAATTTTTTTAATTTTTTTGGTGCGCGCACACCGCGCACGCTCAGATCCGCCCGTCGCGCTGGAAAAAAATTTAAAAAAAATTAAAAAAAATTAAAAAAAATTTAAAATAAAATAAAATAAAATAAAAACAAAATGGCGGACCGCAACGGGCGGATCCGCGCATGCGCGGCGTGTGCGACGGGTTGATCTGTGCAGGCGCAGATCTGCCCGTCGTGGCCGCCATTTTGTTTTTTTAAATTTTTTTTATTTTTTTTAAATAAAAAATAAAAAACAAAATGGCGGCCCGCGACGGGCGGATGTGCGCATGCATGGTGCGTGCGATGTGCCGATCTGCGCATGCACAGATCTGCCCGTTGCGGCCGCCATTTTGTTTTTTATTTTTTTAAAAAAAATTTTTTTAAAAAATAAAAAAACAAAATGGCGGCCCGCGACGGGCGGATGCGCGCATGCGTGGCGCATGTGACGGGCCGATCCGCGCATGCGCAGATCCGCCCGTCGCGGCCGCCATTTTGTTTTTTTGTTTTTTAAATTTAAAAAAAAATTTTTGCGCGCGCGCACACGCACGCCCCCCCGTGTCAGGGTCGTGGAGCACATGGGCGGGGCAAGTGGGGTCTCAACCTCAGAAAGGTTGAGAACCACTGATTTATAAAGAATAGTTTCCTATTGGAAATAAATCCTGTTTTGGTTTTTGCAAGGCATAAAAACAATAAGTAGTTTCATTAAAATTAAAAACTGGACATTAGAGTGGATTAAAGATCTTAAGGAAAGAAGATTCTGGGACTGGGAAACTAACATTTTAGGTTTGTAGAAAAACAAGAAACCACCAAAATAATCTGCAGAAAATACTCTACTATATACTCTTCTACACTTTTCTCTCTTTCTTTCACAGCAATTTGAAGAAAGAATGATGTTTGTTATGATACTTGCCTTTCTGCTCCAAGAGGTCACTTATCGCTCCTGGAGCAGTTTTGTTTTCCACCGGCCCACACTGACTGCCCAACCCCCCCCCCCACACACATACACTGTTTACCTCTTTTCACCACTAACTGTTCCCATAAAATAGCAGGGGCAAGGAGTACTGCATGTGGCAGTTTTCCAGGCTTAATCGTTCTTTTTGTTAAAGCAACCGTTTCCGAATCTTCTTTTTATAGATGTTTATCTGCCTAGTTTTCCCCACAATATGGTTATGCCTTCCTCCTCTCTCCTTTGGTTTGGGAGCTCTTAACTCCTACATAGCAAGCAGCTGGCAGTGTGTGGTAGCTTTTTGGATGAAGCCCATTATGAAAGGAAAAGTTTAATTATACATCCTCCTGTTCCCTTTAATATAGCAGACATTATGTTTACTATCCAATTACTATACAGTGCTCTTATTTTCTCTCCTCCCCTCTCCAGGTAAGTTATGACTACTTCTCTGTTGAAACTTTCAATCATATAATTAAATTTCTGGATGTTGTTTAAGCTAACAATCTTATTATAAATGAAATGCTTAATATTCTAAATAAACACAAATAAACCTTATTTCCTATTTCAACATGAAGTATATTACTGATACCAGCAGCAAGCATGCATGTAGATAGATACTATATTATAATCACTTTATTTCAAAGCTTCATAATATGCCTGTTTTTCTGCTTTACATGGATTTCATCCTTATAGGATGCTTCTGTCTCAATTAATAACTAACAATCCTAAAGATATAATAAAATACATGCTCAGTCTGTTATTCGCCACTTGTCTGGGTGGATCATTAATCTGAGCTAATAATTTGAGCTAATTAGAAAAGCTATTTCCAGCCCAGCTAAAATAAGAAGTCATTCACTCTTGCTGAAAGATGCTGGTCCACACCTGCTTCTATGTTTCTTCTTTTTGTGTGTGCAAGATAACATTGCATTGTTTCTGAAGGAAATAAGACTATCTGGACAAATTTCAATTGGGGTTCAGTGTCAATTTGTTTGTTATAGAGTCAGACTGAATTTGTTTAATTGATGGACAGGGGAAGGAAGTTCCTGTTAATTGAATCTACTATGAAATCATCCTAAATCATCCGGAGAGAGTGCATTTGGAAAGCACTTATAGTGCATAGCATTTATTTATTTGAATTTGTTATCCTGCTTTTATTACTTTATAAGTAAATCAAGGTAGTGAATGTACCTATTCCTCCTATTTGCTTTACAACAACAATTCTGTGAGGTGGGTTGGGCTGAGAGAGAGTGACTGGCCTAAAGTCACCCAACTGGCTTTCATGTCTAAGGTGGGACTAGAATTCATAGTTTCTAGGTCAGCACCTTAACCACTACACCAAACTGGGTCTCTTTTCTCTCACATCCGTTTTGGAGGCGTGTATGTGTGCTTCAAATCAATGTTGGTTTCTGGAGACTGCCTGGATTTGGCATGCTTCCCCCCCAATTTTTTTCTACGATGCTAAAAGATTATTTTTGAAACTGTTCTTTGATGCCCCTCAGGGACACAGTTTCCACCATCTGTATGAAACTCATGGAAGATATTAATTAGATGGTTAGGAGCAGGATGACATCTGTATACAAATAACTATCACTCATAAGTTAGACACACATCTACCTGTTCTCATTTTGTAAGCCTACTTACTTTCTGAAGCTCCTCTAACTTCCTCAATTTTTAGTAATTGATCCTTGGTCTTCTTACCTT
This sequence comes from Bothrops alternatus, assembly GCA_034064705.1. NCBI lineage: Eukaryota > Metazoa > Chordata > Lepidosauria > Squamata > Viperidae > Bothrops > Bothrops alternatus. Next base: position 5,153,554 of record JARGCV010000001.1, on the reverse strand, counting down.
CAATATGCTAATGATACCACTCTGAATGCTGAACCAAGACTATTCTGGGCAATACTTATACATGGGTGATGGATTCCAAGTTTTAAGTTATACATAAAAACATTGTAGTTTTAATTTGCCCTCTCCACAGACATAAAAGGGGCCAAATCAGATTAAATGGGGTACAATGAGTACAGAAAGAGGAACAGCTATATTTCCAGCTGCACAATCTCTCTTTCTCATAATGTGCTATCAACTGAGTGGCTGCCTCTTACATCATTGGATTATCAGAGCAACGGGGAATGATCAGAGCATGAAGGATCATATATCTATCCCTAAGCTTCTAAAAAACAATATACTGGTAAGCAAGTACTATTATTCCTGCTCAAAAAATGATTTATTTAGGCATTAGGCATAATTGAAGCTCCACTTAGAGGGAACAATTACTAGCAGAATAGTTGTCAATGTGACCGGCTGAATGAATTTGTTGCTTTGATATACCTAGAATAGCTTTAGGCCTCCCAAACATTCTCTAAGGAGATTTCAGAGATTATCTTCAAATGTAAGAAATTAAATCTTGACTGCTAAGCAATTTCAGAAAAGCAGCCTGCAAAACAAGCCATTCTTCTTATCTGAAATTCACTATGAAAATGCAACCTTCTACAAGGAACAAACATTTCCAGAAGCTGCCAAATAAATAAAATTAAATGAATAGCTATGTACAATAAATCCTTTTTATGACTACTGGACAAGAATACATAACATCTATCAGCACTCCTTATGCTTTCAACATCTAAGTGCCATGTAGAAATTCCATACTACTAAATTTCTCAAGTCACCCTATAAGGTAGGTGAGCATGACTATTCTAGGTTGGCAGATAAAGTTCTGAAAGAAGAAGATTGCTTTCACAAAGCTATTTCATATATTTATAGCAATATCTGATCCAGAGTTTTCCCGATACAGAGTTCTTCTAAAAAAAACTATATTATACTCGCTCTTACATTTTACTACTGTAATCCTTTAATGAGAGGCAAGGCAAGGGCCACGATTGAGAAGGCAGGGAAGGCGTGAAATTGTCTTGAATTTTCAAGAGGGTGACAAATGGATTAAAATTATCATTTTTAATAATTCTATTGCTTAAACAATTTGATGTAGCAGAGAAATGCACCAGCATACTTCTACATAACAGCAATAGTGAATTTTGCATTACAAATCTGAGGAGAAGGTGGCTTGGTAGTCCACTATAAAGAGGCAGAGAAACATGTGAGGGTTTAGCACCAGGGCTCCCTAATTAAAATCTGCAAAGCTGTTACCATATACTTGAGTCCTGTGGTTATTAGAATATGTATTCTCAGTAAAAATAGCAATAACTGGACACATGTTGAATATTTATAAAATATTTTGAAATGCACTAAAGTATAGGTTGTGCAGTGTTTAATATGGTATCATTATAGACTACGTTACTTTTGAAATATTACAATAGAGATTTACTTTTTCATCAGTGCCCTCTACTTCCTTTCCCCTTTTATTTAATCTTGGGTGGTCTAAAAACACTAAAATGCCACTTAAAGCTGTTTAATGATGGCTTAAGACAAAGCAGGTCTAGGAAAATGTCCTGCAACTACTCTTTATTGTTAAATGTAGTTTGAAAGCAGATGTTCAGAAACTGCCCTTTGTTAGTTTTGGATATAGTTACACCAGTCTCATTAACGCCACAATTCTACAGAATATCGTTATCCCTTGATCATGAGCTCTTTTTTAGTTTCTTTTCTTTTCTTTTCACAAAGCCAGTTCACCTGAAACTATGGATGCTAAACTGCACAGACCACTGTTTCTTGTCCACTATTACACTTTTTCTATTATTTCTTCTTTCACAACTACAGGAATTGGCAGGAGATAGTTGCCTAGCAAGCTTGCCTATTTCTCACCACCCCTATTCAGTTGACATGTCCACATGTAAATCTGCCAAAATCAGAAATGAGCTGAACCTTGTATCCCAAATAAAAACCCATGCTGTGACTTCAGTCATTCTTGTGTAAGGCAGGACTGTCTGCCATAGGAAGCATTTGCATGTATGCTCAGGAATTCAGATTTGGAAACTTTCACTCAAATCTAAAAAAGAATTTTAGTTGTAACTAACGTTATTGACGTTCAACCCAGAAATTTTAAAAGACCATCAAAACCCATTTCTTTTTTGTTAAAAATAGTGCAACATAAACTGTTTTTTAATGATGAATCCTTTGTCAAGAATATACTGAGTACCAATCTACCCCCTTACTTGATATTGTACCCTTATATCTTTCCTTTTCTCTTTTATTGCTATTTTAAAATATATATTTTTAAAAAGATTAATTTTAAAAAGCTTCATTGTCACAGATTAAAAACACTATTAATGGAAGACTATAATCAGTTGGTTGGTTGATTACTGCAAAGAGCTCTGCATGAGGCTATCCTTGAAGAGTGTTCGGAATCCACAGCTGATGAAGAATGCAGTGGCACAAACAGTTCTAGGGGCCTCTAGGATAGCATATATAACACTGCTATTGCGCGAGCAACAATGGTTATCAGTTTGCCTCTGACTCCAATTCAAGGTATTCGTTACTAACTTTAAATCCCTTTATGGCACGGGTCCACGGTACCTGTGGAGCTGTCTCACTCCAAAGGAACTAGCCTGCCTATTGTGGAAGAGGCCTACTCTGGACCCTGTCGGCTAAAGAATTCCGGCCAGCGGGATCAAGGAGAAGAGCCTTTTTTTTTTTTAACTTTCTGTAATTTATTAACCTAACCACTGGGTTCATACATACTGTATTAATATTGAGCTATGTTTTATCTGTTGAATTACAATTGGCTGCATTCAAACAACAGGTTACACTATAACCCATGGCTATCAAACCACAATGGCTGGAGTCATACAATGGACTAAGTTATAATCCGGTTTGATTAATCTTGGCTTAGTGTGTTGCTTGATGCTATGCAACTGTAACTTAGACAGCATACCATAGTTAAACCATAACTTAGTGCTGGGTTCACCAATGGGAGAAGAGCCTTTTTTAATGGGGTGAGGTCTGCTCCCACCCTTTTGGCATTACCAAATGTGTTTTGCCAGTTAGCTTGGAGCCCTGAGGGGACCCTCACCAATGGAGATGGTTAATACGATAAGGACAGGATAATTTTACAGTATTTCTGACATTTCTATTAATAATCAATTGGGACTAAAATAGTACCTTACCTGTAGAACTTTCATGGCATCCTGCCTGTGATTTCTTCCATGCTCAAATTTTGTATTTTTCCCATGATTTGAAACATTAAACTATTTGCACTGAACATTATTATCCTATTTTACCTTAATTTTAGTGCATGTGTTCATATTTTTTTAGCTGTTCTTATTTAATTAAGTTGCCATGAAATGAAATGGATATTGGATAATGCAAGGATTATGAAATTCAGAATCAGAATCACAAATAGCATAGACAAAATACACAAATAGCATACAGATTAATATTATAAAACTTTGCTATAAATTCAAAGTTGTCTCTGCAAAACTAAAAAAAACATAATTCAAAAATCACTTATGAAAAAGAAAAAACAATTCTAGTTGTTTTTGCAAGATCCAATTAGTTCAATAGTTAGGCAATTAATTAAAATGGAGTAAATGTTCAAATACAAAACTTACAACTCACACTTTTCTCTAAAATATGAATGGTCTCAAATAAATGGCCCAGAAATAAAACTTAATTTAAAAAAAAGTCAGTATTCTCTTCCTTCATTATCATGGGAGATGCTTGAACGTCTGTTTAAATAGGATTCTAAACAAAATTTTCAGAGATTCTAATAAATTTTGGCATCGTATATTCTTGAATGCAAATAGATGAGAAAGGGCATCTTTCTTTGAATGATATGAAGGTTTACAAAATAATTTTAGAGATGGCAACTATTTTGTATTTTGGCAGTTAATCTTTAAAATGCCTGTTGCTAAAATGAAAGGGAAGGGGCGTTGTCTTACCTGAACGCCTTTTCTCAGCACGGAGATGGAGAATCCACCAATGGGTTTAGACTGTATTCCTGCCCAATCAGATCAAGTCAGCCAAAGCTGCCACGCCCGTCCTGGACCATAGAGATCCCAGTTTTGACGCGAGCATAGCCATTGACTGACAACATGGCATTGTGACTCCTCCAGCTAATGTAAACCCTAGGCCTAAGTGACCTACCAGGGTGGGAGTGGATTCTCCATCTCCATGCTGAGAAAAGGCGTTCAGGTAAGACAACGCCCCTTCTCCAGCACTTGGAGATGGAGAATCCAACAATGGGACGTACCAAATCCTACTGTCCCTTAGGGTGGGAAGCAGACTGGTCCGGTGTGGCACTTTGGCGAATAACCTGTTGGAGAACTCTTCTGCCAAAGGAAGCCTCAGCCGAGGCAAACCTATCAATTTTGTAGTGCCGAATGAAAGGGGATGGCGAAGCCCATGTGGCTGCCCTGCATACCTCCTCAATAGGCGCCTGTGTGGACCAGGCCGCGGAGGTAGCTGCACTTCGTGTGGAATGGGCCGTGACTCGTCGTGGAACTGGCAATGATTCCACCTGATATGCCCCAGCAATGCACGCTCTGATCCACCTGCCAATTGTGGAAGAGGAGACCTTCCGACCCTTGGAGGAAGAATGGAAGGATATGAACAGGGCTTCGGACTTGCGGAATTCCGCTGTCCGTGCAATATAGTACCTAAGCGCTCTACGGACGTCCAAGCTCTGCCATTGTCGCTCCCGAGCGTGCGATGGGTTAGGGCAAAAATCTGGTAATACTATGTCCTATGACCTATGGATAGGGAATTTACCTACGGTATGAAGGTGGGGTCGAGTCATAGGATCACTCTATCCTGATGGAACACGCACAAGTCATCCCTGACTGAAAGCGCTACCAATTCGGAGATGCGCCATGCGGACGTGATTGCCACCAGGAATGCCACCTTGTGGGACAGGTAACGCACGTCGCATGTTGCTAGGGGTTCGAAGGCCCGCTTAGTGAGGGCCCGAAGGACCCGTGGTAATTCCCACGAAGGGTATCTGTGTACGGTAGGGGGTCTGGCGTTGGAGGCCCCTTTAAGGAATGATCGGATTAGGGGGTAGTGGCTCAAGGTTCCTACTGAGTTGCATGTGAGAACTGTTGCCAGCACTGCAACCTGTCTGCGCAGTGTGTTTGGGGCCAGGCCCCTGTCAAGCCCGGCTAGCAAGTAGTCCAGGATGTGGGAAATTGTGAGCTCCGAAAGCAACAGCTGTTGTCCAGAGCACCATAATCGGAGGTTTTTCCCAGAGGCCTCGTAGATGCGGTTGGCGGAAGAGCGACGAGAGGCCTGGATTATCGTAATGACCCCCAGGGAACAGAGCTCCCTTGCTAAGATCGAGCGCTCAAGTGCCAGACAGCTAACTGGAGCCAATGGGGATTTGGGTGGAGAATGAATCCCTGATTGAGTGATATCCATTCCGGGGAAATCCTCCAGGGCTCCGCGAGGGAAAGACTCATCAGGTCGGCGAACCAGGGTGTTTTTGGCCAGTAGGGGGCCACCAGGAGTACCTCTGCCCGTTCCCGGAGGAGCTTGCGTATCACCGCCGGGAGGAGGGGTAGGGGGGGAAAGGCGTAAAGCAGGCCCTGGGGCCACGGGCTCCGGAGAGCATCCGTCTGCTCCGCCCCTCTGGCTGGGAATCAGGAGAAGAAGCGAGACAGCTGAGTGTTGAGCGGGGACGCAAAGAGGTCCACCCGCGGCGATCTGAAACGGTGACAGATTTCTTTGAAGATCCTCGGGTGAATGCGCCACTCCGAGTGGTCCACAATTGTTCTGCTCAGGAAGTCGGCCTGAGTGTTCGCTTCCCCTGATATGTGATCGGCCTTGATGGAGGCTAGGTTGTGTTCTGCCCAGGTTCCCAATAGGAGGGCTTCGGCCAAAAGGCTCTGGGACCAGGTGCCCCCCTGGCGGTTTATGTGAGCCTTGGCTGTCACATTGTCAGTGAGGACCAGGACGTGGTGGCGCGCCACTCGGCCTCGAAAGTGATGGAGGGTTAGGTGGATGGCCCATAGTTCGAGCCAATTGATGTTGTGTTGGAGGTCTGACTTGGATCACCGGCCCTGTGCCCACTGTGAGCGAAGGTGCGCTCCCCAGCCAAAGAGGCTGGCGTCCGTCGTGACTACTATCCGGTCCGACTCCTTGAAGCATGACCCTCTGCGTGTGGCTGGTGATAGCCACCACCTGAGGGATCGTGGTACCTGTTGCGGAAGTTGTACTGTTTGGTGGGAGGCGCTGAGGTTCCGCCTCTGGAAGGGCAGCATGAATCACTGCAGTTCCCTAGAGTGGAGCCTAGACCATGGCACGATTGCAATGGCCGAGATCATCTTCCCTAACAGCTAGGAGAGACTGGCCAATGTTACGGATTGACTCTTGCGAATCTGGAGGATCGAACGTCTTATGCTGTCCCGGCGCTCTTGGGATAGGTAGACCCGGCACTCCACGGTGTCTATGATGGCGCCGAGGTGGAGTAATCTTGTTGAGGGAACCAGGTGGCTTTTGGGGAAGTTTACCGAGAACCCGTGGCTCTGAAGCAGCCCTACCACCAGATCTAGGTCCGACAGGGCGAACTGGAAGGATACGGACTGGATTAGTATGTCGTCCAAGTAGCATTGGACTCTGACCGGTATCATTCTCAGGTGTGCTGCTAGAGCCGCCAGGATCTTGGTGAAGACCCTTGGGGTGGAGGACAGGCCGAATGGGAGTGCCCTGTACTGAAAATGGCGTCCCTTGTAAGCAAACCGTAGGAACCGTCGGTGGGCCAGAGAGATCGGGATATGGAGGTATGTCTCCGTGAGGTCGATAGACGTCAGGAGGTCCCCCTTTCTTACGCTTCCCAAGATGGACTGGAGCGTTTGCATCTTGAATTTGTGATATGCCAGATGATAATTCAAGCCTTTGAGGTCTAGAATGGCTCTCCATCCCCCTGACGCCTTTGGGACAACGAAGAGGATGGAGTAGAATCCCTGGCCTCTCTGGCCCAGCGGTACCGGTTCTATGGCCCGTATGTGAAGTAGATTATGAACTGCTTTGTTCATCAACCCTTTCTTTGTTCGGTTCCGGGGGGTTGGACAAGAAAGGAACCGATTTGGGGGGTTGGTGACAAATTCCAAGGAGAGGCCGTGACGGATGGTGCTGAGCACCCATGCGTCCGTGGTGGAGGCTTCCCACTGGTGGGCAAACAAGGAGAGCCTGCCCCCGATGGGAGGTCCTGATGGGGTGTCATCTGGTGCGCCGGAATGGCCTGTTGTTCCCTCGAAAGGGGCGCTTCCCCTGGGGTTGTTGCCTGGGTCTGGGAGCTTGTCTATCAGCCTGTCTCTCTTGTCTGTCTTGCCTGGCTGGAAAGGATTGGGGGGGCTGGGGGTAACTATATCTAGCTCCTGCACGAAAGGGCTGTCATCGTGGATAGGATCCGGCGCGCTTGTCCTGTTTTCTGAACGATTAAAGACCTTACGTTTGTCCTTGTTTTCGGTTATGTAGGGGTTCAGGGCGTCCCCAAATAACTTGCTCACCTGATATGGAGCCACTGCTAGTTTCCACTTAGACTTTGCATCGGCTTGCCAATGTTTCAGCCAGAGCATACGTCTGCCAGTGATACTGGAAGCCATAGCCCTGGAGGAAAACCTGGCAGCCTGGAGGGTCGCATCTGCAGCGTACTCTGTGGCCGCCACCAGCTTACTGAGATCTTGATGTGTGCGGAGATCCTCCGCTGGAATCCGGGCTTGGAGTTGCTGGAGCCAACGGAGGGAGGCCCTGTTGAAGAAGGAAGCGGAGGTTGCCGCTCTGATTGCCCATGCGGATGCTTGGTGTGTTCTGCGGTAGGTGGATTCGCACTTGTGATCCTCAGCTTTGAGGGCCTCAGAGAAGTCCCCGGAGATGGCGGTGGATGACACCAGGGGCCCTAGGGGCTCGTTCACAGTAGGCACTTCCAGTGTCTCCTCCAATTTCTTGGTAACACTGTACAACTTCTTGTCCGTGCTATCCGGAATGGGAAGAGAGGCCGGTGATGTCCACTGTCTCCTGACTGCGTTCAAGAACAGGGAGGGGCAAGGGATGTGATGATGCGTCACGACCGGCTCCACGAAGTTAGGGTCCGCCTCCGAATCCAGTGGATCGGGGGGTGTTGTCGCCGGGGTTTCGGGTCCCAGGTGGGCGGTGGATGTGGCCTTGCGTAGCAAGGTGATGAAGAAGGAGGGGTTGAATAGCCCACCGAAGGAAGGGGCCTCCGGTGGATTCTCCTCCTCCTTGGACATTGGTATACCCTGTTCCGTGATCGGCTGATCGAGGTAAGAGTCCTCAGATGCTAGGGATGCTGAAGAAAAGGAAGGGCTATCGTAGGCCTCCGTCTCTGGCTGTAGGCTGTGTCTGTAGGCGGTGGCCACTGGTCTGGAGGTCTGAGCCCTGGCATCCAGGGCTCGATCCACCGCCTGGGCGATGAGTAGGGCTAGGCGGTCTTCCTTTGGGAATGCCGTTTGCTCGCTCGGGCGGAGTCTGGCCACAGTGGGGGTGAATGTGGCCTCAGGGGTCCCTTGAGAAACCCGTGTAGCTGGGGCTTGGGCCACGGAATGGAGCTCGCCTGTGCCAAACTGCGCGGGGGAGTGTGAGGTTTCCCCCGTTGACCAAATCTCCCGAGAGGATGATGGACCCAGGGGAAGGTCTAGGGCTAGGCCCCCGGGCTGGTGTGACGCAAACCTGGTACTTTTCTGTGTTTTGGCAAACTCCTTTTCCAAGGCCTGGTGTCTCCTCTTGTCCTGCTTGTCTGTTCTTTTGGAAGTCTTGGTGGCAGATCTGACCTTAGATTTCGCTGCCATCTTGTCGGTGCCTTCCAGACCAGGTTGACCTGATGAGGATGGCAGGGCTCCTGATGAGGCCAGGGTGGCCTCCTCCATTCTCCGAAAGCGCTGGGACACGACAGGGGGGCCCAGGTATCTAGAGAGTATTACACACTGGGTAAGGACAGGCGTACTACAGGGGACGTCTGGAACCCAGGTACAGCCTCTGTATGGATAAGGACAGGCGCATTACTGGGGATGCCTGGAATCCGACTGTGGCTGTGAACGGATAAGGACAGACACACTGCTGGGGGTGCCTGGAATCCGGCTTGATATACTGTGGATAAGGACAGGCACGCTATAGGGGGCGCCTGGAATCCACGTATAGTTACTCAGATAAGGACAGACACACTACTGGGGGGTGCCTGGAATCCGAGTGGAGCCAATTGTGTTAAAGAGAACAAGCAGGCCATAGGAGACACCAGACTTAAGAAGGGGGTTAAGGCTGTGTGTACCACGGGCCCACCAGACAGGACTGGCCTGGCTATGGAGAGGCTTAGGGAGGCCTGCTGGGTAGGCCTCAGTTAAATGGGCCCGGCTTGGAGCAACAAAATGGCGGCCGGTAACAGGGAGGCCTCAGTTGTATGCCCCAATGGGCGCAGCCGTCGGCTAATGGGCCTGCTCAGGCAGCGCACGCTTGATTAGAGTCCTCCTGGGGGGGCAATGCTTGGGGAGGATCCCCCTCCCCTGCTTCCCCTGTGATGCTGAGTGCACCGCGTGGCCAAAATGGCGGCCGCTGAGAGCCTCCACTGCTTCCCCTTCAGGCTCGTTGAGGGGAATGTATGTTTCTTCTTAAATGGTGTTTGAAGGAACATGACAAAAATTAATTTAATTTGTTTAAAGCTGGCAGTATAGAAAACCTTAGTTTTCCAATACTTGTGTTTAGCTGCCTGACTCTAACAAGCCACAGTAAAATAAGCCACTCTTTTAAAGACTGAAGGAGTGGAACATCAAACCAAAAAAACAAGATCCATCATTTTGTCTGGATTTGTGAGTAATCATCACCGAAGGCAGCTTTTCCACAAAGGACACACTCTTGGTTTGTGTGGCCAGGATGTTTTGCCACCAGTATGAAGGTGGAGTTAAGAATTTGTTCTGAGGCTTTTGTGGTTCATTAATGTGTTTTCTAATTTTAAAATTTTTTTACAGAGCAGAACACTTCAGTTCCTCTAAACGCAGACAGGCACTTGTATTTGTCTGTTGTTTATGCCAGCTCAACCCAGATGGAAAGAGTGCCTCCTTGCAAGAGTCTTCCACTGACTTTAATTAGCATGAAACTATGAAGTAAAAGTAGTTTTGGTTCTGCTTCTTGTACAGATGTGTTTGGTGGGTAGAGGTGTTATAACTATAGTGAAAGTGCTGCAGTTGTAGGAGGTTTTTCTTTTTTACTTGACAGCTTCTTTTTTTAACTATATACACAATTAGATTGACCCAGATTCAAAAGAGCCACAAAACCAATGGACCCTGGACAGGTAGTCTTTATATCTCTGTAAAAGATTGTCAAACTGTAGATGACATTGTGACTGGTTGTAAGCGGAGGGCATCTATTGGTCTAGTTATGATATGACTCAGGTGGTCACGGTTAGGCAGGCCTCCAGAGAGTTCTTTATTTCTCTTGGGAATGGTTAAACAAATGGCCCTCCACGACCAATAAGGCTCCACTCTCAGTCCCCCAAACAGCAGCCCATAGATTACCCGGCAAGTCCACAAGGCAAAAGTCCAGGCATAAGACAAGGACAGTCCTCAGGGCACACAAAGCAAAAACCCAGGCATAAGAGCAGTTTTGAAGGCAAAGTCTTCAGGGCTAGGGCAAGACAAACAGCAGGCCATAAAACAAGATGGGGTCCAAGGCAAAAGCAGTTCCAAAGGCAAAGTCTTCAAGGCTAGGGCAAGACAAGAACTGTCTGGAAGCAAGGCAAAAGCAGTCCTTAAAGCAAAAGGTCTGAATCAAAGCTGGGGGAGTGTAATTCAAAAACAAACACTTGTTCCTCTAAATAAAAGCCCCTCCTCAGAGTACCTCCTTAAATGCTACTCTCCAGGTGAATCTCATGAGGAGGGGCAGGGCACCCTCCTCCCAATTAGTCGGTTCGCCCTGCACTGACTTTGCCTCCTCTCCATTCTCCGTGTTTGGGGATTCGGTGGGGGAGGCATTTGCTCTTTATCTGGAGCTCTGCCACTTCTCTGCTCTGCTTCCTTCTTTTTCCATCTCCTTCCCCCCTCCTTAGTCAGCCTGTACTTTCTCTTCCTTCCTGCATACTCTTCCGAGACCCGAGGACCCCAGGACTGCCTCATCCTCATCCCCAGGTCGTTCCTCATGGGCTTTAGGGACTACACCACCACCCTCATCAGCCCCCGCTCCAACTCCTCCTCCTCCTCAGATCCAGGCTCTGACGGGGCCATAACAAATTATCTGATTTTTTAAAAAAATATAAACAATGCTGTGCTTTAATGGTTAGATGGCCTATTGGTGTTTGAACACAGATCTTTCTAACGTTTATATTTTATTATGTTTTACTAATCTAGGTGAAATGTTAATATAAATTGCTAGTTCATGTATGGTATGCCATATGCTAAATAAATAAATGGAAACGACTACAGGAGTTTTAACAGCATACAGATAGATATAACATTTTATACCCAGCAAGGAAAGGTTTGAATAACCTTTACTGGAGAATACACAATATTAATATATTTTACACTACTTATAAAGACAGTTCTCATTACAGTTGCCTGTAAAAATAATTTATCACCTAGGCTACCAAAAAAACCTGAATCAGACATATCGTTTCTATATGCAGATCTAATATATCAGTAAAAGAAGAAGGCTGTGAGAAGGAGACTCAGAATCAATAACCTGCTTTCAAAATAACCCAAATCTTTTTATTAAATGAGAAAGCAAACAAATGTTTCCACTCAAATTCTGAAGTTGTTTAAAAGTGTATATATTTCTAAAAACAAAAATTGGAAGGAGATTCACATACGATGACAAGAAATGGCATCTGTGGGTGAAAAGCCACCAAAGATCAGGCTTTCCTCTGAAACTCAGATAACGTTTCCTCCAACTTCTCTGCAAAGGTATTTTATCCACACCTATGCCAGGCTGATTCATAATCTCCAATTGTATCCCTACAGATCCCCAGTTGAGTCAGATGCTTTTTATTATGTAACAATAATTTTGAGAATATTAGCAGCACACGTCACTCAGTATACACAATAGAATTGTGCAATCCACGCACGTGCCTTAAAAAAAATAGTTAATTGAGCTGAGTCTACCCTATTCTATTAAATATTATATTTATGGGACAACAAATAGATATATTTGTATGATTCTTCTATATCTGCTTTTCACATATTCTATGAAAAAAACAACTTAATATTGTTTTCTTTTAAATCTGACCTTTTCTGGCCTGGCTTCAATCTTTGCTACTACCCTAGTACTAGAATACATGTATTAGAAATCAGTCTTCTTTAAGGGATCAGGAGATTTGTGCCAGGGAATCCAGACCAAAACCAGGCACCTTATTACTTGAGCTACTAGAAAGCTCTGACACACAAGGCTGGAAAGTAGGGGATCCTGAGTTCTAATCCTGCCTTTGCTATGAAGGCCAGCTGAGTGAGCTTGGGCCAATTGTTCTCTTTTTCAGCCCAACCAACCTCACAGGATTATTGTGGGGAAAATAGGATGGAGGTGTATTGGATATGAAGGGATTTTATTATGCTTAAGGTTGATATTAGTAATGTTTATATTAGTAGTGATATTTTGTAATTATATATAACTGCCAAGATCAAAATTTAATCCCCACATGCTTCAAATTGAAATTCCACTCCAACTCTGCAGCCACCAAACACATCCTGAAAAGAACAGAATTGGCCCTAATCAGAAATGAACTTCACACAAAAAGATTCCTCCTAGACTGAATCAACAAAGATCTCTCCTCACACTTCACTTCAAACTCAGCAACAAGATCCACCCCGCACTTTGGGACAAATCCAAACAACTCGCCGTCTGGAGAGCCGAAACACAGACCACCCTCAAGACAGACACACACACCAACAAACTCCAAAGACTACAAGAACACCAGAAACAAACCCCTCCTCCCTCACAGCCACACATGAAACAAACAGTGCACAACATCTCAGATAGGATCCTCACCAAAGCCGAAACCAATGTCCTTTCCAAAGGATTCAACTTTGCAGTCGCTCCCAAACACATCCCCACTGAAACCATTATATGCGGAGTTGAAACCAGCCTGACCAAAATCAACCCTGACGACGCTAACAGAATCAGACTCGAAATCACCAACATACTCTGCACCAGCAAGCCACCCAAAAGCAACTTACCCAAAGAGGAACAGACAGCACTACTTAACCTGAAAGAAGACACCAGCATAATAATCCTACCAGCAGACAAGGGCAATGCCACGGTAGTCATGAATACATCTGACTACCAAACCAAATTAACCAACCTACTCCAAGACTCCACATACAAACCCCTAAACACAGATCCCACCACCTACCTGGAAAAAACCACCAGATCCAAAATAAAAGCCTCCCCCATTAGCGAAGAGATCCAGCAAAGAATCATTCCCAGAGAGAAATCATCCAGATGCCCTAAGCTCTATGGTCTCCCCAAGATACACAAAGAAGGAACCCCACTTAGACCCATAGTCAGCTCCATAGGCTCACCTCTACAAAACCTAGCCAAATTTCTCACCAAACAACTACAGCCCTATGCAGAATCCATCACCTCACACGTAAAAAACTCATTCCAGTTCATAGAGATCATAAAGAAACAAAACTTAACAGCCCAGCGACCTACTCGTTAGCTTCGATGTCATATCCCTCTTCACCCAAGTGCCAATCAAAGAAGCCTTAACAGCTATCCAAAACAAATATAAGCCCCCCAAACACATCCTAGATCTGACCAACCATTGCCTATCCAACACATACTTCATCTATAACGGACAAAAATACAAACAAATAGAAGGAGCACCCATAGGATCACCCCTCTCACCTGTCATTGCAAACCTCTACATGCAACACTTTGAAACCCAAACTCTAGAAAAATCTGATCACAAACCCAAACTCTGGCTCAGATACGTAGACGACACCTTCGTAATCTGGCCACATGGGAAAGAAAAACTGGACAACTTCCTCACACACCTCAATAGCCTACACCCCAAAATACAGTTCACCATGGAAACAGAAGCTAATAACCAACTTCCCTTCCTGGATGTCTTAGTCTACAAGAAATCCAATGGCTCCCTAGGACACACCATCTACCAGAAGAAAACACACACAAACCGCTATCTGCATGCACTCTCACACCACCACCCAGCACAGATCAACTCCGTAGCCAAGACACTCATCTCCAGAACCAAACGCCTAGCTGACGAACAACACCTAAAAACCGAACTACACACTCTCACCAATGTACTAACATCCAACGGATTCCAAAGAAATAAGATTTCCAACTTAATCCAAAAAGAAACTCCCACTAAAATCCAAGACAGAGAACAAGAAAATGGCAAAGCCCTCCTTCCATACATAAAAGGCACCACAGACAGGATCAGCAAGATCCTCCACAAACATAACATCAAGACAGCATTCTGCACAAACAGAAAAATATCCCCCATCCTAAGAAACCCTAAAGAGAAAATTGAGTTAGAAAATCAAGGAGTACATGAAATCCCATGTACTGCTTGCCCCACCACATACATCGGACAAACCAACAGAAGAATAAGTGCACGCATTGAAGAACACAAAAACTCAGTCAAAAAAGAGGAACCAACTTCTTCCCTGGTCCAACACCTTAAAGCCACAGGACATGAAATTGACTTCAAAAAGACCAGAACTATTGCCAAAACTGAACACTTTAATAACAGAATAATCAGAAAAGCCATCGAGATAGAAAAACACCCACACAGCATGTACAAACGAGATGATACCTCCTGCCTACCAGCCATTTGGAAACCCGCCCTTATTGACAAACGTATCCCTAACACAAAGAATGACACCAGACCCACACTCACGAAAACCACACAGGATGTCACCACCACACATCCACGCAAAAAGCAAACCCAAACCCACACCGATGATGAGGCACGACCACAAACCAGAAGGCAGACCACAGCTGCATCATTAGCCACTTTAAATTCCTCCAATCCATACATGAAGCAAACTGACACCCACCATGAAGATGAGGCCCGACCACGAACGCAAAGCCAAACAGCTATGCAGCTTACCATCTCTAATCACCCTGCAACTAAGACTAACCTGAGCACAACAAAGCCCCCATCCAAACAGAACACTCCCCCAGCCAATCAGAACACAGCCAACCCCCCAGCCAATCAGAGCACAGCCAAGCCCCTAACCAATCAGAACACACCTCCGCCCAATCAGAACATAGCCAAGCTCCCAGCCAATCAGTTCAAACCCCCACTGGCAGTTAAAAGGAAGAAACAGCTACGATCACACATTGCTCCTAGAAGCATGAAGACGAAAGCATCAGCCTGAAGATGACGAATGGACTTCGTCGAAACGTCGCCAAGACATCTCAGATCCTACGCGGGAGAAAACCCGAAGAACCAAAGACCTACATACAAACAGCTGCGAAAACCTCAAAAAACAAATATAACAAATATAACAAATATAAATATAATATATATATATACAGGAAGTTTTTCATATATATGTAGGTCTTTGATTCTTTGGGTTTTCTCCCACGTAGAATCTGAAGTGTCTTGGCGACGTTTCAACGAAGTCCCATTCGTCATCTTCAGGCTGGTGCTTTCGGCTTCGTGCTTCTAGGAGCAATGTGTGATTGTAGCTGTTTCTTCCTTTTAACTGCCAGTGGAAGAAACAGCTACAATCACACATTGCTCCTAGAAGCACGAAGCCGAAAGCACAAGCCTGCTTATATGAAAAGAGCAAGGTAAGGGGGAAAGGAGTTACGGATGGAGCCTGGGTTGCTGTGTATGAGTCATCATCTAGGAATTATTTTTTTGTGCCATCTTACACCTAGTACCAAGACCTGATCTTTTTGTTCTGGAAAGGTATAAAAGGTGGAAGACATATTTTCTGGTTGTTGCCTTCATCTCTCTACCAGCCACAAAGAGCAATGGGGTCACCCAACTCTATTTTGATTAAAATAAAAGTTGTTTGCTTGCTGAAACCTGGACTCAGGAGTTTCTTTGGCTCTTTTAAATTCCTGAGTAATGCTGGGGCAATTGTGAGGCTAAGTGGAAAACCTTACAGATATGTTTGCCATCTTGATTAAAAATAATAAAGGGGGATAGAAATAAATAAGAAAAAAGAAAAGATGGGGAATGCCCACATATATTTAAATTCTAAGAGGGAAAAGAGAAAAGACATCCTTAATGTTTTACCATTAATTTGTAAACACCACTGAAGGTGATATGTATATTAAGTTAGACATTGGATAATGTGACAGAAACTAATTATATGTTGTATCAAGCTGACATACATTATAATGGGAATTTCACTAAGTTTTATTACTTCATGAAATGTTTATTTTCATCAGTTAAAATATGTATAAAAACAGAAATGTTAATGATCACATCGAAACTAATAATAAAGACAAAAAATAAATGATCATTTTTATTAGTCACTGAACTGTTGACTGCAATTATGGGATAAAAGCATACATCAGTATCTATAAGATATATACAGTATAAGGAATGTTCTCTTGATCTAGTCTTTTGATATTTACCTTCTGACCTGAATTTCTACAATAATCTATCCTGCTCTTTTCCAGCAATACTGTTTTTCTTAAATGTAAAAAGAGAAATAAAAAATTCAACTATCAATCTTTGGACAAAAGATACACTAAATAAATTTTATGATCCACAGAATTCTATGTGCTGTATTGAGAGCCTATGAATTGAAAATACTTCAAGCCATTTTAAATTATTTTAAATGGTTTATCAGATTAGGAAATATATATTTCCCTTAGCATGAATCCTTTAGTATGTAACATCTGCATTATGCTTCAAGTCTACAGCAATGCTGCATTACACGACAGGGTAAATTTGCCATCTGCTGCTTCTTCCTGTTCAGTATCACTATAGCAACAAGAAGTCTGAAGGAGATGAATATATTAAGGCTGTACAGTGATATGGATTTGAGAAGAGAAAAGAAGCTTGATGTGTTTGGGGATTTGTTGTTGGCAACCTATGTAAGTAGCTATGTCTTCTCATGGGATCACATAGCAATAACACAACTTATTTAAGAGGTCTCAACAGATGTGATATTTGTATGCTCCAAATCATTGTGCCCCTTCTGAATTACTGCATAGCCCTAGAAAATATTAGTCACTGATAAGATAAAAATTCAGGAACACCTGGGGGGGGGACTTTTTTTTTTTTGAAGAAGTTATTTTTCAATATTTTTAAGACATGTTCTTAGGGAGAATAAACTAAAATTATTAAATATTCCAAGAAGAAGCCTAATGTACTCTAGTTAGTTTTCAGTACACCAAGTTTAGATCTTCAAACCCTTTTTTGCTCTTTTGCTGATAAAAACAGGACTATTTTGAGGATTATTAATTTACAAAAGAACCACTTCTGTATTTCTAATTGAGGAAATTTTTTTACACATACAGGAGTTAGCTCTTCTGATTTATTCCTTCCCCCTCTCTGTAGTATATATGGTTCATAAGTAGCCCAGTCAGCGTAACAAAGACATGGAAAGTTCCAGTTTGCAAGATAACAAGTGAATGAAGGAATGGAAGAGATGGGGTTTAATCATATACAGTCCAACTTCAACCAAAGATTTTCAATGAACCTTAAAGCACAATGTGAACTTGCATTTTTATTAATTAGCATAAGCAAACCCAACTCTCTGTTTGGAAACACAACAGGAGAGAGTTTTGTATGATCTTTCCAAGTGAAAATGGCCCTGAGCTAGTTCACTAAGCTTTAATGGAATTGCATGTTGCAAGTATCTTTTCTTAAAAACTGATTTAAGAACACAAGAAGTAATTAAGATATCTTGAAGATTCAAGGATCTATTTACAAAGATAGCTGGAGCAACTAATCCTAAACCTAAATATAGATCTTTTAAGGCTCTTAACCCTAAAGACAGATCTTTAAAAAGAATTCCTTTTCTCTCTCTTTCTTTTGACATCTCTCCTTGAAATTCCAAGCTTCTGGGGGAAAAAAAATCAAACCATGAAATCACTGATCAAAATTTGCATCTAGGCATGCTGAGACTGCTTTATGTAAGGAATGTGAAAACTAGAATCATGAGGCTTGTGCAAAACTATCATCTGCGTCTATAGATAGTTTGCATAATACACTTAACCAAAATATGGCTGATAATAAATTAGCAGTGTGTGTGCTCTTATGTCACCCAAGAGCTCATTCTGGAAGCATGACGACATATTGAAATGCAGGTTCTGACTACAATGTGTTTAGGACACGTCAATATTGTGAAGCCTCATGATTTGGTTAAGGAAGACGACACACAATGATGAGAAAGTCTTAGCATAGCTCTAACACAGTTTAAACCCCTTTCCTCAACAGAACTCTGGCAACGAGGAGTAAAAAAAAATCTACCTCCAGCCTTATAAGAATTTATTAAACATATATTAACCAGGAATCAAAAGGTTGCTTACCCTGCTTGGCAGGTTGTTTGAACCTAAGATCTGGCCAGGGAAAGAATCCAAGAACATATTTTGGTTCAGAGTATCACATGCAATGATTCTGAATAGCAAAAATGTGAGAAGGGAAAAGTACTGCACGGTCAGAAAAGATGTAATATTTTATCTTATTTCACCTACTAATATTTACAGCATGAAGTGGATGCTTTTTACAATATTCCTCCAAATAAAAGATAACCCAGGGCCCTCTCCATTCTGTGCACTGAAAAGAAGAACTGTGCACTATAATGAAGCTGCAGAGCAGAATTAAAATTAAGCAAGAATAGATGGAGCTAAGCCTACACAAGGGCAAAAATAACTTTCATTTATCACTGAACATAATCACTTCTCCCACACAATAGACTTGCTGAAAAAGCATAGGAGAAGTTTAGTTCTGATTTTCATATAAATACACATTCTCTTGTGTATGTTCACTTGTGTTTCCTATATCAGGGACCCCCACCCTATGGGGATTGTGGAAATGGCTGGCCCAGTGCACGTGTATGTGCACGTGCACTCCCCCCACTCGTGCTAGTGCCCATGGCCCAATTTGCGCATGTGTGCAGGTGCGAACGAGGCCACTAGTGCCGGGTGAGTGTGTGCGGCCTGTTTGCGCATGCATGAATGGTAGCACTGTGCTGGTGCACATGGCCCGCTTGTGCATGCGTGAACAGGGCTGCTAGTGCCATGCCGGTGCGCGTGGTGTTATTTGCATGCATGCACACCAATTTGGAAGCTGCTCTTCTTTCCTCCGGGCTATGAGCCCAGAAAGGTTGGAGATCTCTGTCCTATATACTAAACTACCCATGTTTGAAGTGACCCAGAAGACAGTTTCATTCCTGCACAATTAATAAAGTCAAATGCAATCCTGTGAATACTCAGTAAAACCCTCACATACCCAAGATCTTGTCTAGCTTTCTCCCTCAACATTCATGAACCTTTGTGCAATAAAGGGACCGCCTTCTGCCACATATTTCTCTACGACCGGTGGGAGCGCACAGGGTCGGCCTCCTCCGGGTCCCGTCAGCGAAACAATGTCGTCTGGCGGGCCCTAGGGGGAGGGCTTTCTCTGTTGTGGCGCCCGCCCTCTGGAACCAACTGCCTCCTGAAGTCCGCGTTTCTCCAACTCTCCCGGCCTTCCGGAAAAACCTAAAAACTCATCTTTGCCGGCAAGCCTGGGGATGATTGTAGTTGATTGTTGCATTGAATGTGTGTTTTTTAATTGGTTTTTAGATATCTTGTTTGGGTTTTTATATTGTAATTCTTTGTTATATATATGTTGTTAGCCGCTCCGAGTCCCCGGAGAGGAGCGGCATACAAACACAAATAAATAAATAAATAATAAAAATAATAATAATAATAGCAGTCTCTGTTTGCATATAAAGAAGTACAGCCTTAGATTATAACTTAATCAAAAGTACTGTATAATGTACTAAATGACATCACCAGTGGAGACTATTTTTATTATCTTTATTTTTCAGTCATTTATATCATGCCTTTTATTATTTTTATTAAATAACTCAAGGTCCCAAACATACTCAATACTCCCTCCTATTTTTCCCACAACAGCAACCTAGTGAGGTGGATTGAATTAAGAGAGAATGACTGGCCCAAAGTCACCTATCTGTCTTTCATGCCCAAGGCAGCACTAGACCTAACAGTCTCCAGGTTTCTAGCATGGTACCTTAACCACTAGACCAAACTTGCTTTCTATTGTTTGTTTGTTTGTTTGTTTGAATTAATATATTCTTTGGAGAAGAGTGTCCAGATGACATCAAGATCCTGTAAAAGAGATTTCCTTCACCTCTCAAACAGTCTTCACTACTGAAAAAGTACTGTATATTTGAAGGTTTTTCTCTTTGGAAAACTGCAAATAACTCAATTCATATGTGCACCACATTACAATATACTTGGGATCACTCATGGCATATTCTCACAGCTTTTTGTTGTGATTTTTAGAAGAGAGAGAAAATGTATATTCAGTACACATCTGAGACCCACAAATCAATTTACACACGACTTCATGCTGAAAACTTCATGAGATATATATAATTGTCAATATAAATGTCAACTCTAGAATTAAACCACAAATCAAGATAGGACTAGGCCTTTGCATAGCTTATTCTATCCTTCTAAGAGGCAGCAAAATGATGTCTGGAAAAATGGAAGTTAGTTTGCATGTGTAGATAAAGCAGATACAAGTTACCATAAGTGAGGAGCGGTTCAAAAATTAGCTCAAACATTAATATAGATAAAAACTCTGACTCATATGGGTGTGGGAAAGTTCAAACAGTAGGAAGTTCTCATAATTAAAAAAAGTATTATCAGAGATACAAAACAGAATGAATATCGAACTATCAGCTGATCAGATCGTTTATTTATTTATTTGTTTAGCGTATGGCATATCATACATAGACTAGAAATCTATATTAACATTTCACCTAGATTAGTAAAACACAATAAAATATAAATGCTAAAAAGATCTATGCTCAAATAGATCTAGGACACCTAACCACTGAAATGCAGCATCTTTTATCTGAAAAAAAAAAAAAATCAGACACTGGACCGGTATCTGCCTTCAGCTTATAGTCGATCATGATGTGATGTACAATTTGACGTGGGATCCAGCTATCATGCTGAGGGAAGGATACTATGCCCCATTTATACAGTGTGTCCGGATAGACGCCGTATGAGATGCAAATCCTATTCAGGATTGTCCATCGCTGATGTAGTCTTTCAGTGCCTGGAATCTTTTTTTGTTGAGTCACTTTTAGGTTTTCTTATGACTAGGCATTCAGTGACCCATTTGGCTTTCCATTTCCACTGTTCCTTATACAATGTTACCCCGTTTTATTTCATTCCATACTATCCTCTTATTAATTGTTCTTTGTTTAATTTCTTGAGCCTCATGTGAAATAAAGTGTTTTGATATTTACAATCATAAATCACAAAGGAGATGTGTTCGAAGCTCAGCATATCCCTATTCTTGCAGAAGCTCAACCATCCACTACTCAACAAAAGCAACTTAAAGATTAGACGAAAGACAGATGCACGAAGAAAGCAGGATCCCAGCACATAACTTCTGAGATTGCAGAGGCTGCTCTGAACCCAACGAGACAAGATATGTAATCTTATAGATATTTTGTGCAGGACAGAAGCCAATTATAGACTGGAATTCCTAGAATTCTTTTGGAAAGCAAAAGAACATAGCAAAGTCCATCACCAACCAAGCAAAGCCCTGAAGAGGCAACCTGCATGCATTTACTGTATTAAAAGCTCTTTCCCTTCATAGCTGCCTTCTTAAGGGGGAAGATGCCTGAAGGGATCTTTAATCAAGCACAGCGAACTTCAGCAAGACGTATTAAAGAAAGTTATTGTATACCAGGTGTCATGATGATTGCTGCATAATAGGTTTTTATGCTCAATGTTGATTGTTTTAATAAAAGAATTTTAAAAAAAAAGTTTAGCAATACCATGATGTACACCGAAAATTAAAATTAGAACAGTGCACTAATAATGCAACTCATTAGGTAACAGTTCCACTGACATTATGAAATACTGAGCTCATCAACCTCAATATCACTGATCATTTACCTACTGAAACATATTCAAAGACTGAATGTGACACCGTGACAAGGGCTTCAGAGGGAAGTAATAAATATTTATGTTACCACCCAGTCATAAAGCTTCCTAGCTGATCTCTAAGCAACCTTACGGGATAGGTGGGGGTGGCACTGTACGTATATGAAATTGAGCTCTACAAGAAGAAAAGTGTTTGTGTGTGAAATGAAGCACACCCCAATATACCAAATTGTTTCCTTTGCAACACAGAGGGAGGAGGGATATCAGACATCCTATTTTCCAAGTTTGTCCTGCAGCCATTATATAATAAAAGAGTTAAAGCTGGAATAGTTAAAGGCCTCAGCTGCTATCCACACTATTGCTTCCAGTTTACTGAAACGTTTTGTGTCCCTTTGCTCAGCATAGCTAGACACAAAGATAATCAAATGATTGCCTACTTTTTATTTTATTTATCTGAATTTAGAGATCACTCAACTCTAAATGACTCTGGATAGTCTATATTTAAAAATGCAAGATAATAAAATGAAGGGATACACTGTATCCATGCAGAAGGAAAAAAACAAACAAACAAACCCCAGAACAAACAGAAAACCTTGTAGAGACATGCTAACCTCTACCCCAAGGCCTGCTTCCCTCCCTGCTTTGCCAATTAATTATTTATTAAACATTAAAGCAGTGCTTAAGGCAAACAACAAAACAAACAAGCTATCTCTTTTGCCAGCTAAACTGAATGTCATGGATGTTTGGTCTGATCTGAATATGGAGACTGACTGGGAGTGTGCTAGGTTCAAACTAAACTAGAAATTAGTATATTTTCTACCAAAAGGGTTATGGCAGTGGTTCTCAACCTTTTTAATGCCACGACCCCCAACCGGTCGTACGTCGAGGACTACCCAACCGGTCGTAAGTCGAGGACTTCCCAACCGGTCGTAAGTCGAGGACTTTCCCTGCCCGGGAGCGCTGCGCATGCATGGTGCCGCCCCCTGCGCCGGCCGAGGTGTAGCTGGCAAGGGGCAGCGACAGCGCATGGCGACCACCGGCTGGGGCCACCAGCTGGCCCAGCCCAAGGGAGGTAAGGTACCCACCGGGCCCCACGCGCGCCAGCAACCCTCCCTGCGCCCGCCGGCCTCCCACCTCCCACTCCTGGCCCTCTTTTACTTACATTTTTAGTAGTTGCTCAGCAGGGAGGGGTGGAAACTTCCAGACAGCTCGCCTTCGCTGCAGACTACTTGCAGCACCGTTTGCAGACTGGGACTTTTGGCTTTTGAAAGCCAATAGAATCAGACTCTATTCAAGAGAGTCTATTCTATTGGCTTTCAAAAGCCAATAGAATAAGAGGGAGTGGCACAGCTAAGGAAAAGGGGGGAAAATGGCGGACTGCGTTGTTTGGCGACCCACAGGTTGAGAACTGCTGGGTTATGGGCTCAGCAGAGCTAGAACTAAATACAGAATCCTAACAGTAGGTCAAAGCACCCCAGTCACAAAACATCCCAATTTATTTCCAGATGCTTGATCAAGCAATATAGTTGAACCAGCATCGTCAGCTGGTTACTTTTTCATGCTTCCAAAGCTAGAATAACATTTTTGAGACTGACTGAGTTCCAAAATCTCTTGCTTGAAAATGGGATAGAATATAGCAGGGCTTTTCAACCAGTGGTAAGGGTACTGCCTGTGGTACATTGGCACCTGGCAGGTGGTACACGACCATCCTAGAAAAGTGGTAGAGGGGGAGGGGAATGACCTGAACCAGTGGCAGCAACGCACAAGCCTGAGCGAGAGATGGCTGAAGCTGCAGGGCTGTCAGGGCTCAGCGGAAGCGCCAGAATCAGTGCTTCTTCTGGACTGTCAGGGTTCAGTGGAAGCGCCAGGATCAGCGCCAGGCCCCAGCTGGAGCTTGGCACTGATCCTGGCTCTTCTGCTGAGCCCAGAAGAAGCACCGATCAGCTGGAATGTTGCAGCATCTCCAGGGTCTTGTGATTTACATTCAGATGCTTGGCAACTGATTCATATTTAGGACGGTCACAGTGTCCCAGGGTCATGTGAAGTGACCAAAACCTGCTGCAACCACCCAGCAGACAGGGGGAATAAAAACCAAACACCCCCCCATCCCCGCTGCCAATCCTCAACAGAAATGCTCACAACAATGAAAACCTCGGACAGGAGGAAGAGCGCCGCTGGGCGGGCAGCAGGCAAATGTCTTGCTCGGCTGTGGCTTGGGGGGCACTTTTTTCAGTGCCATTGTAACTTCGAACAGTCACTAAGCGGACTGTTGTAAGTCGAGGACTACCTGTACCTTATCACTTTTTTCCCTTTTTTTGGTCATCAAGTTTTTGACACCTTGCTAGGCAACTGGTGGTACTCAAATGTTGCCATATCCTAAAAGTGTTACAATGGGTGAAAAGGCTGAAAAGCCCTGGAATATAGCATTTGAAGCATGAAGACGGAAGCAGTATTTGAAAAACTGGACCTCTCACAAATTTTGGAAATGCTATATATAAACGAAGCTGAAGTCAGACCAACATGAAAGAAAAAGTACAGATCACTGAAGTCTGAGGATGAATTCAAATTGAACGTTGGTTCAAAACCATGTTCCAAGGCAGGGGTCCCCAACCCCTAGTTTGTGGACCAGTACTGGGCCGCGACATGCCAGCAGTTGTGATTCCTCACCAGCCAGTGGATCTGGCAGCTAAGTCTGAGGAATCAGATGAGGAGGAGGGGCCTACAGTGACATTAGAGTCAGAGGAAGGCTCTGAGGAACTCCAAGACTTACAGTCGGATGAGGAGCCTGGCCCCTCTACTCGCGTTCAGGCTGAGACACAGCTGTGCTGGGAGCCTGAGTTGGACAGTGATGAAGAAGTTGGGACAAATCCAGGATGCACGAAAGCGTAGGCAAGAGAAGCGAGTAGGACAGAGGAATGCAATGGGGCAGCTCCAAAGGCAAATGAGAAGGCATTAGGAAGCCACATCTTGGCTGAATTATAAAAGGGAAGGTATGGGAGGTGCTGGTTGCTGAAAGCAATCGTTCGTGTTGAGGATCAAGTTTCTGTGGACTGTGTTTGTTTGCCCTGGACATTGACTCAGGTCTGTGAGAATAAAAGGGGTTGGTTTTTTCTTGCGGTTTCTGCCTGTTTCTTGGAAGAGGGGTTTCTCTGTGGGAAGAATCCTAGCCTCCAGCAGTCAGTCCAGAGCAGCGCTGATCCCAGCGTTGCTCAAATGACTGTGGAGATAAGTGAGAATCCAACAATGGAAAAACTATGTACAACCTGCTATCCGGAAGCCAAGATTGTCACGTCCGTCTGGGCTGCAGACTAAGTCAAGACTGGGTGTGTCCTGGTCCAGGACGGGAGTGGCAAGTTTGGCTGACTTAGTCTAATGGGCAGGAAGACAGAGCTAACCCATTGGTGGATTCTCCATCTCCTATGCTGGAGAACAGTCTGAACATTTTTGATGATTTCATCAAGGAATTGTCAAGTTTGGAGGAGAACACTATAAATATATAATAGAGTTAATCAAACTTCATGATGAAATTTCTCCAATGAATAGGCATACCAGCATAGTTTGAAAGATGTAACTCAAGGGAATTCTCAAAACTATATAAAAGAGAAAAATGCAGATTGTCTTTAATAAAAAGAGACATATTAAAAGAGAATGATTTTACAAGGAAAAGAAGTGGGAAAAATTGCTTTGTAATGTTCACAGTCACTCAAAGCATACAGGTAGTCCTTATTTAACAACCATAATTTGGATTGGCATCATCATTAAGCGAAGCAGTCACTAAGTGAAACTACAACTATGCTTACAATTTTACTTTTTGCTTTACAAAAGTAACTGATAACCTTTTCATCACTATCTTAACTATTAATTAAATGAGGTAATTGCTAAACGAGGACTACCTGAATTTGCACCTATCTCTGAGTGAAAGTGAGAAGGAAGTATCTGAGAAATACAAACTTTTTTTATATAAAAAACAATTCAAGAGTAAAATAAAGAGAGTACGGTCTGATAACAGGGGAGAATATTGGAACTGGACATCTGAAAAATATTTCATCAACAAAAACATATTGACATGAAAAAAATGTTATAGCCCTGGGCAAAATAGGAATGCAGAAAATAAGAATCAAAACCTAATAACACGATAAGGTGTATTCTGGCTGATTCATGGTTACCTGACTATTTCCAGGGAGAAGCACTTAATAATGCTTAACTAGTTAATCCACAAAACCATTTACCAACAAAAGGTGAAAATAATATTCTGTATGCAACAGCAGTAAACCCATCTATTACACCTAAACATATCTGGATGCAAAGCCTAAAGGAAAAAGGAATAAATTAAATTGCAAACTCAATCAGGAATAATGGTAGGAATAAAAAACTTACAAACTTTTAATGAAACATGACCTAGATGAGCTTTATTTATACTGTAGTGCAAACTAGCCTAGTTTTACTATTGGCACCTACTTTCAACTAGGAGGATCACAAAGGGATGATGATGATAATGATGATGGACAATGAGAAAGACCATTAAAAATGAGTCTGAGGAATCTGAAATAGGATGGGATTCAGAAGGTGCTCAAACACAATCAGGCCTAGAATTAGAATTAAGATCTCATAAATTTAATAAATGAGTCCCTCCTGAGAGAATGAGCTACAAAGGATGAACAAAGGATAAATCTAATACCAATTCACAGAAAGAGGTCCAATGACTGCCACAGCTGAGGCACAGAAGTGGAAGGAAGCTGCATGGGAAGAAATAGCATCTTTGTACAAAAAAATAAAATATAGATTCAAACAGAACTACCAAGCGGCAGTCAGACACTGTAATGCAGTTTTCAAAACCAAATGTGATGTCCATTGAAACGTGCAATGCATAAAGCTTGCTTAGTAGCAAAGGGCCCCACACAAAAATATGGCAAGAATTATGAAGCTTTTGCCCCTCTGCTTTTACATGTAAACATCAGAATTCTACTACATGTTTAGAAAATTGCACGTAAAGTATGTAGATATTAAGACAACCTTTCTGCATGGTGACCAGAAAAAAGGAGACTTATATGTGTCATCCATTAGGTTTTGAAGAATGAGGGAAAGAAAAAAATGGTTTGTAAATTGCAAGAATCTCTATGTATGCTAATGTCTGGAGTAAAGCGCAGTGTGATAAACTAATTCAAATTAGAAAACATGGGCTTAGAACTGATCCACTGTTGACTGAAAATAAATGAGACAAAAGTATTATTATATGTAACAAAACCTGTGATACTTTTGTTCAAAGAGTAGACAGAATTGCAACTCGATACAATTCCAATTCTGCATTTAAACAAGAAAAAATATATTGTGGTCATGTTTTTCTGGTCTATGTGACCATCAGTAAGTAAAAGAAGTCATGTAATAATTTATTTTCAAAGCTGGTATATATTTATTAGCAACATATGGAAGTATGTAATAACAATTAATTAGCTCGTTTTAAGACCAAAGATCAGCAACCTCTGTACTGTGTAGTTAAACTTCCGGCTATTTATTCCAAATAAAGAACAGTATTGCTTTGTGTTCAAGGCCTTTTGTGTGCTATGCATTTAATTATATCACACAGCACTGGTCAGTTGCAGAAACTGCATTATTCTGGCATTAAGACCTTTACCTATCTCCAGAACAGTTCTTTAAAACACAATTGTAAAATTCAATTTTATACAATCGTTTTCTAATCTATGCCAGAGTTTAAGGGGCAACTTCTATCTCTCTAACTGGTTGATTCTTTGCAAGCTTATGGCTTCCTGTGTTGTTAGCAGGCTATTAGGGTAGATTTCTCTCCACAACTCTTTGGTCTTATTATTTTGAAGGCATTGATGAAAATAACAGTAGAGTCAGCTCAGCATATATAGACAGTCCTTGTTAAGTGACCACAATTCGGATCAGCAAGTCAGTAGTAAGCGAAGCTGGCACTAAATGAAACTGCAACTGTGCTTATGACCATCAGCTATCTTTTGTATGACAGACCTATGAAGGTCATAAATGAGAGGATTGGTCACAAACTTATTTTTTCATCATCTTGCAACTGCAAATAATCGCTGTATGACTATTGCTTTGCTAAACGAGGACTATCTGCAGTCTGGATTTAAATATGGATCAATATTTATTAGCTGCTGCTACCCACATATGGTAAAGAAGTGAAGGTTCCTTAATGTCTGACTTCCCTATTCTATGTTGCATTGCCATATATAGTGCATATAAAGCAAGTTGATCAAAAAATCTCCATCAAAATATTTAAAAGAATAGATCCAGTACTTTTTCAGTATTTATGCATATTTTAAGGTATTCTTTATAATGTTATGCCCATACTTTCACTTCTAAGCAGTGCAAAGGCTCAGGAATGCCAATTTACCTAGGGTTAGTTTCTTTGAGCAAAATTCATATTGTATATCTATGGCATAAGGGAGTGGGGGTATATTTTGGTCATATACATATTCAGACAAAGTGAGCATATCAAAATTCTAAGTACCAACTGTCCTGTTCAGTTATTATATTTACAGGGCAACTCAGTACCACAGAATTCCCTGCAAAAATCAGCCCTAACCTTATTTTCAGATCCAGTTTTAACCCAAATTAACTTTAACCCAAATTAACTTTAACCCAAATTAACTCATATAATGTCACCTTTGATTAATCAGAAGTAGAAATCACGCCTATCCATCACTGATGCAGCCTTGAGCCAATTTTGTTTCTACTCATGTGTAGAATGTTACATTTCCAGAATGTTACATTTAGTAATTGGCTTTTGGGGAGCAGAACTGTGAGGTCTATTCAAAGCAATCCTACAATCAACACTTAAGAAGCTGAAAGGAATTCCTGTATTATCATCCTGCTTAATTCCTCAGCCTATAATGATAGGCTATGTTCTAATATCAGTGCCAAAACGCTAAATTTAAAAAAAAAAGGGTCTGTAATCTCTTGAGTCAAATTACTGGGATTTCATTTCTGACATACCTGGATTGTAGGCACTCTGAATTCCAAAAGGGCATGAATTATGGTGGGCAATTTCGTCAGTTTCATAAACTCATTTTAGGCCACAGAAACCAGGCTTTTGTTTAAAAAAAATATGTGGCAATCAATATTACACAGAAACCAATATGAGTTTTTTTCCTACTGAATCTCTCTACAAAGAATCTGACAAGGAAACATATTATAAGCAGAGGAGGAACAAAAGACCAAGGTTTTTCGCAAATGCTTTTTCAAAGCTGTAGGAGGCAGGTTAGTTTTATGCCAAAGGACCTGATGTCAAGATGGAAAAAGCAGTAAGATTATGGAGGGGTCAACCAAATTGCCAAGGTTGAGGACCCCTGGTTTAGAGTTACCAGGTCTTGGCCGCAATAAAAGAGAATTTTAAATGATGCACGTATTTCAGGTACGTATTTTCTCTGATTCTTTACTTATAGTAATATATTCTCTGTAACAATGGGAGATAGGAGTGATCTGGATTTTTCCAGCCCAACGAAGTCTGCAACTTTTATTTCTTAAAGTACAGGAATTCTGCAAAAAGGAAGAATGGAAGCAAAGGTATCATGACAACTGCAGCTACTACCTGCATATAACAGAATAACAGAGTAGGAAGGAGATCTTTTAGTCTAATCCCCTGCTGAAGCAGGAGACCCTATACCAGTGGTAGCAAACCTATGGCACGTATGCCAGAGGCGGCACTCAGAGCCCTCTCTGTGGGCACACCTGCCGTTGCCCCAGTCTTGCCTCCCACCGCGACTCCCTCTCCAGCAGCCCCCCTGAAGGAGAGTCGCCCCTGAGCGTGGCCCACGCGGAGCAGCGCAGCCAAGGACATGGCAGCCAGGCAGCGTAGACAAGTCTGCCCTCACACCCCATCGTGCACAGTTGATGCTGCAGGGCCCGGGCAGAGGGCATGACTGCCATAGCGCTGCTGGGCTGCCTGGGCAATCTGCGGCAGGCCCTGGAGGCGGTGAGTGGCCCTGCGGGCAGGCGGGGCATAGGATGGGGGGCTGAGTGGGGTGGGGCCAATGTTTGAGCACTCAGTCTCTAAAATGGTGGTCCAGTCTCTTCTTAAAAATCTTCAATGATGGAGTACCTACTTCTGAAAGCAAGCTATTCCACTGATCAATTGCTCTAACTGTCAGGAAACTTCTCCTTGGTTCTCTCCTTGATTAGTTTCCACCAATTGCTTCTTGTCCTGCCTTTGGATGCTTTAGAGAAGAGGTTGACACCTCCCCCCTTCATATCCAGAAAGCAATGGAAAAATGAATGATGGGATTAGAAAATAAAAGGAGAAAACCATTATCACATGAAGGTTGCTCTTGAGTGGAAGAGGCTGTGGTAGTGCCAGAACCTCCACAAAACATTTGCTCAGGGCCCTCAACTATGGCAACAACCTGGTACAAAACTTGCTTAAATATACCGCCTGGGTATATTTATTTTTGCTTTGATATACCTTACATAAGAACACAGGAGGATTACAAATGGAAGGCATCCTTCAGACTCACCCATAAAATGCCCTTAATGAGCCTGGACAACTGGTAAGCAGGTTTTGCATAAAAGACCATTTAAAGGGAATTCTATGACTAAAAGCTAATAGAACTTAACTCCTTTCCCTCTAGCCTTGTTTGTTGTTATGTAAGATGAACGTTTGCCTAATTCATTGTTCATTTAATTTTTGCAGAAGAATATACACAGCGCTGGAAGGGACCACCTATCCAAGCTATAATATTGAAGATAATAGATGTAATATGAATGCAGTCAGATAAAATCTTAAACTATAACTGTGAAGATAATGGATGCATTTATCATCCATATAAATAGCCAAAAGTATATGGCTAAGACAGTCTAATTCCATCAAGATATGATGTGTATTGCTTTTGCATCATATTACAAAACATGTGGATAACAAAAAATATTGGGTACTATATGTGTAAGATCCAAATGTGAGGTTTCCCTTTTTTCTTATCTTGTTGTAATAATCCTAAACTTTTATGCCTAGTGGTGATACAGAAATACTTGTACAGATGCTATAGAAAAATTCCCCCTTTTAAATTGTATATTAAAACTATTACCACTGTGATCACGTCAATCTTCTATGCCATGCACAAAGATCAGTGAAATTTAGAGATATTATTTCCAGAGACATTAACACCTTTTTTCTATTCCTCAACTTTTTATTTCTTCTTCCCACAGCTTGTCACAAGCATTTTATGATACTGAGTCTCTTGTTATTATGCTTACTTGTAGTGCAATATATCTGTATATGTATCTGTATAATATTAAAGAATAAAGACTGTCAACTCCAGACTGAAATATAATGAATGGTCTCTATGAGTGGTATCAGTGTTTGAAAGGATTTACTAGCCATCTCCTTAGAACAAACGCCAAGTTTGTCTAAATAGGAATCATACAGTAGATTCAGTGTGATTGTATCCTGTGGAGTTTGAGGAAACGTGGACTCTGGCATCATTCCCCCTTTTTTTAGCACAGTCACAATCAGAAAAACAGACACCCCTTCTTTGATTTTAGATGTACTACATTTTAGCATGACAGCTAAATTATATTTAATTCATACCATGTGGTGAAATTAGCTTCCTTCAGTAAACCTTAGTTAAGATTCCTCAATTTGGAAAACAGTTCTGAATTCCTTGAATCTTTTCCAGAAATGAGTGTATGTGCATCTAATAGCTCTATCATCCTCATCCTCAGGAAACTACATGCTATCCAAGGCTATCTCTTTTTTTTAATCATAATATCATATTAGGAAGCATTCATCATAGATCATAAAATACCACAGTAAGTATTAGACCTTGTATACGTCGGATTTGGTAAAGGTTCTTCACTCCTCACGTCAGGCCTCAACTATACGCCAGATACATTTTCTTTGACTGGTGCTTCTCTTGTATATAGTCTATCCACTGTTTCCAGTCTGTCATATATTGTTCATTTGAGCGATCCTTCAAATATGCCGATATTTTCGCCATTTCTGCCAAATTTATTACTTTCAAAGTCCATTCTTCCATAGGTGGTATTTCTGGCTTCTTCCAGTATTGTCCCACCAACAATCTAGCTGCTGTGATCAAGTTCAGAAATAAGTTCGTCTCTGTGGTAGTG
Organism: Bothrops alternatus; assembly: GCA_034064705.1. Lineage (NCBI taxonomy): Eukaryota > Metazoa > Chordata > Lepidosauria > Squamata > Viperidae > Bothrops > Bothrops alternatus. Next base: position 5,121,343 of record JARGCV010000001.1, on the reverse strand, counting down.
CAATCTTTTATGATCCCTAACAAAAAAACCTGAGGTAGAAATTCAATACGCTTTTTCAAAATGGTTTGGAGTGTCCACCATATCTTCCTCCAGAAGGCTTTAATTTTTCTACATGTCCACCATACATGAAAATATGTACAAGGCTATCTCTTGTAGTTTCATATTTCCTTTGTATTTTTAGATTTTTGAAATTGCTATTCTTGGTACATTTTTGCGTGACAGCTAAATTATATTTAATTCACACCATGTGGGGAAATTAGCTTCCTTCAGTAAACCTTAGTTAAGATTCCTCATTTGGAAAACAGTTTTGAATCCCTTGAATCTGCTCCAGAAATGAGTGTTTGTGCATCTAATAAGCTCTATTTAGAACAGTGTTTCTCAACCTTGGCAACTGGAAGAGGTATGGACTTCAACTCCCAGAATTCCCCAGCCAGCTGTGCATGTCCATATCTCTTCCAGTTGCCAAGGTTGAGAAACACTGATTTAGAACATCATCCTCATCCTTAGGAAACTACATGTGATATCCAAAGCTATCTCTTGTAGTTTCATATTTCCTTTGTATTCTTTTCATTTTTTCAAATCGCTATTCCTGGCAGTCCTTTCCTTTGCTAACAATATTCACTCCACCAACTCTACAATTAGTCACAGGAAAGTCTCCTACTTTCAAGAGAATAGTAACTTTCTCTTATGGCTCCATATGCAAAGAATGTCTCAGAAGAATATGTTAATACAGTAGCTACAATGACTCTTCTTCCAAATCTCTTCTCAATAGACACTAATAAAGATCCTAGTGAAATATTACTGCCAGCTCCTTTTAGTAGTATCAGTCTAACACAGAGGTTCTCAACCTTGGTAACTTTAAGACTTGTGGACTTCAATTCCCAGAATTCCTCAGCCAGCAAAGCTAGCTGAGGAATTCTGGGAGTTGAAGTCCACAAGTCTTAAAGTTGCCAAGGTTGAGAACCCCTGAGTTAACATCTCTCTTCTGTTTAACTACTAGAAAGGGCAACCAGTGCCTTATTTCGGGGGAGGAATCATTTGATGACCGAGGAATGGGAATTTGAAGAGGCAAGAGCCATGGGGACACAAAGATGATATAAAGCACGGGTGTCAAACTCACCATGTCACATGACGTGTCACAATTATCGTGACTTTTTTTGCATTGCTGGAACTGGGGTGGGTGCGGCCTCCGCACGATGCAACTGGCCCACGGGCCGGCCGTTTGACACCCCTGATATAAAGTATATGGAGTTATGGCATTGGCATTTGCACAATAAATATTTCTAATTGTTTCTAGAGGAAGGCTTCTTTTTAGCAATTTACTAAGATTATTTTAGGCCTATATTATTAGTTTTCATGAGTTTATTTATTTGTTCATCTGATAACATACGTGCTGTGATATATGATATGATATAACTTGAGTGATTCCCGGCAGTGCACAGAGTTAAAAATAACCAAAAAACACAACGTATCAAAAAACAATAACCTAAAACCATTAAAAAACAAGTGAAGACAATTCAACATAAAACATATAACATGGGAGAGTGCTAATCAGCAGTTTGCAAACAATACAGCCATCATGCAGGATCCATATCTCCATGGAATCCCCAGGTTTGATGGCAAAGTCATATTTTCAGGGTCAGGGCAAATTTGTTCCAGAGGTGGATGCCGTGGTAACAAAGCCTCTCTTCTTAAGTCCCACCAGATGAAACTCCTTAGCAGAAACCTAGCAGCATTTCCATCAGAAAATAGGAAAGGGAGAATTATTGATCCTGAATTCCTTAATCATCTTTTATTAATAAACCCCACCCCTAAACTTCTGAGTTTAAATTGTCACATTATTTGTGTGTTTAAAGTAAGCTGTCTTCTTTTGCTATTTTTTTTTATGACAGCCCTTTATTTCCTCTAGGTCAAAGGTCCCCAAACTTTTGGGCACCAGGGACTGGTGCCATGGAGAAAGGTTTTTCCGTGGACCAGAGGGGGTGTGGTTTTGAATACTGCCTGCATCCCGAGGATGGAGTTTTACTTGTTTGTGCGGCCCACTTGCTGACATGCTGTGGAAACCGGGAATATGTTCTTCCATATTTAATAGCCCAAAATGAACAATAAGCTGCTAAGGTTATATGAGCAATTTCACTTTATCGGTAATACAATCAGTATCAGATTTGCTCATCCACCTTTGATGGGGTGCATGTCCAATTTGAATAGCAGCTCAGTCAACACTGGAATTGTTAGACAGGCTCATTTGATCTTTTCAGCATTTCAGATTCAAAGGCAAAAGGTGCTATGTGCTTTGAAGCATTGGAGCACTGCAGTGACACTGTCTCCAACTCCTTTAAAGCAGTTGCCCTTTTCCCAGAATTACACAGCTACCTTCTCCAAGTGAGCCCTTGGGGGAGGGGGAAAGAAATTGCTTTAAGGAGCTGCAGATACATGCCATGGAAATGTGAGCCCATATGCACTCTACAGAGTCTTTGGATCTGAAGGACTTGAATCAATATCCTGTAATTGTATTATTAAGATGAAGAGGAATGAAGATGAAGTTGCAGATTAAACTTTCAGCCAATCTACTTCACAGGGTTGTTATTCTAAGACTAGATTACGAGAAGACTGTTTAGGTGGCTTTAAGAGCTAAGGGAAAAGGTATGATAGAAATGCAATAAATAAATAATATCTTACATTTCTGCTTTTGATAAATATCAGTGTTCTACAATAAGCACTGACAACTGAAAAGTTATTAACAAATCAAGCTTCTATGGATCTTTTTACTTTCTTTTCACTGTTCTGCTTCCTCTTTTTTTTCCCCTTACTCTATGTCTTACCTAAGGGACTAATCACACTGATATGGACAATTAAATCTGATTTTGGACTTGAATTGCCTTGCAGATATATTTATTGGCATATTTCTCTATGCCAATATGGATAATCAGATAATAGAGTAGTATGGATAGTCATTAGCCTTGAATGCCTAGAAAACTATAACGATATAAAAGAAGAATCCTTTCAAGAATTCCAACATCTATTTTGTCAGATACCGGTAGTACAAAGCTGATTGGACACTACATGCCTGCAAAAGTATTGCTCCATGCTTGGAGAGATTCTGGGTGGTTGTTTTTTTTTTCCTTCAGGAAGAGATAAACAACAGTTAAAGGCTCAGCTAATGTGGCTCTTTTTCTCTCTCTTCTACATGAAGAATGGGATCTGACTCAGTTGATATTCCTGGCACTGTAGAAAGATTAGCTATCATATGAGAAGCTGCGTTATATGTGAATCACTGCATGTGACTGAGATACTGCTTTACTGTTGGAGATCCAGTGTAACCTGAATTCCCTAAAACATCTGTTAGAACCTAACCTGAATATCTGTAGCCTATTTGTCTATGATCCATCTTCAACCTCAAGTGAATATCTTGCACTAACTCTGCAATATTTTGCCTGATGAATATATCTAGAGGACATAAAAGCTTGGAGGGGTTTTTTTTTTTGTGACCTTTAAGTTAACCCAATACAAAATACTGTCTTTGGGCAGAAACATCCCTGCAGTGTAGCCATCATCAAATAGCTGCCCTTCAAATGATTTGGAATATAATATCTGTCATCCAAGGATCATCTCTGGCTGCCTGAGATTATAGCCATAAGTATAGAGAGGATCACTTTGAGAAAGATTCCTAGAAAAGTGCTGCAAATCTATATAGCTGTGGTTCATCTGCCTGTTTTGATTTGGAGAAAATTTGCTTGTAGGGACTTACATCCAATATAATTATTTATTTGCACTTTTTTCTTTTTTAGATTATTATTTTTATTTTTTGGCTGTTAGCCATCCCAGGTTATTTGCTGAGATTACATAAATCAAAACAATCAAACTAATAGACTTCTTTATCTACTAAGGCTGGCACATAAAAAGCAAAAACAAGCCACAAATGTTATTTTTCTAGTGTTGCTACAGTATAAGAACATGGGCATAAAGACAGTCTTCAGATGGCTCAAAATAATTTGCATATTGGGGCTTGACTAGTTCTTTGGAGATTTTCAGAAGATATTGGTGGGCTCTCATCAATGGTCACAAAATAAGCACTGTTTTTAGATGGTTCTATGTGACACACCTTTTAAAATATTTCAACTTTCCTGTGCCAGAAAACTTTTGAAGTGAAAGCAGGATAAGGAATTTATTATGCTCCAGCTGAGATTAAACATACTAGAAATAGTAGCATACTTGTTTATAGTTACATTGAATTGAATTGAATTGATTGGGGTTTTATAGACAAAATAGCAAGCAATGATTCTTGATTCCTGTAGGTTCACAAATACTATATATTTAGGCAGTTTTCATGTCACTGCCTTTTCCCAAATTACCTTAAACTTAAAGTCACATAGACCCACAAAGCGGCTACTTCATTTAGGAGCCCTGATAGACTCCGACCTTTGCAGGGTCTACCTCTCCCTGGAGTGCCGGGTCAGCATCCGGAAATTAGTATCCCAGATTCGGGGGGCAAGGACGGTTCCTCTGGTCCAACTGTCTCAGCTCCTGGGAAAGATGGTATCTTGCATGGGGATAGTCCCATGGGCAAGACTGCACTCGAGGAACCTCCAGTGGTTCCTTCTCCCCTTCCAGAAGTGGAACCTCATTGCCTCTACCAGGAGGGCCCAGGTTCCACCTCATATCCTCTCATCCCTCCAATGGTGGACTTCTGCAGCCATGTCCAAAGGTTCCATCTTCAAGGAGCCCTCCAGGCTCGTCCTGACCACAGATGCCAGTCTGTTTGGCTGGGGGGCCCACCTCCAGAACCATTTGTCACAGGGGCGATCGTCCAGGGTGGACCTCAAACAAAACATAAACTGGCTGGAACTCAGGGCGATTCATTTGGCTCTCCTTCATTTCTCCTCTCTAGTGTCAGGGAAACACATGTTGATCCTGACGGACAACGTGGCAGCAAGGCTCACGTCAACAAACAAGGAAGGACACATTCCTGGGTTCTCCTGCAGGAGGCCATGGAACTAGGTTTATGGGCAGAGGCCAACGTGGGCTCAATCAGAGCAGAACACATTTCGGGAGAGGCAAACCGACAGGCAGACTCCCTGAGCAGGTCGACTGTGGACCACTCGGAGTGGCGCCTGGATCCAAGGCTGTTCGAGATGATCGCAAGCAGGTTCGGCAGGCCATGCCTGAATCTGTTTGCCTCCCCGTCCAACGCTCAGCTCCCCAGATTCTTCACCAGATTTCCAACAAGGGGAGCAGAGGGGACGGACGCTCTCCGGTACAAGTGGCCAGAGGGTCTGCTTTACGCCTTCCCTCCTCTTCCACTGTTACAGGCCACCATTCGCAGACTGATCCTGGAGCAAGCGGAAGTAATACTGGTTGCTCCTTATTGGCCGCGACGCCCGTGGTTTGCAGATCTAGTGGATCTGTCCCTGTCTCCTCCGTGGAGGTTTCCCCCGGACCGAGTAGCTCTCAGCCAAGGGGGGCTCCAGCACCCAGACCCCCAGTGGCTTCAATTAGCCGCTTGGCACTTGAGCGGGAGAGTCTAGCCAGGCAGGCCTATTCCTCAGGGGTGATCTCTATGATTCAGGCTTCTAGACTTCCCTCGACAAACCGGATCTATGACGCCATGTGGAGAAATTTCTGCCAGTGGTGCATCTCACACAAATTGGACCCTCTTACAGTTACAGTCCCTAATATTTTAGATTATCTGCTAGAGGGCATTTCCAAGGGCTTGTCCACTAGTATCATCCATAGGCAGGTTGCGGCCTTGTCCACGGTCCTCACCTGCGTCAATTTGGGTCTGCTTTCACACCATCCAGCTATCTCTGCTTTTCTTAAAGGGGCAGCCAATTCTGGTCCTTCCACGGTGCATAGATACCCATGTTGGGATTTACCTACTGTGTTGCAGGCCTTAATCACCGCTCCTTTTGAGCTTCTCCAGTCTTGCTCTTTGTATTTTCTCTCCTTGAAGGTTGCCTTTTTAGTTGCAATCACTTTGGCCAGAAGGATTTCGGAATTGGCCGCCCTCTCAGTCAGAGATGATCTCTGTACCTTCCATGAGGACAGAGTGGTCCTTAGATTAGACCCCTCCCTTATTCCCAAGGTGAACACCGGTTTTCATAGGTCATTGGATCTAATTTTGCCTAGCTTCTGTCCAAATCCTTCTCATCGTCTAGAACGCCAGTGGCACAAGCTACATGTCCGCAGGGCTCTGCGTCTTTACATTAAGCGTACCTTGTCCTTTCGCAAGTTGGAGGCCTTATTTGTATCTTTTCAACCCTCTGCCATGGGCAGGAAGGTCTCTTCTTCCACCATTGGCAGATGGATCAGGGCTTGCATTGCTCAGGCCTACGCGTCCCAGTCCCTTCCGGTCCCGGCTCGTATCACAGCTCACTCCACGCACAGTGCAGCGACATCTGCGGCGTGGTCTACCCAGGCTTCTGTGGAGGAGATTTGCAGAGCGGCATCTTGGTCGTCTCCATCATCTTTTATTTCGCACTATAAGATTGATAGGTTTGCCGCGGCGGATGCCGCTTTTGGCAGATGGGTTCTCCAACAGGTTGTTTCCTCTAGGGAGACACCAGCCTAGACCTTCCCTCCCTTAGGGACATGGGGGGCTTTGGTATGTCCCAATCAAGTGGATTCTACATCCACCATGCTGGAGAAGGGGCGTTGTCTTACCTGAACGCCTTTTCTCAGCATGGTGGTGTAGAATCCACACCCTCCCTTGGATAGAGGTCTACGCTTGCATGTTGTCATTTTCTTTGTATTTTGGAGTCGTTGCGTCAGACTTTGTCAGGATCCTTCGCCTCGTCAAAACTGGGAAGACACACCCAAAGGAGGCATGACTAAAGCTCTGACTTAGTTTCTCTGAGCAGGAAGGCTGAAATAACCCAGTCAAGTGGATTCTACACCACCATGCTGAGAAAAGGCGTTCAGGTAAGACAACGCCCCTTTCTATTGCTGGCTTGGGTTAAGCAGCTGAGAGTTGAAAGATTTCTATTAAGCTCACAGTTGCAATGTAACCTTATGGGCATAAAATTCTACTGAGTCTCATTTCTTAATCACTTTTAGAAATTGCTTTTTAAGCACTTATCAACTATTAAGAACCTTTTGACTGACAGTTTTACAATATGCATCGAGTGAGGTTCTTTGAATCCTTAGTTACAGGAGTTTTAAAGATAAGTTTAAGACATTAAAAAACTCTCTTCATAAATAAACAGAAAAGGGGAAGTTAGAATATTGATTTTCTAAATGTATAATGTTTGAAATAAGATTTTGAAATTAATTATAAGAATCCTACCCAAAGTTACTGTACTTTAAAAGAAGGTGACAAGTTGTTAAAATTATTAGCAGTTGTAACAAAGGAAGTAGTCATTCTTTATACATTTCTTTTTCTTGGCTATATTCTTATTTTTTCTTTCTTTTCTTTTCTATCTTTTTAATCTGCACTAAACAAAGTACAGTAAAACTTTATTTTCAGCCCACAGAGCATTCTGTAATTAACATAAAATAAACCTTATCTTATGGTATTAAAAAAACCAATTCACCGCCTAGATCAGCGGTTCTCAACCTATTTCAGGTTGTGACCCTGACCTGTGCCGCGCATGGGCGGCGAGACGGCCAGCATCGCGCATGCACAGCGCGCCCACGACGGCCTGAATCGTGCATGCGCGGCACGCCCGCGACGGCCCACATCGCGCATGCGCGGCACGCCCGCGACAGCCCGCATTGTGCATGTGCGGCGCGCCCGCGATGGCCCGCATTGCGCATGCATGGCACGACGTCCCACATTGCGCATGCGCGCCGCACCCATGGCGGCCCACATCACGTATGTGCTGCACAGCGCGCCCGCAACGGCCCGCATCGCGCATGCACGGTGCACGCTTGATGGCCCGCATCACGCATGCACGGTGCTTACCCACACATGCGCGGTGCTGCCCCCTGCGCCGGCTGAGGGGAAAAGGGGGGAAAAATGGCGGACTGCGGTGTTTGGCGACCCCCGTGAAATGGTCGTTCGACCCCAAATGGGGTCGCGACCCATAGGTTGAGAACCGCTGGCCTAGATAAATGTTTAGGCCTTCATTTTCCTCAGCTATGGCTTTCACACCTCTGCAAAACAGCATAAATCTGGGTTTGAGTCTTAACTTTTATCTATCTTTCTAAATCAATAACCAGCATCTGCAGTGAAGAAGCCATAATTTATATTGGTGAGGATGTGGAAGTTGTAATTACATTTGGGAGGGTTGGATTAAATTAATTTTTGTCATAATTCTATGTTGGCTTGTTAAACTGGAGCCAACATACGATTTTAAATAAAAAGAAGGAAAGTACTTGTCTTTTTCCAAGTATAATTATATTGTAAATTTAAAAAAAACACAGTAAACAAGCTAACAAGCAATTACATTAATTTGATTAATCTGTATTTAAACATCAGTTCATAATGTAGGAGCTTGTATAAGTCACACAGGAACTTGTGAAATATTTAATGTCTGTATAAGAGCTTTAGGTGAAAGAGGCTGTAAATAAAGCAAACTCTTCTCTAAACAGAGTGCAATCATGTCAATAGCTTATGATAATTAGCCCCAGTGGGTATGAACTGCATTATCTGAGATCATGCCTTCAAAAAATGTTTATGAGGAAACAGCTAATGTAAGCAATTAGAAATTACTTTTGTTTAAAATGTTTATCTTGCTGTCTTTCTTTGAAAATTGAAAGGACATTAATTATACAAATGTAGCTAAGTGAGTAAGAGTGGCAGAAACATATATCCTGCTAACGTGGTTGGTTTTGTGAAGTACTAATGTTAGTCAATCACTCCGTGTTTTAGGATTTATATATATATTTTTTTTTAAAAAAGAAGCTTGGTGGAGCTGTCCAGCTTGATCCATATGCCTGAAATATGAGAACACAGCACATAAAGGACTGGGGGCGGGGGGGGGAGGGAAATAGCTTCCTAGCAAAAACAGCCTTCTTGCATCTGATGTTCTCCAATAGGACAGCTCAAGAAGGCAGTAAGAGATCCCTTTGATGCTGCCATTCATGCGTTATTTTAAAAAATGTATATATGGGCCTTCATTAAGATTTCCAATAAATAAAAATATTATAAGAGAAAACATAAGACTTTTTGAAAAGCACAGTAAAAAGAATGAAAATAAACACATACCGTATTTCCACAGCAAAATAGAAATCTTGGCACAAGGTAAAAGTCAGTGTCAGCACTGAGAAATAACATTGATAGCTAGACTTTCAAATACAAAAACAAATTTTATAAAACAAATAATTACCGCTTATATTTTACAATTTTTACCACAAACTACCTATTTTCAACAATATCTAAAAGCAAACCCATGTAACAATGCACTTCACCAGTCAATCCTGGATGTTACCAGACAGAAACATAACAGAAGACCACCCCAGTATTTCTCAAATCCATAATCCAAAAACCAGTCTACCCAGTTCAGACAGTTTTGTGACTGAGAGGATCTGCTTTTTATGACATTGGAATGAATTCCCAAACCCTTTGTTTTCTTTCCATACATTATTTAACAACTTTCCCTAATATAAGAACATGATTGCAATACAAAACAGAATGCATATCTACAGTGGCATCTTAAAACATTGGTGGGTAAATATATTGGCACAGCTGATAGTTAGGTCCACTTACCTGTGCTCATCATTTCCTTAAATTAAAAAAGAGCCCTGGTGGCACAGTGGTTAGAATGCAGTATTGCAGGCTGACTCTGCCAACTGCCAAGAGTTCAATCCTAACCGGTTCAAGGTTGATTCTGCCTTCCACTCTTCTGAGGTTGTTAAAAATGAGGACCCAGATTGTTCGGGGCAATATGTTGAGTCTATAAACTACACAGAGCGGGCTGTAAAGCAATATGAAGCTGTATATAACTGCTATTGCTATACTGGTAACTGCTTCCGGTTCAGGCCATTTAGGTTAGCTGGCCTCATCAAAATCAAATCGAACAAGGACATAGGGTATATTACTTTTATTATTACTGTGTTTGTGAATACTACCCAGCACAAAAATGGCTGGAAATGAAAACAGCTGCCTCTGCTTTAATTTAAAGGCAATGGCTTATCCCACTTGATTTCTCAATCTTTACCAGGGTTTCCAACTATTCCTTCAGTTGTAATATATCAACTTCCAGGGCAAGCTCACACTTAAACCAGTTTTGGCTCTTGGAGCTGTCAAAGATTTTCACTAAAGCATTTCAGCAACTGTATTTTTTAATTATCTTGAGACCAAGAAAGAGGAAAAGAGAAGGTGTCTTGCTGGAGGCCTCTTCAAGGCCTGTGTCTATTTCATCTTTTGTTTTCAGCTAATATAGGTAAGGCAGTTGTGAAACAGATTAGGTTCAAGGTCCTTTTTGAGATTCATGATTATCACTATAGATGGCTTTGGTTGCTCAGAACCCTTTTATCAACTCACATTGATATAGCAGTGAACATCTAGCGATGAACTCAATGAACTCATATGAACAAAGACAGCCTTGTGATAGCCATTCACACTCTACTAAAATCTAATTTGGCTCACAGCACTGTATTATACAGAATGTCTCTGAAAACAACCCCAAAATATTATTAATCCAAAATAAGCCAGCTGGGCTGTTAACTGGGCTAGGCCAAGTACAACCATACATATAATACTACACCTTAGTAACTGCACTCATTGCCTATTCTTGATGACATTCAAAATTTTGCCTGAAATTCTGGAAGTAGGTTATCCGATAGAGCAGTGATGGCAAACCTTTTAGAGACCGAGTGCCCAAACTGCAACCCAAAACCCACTTATGCATTGTTGGGTGCCGGGTGGGTGTGGCCAATTGAGTGGGTATGGCCCATTGGGTGGGAGTGGCTGCAGTGGCAACGGCAGACTGGGTGGGACTAAAGTTCAATCAATCAATTCCAACTTTGCAAGATCTTTTTTTTTCCGGTGAGAAGTTGAAATTGACTAATTGATTTAACCTTTTTTTTTTTTTTGCACACGGCGGCGGAGGCCTAAAGGGAAAAGGTTTTCTAAAACCCAACTGAAGGCCTAGGACTGGGGCAACGGCGCGCGTGCCCACAGAGAGAGCTCTGAGTGCTGCCTCTGGCACCCATGGCCATAGGTTCGCCACCACTGCGACAGAGCATGTGCTCCTATGAATAGCTTCCTAGAAGTTGTGGTTCTAAATGACTTGGACTTTTCTGAAGGTGCCTCTGGCAAATGTTATGGGACAGAGCACCTTTTAGCCTGCTTTCACTATGGAAGCTGGGGAAATTTATTTTTACCTATTGAGCAGCCTAGAAATTGTTTTGAAGTCTATTTAGTTTATTTAAGGAATTTTGCACTTTGCTGCTGGTTTGTTTAATTTTAAAGTTTATTGCAGCATTACTGTTATTTTACACTTTATTTTTTAAAGATGTATATGTATATTGGCACAGAAAATTGTTTTTAAAAAAAATCTACCTTTAACTCCTGAGAAAAATCACACGGCAATATAGCAGTTAAATTCTGGGAATCTTGTATATGCTGATCCTTTCAATGAGTTATAATTGCCCCAACTACATGCATGAGACATGTAGTGATCTCATTTCAGAAAATCTTCAAAAGTAGATCCTTCTGGTTTGGGGAAAATCTGATAATCTTTTGGGCCTGTACAACCTTTACTTGATTATCATCTTTAACACCAGGTTACAATGCTGGAATTGAGCCAAACCAGTGGACCATTCACAGTACCTCCCAAACTCTTTAAAGAAAACAGGACAGCAGACGTAGAAAAGTCGTTATGCTTTAGTGGACAGAAAGAAAAGAGCAAAAATATGAGGAAAGCTTTCAAACTCAAAGGTTATAAAGAATATCTATGTAGTTATAATTTTCTCATTTAAAGATACATTTACCAGAACTGGAGTAAAGAGGCCTGGTGTGTAGCAACACAGGATATTATTATGCAAGGAAAAATTCCATTGATTGCATATTTCAAGCAGCTTAAAAGCAAATGGCAGGTGCAAATCTTTGGAGGTGATAGATATATGACTGCTATTTTGTTTTATATTCGTGCAATAATAAATATGTAGAACCACTAAAATATAACCTTCACTTCTGGAATAATTTAAAAGCATAATAAATTATTATCAACATCACTATTAAATTACTTTCATTGAGCACCCAAAAGAGAAAGAAAAATAAACAATGCACAAAATTATCAAGAAAGAGCACTTAAATTATAGGACATATATTTACAGAAACAATATATAAGTTCTACAGGAGCATTTCAATGAACGGTGGTCATATTTCATTACAATGAATCTATGAATGCAAGTTCATAAGTGGTAATAATGTCAACTCTGTAAACTGGAGCCATATAATTACCTTTCTACTACTGAAGAATAAGTCTTTCAGCTATAAGTAGGGCACAGAGAATTATTTGCCCAGGTGCAAATTCTGTATAATAGGTATATATTTAAAACAGTATGATCATCTGAACATAATAAATCTTGTCTCAAAGTTGAGGTAACATATGAAATGACTTAGTCACAAATGCAACACATACTTAACTCTGTAGAGTCATTTTATATTTGGCATTTCTCAATACATCCAATAAAACATCACTGCTCCGCAAGCTGCACTGACTGTCAATAGGCTTCCGGGTGCAAATCAAGGTCTGGTCGTCACCTATAAAACCCTTCATGGCATAGGGACAAGCTACTTGTGCAACCAGACCTAATAGAGAGGGCATGCTGGGCCCTTTCTATTAAACAATGTCATCTCATTCATTCATTCACTCATTCATTCAGTTTCTATAGCTGCCCATCTCAATCAATCATGCCATGATGCATACAATTCAAAAAAATATACAATTAAAGCAGCAAACATTTTAAAACAATAAAAACAATTACATTTTAAAAATCCAAAATAAATATACACAGCACCTGAGATACTTAACCAGTAACAATAAAGCCAAGAAACGGGACCCTCAATATATTCAGAGCCCCAGGATTGGGATCACACCCAAGTTTTTAGAGCCTTACGAAAAGCTAACAGGGTTGGGGCCATTCTAATCTCTAAAGGGAGGATATTCCACAGAGGTACTGTGGAACTCCAGAAACAGACCGTCTTTTAGTCCCCACCAGCCAACACTTTTTAATTGCCGGGTTCTGCAGCATGCCCAGAGCCCCCTGGAGTCATGCCTTCTTCAGTGGTAGTGCCTACTCAATGGAACAGCATCTCCTTAGAGACTTGAATGGCACCAACCCTGTTAACCTTTTGAAAGTCATCAAGGACGACAACTTTAATATGATAATGTATTCAAGCCTTTTCTATATACTGTAAATGTAACGAAGTCCAACAAATACAAAACGTAAGGAGGTGAATAAATGTTATTATTGTAAACACTGCTGCTGAGCTGCAGTAAGCAAATATTTGCATTTCAAAGAGGAAAATGATAAAAATTCATAATTTCATCTACTAATTGATCTTAAGTTCCTGCTCTCATCCAGATTTTCCATGCAACAGGCTTTTATTGAACTTGATATTAAATCCTAACATATTAATTAATTTGGGAAAAGGATCAAAATTTGAACGCCAAGATCAATGTACATAATAGCAACAACTATTTAAATTTTGTATTATTATATTTTGATACCAACTAACTAGAGGTCTAACATATGAATATTCCAGATGAACCCAAGATGGAAAAATTTCCACTAAAGGGAATTCTTCAATATCGATGTGCAAAATTATATAGATCAATACCCTTTTTTCAATAGGCTGTCACATCATTTTAAATGTATCATTATAACTGAACATCTCCACTGAATTTCTGTAACATTTTACTAAATATTTGAAAAGATTTGCAGATAAATATACAGAAATTGTGAAGTCCTTGGCGCTCTCTAAGCTTGCAGAAGTTTCATTATACAAGTAGGTAATATCTGCAGTGCTAGCTTAGTAATGTTACTGAGTTTGGTAATGAAACATCTGGAAGAAAACAACCAAGCTCAGATAATACCAAGGACTCCAAGGTACAACCCTGAGCTAGAAATATATTCTCTTCTATTGTATGGAATTCCATATAAAATATATTCTAGGAAACATTTTAAGAGTACTAGCCCTCCCCCAAAGGGTAAAATCTAAACTGACTGCTGTCTATCAAGATCTAAAGATTTCTTTTTGTGTAGGTTTACAGTTACTATCTACAAAATATCACAAGCAACAAGAAACCCCAAGTTAGTCATTATAAATATGAAGCAGAATGAAAAAGAGTTAACCAACATGGTACTCTAATAGATTTGTTGGGTTTGGACTTCCTGGGAAGAGAATTATTTCAGAATTGCACTCCAGTATATTTGGAATGTGCCAAGTTGGAAAAAGCTGCTTTAAAATTTTTAAAGGAGTAAACATTAATAAGGCTTAAAAATGGATTTGGTATTTCTACAATTTCTACACTGCGGTTTCTAATTCTGGAATGCAGATCTAGGAAGGTTATGTAAAATAGAGAAGGAAGACAGCCAGAATCATCACACCTAACCCTTCCCTTAGAATAAAAGCAAGCCAGTACATCTTGTACCTTCTAAACTTCAAATGCCATCCACCAGTCTCTATCTGTGAAATATCTGACAACCATTCTGTTCCTGGAAATCCTTATAAGCAATAAAACCACAATGCTTATCTAGTCTCTGCTGCGTATGTAATGGCTGGGGTTAAGATGGGTAAGTCCCTAACTGTGCACGACTGATATAATAGGACATTCATGAGAATTACACATAATAAATTTAGTTGTTCAGACGGAGCAATAATTCTACAAAGCCCCTAAATTATATTAAAATTTAACTTATTCCTTGTTGTCCCACTCCCTCCTATCTTCCCCAATCAATTCTGATATATCTACCATTGGTTTTCTTTTCAGCATTAAAGCTGCATCAGCCCTACCTTTCAGGTGAGATTTCTCTACCTAATTTAAGCAACTGGAAGTGTTTGAACCTTCATTTTAACTCAGCATTTGCTCACATTCTACTTTTACCCTTGCTAAATGGTGGTTTTTTTCCAGATGGCATAGATACAGAGTTGGCCTCCAGGCTCCTTGGTTCAGTAGCTGAAAGAAAGGCCAGAGGGCAATAGTTCCAAAGCTGTAGCAAAAACTGCTTAGGTTAAAGATGACAAAAAAAATAATAATAAAGGCCATCTTAATAGGAAGCTCCACATTTGGAGAACTTCAGATGCAGGGGAAGACAACAGCCAGCCGTAATTACAAAAGCAAAAGCTGTGCTGTCTGTCCAGTGCCTTTCCTAATCAATGCAATGGTGACAATTATGGAGAATGCAATCCACCAGATATCAGAAAGAGGCACAGGGGTATGTTCTTTAGGGCTGACCAAGATTTTGTACTAATGGAAGCAAAATAGCAATGCCTGTCTTTCTCCCAGTCAAGGAAGATAAGGCCCCCCCAAACCAAGACATCAGTCTCAAAAAACCTCTCCCCAGACCTGGTAATAAAAATCCAATATGAACAAATTAAATAACAAATGATTTGTTGCCTTTCCACGCTACTTAGAATCTGCTGCCTAAGGCAGCCTGTTTGGTTTTGTGTCATGTTAGACCCTCATGCCTGAAACAACATGCTTTTTTTTTTATTCAACATTTTTATTAATGATTTTTTTTTCAAGCCGGTTCCATCTTGACCTCTTCATCTGCAAACTAGCAAAGGATGATCAGCTGTGAAGAAATGATGGGTAAAATGACCCTGACTTCCAGCTACTTTTCCTTCAAGAAATGGTGCAGGAAACATTGCTCTAGATTACATACTAGAGGAAAAAGCGCTGTGGGAAGCAGCAGCAAAAGTGATAGTGGATAAACATTAAAGACATCTCTTGTCTAATCCAGTCTTTCTCTTCAGAGCAGTAATAGGAAGGGCCAAGGCAGTGGCTTAAAAGGAATTATGTATAACAAACATTTGGAATATGCAAACAAAAAATATCTAAAAAATGCTCCATGATCTTAACTAAAACAGAGCCAATATGTTTCTCTGCAGAGTGCTATACTGTTGGCAGTTTTCACTGCTAACAGACTAAAAGTGGCAATCCCCTCTGGAAATAACGCTGACAAGTAAAAACCATGAGAGAGAAATATAGAGTTCTAACCTATGACACAAGCCTTTTGAAAATCAGACAGCGAAAAACAAATGAAATATGGCTAAAACAAAAAGGAATCATTATTTATAAAACACATTATTTCATGCAACTCCCTGCCATGAGCTATATACATGGCTGAGTTGCTTATATTACACTGGAGGTTTTTAAGAAAAGACTGGACAGCCATTTGTCTGAAATGGCATAGGATTTCTTGCTTGACCAGGGGGTTGGACTAGATGACCTCCAAGTCCCTTCCAACATAATAATAATAATAATAATAATAACATTTTAATAAGATAATAATAAATTATCATTATATTATTAAGACAATGATAATGATATATTATTATATTAATAATAAAATAATAATATATTATCATTGTCATATTAATGATATTATATTATTAGTAGTAATATAAATCATCATTATCATTATATTATTAATATATCATATTATTAATATAATAATAATGTGATAATGATATTATTATTACTACTACTATTATTATTATTATTATTACTATATTCAAGAGAGACTTCAGACATTGATTTAGAAGAGGTCTATTAATGGGTTAATGATCACCATACTGGACTTCACGTGCCATCCACGTTTTAAATTGAGAGTCTTCAACTGTTGTAGGAAAGCTGCAAATTCCAAAGAGGTAAATGTGCTCTATAGGGAGAAGAAATGATTGAGACAAAGAAATTTTTGTAGGTGTTCACCATTCAACAGTAACAGCTATCAGGTACATAGGCATGACACATTATCTTTCTGCAAACTGCAGCCCCCATTTAATAGGAATTCCTTTTCTTCAGTAGCAAGAGGAAAGAGAAAGCAGCAATGGCACCAGGAGAGAGGCCAATTTGCCCCTATCAGCTGTACCTTAGCATGGTAAAAACCTCTACCAGTGATATGCTCAAGGAGGGTACAGTATGGGCTATGCTCACTAGAGAGGGAGGGATTCCTGAGAAGATACAATACTTCCTTTCCCTTTCAATTTCCTGGAGTATGACTATATCAGCAAAAATCATCGGTATTCTGATACAATTTCTGATGCAGTTCAACTGCAAAATGATTATTAGTCTTGTAACCTACTCTGTGAACCCGCATGGCTATACAGAGATCAAGGTGTTAATATCCTGCTGAAATATTCTTGTAGAAATCTAATTATTTCATTAAAAAGTAAACCATTAAGTAGTATAATACAGCAAAGCTTTGTTAAGTAGCCAAATCAACATCATTCTCTTGTATCCACAGTAAGATAATATATAAGCAATTGTTGCAGGAACACTTATTTATAGCATCTTTAGAATATTTCTCATGTAGACATCTTAAAGGCATAACAGAATATTTTTAAAGAAAAATCCCAAATGAATATGCTAATGAGATTATGGCACCTCCAAGAAGAAATAAGGGGGAAATGTGCTAACAACTCACTAAACCTTTGACTGCAAGTGTTCTCAACTTTAACCAAGCTCCAAAAACACAGGTAGGCCCTACTGGAGGGAAAATAAATTTACAAAAAAAATGTGCAGGTACTACTTAATTTTCTCCAGCAAGTTCTTTTCCTCTCTGTTCCCATGGTGTTGAACAAACACAGCATTGAATTAAAATGTTGGGTAACATAACATTTAAGAAATCTTAAGCTCTTTGGTGTATCTGTAACACTGAGTTACCTGACTATGTTCTTACATACTGTAATTGGAAAGTCTCCCCATTTGTGGAAGTCTCAGGGAAATGGTGTTTGCTGTTGCTGTCATTGTTTTAGCTGTTTCTTCCTGTTTTCAGCCCCAACTAATTCCTCAACTTCCAGAACAAATTTTCAATAGATGAGTAGAAAAATCTCTAACTTGATCTAATTTTGTGAATAGAAAACATGTGAATGAAAAAAAAACAATGTTAGACATTACTATTTCTGGAATGATGGAAATTTTCATAAATGCTAACTGAATTGAACGGATTAGAATGGTAAACAATCAATCAAAAGGGAATTAAAAGTTTTAGTATTGCATCTGTGAAACGTTTTGCTAAAAATGAGTCCTTCTAACCTTCAGACCTTCCCTAAAACCCTGATGTAAAAGGGCCTTAACTCTGACATACAGTATAATTTATAAAGAAACCAATTATGTATCTAACACTTTCTTCTAAGTTAGACCTCTACTACTGTTGGTGCAAATGCTCATCTATCACAAGACCAAAGAACTTGAATCTTCCAAAGAAATACCAATGCCCACTGATACTAACATGGGCAAACTAATAATAATAGAGTTTCCTGTATGTCGAAAGGCCCAGATATTAAAAACTCCTACTAATTCAGGTAGAGGATTCAGCCACATCATTTAAATAGTTCTGGGATACATATAAAAAGAGCAATAGTTCTGTTCTGGCATTTGTCCAATCTATGGCATTTAGAAGAAACCTACCACAAACATGGTGGTTCTATTTATCCTTGATGGCTTAAAGCAGGGGTCTTCAGACTTGGCCCTTTTATGACTTATGGACTTCGACTCCCAGAATTCCTCATTCAGCGTGCAAGTCCACAAGTCATAAAAGGGCCAAGTTTAAAGACCCCGTCTTAAAGAATTTGCATAATCCTTAAGCACAAAAGCAGTCTGAAATAATGCACATAAACACTCAATGCTCCAGCATTCACTTGCATAATTAAAGTTAAGTTTTTATTTACTCATGTCACAAATGGACCCAGGTTAGGTAGAAAAAACAGGTATCCTAGGAAGTTAAGACAAGTTAGAAGAAAGAGCTTTCAAAGCTGAAAGAAAAAAAAAAGGTTGCGCTAAAGCAGTGGTTCTCAACCTTGGGGTCGCGACCCCATTTGGGGTCACGAGACCATTTTGCGGGGGTCGCCGGGCACCGCCGGCCGCCATTTTGTTTTTTTTATTTTTATTTTTTATTTTTTTTAAATTTTTTTTATTTTTTTTTATTTTTTTTGGCGCGCGCGCGCCGCACACGCTCAGATCCACCCGTCGCGCCGGAAAAAAAATTAAAAAAATAAAATAAAATAAAATAAAATAAAATAAAAACAAAATGGCGGACCGCAATGGGTGGATCCGCGCATGCGCGGTACGTGCGACGGGCCGATCCACGCAGGCACAGATCCGCCCGTCGCGGCCGCCATTTTGTTTTTTTTTATTATTTTTTTTTAAAAAAATTTTAAATAAAAAATAAAAAAACAAAATGGCGGCCCGCGACGGGCGGATGTGCGCATGCGTGGTGCGTGCAACAGGCCGATCCGCGCATGCACAGATCCGCCCATCGCGGCCGCCATTTTTTTTATTTTTTTTATTTTTTAAAAAAAAAATTAAAAAAAAAATGGCGGCCCGCGATGGGCGGATGCGCGCATGCGTGGCGCGTGTGATGGGCCGATCCACGCATGCGCAGATCCGCCTGTCCTGGCCGCCATTTTGTTTTTTGTTTTTTGTTTTTTTTTTTAAATGTAAAAAAAAAAATTTTTGCGCGCGCGCGCACACACGCGCAACCCCGAGTCGGGGTCGCGGCGCGCATGGACGGGGCAAGTGGGGTCTCAACCTCAGAAAGGTTGAGAACCACTGCGCTAAAGGCTTATGATTGAACAAAATGTCTACAAAGAGACTGCAGAATGAATGTAGCCAAACTAGAAAAATGGCTCATTTCCTAATGTCCACAGTAGTTTGGATCAATCAATGTAACAAAACAATCTCTTTTTCTATCCAAGGCCTAATGCCATATGTATCAATTGCAACCCTTTACTATCAGAAGGCTCTACAACAAAGTGTAGTATTACTATTCAGCAAGTACAAGCATGATAACTTAAATGTAATCCAGCAACCTAGTTGCACATTAACCCAGGAAGGTTTCATTTCTCTGTTTTAGGGAAGATAAAATCTTGGAACTCCTGCAATGAGAATATACCAATTTTGTTACCATATTATTCCAATGACAAAATAAAATATTTTCAGATTTACAAGGAAACAATCCTTAAAGCAACAACTAATAATCTAAATTTATTTTGTTGTTACAAGACTTTCATCTCACTAATTACATTTTACACCAACAATTTCCCCTAGGTCAAGGGTCCCCAACACCCAGGCTGTGGCCCACTATCAGACTGTGACCTGTTCAGAACTGGGCCGCAAAAGCGGCAGGCAAGCTTGCATGCACACGCAGTTCTGCATGTGCATGCAGTGGGTGAGCGAGTGCACGCTCACGCGGAACCATCCCCTCCCCCCCAACAGAACTAATGAGAAGTTGCACAATACATGAGTATTTTTTTTAAAACAAATTACATGTACATTGACCCAGCCCATATAGAATTACAATAAAAGCCTGATTAGGCATGTTTCAGATGTATGCACTATCTTCCAAATTTCTTCAGCCAAGATGACTACTGCTGAGCATCGTTGGAGTTGAAGTTTACGCATCTGGAAGGTATCTAGACCAAATAAGGCTAAATCCTTGAAAAAAATGCTACAAGTAAAAAAAAATATGATAGTGGCAAATGATAACTATTAAGACTGCAAACCATCAACACCCTATCTATTTGGCTGTTTCAGTTGCACCGGATCTTTCCTTTGTATTTGAAATAGAACAGCAAACATTTTTTGCTCTTCTAGTGATAAACAAGCTACTGATAGTCCTCAACTTATGGTCAGTGCTGAAAGAAGAGAATGATGACTAGTCCCTGAAGTTATAGCCACTGCAGCATCTCTGTGGTCATGTGATCAAAATTTGGGCGCTTGGCACTCTGCCTGTACTTTCAACTGCCCCGCCCGCCTATATCCTGCCATCTATGCCCTTTGGGCCTTCTGCATTCCCTGGTCCTTGCTGCCCTACCTGACCTTCACTGTCTTCTTGTTCCCTTTACAGACCAAACATGCCTCTTCCTGGGATGCAATTCAGGGGCTTGCAGGTCCAGAGACATGATACACCCGGAAGTCCCAGAGTGGCAGTGCTTTTTTAAATGTATTAATCAAATTTATAGAACACAGAACATCAGAGTTGGAAGGGACTTTGGAGGTCTTCCAGTCCAACCCCCTGCCCAGGCAAGAGACCCTATACTTCTTGTCTGAAAATTGTCAGAAAATATATGTGCCCATCTCACCACTGTTGGAAAGTGCACAACAATCAGATTAAATTGTATTCTTTCTCCAGCCTCACTGAGCTCACACACAAGCACACACATACACCTACCTTCTTTCTTCGGCCTCCCTGAGCTCATACTGTTCTGCATAGTGCCCCCCAACTCGCACATAGCCGGTGCCAGCCTCCCCGACCTCCCTGTGACATCCCCATGCTCCTTACCTGGGATTCCCTCCACTTTCCACTTAACGACCCACACATCTGGAGTTACAATGGCAACTGAGACTGCCATGATTGCCCTCACTAAGCAGTGCAGTCACTGGACATCACACTTTACGACCTCATTGCTTAGTGATGGAAATTGAGGACTACCTGTAGTACAAAAGACATCACCTGATTCATTATCAGTTAGTGACTGGATTCCCACTTTGAGCTAGGCCATGGCTTAATTGAATAAATCATACTTCTGTGCATTCACAAGGTCGCAATTTGTTGAATAAGTGGATTCACATATTCTATCTTATAAAATTATTCTAACTTTGCAAATTATTTAAATGCCGTGACATATAAAGTTTGCAAGCTACAATGACAGAGTTTAAACAATACACTAAGTAAAAAGCTCTGGGAGTTGCATATACATGTTTGTATAACTTAATATACTCAGCACTATGCGTGATTATATCTAGCATGCTCTGGCAGCTAATTGAGTCTATTGTGAATATCTCATCCTATTCATGGTGGTTCCCACATGGATGTCCAGGGGCAGGGGAGAGGCAAGTGATTAAATATGTGTTCTGATGCAAACCCTGCTCTACTTGCATTACAATACTGTACACAAGTATGAAAGGGTTGGAGTTTACCCTGTGACATACAACCCCGATTTCATCCTTTTGGTTATTGTGGATGCCTCCGCATTGCCATTTCCAAATGGCGGTGTCATCGACATTTCCGAATGTCTTGACTGCTTTTCACCAAACCGGTCTAGTCTCTCCCCCAGTGTAGTGCAATAAATCCTGCTGTAACCCAAAAGCCCAAACCCCAAAATTCAAGAGGTAATAAGTGACTAGTTCAGATATTTTTATCTGGAATTGAGTTCTGCCTTCCGTTATTCTTCCCTTGTTTGACTTGGCATTATTTTTATATTTAAGAGATTTGAATTTATTATTGCAATAAAGGAATTTGTCCTCAAAACTTCCTCTACATACTAGAGGAAGTTGCACAGTTTTAGGGTGGGCACAAATTTTCTTAACTTCTGTATTTTTAGACTCTAGGCAGAAAAATCTAAACTGCAATGCTTTCTATTTCCCCCCCCCTCCAAATCCTGGATAGCAGACAAAGGTTTTTGATAACAAGGTTAAGAAATCATCATCTGGACAAAGTACAGCATGTCAGTGAGTTCAATTGCTTGGAAGCAGCCTATTGTAAAAATCCTTAAATAGGAATCTGGCAGGCTTTGTACCTAGCTTGGCTATGTCTAAGGGCTCCAGACTCTGAAATTATTACTCGGGACTTTGCTATTGGTGGAAGACTAACAACATGACTCAGCAAAGCTAATTACTTTATTGCAGTCTTGGGGGAAAAAAGTCATATACTGTACAACAGAATATGCCTACTGCAGTGGCTAGCAATCACAGCTTATATATAGGTCTACAATCCAGGGTTTCAGTTTTAGGCTTCTTCTTCCCATCTTTCTAAGTCAACAGATATTTTGCATCTCTCTTCATGTTTCTGGAAGGCACCTAAATGTGTTAAGAATTCACTTGAGCTCAGGAACTGTCTTACAAAATTCTTCTCTATCAGGATCCATGGAAAAAGGGGTCCACCAGAAAAAAAAATATTCCCCTCCCCCAATTATTTTCTGGTTTCTCTCCACACAAAAGTGTTAATTATACAAAGTTCAGTGGTATTTAATCCAGGTAAATGGGTATAGCTTACATATTCTCATTTAATTGCTACTGTGTGCTATTGAAATTATCAAGCAGAAAAGTAATAATTGTAAATACAATACATGCTTTATATAATGAACAAGATAAAACAAATAAGGTGGAATTTAATTCAGTATCTGGTGGGAAGAAGACCTGAAAAAAATAAGGAAGGTAAGATTAGTAGTCTTCATTTTTGCACTTATTCCTCCTGGTGAAAGCAGAAATGACCTCAGTTTCATATCTCAAGAGTTAAATACATGCCAAGATAAAATACAGTAATCTTATTCTCCTACTACAGTCATGTTTAGAGGGGTCCTCAGTTAAGACAGTAACTTGGTAATTAGGCACAATATCACATGACTGCCATTTGCAATCTCCTGTTGATTTCACCATATTAACTTTGTCAAAAGCTGGTTGCAAATGGTGATCACATGACCATGGGACACTGCAACTGTCATAATTGTGAGTTGATTGCCAAGGGCCCAAATCACAATCACATAATCATGGGAATGCTGCAATGGTTGCAACTTTGAGAATCATAAGTCTCCTTATTCAGCAGCATAACTCTAAATGTCACTAAATGAATCATTATTAATCAAAGACTACCTTTTTTTTAAATATTCCCCAGCACATAATTTTACATGGACATGTTAAGAACTAGACCTTTGATCAGGTTAGACAGAAAAACACTTGACAGTTTAAATTGACATTAAAATTTTATTTGCTGGGAACTTCAAAATAGATTTGGGAATCATATACTTCCATTAAAATCAGCCAATAAGTAATTTTTAATTATTAAGTTCCAGGAAAAAGGAAAGATAATTTTAAAAAAAAGTTTGCTTATTGGTATGCATGTACTGAAACTCCTAAGTAGAAGAAACTACATATAAAGATGTTTATTGAGATCATTCCAACCCTCTTCCATTTCAGTTAAGATTTCTTATTTTGGATGTTACACAGAGTTTACAATCTTTTCAGCTCCTCCAAGGATATTTTTAATCAATTATTACAAATCAGACACTGAACTCTTAAACAACCATGTCATAACCAGAACTACACTAGAAAGTGGACGTGTCTTCCTCAAGAGTTCCTTGTCAAGCGTCCTTTCTCAGTGAATTTGTTTCTAATTCAAATTGAAGATGAAAGCTATAATCCCATCCACAAGTACCAGTGAACTAATAGTCAAGCTTCTGAGTAGCTATGTATAGGATTATACTATGAACAAATATAGAACTGGAGTAGCTATTACTATGAAATGCATATACTGTAGTGCAGGGGTCTTCAAACTTGGCCCTTTTATGACTTGTGAACTTCAACTCCCAGAATTCCTCAGCCAGTTTGCCTGGCTGAGGAATTCTGGGAGTTGAAGTCCATAAGTCATAAAAGGGCGACGTTTAAAGACCCCTGTTGTAGTGTATTATATTCAGTATGGGATAGATAGGGGAAAGAATAACAGGAAGCATTAGTAGCCATTCATCTTCCAAATTAGTACTTTTCAACAAAATCCACTTGGGAGCTACAGCTAAGAAAGGGTGCCAATAAAGAACTATCCTAGTTAGTGTTTGCCAATAAGTATTCAGAATTTTGCATATTCTGTTTAGTTATGATGCCCTTTCCAATTCAGCTACAATACACAAAGGAAAAAACAATGAAATTCTCCAGCACATTATCAAAATGTAAATATTTTTTAATATCAAAAACTTGACATGTATCTTAAACCAAGATATACTGATCTGCAGAAACAAGAGTAATTTCATGAACAAAACAGCAAGTAAACTCAGGTAATTACAGAGTATAAACTAACAGCACTGTACCAGAAAACATTTGGCTCTCTAAATATTGCTGAACTACTACTAACAGAACTTCAGCCAATATAGCAAGTGATGAACAACACTAAGACCTGTTGTTGAGATCCAGGTTCTCTGTCCTTGCTGTAAGTAATCCAACATTCTGATTAACATTCTGATTAACAAATGTGAAATCCATTTGTTGCATTTATATTTTATCAGTGTATAGGTAGTAAAATATACATTTAAATCACAGCTGTGTTAAGCACATCTTTGAAAGGAGACACCCTGGTTGGATGCAAATACTGAAAGAACACAATTTGCTCTCCTTTTATTATACTGACAATAGTTAAAGGTTGGCACCCAATGCAAGAGTTCAGAAGCAGACAAGCACGTCCAAAGTCACAAATCTTGATTGCAGCATGCCAGTACAAGCTAGTCCTCAAACAAGCTGATCGATTAACTCTGTCTTAGTTTCCCAATAGAAACTAACAGCTGTGGCCAATCTTAAAGCAACAGCACACTTTCCATTAGCTCTAGTAAGGCAGGCCTTGCGCCTAAGATCTCTGAACAGTTTTTATCTCCATCTCCAAACGCCCTTCCAAATGCCATTTAATAAGATCTTCAGTCACTCAAGGACAGATTAATTGAAGCAGCAGGAATTGGAGCCCTTTACTTTCCTACCACATGTTACCAGTAATTGCAGGGTTTTAGCACTACTCAGCTTTCTACTCTATGAGTGGTGGGGGAGATAAATGTGATCCATATGTGAGCATGTAAGAAATTCCGGAATCTTTAATGGTAACTAATTCCCTCAAAGAACTGAAGAACTATGAAGAAATTAATACCCGAGGCTGTGAATCTCTCTATATTTATTGGGGGAGAGGGGGTAAGTGGCAAGGAAACAAGAGAAGAGCTATGAGTTTGGAAGAAAAAAATTAACAAAACCTTGAGCAATTCCCATAATTAACGGAGGGCTTGGGCCTAATATTCCCTGCTCCCACCCAGATGGGTCAATCAAGCTCAGGCGGTCCAATAAATGAATACAGGTGTAATCATTTAATCGAAACTGCAGGCATCTTTTCGGGTTCCTCTTGCATTACATAATATTGCTGCGAAATACACAATAGTAACTGAACCCTGGGAGCCTCCCCTAAACAACAATATAATGAACTGTATGCAGGTTTACCTAGCCGTAATAATCCCACCACTACCACCACCCATTGCTACTATGGGTCTTATTATTTTCTCTTCCGCAGCTTTTTTTTTTTTTTTAATATTCCGCGGCGTTTTTGCAATAGTCAATTCTAGGAGGTCCAACCCCTCTGGTCCGTCCTCCGCTCATAGGAAGGACGAGCCGGCTGGCCTCCTGACACTCAACTAATCTAGCCGGCGTTTTGTTTCGTTTTTTTTGCCACCCGGCTGCGAATCTGATTCTCCAGGGGGAAAAAGGGAGCTCGTTGTTGCGTTTTGTCATCACTCAGCATTAGGGAGCCTAAAAATAGACTGGCACGAAGCACCACTTTGGCAATCTTGCAACTCTTTCCATCGCTCCGCGGTACTTTCCCCGACTAAAGATGTTAATCTCACGAACAATAAAGTTCCCAATTTTAAAAAAAAAAAAAAAAAAAAAGGCAGGAGGAATTGCTGGGCTGAGCACAGCTTTTTTTTTTTTTTACCTGTTCCCCGAAGTCGATGGCTATATTGGTGATGCCTAAAGGGACCAAGAAGCGAATGAGAGGCCAATAGTTGGTGAGCGCCGGAAATTTCACCATAGTCCCAGCTGTGCAGCGACCCCAAACACATCTGCCGGAGCGGGGAAGCTACCAGGTGGGAAGCAGGAGACGAAGCGAAGGGCCGGAAGAAGCGATGCTGCTTTTAAAAACGAGGCTGCCGGCTTTCCCCAGCAAGGCGGCAGCGACCAGCAGCGGCTCCCACTTGCGTCTGCCTCCTTTCTGGTCTGGTGCGCGGAGCGGTTGCGTTGCTCCCTTTAGCAAGAAATCCCAAACACCAAGTCCATCCCTGCCGCCGCCGCCGCAGCTCCTGCCCTCCTCCCACACAATAATCTGCCGCTGGTGGAAAAAAAAGGAGGAGGGACGCCGGCGGCACCATTACCTCCGCCGCCAGAAATATCGTCGGGCGCTTTTTCCATTATCAAAACCTCGAAGGGGGAGAAAAAAAAAAAAACACCCAACCATCCCCACCCACTTGAACTCCGAGCGCCCCGCCTCAGCCCGAGTTGGGCGAGCCCGGCCGCCGGAAAGTGATGGGAGCCGGAGAGGGAAGGGAGGGTGGGTGGCAGCGGGAAACAACCACACGTCCACGGCGTGGAGATCACATAGGATCTACGCGGCTGTGCCTAACCCGCCTTCCCCCGCCTCTTCTTTCCGGGGCTGTGAGGGCAGAAAGAGGTGGGAGAGCGGCCGGCTTTGCCGCTAGCGGAGGGAGAAAGCCGGCTAGGAAAAGGCCGCGCCGCCCAGCTCTTCTTTCTTTAAAAAAAAAAAAAAATCGCCTCCCTTTGCCAGCAGCTTTCCCTTGGCGCGTGGAGCACGTGGCCTGCTTTACCCAGGCTCGCCTCACGAGTTTGTTTTTTTTCCTTCCCTTCCTCCGCGTCTTCCCCCCGAGAAAGCAGCGGAGCCGGAGGAAAGGAAAGAGAAAGTCTTTGTCGCTCCTGCTCTTCCTAACGCCGCGGCCTGGGCGCAGCACCAGTCAAGCTGTTAGGCTGCCCTCTCGCCCGCCGCAGCGAGGTGCTTAGGCCGAAAACTCTCAAGGGCATGAAAGGGACGCGCTGCGCTGGATCCAGCCCAGGACGCGGCGTTTTGGGGAAAGCCAGAAGGCGATTCCTTCTTGTTTTGGAGGACTACATCCGACTTTAACCAGGTAGACCACGGCTACACCTGGAACGAAATTGCTCCTCGGAGCCATAATGGGTATCGGCCTTTCCCAATTTTGCAGCTAGTCGAATTGCTATACACCGCTTATCTCCAACCAGTGGAGTCACAGGGCTGGGAATGATGGGAAGGAAGCAGAACGCTGGTTTAAAACGTGAAAAGCAGTATATAAGCTGGCGCCAAATCTCACATTGGAAAGATTGCTGCAGAATAGATTCTTCCAAGGATGCTGTTAGGACGCATATTATAAAGGTTGCCTTATGAAACAACAATCTGTAAAAGCACTGGGATAGTCCTGCACTAAGACGATGTGCAACTTCAGCGGATTTGAAATGCTTTGGCAACTGACACAAATCATGGTTTGAGTTTGAAGAATAATGTGAAGTGGGAATGATGTGTTACAGTAAACTCATTCATATTGCCAGATACTGGATGGCAGATGAGAGGTTCCCTCGTAATGAAGTGAATATTTTTCTTTTTTATGAACCAGACTTTGCAAACAAAGAGCCTATTTTAGTATCATTGTACCTGCAACACCCTTCTCCTCAACCTGGATTTCATCATAATACTTTTGAGAAAATGGCAGGACTGCATATGAACATAGAACATCGTTCCAAGCAAGAATATAGTAAGGAAAGTCTAAGAACCAGATCTAGACAATACAAAAGTATATATATTGCCAATACCTTGGGTAACCACAGCTCGGAACTAAGTTGCATTGAATTCAATGGGATCTATTCCCAGATAAGTGTATAATAGATTGCAATTGAGAGGTATAATCCATACATACTGAAATAATAGAATGGAATGTACTTGGACTTAGTATGCCAAATAAGAAAACTCCAGGATAAAAAGTTGATGTGTATGCTTAATTGATAAAACAATTTAATCAAATTAACGCAAGGGTTTAAATACCAAATTAGTACTTGGCTTGCATGAGAGAATGTCAGGAAATACAAGAACTGAAGGCTAGAATAGGAGATAAAGAAAAACAGAATGGGACAACTCACCTGAGCCAACTCACTGATGCCAACTTAATCATAGTCAACTTGCCATGGCCAAGTTGCCACAGGACAATTCATTGTGGACAATTCTACAATTCAATTTATTTAAAATAATTAAAAAATATATTTTAACTTTAGTCATTCACATTTTATTTTGCCCCTCCTTTGGTAGTCTTTCTTTAATTATTCTATTCGACTATTTGTTCAATGTTAGTATAACTCTTGTCCCATGGCACGTCCTGTAGTGAGTTAACCATGGTGAGTTGTCCCGTGACAAGTTGGCCATGGCAAGTTGGTGAGTTGGCCGTGGTGAGTTGTAAATCCAAAGACCGAGCAGCCTTTCTACACGTGTAATCCAAGGGAAAGACATGGCTGCTTTAATGGGTTGTTGGCAGATGCTGGATTTGAAGTCCCATATTTCCCAAAGCCCCTATTTCAAAAGATAGCACATCCCTAATGATCAGTCCTTTCTGGATCATTGCCAAAGAAACATGGCAGAAGCTTCCTGTATGTAGAGACCAATACAGAGACTGCTAAGTATAAATGAAGTGGTACAGAATTGCTAGAATTGCATTTTTAAACATTTATTAACTTTGTTCACAGGAACATCCAGATGTTTGTCACTATCTAAACCTGCAACAGGTTAACTATTTTAACTTCCTGACATGTTTGCAAAAATATAATCAATACACTCATTCCTTGTAATTTTTCGGCAAAATTTTATAAGAAAAAGGTATTGTTCTTAACCCTAAGGTTCTTTTGAAAACCCTTAGCTGGGAGAAAGTAGGGCCCCTATTACTTTGACTGGGCTGGCTCAAGCAACAAAAGTGGCAGAGCAATCTATATATGTGCACATACAGCCAAAATCTAGATTATTCAAGGCCAGTCAACCTATTTTGGCTCTTGAGACTGAAAATCCCAGATACTTGTTCTGGACTGTGGAAGTATAATAACAAATTAACTACAATTAGTTTGGGATTTCTTGCACTATCCAAAGTAAGGTACCTAAGGTAGTTGCCTCGTTTTCCCATTGACCAGCTTTTTTCAATTTGTTTTTCTTCCCCTAGGAAGGTTTTCAAATTGGATTAAGACCAGTTGTATGTAGGAGTGTGAGTGTATGTAAGCACAAACATTTAACTGGAATGGCAACATTTATAAGAAAAAGTGGGCACAACTTGTTTTATGAATAACACTTGCCTGCCAGTTTGCTGTAAATGCTCACTTATAAATTCTTACTAATTCAGCAAGCATGCTTTAGAGAACTCTTAAACAAATATGCTCTGGACAGCCCAGGTAAGCAAAGAAAAAAAGTCTTTTTCATGTTTTTTTTTTCAGATTGCTTCCTTTACTAAGATAATTGTGACTGCCCATGAGTTTAGCATGCAGAGTGAATGGGATCTTTTATTTTCACAGTGAAAAGGTGATAACGTGATGAATTTATCTGTGCAGAGCTCAAAGACAAGGACAGTTGCAAAACCAAAATATAACTGATATTTGCATTGGAGTGCCGTCATTAGCCAATGTTCCAGACTTTGTTTGTAATAATATTGATACGGTTGTTTTATTATAATCCTCCTATATTCAAAGTTAAAAGTCTTATCTAAGGAATGAATATGCTGGGTTACTTTTTAAAAATCACTTTAAACCCCAGAAGAATGTTCATTTTCTAACAAAAAGAGAGCTTTTTTTCCCCTTTAGGTTTGACTTCTAATTTTGAAATAAGATAGTATGAACATAATATCCAGTGAGCCATAGAAAATAAATTCCAATTAAATCAGCGGACCAAATTAGATATAAGTAATTTAAAACTGCAGTTTTATGTTTGCTTGTAGGGAAGTAAAACACACTCAACACAGACTTTACAAAGATACATAGGATTTCACTATAAAGGTTATTAGTTTTTATGAGCTGTTTAATTAATAACTTATTTTCTTATGACTGGAGACAATGCATTTAACTCATTTGGAATATGGGAAAACACTGTTTTGCACCCAACTGGTGTGCCTTAATCTATGGATATCTCAGATGCTGTGTTCTATTAAGACATACATAAACATCTATTCATTCAAGAATTTTCAGGAGTAAAATCTACATTGGCAGCCCAGTGAATATCACAGGAAAAATTTCTAGTGGAATACTATGAAAGAATGAAAAAGACTGGGGGGGAAAGTTACATATTCTGATTTGTAAACCATATTTGTTGTCAAGTGGGAATCCGGTTAATTGTAGCTTATTCAGTAAATTACCCTGAAGCAAACCAATGACTCACTCTGGTTCTTCCCTCATCTTGTTATCCACGAACTCTGGGAATTAAGGACAGAGGTAAAGAAGCTGCACATTATGAATGGGTAAAATGAAAGCTATCTGCTGTTGGACATTGTTTTGTATGATTAACATGTAAGATGGCTTTGTCAGGCAGGGTGGGAACAGCTAATTATAATTGTTAATAAGAACAAGCTCTTATTCTTTCTGCTTATGGAATTTTCCTCATCCTAAAAGGATTACTCAGCAGTTTACGAGGATATTTTTTGCTTTCCCCTTTGACTTCATTATACAATGATTTTAGCCAAGGAATATTTGTGTGTTAATGGGAAGGTCTAAATAGGCATAAAAATAGCCGTTCCATATCCATTTTCTGAATAATTCCTAGCTTGTTGGAGTTTAGTTTGTATGGAAGCAGCTTCTCTTCAATTGGCTCAGCTTCTACCTCACTTGAAGGAACAAGTCCATGGCCTGGGTTGTTTTTTTTTTTTTTTCCTGGACTCTCAGATCATTCTCAAGCAGCAGCTGGAACTTTTGCCCATCTTCAGTAGCTGCCCGTTCTGGACAAGGAAAGCTCTGTCCTTAATCACATATTGTAACATGTTTTCCATGGGGCAGCCTCTGAAGTCAGCAGAAACTACCGTTGGTTGAACAGTAGTAGCCTAGCTGCTCACTGATATGAATTGTTTCACCAACAATTCTAAATCCAATTCAAAGTTCCAATTCATTTGGGGCTCACCTTCTGGATGTTTCCAGAACTGTTTCTTCCAAAGTGATTCCAGCCACCCGGTGCAGACATCAAGAGAGGGAATGTTTAGGATCCCAAACCTATGAGAAGTAAAAGGGCTGGAAACTTTTTTTTAAAATATATTTTATTAGATTTTATATGGGTAGGGAAAAGGTGGGGTCGGTGTGGGTACAGGAAAATCGGGATTAAGGGGACAGGGTGTGGATAACTACAGTAAATACGTAATTCAGCGAACAAGCTGTCGTCCGGGTCTTCATATTGAGTATTATTGTTTATATAATACTAGACATTTATAAGAATAAATCAGTATAGTTACAACTGACATTTGTAAAAACAGTAATATTCCTTTAAATAATTAACATAGTTGATAGCATAACAACTATTTCCAATCATCAACCTTAATACTTAATATAATAAAGCTCTAAAATCTCTTCTTATTCTAACGTGTTTCAACCCACTGATAAAATTTTCCCCAGGTTTTATAGAAGATTGAATCTTCTTTCTCCTTCATCTCTAACGTTAATCTGTCCATTTCTGCACAATCTAGGATTTTCAAAATTATAATCTGGTCTGATGGTAGGTTTTCATTTTTCCAAAATTGGGCGAATGCTATTCTTGCAGCTGTTAATACATGTAATATTAAATAATCATTTTCTTTGCCATAATTAGGTCTTAATGTACCTAACAGGAACAGTTCTGGTTTAAATTCTATCTGGATTTTCATCATCTTTTCTAACCATCTATGAGTCTTAGACCAATATTTTTTTGCAATAGAACATGTCCACCAGGCATGATAATAAGTACCCAGTTTTTGCTTACATTTCCAACATGTATCCGATAAATTTTTAAACATTTTCGCTAAGCGAACTGGTGTCATATGCCATCTATAAAACATTTTATATAAGTGTTCTTTGTATGTTACTGCTTTAGTAAGTTTGATATTTTTATCCCACAGTTTTTGCCAGTCTTCTAATTCTATAGAATATCCAAAGTTCTTCGCCCATACTAGCATTGTCTCTTTTACTTGTTCTTCTTCCATCTTCCAATTTAATAAGTATTTATAAAGCTTCTTAATCAAATGTTCATCTGTTTTTAAAAGTATTTTATCAAGTGGGGTCAGCTCTTTGTAAAATCCCATTATTTTTATGTCTTTTTCATATCTTGTTTGAATTTGCAAATAGGACCACCATGTTAAGTCAATACCTTGTTGTTGAAGGGCTTGCCTGTCTTTGAGTTTTCCATCCTTGTCCAAAATGTCTTTATAACTAACAAGTTTATCATAATTAATCAGATTCGGATAAGCAAATGCTTCCATCGTTGAAAGCCACTCAGGGATTTTCATATACATTTTGTGTCTAACTTTCTCCCATTCAGAGAGTAAAACATTTCTTATAGCATGGCTTTGAAAGTACTTATGTATTTTAGCTTTCTCATACCATAAAAAAGCATACCAGAAAGGGCTGGAAACTTGAAGCCAGACTTCTGCTATAGCTCCAACATTTATGAAAACCTTATCTTGAGGTGAGATGGGGCCTACTACAATATATTGGCCTTCTATAAGGCCAGAAAGATAATTTTATTCAAGCAGGGATTTGGAAATTAAAAATAAGGCTGGGTGGCTGCTTTGTTTTTCATGGATCTTTAGATGGCTTAATTTTGGAGCTGAATCTGTGAAAGGTGGCTAATATATTATGTGATTTTAAAATTTTATGATTGTTGCTTTTATGAAATCATCACATGGATCTTTAGATGGCTTCATTTTGGAGCTGAATCTGTGAAAGGTGGCTAATATATTATGTGATTTTAAAATTTTATGATTGTTGCTTTTATGAAATCATCAATCCCATCAAGTCTCTGGAATAGCTAGTATATAAATAGTTGTAATAAATAAATAAATAAATAATCTAATACAGGTAGTCCTTGACATACAACAGTTTGTTTAATGACCGTTCAAAGTTACAGCGGCACTGTTTTTTCACACGACTGTTTCAGCATCCTTATGGTCACATAACCAAAATTTTGATGCTTGGCAACTGATTCATATTTATGACGGTTGCGGTGTCTCAGAGTCATGTGATCACCTTTTGTGACCTTCTGACAAGCAAAGTCAAGAGGAAGCCAGATCCACTTAACAACTGTGTCACTAATTTAACAACAGTGATTCACTTAACAGCTGTGGCAAGGAAGATTGTAAAATGGGGCAAAATTCACTTAACAAATGTCTTAGCAAGAGAAATTTTGGGCTCAGTTTTGGTTGTACGCAAAGACAATTGTATTGTGAAGGTGGGTTTGGTTAGCTTCCCATATTTCCATAAATGAAATGATGTGAAAGCAGCAAGAGATCTATTTTCACCTTAAATACTGTGATACTTTTTTATGAGGAAAAGATAGAGATTCTTTGAAACTTACCTACATTTCTTTGATTTTGTAACATTTTAAATTATGTGGTCTTCTTTTAATAGTGGAATCCCAAGTTATTTTGATTTTCCGATAGCACATTCCAATTTTCAACAACTCTCTATTTCTTTGTTTATCCACCTGGGTGAATATGTACATAAGCATTTATAATGAAGTACAAAGAAAATACATATGTTTCCATAAAAATCTTCTTGTTCAGAAGATGACTCGTGGCACAAGCATTTTTATGCTGAAAAAGTTATTTTTTGTAGTTCTGTATTGGGGAAGAAACACACGTCAGAATGAAAATTCCACTAACTTTCTCTTGTAATAGAAGACTATCTGCAGGTTTGGTGAACTAACAATCCCTTAATTCCTTAGCCAGTATTATCAGTGAAATAACTGGCTGAGCCTTTAGCTTCAAAAACACTTCAAAAACAATGGAAGAATGGAACAACGTACAGATAGTCCTTGACTTATGACCAGAGTTGGGATCAGAATTTCCATTGTTAAGCAAGGCGGTTGTTAAGCACCGGTTTTATGACCTTTTTGCCACAGTTATTAAGTCAATCGCTGCAGTTGTTAAGTGAATCAAACAGGCATTAAGTGAATCCTGCTTTCCCCATTGACTTTGCTTGTGAGAAGCTGGCTAAGAAGGTCACAAAAGTGATCACATGATCCTGGGATGATGCAAGTGTTGTAGATATATGCCAGTTGCCCACTTTTGATCATGTGACCTGACTGATCATGTGACCGTGGGGATGCTGTGATAGTTGTAAGGGCGAGGACTGCCCATAAGTTGCTTTTTTCGATTGTATGGTAATTTTGAATAGTTGTTAAACAAATGGTTGTGAGTCAAGGATTACTGTACTTATCTGTCTCTAGCTAAATATATACTCCCAGATTTAAAAAGTTCAGCTAACTATAATGTAGTGATGGCGAACCTTTGATACATGTGTCAAAGCTGACCCGCCATGACGTTTTGGGTGGTATAACAGTATTCATCATTCATCAAGGTTCACCATCATTGCTATAATGCTAAAAGAGGAGTGTTGCTCTTGTGTTATTTAGCTAATGACACCGCCAGATTTGAGGACATAATGCTTATGAAACCCTGCTGCTACCATTATCCCTCCCTCTGCTACACAGTCCTAACTTAAAAACAATCTTGCATATATTACTTTCTTTGTGGTGCGCTGATTCATAAGAGAATGGGGGAGTGGGGTCCTTTTTTCTT
The DNA here is from genome assembly GCA_034064705.1 of Bothrops alternatus. Classification (NCBI taxonomy): domain Eukaryota; kingdom Metazoa; phylum Chordata; class Lepidosauria; order Squamata; family Viperidae; genus Bothrops; species Bothrops alternatus. The sequence continues at coordinate 5,085,915 of JARGCV010000001.1, read as the reverse complement.
AAGAATCCAATTCCTCCATCGCCCTTTTTGCTTGGTAGGCAGGCAAGTAGCAGCAGTATGGCAGCTCCCAAAATGTTCTAAACCACCATCACCACCGCCTATTGCATCTTGCTTTCCTCATTAAACTTCTCATAGAACTCCAGCATCGAGGACGTGAATACGGTTGGCATGACATTTTTATTTTATTAAATTTTATTTTATTAAATTTCTATACCGCCCCTCTCCCGAAGGACTCGGGGCGGTGTACAGCCTAAAATTTAAAAAACATATAAATATACAAAATTTAAAATAATTAAAAATAAATTAAATCATTTGGCCAAAATCCTAAAACCCAAAACATACAAAATTTAAAAAATACTCAGTCCCCTTAAAACATTTTGACCCTATTGGAACCGAAGCTTCTATGCCAGGCCGGCCTGTCGGAAAAGGAATGTTTTTAGTTCCCGACGGAAGGTGCGTAAATCTGTTATTATACGGAGTTCGGGGGGGAGCTCGTTCCATAACGTGGAATATCAGTACTGTTGTGTGCTTTTTGTTGTTGGTTTGGTTTGGATTATTATTTTTTTGAGATATGCATCTGTGTGCATTTGAAGTGCTGGAGCCACTGATCTACCAGTCTATGTGGTGACTCTGGAAAACAAGACAAAGGATTAACTAGGTCATTAGTATAATCCAGCAGAGCTAGTTTTACATTATTCCCATCAAATGTGACTGGGGACACACATTGCACTGGATTCGCACGTTCATTCATTTGTTCATTCATTGAATTTATACGCTGCCCATCTCTGCTAAAGGATCACATTCTGGATTTACAGAATGTTCTGAACCCAAACAAAACAAATTGTATAACATCGCTTGGAGAAAGAGAGAACATAGGGGGTTTAGACAATTTAATATCAATTCTGTTTCTGAATTCCAAGTTTAGAAGTCTACCATGTTTTCAGAATGCTGCTGCTATTTTGGAAGCATCTGTTTCAGTTACAAGTGTTTCTCTTTGCCGATTATCTGGGGCCTCTGCAGTCCGGGTTCAGGCCCGGCTACAGCACCGAAACTGCTTTGGTCGCTCTGATGGATGATCTCTGGCGGGCCTGGGATGGAGGCCAGTCCTCTGTCCTGATGCTTCTTGACCTCTCAGCGGCGTTCAATACCACTGACCATGGTATCCTTCTGCGCTGGCTGGAGGGATTGGGAGTGGGGGGCACCGTGTTACAGTGGTTCTCCTATCTCTCTGGTCGGTCGCAGTCGGTGTTAGTGGGGGGTCAGAGGTCCACTTCTAGGTCACTCCCTTGTGGGGTGCCTCAGGGGTCGGTTCTCTCCCCCCTACTTTTTAACATCTACATGAAGCCACTGGGAGAGATCATTCATCGGCATGGAGTGAGATACCATCAGTATGCTGACGATACTCAGCTATACATTTCCACTCCTGCCCAAATCAGTGAAGCGGTTGAGGTGATGTGCCAGTGTCTGGAGGCTGTGAGGGTCTGGATGGGTGTTAACAGATTGAGGCTCAACCCTGACAAGACAGAGTGGCTGTGGGTGATGCCTCCCACGGACATTTCAATCTGTCCTTCCATTACCCTGGGGGGGGTAAAGTTATAAACCCCTTGGAGAAGGTGCGCAACTTGGGAGTCCTCCTCGATCCACGGCTGACATTGGAACATCATTTGTCGGCTGTGGCGAGGGGGGCATTTGCCCAGGTTCACCTGGTTCACCAGTTGCGCCCTTATTTGGATCGGGAGTCTCTACTCACAGTCACACATGCCCTTGTCACCTCGAGGATCGACTACTGCAATGCTCTCTACATGGGGCTACCCTTGAAGAGTGTTCGGAGACTACAATTAGTGCAAAATGCAGCTGTGCGAGCAATTATGGGCCTTCCACGTTGTGCCCACATTTCGTCAACTCTCCACATGCTGCATTGGTTGCCTATCGGTCTCCGAGCGCAATTCAAAGTGTTAGTTATTACCTATAAAGCCCTTTATGGCATTGGACCAGGATACTTACGGGGCCGTCTTCTGCCACATACTTCCCTTCGACCGGTGAGAGCGCACAGGGTCGGCCTCCTCCGGGTCCCGTCAGCGAAACAATGCCGTCTGGCGGGTCCTAGGGGGAGGACCTTCTCTGTTGTGGCGCCCACCCTCTGGAACCAACTGCCCCCTGAAGTCCGCGTTTCCCCCACTCTCCCGGCCTTCCGGAAGAATCTAAAAACTTATCTATGCCGGCAGGCCTGGGGATGACTGTGATTGTGTGTGAATGATGAATGTGTTTGGGGGTCTTTTTAAATGCTTTTTAGATTTGGTTTTAGATTTTTGAAGTGCTGAGATGTTGTTTTTGTTTATGTTGTTAGCCGCTCCAAGTCCTTGGAGAGAAGCGGCATAAAAATTTAATTAATAAATAAATAAATAAGTAACATTTGCATTAATTTTTAAGATTTTTTTGAGGAATTTCAAAGGAGCATGGAGAGTATGTTATCAATAATAAAAATGTTTATTAAACAATGTTTTTAAATTATAACTGATAGCCGAAAGTTAACTTCCCCTCATTATTGGGCAGAACATTATAAGGGTTTAAAAGGAAGCTTCAGAGAGAATTGCAAAATGTATTGCATGTTTTGTACACCCATAGATACCCATAAAGAATTTTTTAAAGAAAACTGGATGTAGAATATATACAAAAACAATACAGTGTACATGAAGGAAGCAAAATAAAGACAGACCTCAACTTACATCCACAATTGAGCCCAACATTTCTGTTAAGTGAGACACTTGTTAAGTGAGTTTTGTCCCATTTTACGCTCTTTCTTGCCAAAGTTGTCAAGTGAATGACTGCAGTTGATAAGTTAGTAACATGGTTAAGTGAATATCTGGTTTCCCCATGGACTTCGATTGTCAGAAGGTCACAAAAGGGGATCACATGACCTGGGGACACAGCAACAGTCACAAATTTGAGCCAATTGCCAAGCATCTGAATTTTGATTACATGATCGTGGAGATGCTGCAAAGGCCATAAGTGTGAAAATGGTCATAAATCACTTTTTTTAGTGCCATTGTAACTTTGAACGGTCACTAAATGGATTGTTATAAATCTAGGACTTCTGTAATTGTGTCAACTCTTTCTGTTTTGCAGGAACCATTGCTTCTTTATTTCATAATCATTAGACAAAAAGAACTGGTTCTCCCTCTGGTGCCAGAATTAGTGTGCATGGCATTATCTTTCTAAGCCAAGGCTGTGTTTCAAGGTAATTGTGCAGATTATGGAAGACCACAGAAACTCAGCCCTGTAAACAAAGGGATTTACATTGTTAGAGTCAATATGAATTGACAGGGACACACTAAGGTTCAAATTAATATGGGTGGAATCCAGTGTTTAATTACCTAAGTCAAACCATCTTCTAAAACCTGCCAGGCTTGTGAAATTTATGAAAGAATTTGGGACATTCCTCATGCACATTAAATTGTTTTATTTTATCTTCTGAAAGCTTCCCACTGTAATGTTTGATAATCTAACATGAGGGGGAAAGCCCCTATTGTATGGCAAGAAATTTTTGTCTGGAGTGATCAGATCAGTGATTTTGACTCACTGTGTCTAATTAATATAAGAGTACCTAATTAACTTTTGAGATTTACACTAGATATACCAATCTGATGGGAAAAAGTAGCATTTTAAACAAAGTGATAGGTATATAGAGCAGACATGTCAAACACAAGGCCCAGGGGCCGGATGCGGCCCGCAAAGTGCTTTCATGCGGCCCGCGAAGCTATCCTGGAAACAGTGAGGGAACGGCCCCCTCTGCCTTGGCCCTGGCCCAGGCCAGCCGGGAGCCAATGTACAATTTTGTGGTGGCCATCTATGCTGAAAAGCATTCAGTCTTAGCTCCATAAGCCTCTCCCCCCCTAATGGTCTGAGAGGAACAGTGAGGCTCCTCCAGTGGACCATGCCCTGGTACTTGCCCTGGCACTTCCCAGCCCCTTCTGCCAGAGACCCTCAGATCTATCCCATTCCTGCCCTGGCCCCCACAGGCGTCCTTGACGCAAACGATGTAGAGCTGGCCACGCCCACCCAGTAGGCCACACCTACTCCATCCACACCCACCCAGTAGACCTCACCCATCCTGGCCACACTCACCTGGCCTCCTGAGGGCAACCGCAATGCTGATGCGGCCCTCAGTGAAATTGAGTTTGACACCCCTGATCTAGAGGTATTAAAGTACTCTAGTAATTCTGCAAAAAAACAAGGGATTTCCCCCAAAGCAGCTGAGGTAAAGAGTCAGCATTGGACTTTAACTTATCAGCAGGGCAATTTTATAGAATGTACTTTAACATATATTTCCTTAAGAAAAATAACAAATGTAATCTGGTATGGAAAGTACTTAAAAATGACCTCATTTTGCACTCTTTGTTCTTTGAATCATCAGCATATAGCAACGTTTATTTGCCCTTTACCTCCATCATGTGCCTGTGTAGATGTTACAGGTATGGTAGCCAAAAGGTACTGCTCTGTACTATTTTCTTTCTTATTTATATTGTTATTATGAATGCATCATATAAAATGTGTCCAAACTATGGTAACTTGAGCTTGGTCATTTGTACCTCAAGCAAAAACTTTGGATTATTATTTTTTTTTTTAAGATACATGACTTTAAAACTAAAGATAAAGGTTTCTCCTGTCCAGTCATTTCCAACTCTGGAAGGTGGTATTCATATCTGTTTCTTAGCCAAGGAAGTCAGTGTTGTCCGAAGACATGTCCGTGGTCATATGGCCAGCATGACTATCCACTGGGGCACACAGAATGCTGTTACCTTCCCGCCGAAGTGGTACCTCTTTATCTACTCCCATTTGCATGCTTTCAAACTGCTAGGTGGGCAGGAGCTGGGGCAGGGAATGGGAGTTCACCCCCTTGCATGGTGCTCGGTTGTCAAACCCAGGCTGCCAGCTTTCCAACTGACAAGCTCATCATCTTTAACCGCTGAGCCATTGCCCCCCCCCCATTTTTTTTCTTGGCTACCATGGCATTTTCAAGAATCTTCTCCAATACCAGAGTTCAAAAGCGTCGATACTCTTTCTGTCGTCTTTCTTCAGAGTCCAACTTTTGCTTCCCTAGAGTGTTGCTTCTTCAGAGTCCAACTTTCACTTCCATAGTTCACAGAGACAAACTAGAGCCTGCATTATTCTTATCTTTGCAGCTATTCACATGTCATGATATCTGAACATCTTTTCCAAAGCCTGATTTCTATTCTACCAAATGGATAGACTTACTGCTCGTAGCTAATCTTAAATGGAAGAAACTACTAACTGCTTTAATGTCTTCATTGTCAATTTCTACAGCTGTCTGCTGTACTTACGGTTATTAGTTTGTTCTCTATATTTAATCTTAGTCTCGTTTTTTCATTGTCATTCTTCATTTTCATTACTACAGCTTCCAGATCATTTGCATTTTCAGCTCTCAGTATTGTCATCATCTTAGTGCAGGATATTGATGTTTCTGTGTCCAATTTTAAAACCATGCTCAACTTTTTTCAATCCAGCTTCCTCAATATGTATTCACTAGGTAAGTTCGATAAATTTATTTTTATAAAATAAATAGACATCATATGCTCCTTTGCCAACTAGGAGCGAGTCTGTTTGCCATACAGTGACTTCCTGAACTGTGTTTAAGTTTCACATGAGGACAATGAGATGTTGTGGACTTACCATTTTTCCTAAGAACATTTCACAGCTTGACATGAAGATCTTTTAATAATCAATGAAGTATATACGGCCTTTTTTTCAGTATTCTTTGGCTTTCTCAATTATCTAAGGTGCATCAGCAATGAACTCTCTTTTTCCTCAGCCAGCTTGAACATCTGGCATTTCCTTTTCCATATAGTTTTAATCTGCATCAAATGATCTAAGCATTATTTTCCTAGCATGTGATATTAAGGATGTTGTATTATAGTTTGAAAACTCTGTTAAGTCTCCTTTTTTTCGTATTAGTATGTAAACAGACTTTTTTTCCCGATCTGTTGGCTACTGTGTCGTTCTCCAGATTTGCTGCATAGTTTGATTAGAAGCTTTACTAATTATTTTGTTCTTTGAGATATTTCTGTGGATGTTAAGAATTTTACCAACAGGTTCTAAATGGAGCCATCTTTGGGGACAATGCTAAAGTTGCAGCTGAATGAGATGCAGTGGTAAGATAACTGGCAAAGTAGTCCACTGACAGAAAATTGCATTCAAGAGCTGCCTACTGAAAGCTCCCTCCCCTTGTGAGTTTTGCAAGGCTTGGCTGAGATGACAAACCTCCTCTGTACAGTAATAACTCCCACCTTCAGGGAATACTGTCCTTCCAGAAGTCTGGGTAGCCTCCACTTGGCTGCAGTTCCATCAGCAAGCTAGACATATTTTATTTCACCGTATATTTGATCCTACCACTAACTGACTGTGAGCGCATATCTGGGGTTTTATTTGCGATTTATTCTTTTTTTATGATTATTCTTTGTGATATTCCTTTGGGTCACTATTATTATGTTTGGTTTTTCATTATATACCACTGATTGGGACAGATTACAAATCCAATAAAATGATAAATCCATCCATCCATCCTGTTTGTAGATTCGAATAACTCAATTCAAAAAATTATTTGGAAGCAAAGTGCTCCAAGAAGCCCAAAGCATGCAAGTGCCACAATAGCAGTGTGGAAGTAGAGACAGATGCTTGAGACTCCTTTTTATATATTTCTACTACCCTAGTTTCTGCCCAGTTCCGTATATTCCTCCTTCCTCCAGTCAGATTTTCCAATCTTGAAAAGCTCTGGCTATTGAAGTTGGTTGGGAATATTGGCAGGAAAGCAGTCATCGGCTCCAATTTGGACCAGCTCTGATAATTCATCCAAACATAATAGGAAGATAATCCTGATCCCAATTATGATGTAACATATGGGGAAGCAAATAGAATATTACTTAATGTAATATTGCAATCGGTAATTTGGGGAAGGGGGTCAACCTACAATAATTAGCTAAAAAATTCTAGGTTCAATTATAAATATGTAAATAATTCAACAGTTACAACAATGAAATCTTGTTTAAATGGATTCCCACTAATGAACCTTGGTTATAATGGACCTAATTTCCATGTGAACAACTGCCAAAAGTAACAGACAACTGCATTGCATCCAAAGTAGTTTGGGCAAGACAGTTTTGTTTCAATTAAGTTGTTTCAATTTTAATGGCATCCATGGTGATTTACTTTATTCATGCAATGATGTCATCATTCAACTGATACAGAATGATGCAAATGATGTGAATCACCATTATGAGGTACTTTCATATTTAATGGATATTAGGGAGAAATGGATACATTATTTTCTCCATGGTATTTTAATATCAGTTTTTACAGTATTTTTTTTTAGACATTTCACCCTGGCTTCCTTTAATTTTCTATCTATGCGGCTAAAAGCCACATGTCATTTTCAGAGAAGTGCTAAGGTAACCCTAGTTGAAATCTTCTACTTCATTCACTGTGGTCCCTGTTTAGCAGAGCATGTATGTGTCAATAGTATCTCAAATATATAGGAAAAAAAGGTTGAAGATCCTAAAAAAACAGGTTTACACAGGAAGTTACATTCTTCAAGAGAAAGCCTGAATCTCTGAGCTTGCTCTCCTCCTGGTGGGGGAAAGTGAAAAGGAAGAAAATGTTTTATTCTTCCTTTAGGAATCAGTCTGAAGAGGCAAGCCGTGCTGAGAAAACGCCCCTTCTAATCAAGAAAAAGCAGAAAAGGAGAGACAAATAATAAGCAAAGAACTCCTCTGTGTTCTTTTGTCTTTGATGCCCTTCATGGTTAACTGAATGAAAAATATAAAAGATTGGCATTTTGGGGGGTGGCATGCTACCTAAGGAATTCTGGGAGTTGACCATACATCTTAAACTTGTTAAATTTTTTAAAAAATACTGACTTAGCCCATGAAAAAGGATTAGATTTTGAATTAGTGAAACCAGGTTGCTTAATATACACCCCAATTTACCATATGGCAGGGAGAATGAGGAAACAGATGTATTTTTAATTTTTAAAATTAAGAACAGGATTCTGAAGAATCCAAACTTAAAATTACATGTGAATTATAGAAAAAAAATACAAGTGCAGTGATATACTGTAAAGGGTAAGAAAAGTATGGTTTTAGTCTCCCTCAATTTATTGAAGCAAGTTGTTGTTAGTTGCAAAGTCGTGTCCGACCCATCACGACCCCATGGACAACGTTCCTCCAGGCCTTCCTGTCCTCTACCATCTTCTGGAGTCCATTTAAGCTCACGCCTACTGCTTCAATGACTCCATCCAGCCACCTCATTCTCTGTCGTCCCATATTTAACTGTCCAGATGTTACGGAATTACAGTTTTTAGCAAATGCAATCAGCATACTGCAAGTTAAAGTTCAGCTTTTCAAAGGTAACGCATTCCCCATCTCTAGAAGGCCACACCTCCAAATATATGTGAATAAGTCAAACATATATTTAAGATACAGGAGGCTGGCCAGTATGTATAATTTAGCACTAATTGTACAAACAAAATAGGTGCCAGATTGGCTGGTGTTTGTTAGTGGTTAAAGGCTGGGTACTTTTCCCCCTTAGACATCAGTGTAGGAGGTAGACTGTCTACTTGCATATTCCTGTTTTCTTTCTCTACTTCACTATATAGATATTATGATGTGTCCATAAAAAAACAAAGCAAAATGACATCAGCAAAGCACAAATCTTTTAAGTCCAAAATAGCTCTGGAATAATGCTTTTTAAAATGTATTTGTCTTTTATTGGTAAACACTAACATAAGGAAGGCAGATTACTTCTTAGACCAGTGCTAATCTGACAATCTTCTTAAATAAGTTATTCATAAGTATTTTCTGAGTCTGTTAATTGGGTTCTGTATGTATATTAGCAATATATATGTATACATGTATATGTATATGTATGTATGTATGTGTATATATATATATATATTGCTCAAAAAATAAAGAGATCACAAACGTATAGGAATTTGACAGCTGTTGAGGGCTGTTAAAGATGGTCATCACAATATGTATCAAAAATGTGTGTTTGTTCGTTTAAAACAGTAAAACTGTCTACTCTCATTTTTGCCTCTAGACAAGTTAGTATGCTTATGCAATAAACTTCACCTAGCACACTGTTAAAAATTAGCAGCATGACAACTCTAAAAATAAATTTCTATAAAAGGCCTGAACAAAAATGCACTAATGAATAACAAATTGTTTATTCCGATTTCCTAATATGTTTCCAGGGAAAGGCCAGTCCTGCCCAGAAAGGAAAAGAAGTATAGTAGCTGATTATATTAAATAGATCTATGGAAGGATGTGTAATGTGTCTCCACAAGACCTTAAAAGATGGGAACCACTGCACAGTAGTCCTGGAAGTAGTTTAGAAGAAATCTGTGTAATGATCTTGAATTGGAGTCAGAAACAAACAAATTATCAATGATGCTAATTATCATTTGTGCTCTCCATTGTAGGTTGCTTGCAGTTTCTGGATCATCTTTAAAGGCCATGACATTGAAACCACAATTGAACCATCCAGTCTTAGATTTTTATTATGTGAATTTAAAAATGCCAGGTTTCTTTTCTCTAAGAATAGGAGAACAGATTTATCAGCCAAAGATGATATAAATCCCATCACTACCACCATCACTGATAAAATGTGTGGTCTAGATTCTAGAATAAATGGTTCTAGATCTAAAAGGACCTTCCTGAGCCCTGAGCTGTAAATCGATGAAGGACAACATCATTAGATCTGACAGTCCCCCCAATATCACTGAAAACTCCATCTTGTTCAAATACAGCTTCATTTTATTCTCTTATTGGGTTTATACATTCCAAAGACATGTTAATTCTTAAGACATCCACCCTTGAGTTTGCAGAATAGAAGAAATACATCTAAGGATCATCAGTGTAACAATTGGCTTAAGACTTTCCCAGTGACTTCTTATAAGTTTTATATCATGAGAGATAAAGCATAATTTTATTGGGAAGGTCATTGGATAAAGTTCAAGGAGCTGAATAAAAATCCAGCTGTAGAGCAATGGTCAGCAGTATAATAATAATAATAATAATGCAGAAGTATCCTTTTTCCAAATATAGATCATCTTTCAAGAAAATCTAAATCTAGAGAAGAAAGAAAAATATTCTTTCAGGTATGAGTAACATCTTAAAATTTAAAATAGTACAGAGATTTCCAGATTCATACAATATGTCTCGCAAAAATGTGATGTCAATGTAGTAGTTTGTGTGTAAGGCCATTTCTACCCTAGGAAATTATAGAATCATTTTGCATCACCCAGGTAATATAAAATCTTTCAAGAAAGGAGAATATTTGTAGCTCTCTGAGGTTGGCTGTTTTGTTGCAGACATTTCACTACCCAAACTACATAACATCATCAGTTAACTGATGATATTACTTAGTTTGGGTAATGAAACAACTGCAAGAACACAAGCAAACTCAGAATGCATCAAGGACCCCTCATAATTTTTTTCATTATTGTAGTTATATTTGTGTAAGAATGGTTGGATGACTCAAGAAAAGTAACTAATTAGAAAATGGCTCTGAAGTCTGTTAGTTGTTAAATATCACATATATAATAGAAAATAGGAAAATGTCAGTTCTGAGTAGAGTTGTGCATTGTGAACAATATAGATTTTATATCAGATGGACGAAAATATACAGTATTTTTTGCCATTTAGTCACTATTGGTGAAAATTGCTCATAATACAAAAGCTTTTGGTAGCCACCATCCTCTCTGGTTGTTTTTATTTCACTTATGCCTGGAGGATAAGATGTTGTGGCTGTCTAGACTGTAGATGACTGGCATACAATGTGATTTCAGGAAGTGAGTAGACAGATGTGGTTCAGTATAGTTCCTGTTAACAATTTGAAGTAGCTACATTTTCCAGAAGAGTCGCAGTTTGGTAACTCCTTTCTAGTAGTATTTTTATAACATCAATTTAAGTGAAATTCCATGGTTATGTTTCAATCTCAGTTAAGATTACCAATACATTTTAGAAGAAACTCATTTGGAAACCAGGTCCCCATCATTTGGAGTGTGGGTGAAAAGAAATGGGACATGGCACATTCAGGAATACCTGATACGTTCATGCAGTGGAAGGCATCCTTTACATCTATGGGGTTTATGTTATTTTAATAGCAGATCAAATGGAGTCGTGCAAAAAGATACTGAATTGTAATTCTAATTTTGTTTGTTGGAAGTTCAAGAATGGAACTGAGCTCTCAATCTTTCTGCTCTCTTGTATTTCTTTTTTCACACTTTGAGTGTGAATTATTGTAGGAGGGATGCTAATTTGGTTTTTACCTGAGGCAACCCCCCCAGATAATACATAGCCTGATAATGGGTACTGTTTAGGCCAGAAAGAGTCTGTTCTCCAGACACATAAGGATCTACGTCCTTTTAGTGATATCTGTAGTAATCTGACTTGTAAATGTATGAGTAGATCTCTCATCTTTTGTGTGGATAAACTTGAACTTCTCCAGCTGTCAGAAGTCTTTTTGTTGTTGTTGTTTTTATAATATTAATTTTCCAATTTTACATTTAAATATTTAAGAAACAATGTGGTGGCTGGGTTAATCAATAGTTCAATAACAAAATCTTTAGTACAAATCTCAAGTTACAACATCAAATATTTCCTCTCTTTTTCCATTAACATTTACTGTCTCGTATTTAAACCAATACAGTTCTTATTATATCAACTCTTATTATATTTATCAATACATTTTTAGCTTATACGTATCTTAATTATTTTTTACATTCAGTCTTCATAAACAATGCATATCCTGTTATTAATTTTTTCCAAATTTTTAGTTTCCCATCAACATTCCAATTTAATCTTTAATATTTATAATTTTCAGGTTTTAGGTAACCAAGATTTCCCTTATCTCAATTCATAACAGAATCTAATATCCAAAATACACATTTTATCTATTTGAATATAATCTTGTTCTATTTCCTAAAAGTTATCTATTTCCCACCATATTATATCGTCTACTCAATCATACATTATCCCCTTTAATAAATCAAAACCATTGTATATATTACCTGGGTTAATCAATAAATCAAGCATATTCATAATAATTAATTTTTTTCTTTCAGGTCTAATTTTTAAATATTCAACAGATAAAATCCTTATTTTCAACTAATTTCCAAATATTTTAAATCTAATGACCAGAATTCCCCTTAACTTCTCCCTTTAACCCTCTGATTAATAATATGAAATCTCCTCTAATAAATCAAAACCCCAATTTTCTTCGGCCTTATTCTGGCTTCTTCCTTTGCAAACTAGGCTTCCATATCAGTGCTTTTAGATCGTCAAATGGATCTCCCTCTATTATTATATATGTTATTTGAAATAAAGAAGACCATTTAATTGCCATTTTTCATAAAGTTGTCTCTTTATTATTCCAATTCCCATAATTGCCCTGATATGTTTATCTTCTATTCAACCTGTTCTTCTTCTTCTTTCTCAAATTTCTTCTGATTTATATAGAAAGTCTTTTCCATTTTCAATGTTGTCACTCCCTTTTCTGGATTTTCCATTAACTGTATTTGTTGGTCAATTGAGTCCTCTGTCTTGATATTTGATTGTTCCACTTCTTCTATTATCTTCTCTGTTGTTAGTTCTTTGGTTGTAGTCAACGTTTGGGTTTGTATATCTAAGTTGGTGTCTTGATCTTTTATGTTAGGTCTTATTTTATCACAAACTGAACGAATGGTTTCATGTACTGCTTTCAACATGGAAATGATCTTTTTCTGGTCTTCATCCATCTCTTTCACGTGTTTATAAATAGTCTTTATAGTAGAAGTCATTTGTCAAGCAAGATTTTATAGTCCAGGGTACTTCATCATCTGATATAATAACCAATATTCCTCAAATGAAGAGATAGGAAGGCATTTCCCCACATATAACTCTGAAAGTCAGTAAGGGTTTACATTCACAGTTCAAATAGGCCAGTTATGCCACCCAACTGTTCTCTTGCAGCTGAGTTTCTCACAGGTGATGCCAAGGTCAGAAGAGTCTTATCTAAGGTCTGGACTTTGAGCCAAGTCTCTTTTAGGAAATAACAGGTTGTAATACCAAACAATGCTCACAACAAACTGATTATTGAAGTAACTCATTTTCTGAATTGGCTCAATAAAAAAAAAACATAAATTGACCAAATGGGCTGAATTCACAGGGCATTTTCAGCCACGGAAAAGGTTAACTAAAGTTAAAACAAGTCAATTTAACATGTTGGGTGAATGTAATCATTAGGTTTGTAACTGCCTTACTTAAAGCGCATGTAATCACAGAAAATATGTAGGAAACCTATTCTTTCCAGTAGTACTCAGTATCTATTCTAAACTATATAATAATATTGCCATGAAGCCACTGTCAAGGAACCCTTGTTCTTCATTTCCCATATATTGTTAGAACTTCTTCTGTTTCAGTAGTCCTTAAGGACATAATAAGTTCTTGTAGGGGAAATGGCAAAATCCTGAATATCCTATCTGCCTCCATAAAGCTGCCCATTCCTGCCTATGGAAAAAGACAATATAGCTCACCACAATTATTTGGCGTGGTTTGTTGGATGAACTAGGCAAACAGCAGAAACAATGGTTTATTAAGCCCTGATGGGTTTGTGGTGGTTCAAAACAGGCAAGGTCAGAATCTAAAAAAGATTCCATGGATGCCAAGAGTCAGGAGCCAGAGGTGAGTCCATATTCTCAGATACAGGCAAAAGGTTAAATGCCCAAAGCAAATATTAATGAGGACAGAGGTGAAAATCAGGCATGGAGAAGCTGGAGACATCAAAATAATTTTGGATGGACAAAAGCAGCTGTATGAGAGAAATTAGGCAGGAGTTTGGTAGAGGCTAGAATTGCCCTTTGTGTTCAGCTGGTTTAAGTCTAGGTCTTCAGATACAGCTACTATCTTCTTTCTGCTAGTGATTCAGAAGCAAACATGAAGGACCCAGTTTGGATCAGAATCTTGGTGTGAAGAGTGGAGTGAGGAGAGAGGAGCTTTAGCCATATGCATCAGCTATGGCTCTAAATTGGATTGAGATCCTTGCTTTATCAGACTGCAGGGTTTCAGCTCCCTCTACATACTGATTTAGGATCACAATCTGGACCAATCCCTTCATTCTGTATTTGAATAAAATACAAATCCTTGCTATGCCTTTCAAGTAACACAAACTTGGATTCTAAAGGTACTTATAACTAAAGGACTGTTAGCAACTACTAATCAGAATGTGTAGCATCTTGCCTCCCCCTTTGTTGGAGTTTTAAAAAGTATTATTATTAATTTGAATAAATGAGGAAAAAAAGTGAAAAACACAATTGGTTTACGATGGAAGATGGCAATGCCTGAACTCACATAAATTTCCATGAAGAAAATAGTGCAATTGCATATTATAAGTCTTATCAAGAAACAACTAAACAATATATTTATCCTGAAGATGGTTTTTCACGAGGCAACTGGACTTTCTTGTTTTTCTTTGAAGACGTTTTGCTTCTTATCCAAGAAGCTTCTTCAGCTCTGACTATATGGTGGGGAATGGAAAGATTTATACTCCTGCAGACAGCTGTTCGAAGACAGCAAAGTCCACATTTTGGACAGAGAGGACTGCTGGTTTGAAAGAGGGGTCAAAGAGGTCATCTATGTCAACAGAGAGGGGGATCCAACATCATCTATCTCCAGTCTACAACACAGTCCTTTCAACAGTTCCAAAAAGACTCCACACCCATTTACACTACTCAGGTGACCATGAAGACACAGGTAAGCCTGCAGGTAGCTTTAATGACTTGCTAAAACAGTAGTTCTCAACCTTTTTCAGGTTGAGACCCCACTTGCGCCGCCCATGCACGCCGCGACCCCGACCCGGGCGTGCACGCGCACGCGCGCATGACGAAAAAAACCACCCAAAAAACCCAAAATGGTGGACCGCGACGGCCGATCCACACATGTGCGACGCGCACGCGACAAAAAAAACAAAAAAAACAAAATGGCGGACCGCGACGGGTCGATCCGCGCATGCATGGCATGCACGACGGCCCGAACCGCGCATGCGTGGCATGCGCACGACAAAAAAAACAAAAACAAAACCAAAAAAACAAAATGGCGGACCGCGACGGGCCGATCCGCGCATGCGCGGCACGTGCGCGACGGCCCAAACCGCGCATGCACAGCGCGCGCAATGAAAAAAAAACAAAAAAAACAATATGGCGGACCGCAGTGTCCGGTGACCCCCGTGAAACGGTTGTTCGACCCCAAATGGGGTCGCGACCCATAGGTTGAGAACCGCTGTGCTAAAAGAATGCAAATGACCAGCTGTCTGCAGGAGTATAAATCTTTCCATTCCTCACCATCCAGTCAGAGCTGAAGAAGCTTCTTGGATGAGAAGCAAAATGTCTTAAAGAAAAACAAGAAAGTCCAGTTGCCTCATTAAAAAGCACTTTTGGGGTAACTACGACCTGGATGACTGAGAATTTCCATAGACATTTAACTCTATATTGAGCAAAAATGGTGGTATGGAGGAAATAGGTGAGCTTGATTACTTAAACTCAGTTTGAAGTTCCTTCTTTTTTACAGCTGAGCATCAACATGGCAGGTCATAAGGTACACAAGCATATCTCAGACAAATAATTACAGTTCATTTCAGCTATTCATTTTGTTTTTCTTAATGGAAAAGCTATTTGTTTATTTCTTTTTGGTAATAATTACATTCAGTTAGTCCCCTAAAGTTGCATGCTGCTTCAGGTCATGCAGTACACTGTTTCAGTCAGGTTGAAAGAGTTCAGCTCTTCAACCTATATTTTTAATTTACCCTCAGTTGGCTTTCCTTCCTCTTGTGGACGTATGTGTCTTCTCATTTGGTAAGGAAAAACAAATAATAAGAAAAGGACAGAACTAGGACTACATTTACACCCAGTGTGGTTTTTGTT
This sequence comes from Bothrops alternatus, assembly GCA_034064705.1. Lineage (NCBI taxonomy): Eukaryota > Metazoa > Chordata > Lepidosauria > Squamata > Viperidae > Bothrops > Bothrops alternatus. Next base: position 5,069,945 of record JARGCV010000001.1, on the reverse strand, counting down.
AACTGCTGTGGTAGTATCCAAGGTCATATAAACTTGGATGGAATTCATGACCTACATACATAGGACTATATTAACCATCAATATTTTAAATGTAGACTAAAACACTCAAGATATCCCCGTCAAAGAGCTTCCAACTTACACCTTTCTGCAGGGAAGCCTCGTACACATGCATGCACATGTATTCGGGTCTCTTTTCCATGGGGCTGTCTGTATCCAAATATACATGTTTTGCTCACCATTAACAAAAAGGTAAGATTCGGTGATGGAGAGGAAAAGGCAAATAGGTACATTTCAGGTAAAATATTTCTCTTTGTTTATACCTCTAGGATTCTTAAATAACTGAAATAGTTAAATTGGGTAACAATCAGTTCAGGATCAGTAAAAGCAGGGCAAGTTAATCAGCAGGAGGCAGGACCAGGGGGTCTTCAAACTTGGCCCTTGTATGACTTGTGGACTTCAATTCCCAGAATTCCTCAGCCAGCTTCTGGACTGACATCACCATGCATCTTTGGAGGAGCTAGCCTGGTAATCTTTTACCCTCAACGTGCCCTGCAAAAAGCTAAATCCAGGGAGTTCTTGCCAAGGAGAGGGGCACTGTCCTTTGAGGGTAGCCTGAGCCTGGATACAAGCAATTCCTGCTTAGGGGCTATGATAGATGTCAGAATGCCATCCTCCTTTGCTTTTAGAAACACTTGCATTTAGAAACAAATGAACAACTGGCTTGCATGAATCACACTGACCTAGCTAGATAATATTCCTCAGTTTGATAGGCTAACGTGGGATTCACCTTTTATTGCTTATCTAAAGCCTGGTGAGCTCAGCTCAGCTTCAAAAAGGGAAGACCTAGTCCTCTTATAGTACCATTCACTGCCCTTTGCCCCAAAGACCAGGAAACAAGAATTGTATCATATAAAAAAACAAACAAACAGAAACCTTCATGAATGATGAATCGGTATGAAAGGCGAGAAGCTATACTGCTCTTTCTCTTTGCTGGTTTATTTTCTTGTTCTTTGAAATGACACTGTGTAAAAAGGAAAGAAGAAGTCAATTTTCAAGTCTCAATCTGACTTTAAAGTCACAAATGAAGCTATGAGAGTCAGTTTGATGTGGTTAAGGTGCAAACCTAGAAACCAGGAAACTGTCAGTTCTAGTTTCACCCTAGGCATGAAAACCAGCTGGGTGACCTTGGGCCAGTCATTCTCACTCAGCCGAACTTACGGTACCTTACAGGGTTGTTCCTGTGAGGAAAATGGGACAAAGAAGGAGTAGATGTGTTCACTACCTTGAGTTATTTATAAAACTAATAAAGACAGGATTTTTTAAAAAATCTAACAAAAAATACCAAAAATACTACAGGGACTTGTCCAGGCAGTCTTTGAGAACAAACATGATTGACGAGAAGGGGAAAAAAATCAAGGTAATCTGCCTTGGTTCTTATTATACTATTATTTACACAATATTTTTGATGACTGCAATAATCAATTTTCTGGATTCACACAATACTTTGAATCATAAACTAACCATCCAAACTTGGTTTGAACAATATCTTAAATCACATCCTCCTTCCCTCCATCTCTCTCTCTCTCCCTCCCTCCCTCCCCCCTCTCTCATACACACAACTAACCAAGATAAGCCTATTGAAACAATACCACCACTAGGTCTTTAATTGACCAAGGTAAATGTGCTGTCTCCCCTTATCTCACATGGGGTCATAGAGGATCAAGCTTTGTTCTGCCTAAAGCAATAAATATTGGAAGAGTGACAGTAGAAGAATTTGGATTAGGTCTTCCACAACTAATCAAATGTGATGTTTTTCAATTAAATGAAAGAAAGCAACCATTTTAATGAGCTATAACACCCTTAATGCAAATAATTGTTTCAGTATGAAAGAACTGGAGGCCTGCCTGTCCCCATAACTTACTTTAGGGCAGGAGTCCCCAACCCCCGGTGTGTGGACCAGTACCGGCCATGGCATGCCAGCACCAGTCTGCACAAACAAGCAAAGTCCCATCTGTGGGATGTAGGCAGCATACAAAACCACGCACCCTCCAGTCCACGGAAAAACCTCTCTCCACAAAACCGGTCCCTGGTGCCCTAAAGGTTGGGGATCTCTGCTTTAGGGGGCTTTTGTAACTTTTGAAACTTTTACATTGGTGTAAAAGTTTACATCCATTCTTTCTCCACCACCATAACAAATACGTCTTCTTTCTGTGCAGTTTCTCTGTGGCATAATTATATGTACATCAGAGGGAAAATAAATCCTTGCTGTTTTCCAGTTCTTGAGAGTCTGAGCATCAATTATTAATCTACAGTTTGATTCACTGCTGGTAGCTCTCTAGGGAAGATAAAACTGGCATGCTCAATTGTAATAATCATACCTTTTTATTACTTAGCACTTTCATACCGCATTATTTGTTCCGATTGCTTCCTGTTGTTTTATAGAGGAGTAGATGGAGAGAGAAAAAAAGTTGTTTTTCCCTGGGTATACCCTGCCTTTCTAATTCAGAGTTTCTTTAAAAACATGGAGAAGAAGCACATTCAGTTCATTTCTTTTTTGATCCCATAAAACAAAGATTGCTTCACCATGAACCAGACAGAATCCACACATGGCCAGAATGTAAATATACTTAGAATGAGCAATTGTAACCACTGCAAATGGTTGGGTGGATTATGCCAGATAAGTTATCAATCAGTGGCACAGTAGATGAGTGCCAAGCCATATAAGGATTCTTACATGTCTGGCCCTTCTTGTCCATAATACTACATTTCTGAAGCATCCTTTATTCTTGCAAACCAGGCCAGAAAGAATCAAATCCCAAAGCACAACAACAGAGAGGAAATGTGTGGGCATGTGGGTAAAGTGAAAGACCCACAAATGCCATAACACCCTTCCGATCATTGTCAAATGACAAGGGTATGCATCACTATGAAATTATCCCGAGGCAAAGCTCAAAAACCTTTCAATTTCTGTTTTAAGGTGGTTTCTGCCTAATTGGTATATTCCATATAGTTAATGTAATAGACTAAAAAAGGGAGGAAAAAATAGATGCACAGTTAGACATGTGTTGATCTTTTCTTTCTAGCAACCTCTAACTTGGAAAATATGACTTATTTTTATTTTATCTGCCATACAGTTTCATTAGTGAACTTACCTTTGCTCAGAGGCAATGAAAATTATCCTTTATGGCCATGAGGTTATATGTTAATGTAAAAACATAGTGCTAGATGCTTAAAAAAGTCTAAAGGTTTATTCTTGAGGTTAAAAGTCATGACGTCTTTGCTTTCTTAAGTTACACCATTAAAAAATAATTCATACTTTACATAGTAACACTAGCATTGGGATGTGACCACATCACCATCTCCACCCATATAATCCATTTCAAACATTACGTGGAAGTAGATATGTCATAGTGGTCCTTTGCATCTTGCTGGTAATATAAGAATAATCTTTGAATCAGTTTTGGCAGTGTCATTCTAAAACGTAAGCAAAGAACATTTTATACATCTCCAGAAGATTCCCTGTATGTTGAAACATAATCTCTAAATGGGTATAGTGCTTGAGGTTTTGATGATATATTCCCAAGTAAGGTTAATAGATGAGGACCTCTTTAGGTATCACTGTTGTCTCTCTTATGTATAGTAATTGCATCTCCAATTAAAAAGGAAATAAACATTGTGAGCAATTGAATACAGTAATAGAGTGGATGAACTGCCTTTCAGATGTGTTTCTGTCAATTCTGAAATGGTTATTCACAATGAAAAATCTTTTCAAAAAATCTTTGAAAAAGACTGAACTGTAGAATGGGATTATAGGCATTTTCATGATTATGGTGGTAATCTCAGAAGACTTGCTAACATTTCTAACATGTTTGTTCTTGGAGAAATTTTTGTTCTTGGAGAAAACACCAAGACCATCTTCATGAAGCAACTCAAGATTATGAAAGTCAAGTTAGAGCTCATTTTCCATTGCAGTGAAAGTAAAGAAGTTACTTTTTCATAACTGTTATATCTATACAACACCAGCTAATACTATGGTTTTGTTTGGTAAATTATCATCTTCATCTAGGTCAGGGGTAGGCAACCTTGGCTCTTTTATGACTCGTGGACTTCAACTCCCAGAATTCCTGAGCCAGCATGGCTCAGATTGGAAACCTTTCCCCTCAGCATGGCTGGCTCAGGAATTCTGGGAGTTGAAGTCCACGAGTCATAAAAGAGCCAGGGTTGCCTACCCCTGATCTATATTGAGCAATGAACCGATGGAATGGAAACTCATTAAGACCAATCTGCTTTGCATTTTGCAAATAACACTATTTTCAGTTGTATACATAATTCTTACAATTACATATAACACCTTAATTGCTACAGATATGTTCAGTTTTTGTTGAAAATAACAATATATTTGAAAGGCTTCTTATTAAAATATTATTCTTCCTAGTTACCAAAATTAGCCAGGACTGACAATTAGTTTTGACCTCAGATATTACAAATGATAATTTGTAAGAGTTATACTTACTATCTTGAAGAAGACTATGATTCAACATTTATTGAAGAAACATAATTTGTTCCTATTTTGGATAAATACCAGTTCTTGAACAAGGTATGCAACAAGCAGTGGCTTTTCAACTCCATGTTATTCTGGCCACACTGAATATTTTGTTCCAGTTTGGTTTCCCACATATTTTTAAAAGAGAAAGATTTTTGGTTGTTGTAATGTAATAGATAACGGTTCCTCCAAATATCTCAGCAGCTAACAAGATGGGATTTGAAAATGTGATGGCTATAATCTTTCTTAAAGAAAAGATGAAAAGGTAGCACAAGAGAATCTTTGTACCACTTTATGTATGTTTGTGACAAAATCCTTTCTTGATCCCATTTCCTTTTACATCTGTATGCATCTATGAGAAACACCTGTGTAAAGGTTTCGGGAAAAGTAGGACTTAGAAAATGAACAAATTCAAGCTATTTTTAAAATTAATTTTATTTTCATTTTATTGCCAGAGCTAAAATACAAAAGAGAAAAACAACATAGAAAAAAACAGATTAACAAACATCCAACACTAACAACAGAGAAAAACAAATTGTGTACAAAAAAAATTGTGATTCTAACATTAAATATAAAAAAAAATCTACCCAGGGTAAATGCTGAAAGATACATAAAAAATAATATGTTTTCCTTCCCTTACGTAATAGATCTACAAATAATTATTAAGTTTCCCATCCATATTTAACAAAAATCCTATATTAGATAAACAAATATTCCAGATATGAAAATCTATTTGTCAAATAGTTGAATTGACCCAACATCTGTTCACAATATATATGTCTTAAAAAAATCAACAAATTATTTTAATATGACTAAAGTGGAATAGTCTCGGACCGTAGCAATCAGTTCTGGAAAGTCTCGAAGTAAATGGCCATTAGTTCCAGCCTGGCTTAGGAAGGGACTTCCCCACCAAATTTGATGTAGTCAGTCTATTTTATATGTATGTTTTAATTATGGTTAAAGAGACATTCTGGAGCTGAATAATAGCATTAAAATGCAAATCACATCTGTTAAATTTCTATTTCTCCTTCTAATAATGCCATGGATTAACAGAAAAAAGTGGCAAATGGGTATTCTTATGTATGGATTATATGAACAAATGTAATTCTGGGAACCTACTAAAATAGAGTTTTAGTGAGAACTGCTTGTGCAAAACTAGGCAAGACATTTCTCACTTTTTCCATTTGTTCACTGCAACTGCTGCAGCAACCATGAAATCCAAGTATATTATACAAGTGCAACAGCTACAGAAAGGAAAATTGGGGGTTGTGTGAAAATAACATTTGAAGAATTATGTTACCAGTAAGCGCTAATTTATAGTCTGTGGTGTGTATTGTACATATGGATGATTAACAACTTTGCATGCTTACATGGAGAAATGGGCTTTGATCCTAAGCAAGGACAGAAGAAAAAACACAGCATGTCTGAATGCAACAACATATAGTGTCCTAGTATTCACTTAAAAAGTCTGATGAAAATATAAGACAGAGACAAGTAGCTGCTTTGCAAGAATTAGCCTTAGAACTCTACAGGGGAAGCTTTATTAGCACAGAGTAATAATATCCATCCATTGGAAAAAACACTGTAAGGATCCTAGAAGATTCCTATTCCAGCCTGAGTAACAGGAAGAAATGAGTAACTAATCAAAATATGCTACCAAAACAACATAGAAATTGAAGTCCTGCCTAGCATCCCTTGCATGGAGGAATCATTTGAGTTCAGATGATACTTGGTGGAAAAGTATACAGATTAAGGTAGAAATTGGATGTGGCCTTTAAAAGAGTGTCTTGACAAAGAACCCCTTTGTCCCTGGAATTGCATGTAGATAGAAACTGATCCACTCAAAATGCATAAATGTGTCTTGCTCTCTAAGCAAAGACAACTGTAATAAGAAATTAACTTTGCTGACAAGTAACCTTAGAGCTAGCAGCCAAATATTTAGGACATAATGACCATCAGAATGATAGAAGAAATCAAAGCTACTGCTGGCATGGGGATGAAGCATATATTTTATGTAGTCTTCTGAGATATATTTGAGGGTCCTAGACAATCAGAAAGTGTTTTAATTTCTATAGCAAGAGTGTCATTCGACCTCAAATATGACATATACACCAAAAAATAATATTTAGAATGTATTGGATTTGTTATGTTGTATTGAAAAGGACTGTCAAAAACAGCATTTTGTTGAAAAAACAGCAGTGCTTCTTTAAAACATGTTTTTACAGCTTCTTAAACTTACTAAGTTTTGGAAGAAAGTACTGAATTATATAAATGTAATAGTGTGATCAAAGCTAAAATTTTCAGATGATAATATTCTCTTGAACTACATAACTAACACATGGAATTTGACAACCAGTCAATGTAAGTCACTTCTCTGTTCCTTTGCTATGATCAAAAGATTGATATCGCAGCATTGAAAAGATAAATATATGGACCTGATTGCCCTTCCACCTACTGTATGAGTAGACTTCCTATAGATACAGACTTTATATAGACAACTGTAATGAAATATGGAACTCATTTATACAAAATACAGTAGGTTAAAAATAATAGTTATATATTCAAAATATATACATACTTGAATAATTGTATTATATAACTATATGCAGAAATGTAATTACTGCTAATATATCTCTTTTTTAAAAAAACACTTTATATGTTTTTTCCTCTTTTCTCTGACAATATATGTGTATTTATCTTTGTGTTTGGGTTTTTTTCTGTTTTCTGACATTATTTTAAAAGGTGTAGTCTTCTGAGCGTTAGAGGATGAAAATACGATGAAAAATTATTGTTAAGAGCAAAGCTGCAAAGGTATTCTCTTTCTGCAAAATATATTGCCAAGAAGAAACTAAATTGTGAAACTGTTCAGATGAAGTTAATAAATTCAAGCTTAGTCCCATGAGACAGGGATCCTACTACATTAGGAGTCTGCACTAAGCCATATGAGCCTTTTAACCTGGTAGAATAAGGCGAAGATCTATAGTTGCCTGGTTACCAGAGAACCAACAGAATGCAAGGGAACAGAGTCCAGTGTAATATCTGAAGAATCCTGATTATGGGGAAAAAATGCACAGTCACATAATACATTTCAGTACTGGAAAAACACATCCTCCTTTGAGAGATTACTGTTATGTACATTACCACCTTTGCCACAGTATTTCAGACACTGATATTGTCTTTGGCTGCAAACAAATTGATGGATAGTATTCCCAGTTAGAGAAGGGTGAAAGAGTTTATTGTGGTCATTAACCAGCACAAAGGACATCAATATGTGAATATCTGAAGCTGAATCAACAATATCAGAGAAGGGTGTAATGCTGTTGTACCAGAAAGCAGGCATTCATGAAATGACTCTTGAATTCTGAATTGATTTGCAAGATTTTGTTCATGCTTGCCAAATCCTCCATGACAAATGTGATCTGGGGGGAGGGAGAACAACTCCATATTTACAGTATAAGGTGCAGATGCTTTGTGGGATCATGTTCTGTTCATCAAGAAAATACTCTGTATCACACAATTCCTCAGAATGATTCATATTTAAGAGAACTCTGGAGAATGCTAAGAGCTTTAAGTAGGGTGTTTGATAATCTAGCATAGCACACTATCCTTCACCGGAGAGGATGGTGAAGAAAATAAATGGGCAACCCCAAAGGAGTTTCTTGTAATCCATTCACTAAGCCAAAGAATGCCACAGTAAGGTTGGAGAATGAAGGAGACGTCTGTGAGAGACCCACTGAGGTATCTCAACTGCACCATCTTCATATTAAATCCAGCAAGAAGTGATTGAAATTGCTGCTGTGTGACCAAAAAGCTTCCGAATTCTAGCAAGATATGAATTGAATTGATTTGATACACACACACAGAGAGAGAATTGGGAATATTTGCCTGAGGGCTGAAAACTACAGGAATTGATCATACTTTGGGTGAATTGGCAATCTGAGAGTCAGTTTTGACTAGTGGTGAAGGCACGAGGCTAGAAACCGGGAGATCATGAGTTCTAGTTCCATCTTAGGCATGCAAACCGGCTAGTTGATTTGGGCCAGTCACTCACTCTCAGTACAACCCACTTCACAGTGTTGTTGCTGTGGGGACATAGCAGGAGGAAGGAATGTTTGCCACTTTGAATTATTTCTAAAAATAATAAAGGCAGAATGTAAATAAAACATGAAAGTGTGTCCTTGAATCCACTCAAGCAAACTAATTTGTGCACTGGAAAAGAGGTGGTAAGTACCTTGGAACACACAACCATCCAGAATTTAGCAGGCTGTATGAAAGCCCTGAGTATTTAATGTTAGATTTCAGAAATTTAATATAAGACAGAGGTCCTTTTTTGGTCTATAAAGTACAAGCTATTGTACAAATCCCATAGTTGCTTAGATGGACTTTTCTCCCAAACATTTGTTGCTTCTTTCAACAACGTTGAAAGAAGTTTGATACCTATTGAAAAGTTAGACTTAGCTGATAATCTTCCAGAATAAGTAACATATTTATAGAATGAGGCTTAGCATTGTAAATCTATGGATCAAACTGTCCACGCTGGTAATTAATTATGTTGAAAGAAATGAGGCCTAAATCCTCAAGAAGCTATGCTATGAATTACGATGAAGAGACAATCTGTTCAGAAGAGATGATGCAGACTGCCAATGCTGCTTTTGATGTGTCAGTGAAAACAGATTTGAGGGAAAAGATGAAATCTAACTTGCCATTACCATGAAAAATTCCCATCTCTAAAAGATTTTTTATTAAGGGCTGTATGTAAATAAAAGAAAACCCTACAAAATAAAATACAAACTTCATGAAGCACAAAGTTGGTTTTTATGTATTGGTAGCCAAATTTGGGGAGAAAAACTGATATATTGGAAATTGGAAATTTTAAGAGTTTGCAATCTGATTATCTGGAACTTGCGTTTAGAAGACAGGTTTTGGGGTAGCTTAAGATGATCCAACAATATTTCTTTTCTACCTTGTTAATCTTATATCTGCAAGTTGTTGAGCAGAAGTCTCAGTTTTGATATTCTAGGGCAGTACTGAAAAGGGGCAATTAGTAGCCATGACAGGGTTTCTAGGCTATTTAGGCTGATGATAAATGGCTATTTTTACCCACCCCCCTTCTCAGCTGGTCAAATGAGATGTATCTAAGAAAGAGCAATATTGTCATTTTCAATAGGATTTTTCCCCAGAGTAAAAATTATATTGCAGAATGAAAATATAATTTAGCAAAATAATAATAATTTATTCACAGGATTGAATGACATACATTTAATTCTATAATTGATTTAAACTTTCATCTGAGATACTGTTTATTTACTTCAAATTGGACATTTCAACACATTTGCTCTAAAAGCTACAGGAGAATATGCATATTACCTTAGGCGTGATCTATTATTTATGAGTGATACTGGCTGTATTTCTTTTGTGAAATAATCCTTTAAAACGATGTGCTTCGTGAAGCCCTACTGAAGAAGTCCAAGGTGAGCAAGGGCACCAGTATTGCAGGAGGAATAAAATATAGAAAGGAAACAAAATAATCAACTAAATACAAGTTGTTTAAATTCCTGTCTCGGACTCGGTGCCAAGTTGCAATGACATTGCCAGAAATGCAGCCACATCCTGATGATGACTACTGAAGAAGTGTTCAATTTGTGTTTTACAGTAACCAAATAAGTCTTATTTTAAGTTATCCTGGCTTGGTCATGGATCAGAAATCCCTATGGTTTCCCCCCCCCAATCTTCTAAACCTCAGTAACAAACTTAAAGATTGTCAACACTTTCATCTAGAATGGGAGAAAAAGAGTTGGTAGTCAAAAGATACAGTAAAAGTTTGGTTTTAACATGAACAACTTTATAGATCCGGAAATGTTGCTCATTTGTCCTGGGTTATTTTTGTAAGGATGCCCACTATTTAGAACTATAACATGTTATTCTGTGCAGTATTGGAGAAGAAAAGGCACCCCCACACACTCTTTCACCCTTGGCTATTTCAAATAAAAACAGTAAATCTCTCTTTAGTAGAGTCATAGTTAATTTTCAAAAGCTTTTTTAACCGTATTCAGATTTTAATTTTCAGTAAGGGAGAGAGTTTTGTTATACATGTATATAAGACTACATGAACTCCCCCCCCCTTTTATCCAGTTCTTGAACACTGACTGACAGCTTTGATTCCTCTTTGACCACATTTTTGAAGGCTTAAATTACAGGTAGTCTTCGACTTACAAAACTTCGTTTAGTGACCATTCAAAGCTACAACGACACTGGAAAAAAAGGGACTTATGTCCTTTTTTCACACTTACAAACGTTGCAGCTTCCCCATGGTCATGTGATCAAAATTCAGATGCTTGGCAACTGATTCATATTAATGACGGTTGCAGTATCCCAGGGTCATGTGATGATTCCCTTTTGCGACCTGACAAAGTCAAAGGGGACGCCAGATTCACTTAACAATTGTGCAACTAACCTAACAACTACAGTGATTCACTCAACAACGGTGACAAGGAAGGTTGTAAGATGGGACAAAATTCACTTAACAACCATCTCACTTAGCAACAAAAACTTTGGGCTCAATTGAGGTCATAAGTCAAGGACTACCAGTAATGTAGCTCTTTGGGTCAATTCTGATTCCAATAAGATTATAAGAAAGTTTCATTAGAGATAAAAAGTGTGTGCTGGACTCTGACTTCCAGAAAGATTGAAGTTTAAACCCCTGGCAGAAGATTGTTTACCCTAGCTGGCTTTTTCGTTAATATTCTTCCCATTTTGCACAAAAAAACTGTTTTTGTTGGCTGGTTACCAAGATGCCGTCTGGTTTTAGTGGCAAGTATAACAACAAGATCACCACTTTTTTCTCTATGTGGGGGGTATCAATTGAGTCAATTTTGTACATTTTACTATGTTGGCCCACATATCAAACCACACTGTTCTAAAACTGGTCCTCCTAATTAACTTCTTGCATTGGCACGATGATAGAAATGTATTCATAGGCTCTCTCTTGGAATAGCTAGGGAGGTGCTACATTTTGTTCTATAGCCATTGTTCGAAGGATTTATTTTATATATCCATATTTCTTAAAGGATTTCTTTCAATCTGACTTTTCATTTTAAAAAAAGTACTAAGGAGACTCTCAAGTAAGTAGCATAGAAAGCAAGGAATGGAAGAATTTTGTCTTCAGTTTCTGGGTTTCACAAAAATATCAGTAGCAATCACGAATGGAATGAAAAAGATGGGAACAGGATGGGAATTTGCACATCTCTAATAACCCCCCCACACACACACACACAAAATGCAGATTTCTCGGTCTTTCCTCAGCGTCTCAGTATTCCAGTAGGATTATGCTGTTCAGTCTTAATATGCAGCAGGAAGGAAGAGGGCCAACTACAATAGGGAACAGCAGTGGGGGAGCCTGCAGGGTTATGCATGCAAGAAGGCAAGCTAGAAAACACAATGGGGTGTGCATATAAGAAGGTTGTATGAACATGGAGGGAATGCATGTGTTTCAATGGTCCTACCTTCATGCACCAGCAGGTTTGTCCATTATAGTATTCATGAATCACTAATACTTACTTCCGCTTGATAAGATTACTTCTATTTATTTACTTACCTGGAAGAAAATATAATTGAATTTAGCAAACCTTAACAATGAAAGTGTATAGGATTGCAACAACATCACTTCCATTTCCACTTAGCTTATTTGGGAGAATTGTTAGTCTCATTTCCAAGTACAATAGATGTAAGAGTCTGCTCTCTTTTTTTGGTCTGCTTTGGAATGTAGGTTATTGTGCTTAATTTGTGGCCCAAAGTATAGTGCATTGCAGTGATGGAACATTGCCTCCAGAGACGCTTAAAAGTAGGGCATGACTTTATTCATAGAAAATGTTAACCATGCTTTTTTTTGCCTCACCCTGGAATCTAAGAATGAAGGATACCCTAAAATGTGTTTAATAAGCAAGCCAATAAAAAAAAGTTCAAAGGAGAATATTTGCAAGGATTGTCAAATTGTCAAAGGAAAATATGAAATCTCTACCTGTCCAACAATAAGGGGACATGTAACAGAGAAGGTTTAATTTTGATTGTAATATAAAAGTATGTGTATTCTCAATTCTCTTTTGGGAATATGTGCAGAAGTCGGAGGTTCTCAGTTCAAGGTCTATTCAGTTAGTTACTATAACAGTCCATCCATAATGAAGTTCAGCTAGTACATCTCACATACCACCTCCTTCATGTTTATTTCAGGAAGCCAGCTATTTAGGAGGCTCTTTTTCCCTCCCCACTTATATTAGATAAGTAAACATTTACTTTTTGAAAAGTCTCTCTGAGAACATCATCTTCCCCCACCATCAAACAGAGGATAAAACAAATTAACCATGTAGGAAGAGGAATTTTTCTCCAAGGAGATTTCTGTTTGGTAAGCCTTTAAAAGAGAAAAACAACTGTTGACAGAATAACAAACTGTTCTAATTTTGTTTGATAGGATCCAACTGAAACAAGTTCACCAGATCAGAAACTTTCAAGGAAGTTTTGTCTTGGTAACTAGAGGAAGCAGCAAGGAACATAACAGCTTATTATTAACATGTAACCAGCATGTTACCTTTAATGTCTGTGGAGGCGTCTTAGAACTGGAATCTCCTGTCTGGGAAAAAAACCACCTGAGTTTGTCCAAAGGAAGTACGTTAATATTTAAATGAATGCATTATGTTAGGAGCTTACGGTGATTTCTTTGTAGACCATAATTTCTTTATGACACATACTTGAAACTAGCACGGTAACACATTATAATAAAACTCCTCTTGTCATGTAAGGAAAAGATAGTTAAGAACAAGTATAAAGTAAATCCCATAATTCAGTAATAGTCCTGCCTATTTAATTTGTTTCAGTTTTGAGTGATCTTTAATGTTATGCCTCTCATTGCAAGAATATAGATACAGTAAGTGTAGCCTATTCTTAATCAAGTTTTTCAAATTTCTCTCAATCATGATCAGCAAAGAACATAAAGAAAATAGCTTCATTTCAGCACGTCCATCATTGTCACTTCTCAGAAACCTGGTACATTATAAGTCAGTCATCTTCCTTGCTGCTGCTGATCCCAGAATGCAGAGGACAGTAGTGCATCCTCCAGCCAGCCGGTCAGATGGCACAAAAAATGCTATGCAACCAGTAACTTGCCCCATCCAGGTTCTTACCTCATGACATGTTTGGCATTTGGTGCTTTGCAAACATCTGAGCATTTATAATGACCAGAAAGAATCCAAGCAGGAAGATAGAGAGTGAGGAAAAAGTAATTACTAAGAGAAAATGGTTCACATCAAATTGCTCAGATCTCCAGTGCTTCCATTGGAAACGGGCTTAAATTATGGGGAACCTTTGAGGAAATGCAACTGAGCCAAGTGTTCAGCTGCCTAACACACAAAGTTATGGGATGCATACATGATATGTTGAGTATTTTTGGTAAATAAGAAAACCTTATTAAAATATTTTTTTAAAAAATCTGAATCTAATTGGAAAGATAATGGAGAATATGGGAAGTTTGGGAAAATGATAGTGAACTGAACACAGTTCTGTTGAAAGCAGAGTTGATGAACAATGGAATGAGGAGCTGGTGAATGGATCAGCTTCTTGAAATTCCTCTCCAGAGAAGAAGAGAATGTGAGATCATCCTCAAGTGCTCCAGACAGCAGCTATTCTTGAGGAGACCATAAGGCAGTGGTCTCTGGCAGGTTTAGAGCTCTGGGAAGTGAGAGATTGCCATCTTTGCCCAAGCCATGATTTGACACTAGCTTTGCATACTTCCTTATTCGCTTCTGGAAATTGCTTACTAACTGCATTTGGGATGTTAGAAACCTTCAGAATGGCAAGTTTCAGTACACTGGATGAGTCACTCCTTAGCAAAAGAAGTTTTATGCAAGTTTAAGAAAAATTCTTTTGGAGTAAATAGCAAAAGGGTAATTGGAGTATTGATTTGGGAACATTATAAACATACTGAAAGGATCAAATGGACTTGAAATAAAAAATAGAAATTAACTATCTTGCCTCTGGGAAAATGTTTAGAATTTTAGTAAAGCAATTAAAATTAAATGTAAAAAATTTCCCCATGAGAAAATGCTGTTGATGGGGGGGAAGCATAAAATGGGAAGGTTAGATACTAGAGGGAAACAAAAACAACTAAATATTACAAATAAAGGAAAAGAACTCATTAATGTAGAATGGAGCACAATATTATTACTTGGAATGAACTGTAGGATATTTGGGGATAATGCACTCAGAAATTACTTTTAAAACTGTCTGCTATCATAAAACTGGATTGAAAAGAAACTCTAGAAGAGGAACATACTTTATTGTATAAAACAGACCAAGACTGTCTCAGATGTGGATTGAAAAATGACAGGTTAAAAATGATAGGGAAAAAGATCTTGCATCGAATATACAAATGAAACTGGTTGATGTCAAAATAATTTATAATACCTAATAATAGCGACATGGCAGTACCTGGACACAGCGGAACAGAAGAGAAAGAACTAGAGAAGATAACAAAATACAAAACCTTGCAAACAGAAATAGGACAACTGTGGAAAAAGAAAGCAAAGTTAGTACTAATAGTAATGGGCACCTTGCAGGTAATCCCAAAAACAACTGTGGCACCATTTGAACACTATTGACATTGACAAAATAACCATTGGTCAATTGCAAAAGACATCTTTACTTGGAACAATTTACATCCTGCAATGATACCCTTTAACACCATCAAACATCCACACCTGCCTATCCCACGTCCTTGAGAAGGACTAGATAGGTGAATAAAAATGCCAAATCCAGTCAAATATCTGGCTGACTGACAAACCATAATTATTTATTAAATAACATTATTTTAAAATTAATAATTTAAAGAATTATACAAATAACAAATCTAAAGACTGACTTGGATAACATTTTTGGATTTACCAAAGAGACGTGTTAAACTTTTGAAGGACTCTGAGAAGAGACAAAGAGAAAAAGAAATCATGTTCTGAGAACTAAAAGGATTAAACATTTAAGATTATTAAAAGAAAAGAGAAGGAATATGAAGTTGGTTTATTGATCATGGTTAAAGTATAAATGTTATTTCTGGTCATTCTTAATGGATTTTTGCCAATATAAAGAATGGCCTGGAAAGTCAGTGGGAAGATCTCTTACCAAGGTAACAATCAGATGAGTACAGATTGAATCTATTCCCAGAAACTTTTTTGAGAAAGTGTCTCAGATTGCCCCTCTCTAATTCACATAAAAATAAATGAGAGAATACTTGCAAAGTTCTGTTACTATAGTTCTAGTATAACCTGGTAGCCCCCCAGGAAGGATATTGGAAGACCTAAAACTAAAGCTGAAGTGAGTGACTTAAAGCTGTGGTCAAAACCAGTGGCCCTCATAAGATGATTAAAAGACCTTGGGGCAGTGTGGTTGCTCAAGGTGCAGTGGATGATACAGCAGTGGCTACACTGGAGAAAGACAAGGGCCCTGAAGTTCTTGAGAGTCTGCTCCTACAGTGATAGCCCTAATGTGCTAGGTTGGGATGCTTGTGCTCCCCACTCAAGTAACAATTGAGTGGAGGGGTTGGATGAGGTTGCCCTCTTTCTGGCTGGCCAGCAATAGGGACCGGTCAGTGAATGCCAGGTCGGTCAATAATAAGGTTCCCCTTATTACACTGCTATTCCACAAACTGACCTGGTTTGCTTCCAGGTTCAATTCATGGTGTTGGTTATCACCTTTAAAACCCTTCATGGTGTGGGTCCAGGCTCTCTGAGAAACCATCTACCCTGATGGGATTAGCCCGCCCCACCCATGCTGGCAGAAGAGGCATTCTGTGGGCCATTTTGGTCAAGGAATTGGCAGGATATAGCCTTTTCTGCCAGGGTTCCTTCCCTCTGGAAGATCATGCCCCCTGAGGGAGATCTGCATTCAACCTTTTGGTCTTCCAAGGGGGCTTGAAGACTTGGCTCTGCCAACTGACTTGGGGCCCCAATAAGGGAGTGGCATCCAAAAGGTGGTTAACAGTGTAGACCCCACCTTCTCCCAGTGCCTTCCTCTTCATCTTAGTCAATTGAATTTTAACTGAATCTTAAATTTATGGTCTTATTGTTTTAATGTTTTATATGCTATTTTTATTGACTGACTGTAAGCCCCTTAAAGTTGCTTTAACAAGATGAGTGGCATAAGAGTTTAATAAATAAATAATTTTAGACTTATAGCATTAGTTTCTTAGTCTGGTCTGGTTTAATAGAATTATTAAATTTCCTAAAAATTGAGGTAAATATTTAGCTCAGATTAATAACGACTGTATTCATTCATGTAATTTGCTAGGTAAGATTTAGACTTGTGTTAAGTGTTGTTCTTTTTAAGTTCTTTATCCAGTTTCATTTTTCCAAATGTGGAAAATATGGTAATCATGACAACTTAGAAAACTTATCTAGAGTTCACAATTTTATAGGTACGTAATATTTTTAGATAATCTTGCAAACCGAACAGTATGTAGTATCTAAATCAGGAGTGTCAAACTCAATTTCATTGAGGGCCGCATCACCATTGCGGTTGCCCTCAGGGGGCCGGGTGGGTGTGACCAGGGTGGGTGAGGCCTATTGAGTGGGCATGGATGGAGTGGGTTTGGCCTACTGGGTGGGCATGGCCAGCTCTACATCGTTCGCGTCAAGAGTGCTTGTGGGGGCCTGGGCAGGAGTGGGATAGATCTGAGGGTCTCTGGCAGAAGGGGGTGGGGCCAGGGCAAGTGCCAAGGCATGTTCCACTGGAGGAGCCTCACTGTTCCTTTCAGGACATGCGGGGGGGGGGCTTATGGAGCTAAGACTGAATGCATTTCAGCATAGATGGCCACCACAAAATTGTACATTGGCTCCCAGCTGGCCTGGGCCAGGGCCAAGACAGAGGGGGCTGTTCCCTCACTGTTTCCATGATGGCTTCATGGGTCACATGAAACCACTTCGCAGGCCGCATCCGGCCCCCGGGCCTTGTGTTTGACATGTCTGATCTAAATAATGGGAAAGATGTGCAAGACAACTTAATACAGTAGGACATTTTTCCACATAATTTTATTGGTTGCTTTGAAACAAGAATGTTTAAAAGCAACAAGCAGTCTCTATGACTATCTTGACTATCTGAAAGTATTCAATGACCGGGTCACAAATAATAGCAATAACAAATTTGGCAGCCTCTTACCTATAAATTGGGAGTGAACATAGCTATGTGCAAGCAAATTGATCACAAGTCACTCAGTGAGCTCTCTAGGTCAGTGTTTTTTAAACTCTAAGGGTGACAGGTTACAGCATTGCCTGCCACTAATTGCTGCCTTCTGGCACTGAAAGATAATGACATGATTTTACCTTCTTACTTCCAATAGTTTGGACTCGTGCTGCTCTGTTAGTATTTTCATACCAAACTCCCTCATGAGCCGGCATTGCCTGAAAAAATATGAGGAAAGAAAAAATGTGCAGCTGAAAATTGTAGGGGAGAAATTGCAGCATGAAAATCATACAGAACCAACCTCCCTAAAATATAAATATTGTCAAAATCAATTCTGATATGAATTGTCAGGCAATGCTGAAAATGCTAATTAACACTCCACAATTTCAATGCTTGGTTTTCACTCATCTTGATGTGCATTCTCCCATGATGATTTTTAAAAGAAAAAAGAAACCATTTTACTACTTATCAGAAAGAAACAGGATGGTTTTTTGAATTCACACAGCTCCCACAACTTAAATTCAAAACCTCCAAATTTTCAGAACTATAGTCTGATTACTTATATTATGGAGCTTCTTCTAAATGGAGTTTTTAACAAATAAATATGCAGGGTCACCTATTTGCTCTCTCCACATTTTGGATCCATGTACTCATAAATAAGTTATGCAAGCTTTAAAATAGGTGGTATTTTAAGAAAGCCATTTGAAGTGGGCGGCTTCCTTATGATATTATGAAAATAAGAGTCATTTTACACTCATGAGTTGGCCAGTGTTTTCAATTTAGTTACTCAAGCAAGGAAGTAATTTCACCAAAAGAAGGGGAGTAAAGGAACAGCAGTTCGCTGTACAATCTGTAGAAAATAAATTTCTTCTCAAACACTAAAATTCTTTACAGTTGCTGAAGCTGAAAAGCATTAAGCTGCCAAGAATATCATGCTAAACGTGGATTAAAGTAACATTTCTCAAAGCTTGATGCTAGAAAAGGGCTGGGCATTAAAATGTAATAAGAGTCAATCATGGAGTTTTCAAATAGATGAAAAATGACTGCCAAACTCACAGGAGACTTGAAATAATACATAAAAAGTAGTGGGGGAAAAATGCCATTTTTAACCATTGTTATAAGCTACTCATCTAAACTAAAAACAAGAGACTCTAAAGGTCATATATTCTACAAGACATGGTTTACCAATGGAAAAGAATTCTTTCAGTAACTTCAGTTTGCAGCTGTGCAGTCTTTGGAAACTTTATAAAAGCAGCTTCAGTGCTCTTCAATTCAATGAAAAGGAACTAGGATCAAGTCTCATCACTTCAGAGAAAATTTGGTTAACTATGCAGGATAAAAGTAATCATGGTACAATGCGTATCTGATAGAAGAAAATCCCACATGCCACATTACTGAGAGAAGAATCATGGAGAAAATGCCATCGCATCAGAGTCTAGATACCTACATTTCTTAACTGTGGCATGTGATACAGCTTTATGTGAGTCACACATAATTGCCACCACTTTGGGTACAAATGGACAGATAGTGAAGAATAATACATCAGTTGGACAACTAAAGACGATAAACAAAGGCACAGACTCAGAGTGGAACTACACTTTATTAAGTCAACATACTGGACAGTATATTAGTCATGGGTTTAAATAAACAGAAACCTAAGAAAAAGTTGGAATGATTCAGTCAATAACCTAGATAATCACAGACTTTATCTTTTGAAGGACACGTTATCTCTTCCCCTCTTGATAACTACCTAGTGTTTCATCCCTTTTGTCTATTGTCATAGGAAAATGTCTTCTTCATTTCTTCTGCTGAGGTGGGGAGGGAGGACACAGTATTCTGAGTGAGAGGCATTGATAGTTTGCTGCAGTTGCTGACTTATTCGGTTTCACATGGCAGGCCTCCCAATCTTCCTTTATCTTTGTGGATTATTTTGTCTAATTCTGATTTGGGAAGAATCTGATTATTTTAATTATTATCTACCTTGTCCTGAGAAGATTTATTTCCTTTATCTTCCCTAGTCTCTTTTTCAACTTTTATTCCTTTGTATAACCTGTTATTTTTGCATTTGTCTCCTAGAACTGTGCTTTCAGCATTTCATCTTTCCAGAATTCTGTATAGTTTTCATATCTGTTGATTGTTGGCAAAGGACCTGAAAGTTGTAATCTAATTGTATCTAGCAGAACATGCATTGCCCAGCCTTGGTCTATGGCATCTACTGAGAGACTTGGTAAGATCAATAAGGTAATTATTGTCTAAGGTCTTTTGTCTCTGTGCATCTGATGAGCTAGCTTCCAATCTAAAAAAACTTATGTTATAATCAGTTTATGTTGCAGAAGAACCAGAACAACAATAATAATAAAATCAGTTCTCTTCTTTTTCTGGAAATCTATTTTTTTATTTTCAAGTTGCTGAATCAAATGTGAATCATGCATTAATTAATTTTTGTTAAATCTCATCAACAATATAATACATCAAAGATTATTGATTCCTAGTTCAGTTTAAGAAGTGCAGACATGAGTGACTGATTTCCTCAATGTTACTCAGGCTTTGGCTGTTTGAGATCTGAGAATACACTGACTGAGTTTATACACTGCATTAAGCAATAAACTGATTTTTACCTTGCAAGCCATGGTTTATGATAAATCATATTCAATAAACCATGTTTAAGCAAACTAAGTTTTAGTGCAATGCATGAACACAGTGCTTCCCAGTATAGTAAGGACATGGTATTGGTAAGAATGGAAGTCAAGTTTAACTTTTCAACCAACTATAGAGGATTTTCTATAATCAGTTTTCTTAGTTTTGAAAAAAGATGAAATTATCACTGCCAATAATAAAAAAGAAGACTCAGATTTGATGAATATGTATCCGGACATGTCCCCATAATACAGCTACTTCAGTTGCTGTCTATCAATCCTTAAAGTAGGACAGAAGAACACCCAAAGGACCTACTTCCCTTCCCTACACCTTTTATCCCTAAACCCAAGTTGAACTGGACAGTCCTTCAAAGAAGAGTTCCTAGAGAAATCACTGGCTATGGTATTTCTGCCACTGTCAATTCAAAATATGTCAACTAATGAGAGCATCACTCCCAAAGTTTGACTTATAGCCAAAAACATTAGAAATGGATCTTTTTTGCAATAGTCTGAATGTAGAGACAGTTCTGTAATATCTACATGAAAGTTGCAGTTATATTTCCCATTTCCTACTCAGTCAGAGGCACTAGGTCAAGTGACAAGTCACTTCTGTCTGCTGAGTGGAAATTACCATATAATCACTTTTTTTTTAAACCAATGCTTTAAAATGTGATGTATTTTCTGCTGATCATGACAAGGCAGTCTCCTGAATAAAATATAATTAGCCCCACACTAAATTGGGGGAGAGATGGGAGGAACCATGAAAGTGTTAAAGAGAAAATACTTGAGAACAAAAATGGCTGTCTTCCACAAAGAAATACAAAACAGTATTTTGTATAGACTTTTGATATTCTGCTCTAGTGCTCTTGTCTGCATGAACTGACACTTCTATTTATTTATTTATTTATTTATTTATTTATTTATTTATTTATTTATTTATTTATTTATTTATTTATTTATTATTAATTTGACTTCTATGCCGCCCTATTCCGGAGAACTCAGGGCGGCTCACAACATAATAGAAATCACCAATAAAATACATGAATATAAAAACCCCTAAGTTAAAAAAGAAAAACCAATCATTCCACAAACATACACACAAACATACACTGGCTAGGGGCAAGATGTTAGCTGCCCCAAGCCTGCCGGCAAAGGTATGTTTTAAGCAGTTTACAAAAGGCGGAGAGGGTGGGGGCGACACAGATCTCCGGGGGAAGTTGGTTCCAGAGGGCCGGGGCCGCAACAGAGAAGGCTCTTCCCCTAGGCCCCGCCAGGCGACACTGTCTGGCTGACGGGACCTGGAGAAGACCGACCCTGTGGGTCCTAACCGGCCGCTGGGATTCATGAGGCAGCAGACGGTCCCGTAAATAACCTGGTCCGATGCCATGTAGGGCTTTATAGGTCATAACCAACACTTTGAATTGGGTTCGGAGACCAATTGGCAGCCAATGCAGCTCGCGGAGTGATGCCGAAATGTGGGCATTTCTGGGCAAGCCCAACACTGCTCGCGCGGCTGCATTCTGCATTACCTGAAGTCTCCGAACATTTTTCAAAGGTAGTCCCATGTAGAGAGCATTGCAGTAGTCGAGCCTCGAGGTGATAAGGGCATGAGTGACTGTGAGAAGAGACTCCCGGTCCAAATAGGGCCGCAACTGGTGCACCAGGCGAACCTGGGCAAATGTCCTCCTCGCCACAGCCTATTATCTTGTCTATCAACAATTGGCAAGAAGTATTTGATGTACAATAGTTGGCTCCTAATGTACTTGTCTTAAAATACCTGAACTAGGAAAGACATTATTCATACATAAAATATATAGTGAAAGCTTGATCTAAAAATTACTGTAATTGTGTAGGAAAGGAAACCCTTCAAAATCTTCTAATTTTCTTACTGTGTAAGGTCTGCATATACCACTTTATTGTTATAGTTGCCACTTGGCCAAACCTGATGTGGCATGAATTAAATTTAATGGGCCTACTTTTCTTCAAAATAGCTGTAATTGAGGAAGGGTGATAGGGATTAGGAGCACAGATTTCGGGAAAATTAGCCCAAGAATTTATATTATCCCCATGGAAGCTTCTTACTCGGGGCTTTATTGCAGAAGGCAATTTTCATTAAGTGGAGAGGAAAAAGGCACTTCCTTCTCAGCATGCCGCAGTTCTGAACCTGATTGTCAACATCCAGCAGAAACCATTATAGCAATACATTTTGTGTTCATTCACATAATAGCATGGCCTTTTTTTTAGCTTGCATCCTTCTGTGTCAAAATGCAGGAGAAGGCTACTGCACTGTTGAAGACATACATACCAGGCCTGAAACATATTAGTGAAACTAATAGTCTAATCTAATGAATCTTCTTAATAAATTAAGGAGCCCGTTCTTTATTATAGGATAGTTATAGGGGAGCACAACAACTCACAAGGTAGGACGCTGGGCTGACAATCAGCAGGCTCACATTTGAAACCTAGTTGCTGCTGCAGGATGGGATGAACTTCCGTCACATGCTCCAGCTCCTGTCAACCCAGCAATGTGAAAGTGTGCAATTGTGAGTAGATAGATGGGTAACAGTTTGGTTGGCAACTTAATAGGGAATTAGATGTGTTGGACACAATGGTTTAAGCATTTCCTTCCAATTTTTAGTGTGTTATGATTCATCTGAGAAAGCATTCTCCAAAGATTCTTAGAAGTTCTCTTACTCCAAGATGTTTATCCTAATAATAGTACTTTTGATAAACATGAAAAACACCTTATTTATGTCCAAAGCTGAAGGGCAGGAAAATATTTAACAGGGTTAGTATGATTAAGATAGTCTCAATTATATCTGAAAGAAAAGAAGCATTATAGTATTTTATTCCCTTCCCATAACAAGTATTGTCATTGTTGAATATTAGGTATCTCATCCTAAAAAGTTTATGGTCTCATGTACTAGAAATACAGAAGAGAAAAGGACAAGATCTCATTTAGTGTTCTGGTCTACTGTAATCCATTTAAAGATTTAACAAAAAGTGTGTGGGTGTATGTATGTGTTTGTATTTTTCCTCCATATAAGTTGGAGTCTAGCATAAAAAGCTTACACAAAGTCATACACAAAGACTTGCGTACAATAATTATATATGTGTAGATTCTTTTCATGAGAACTGCAGAAGTCAGGGGCAAGGACAGCAAACAACTATTTTTTCATACATTTATATCCATTTGTACACACACACACACACACACACAAATACACACACAGCAAGTAATCACAATGAATAATGTTACTCTATAATCTTCTCTATGAGGAATTGATAGAAAATAATTGCAATGGAAGGTCAAAAGGACTCACAATAACTTGTATTGTTATTCAGAAAGCTGCTCTATTATATGCAGGACATTTCTTTTTACACTATTATTTCTACACAACAATGAGCTCCAGAACTTTAAAACAATCAGCTCTTGGTTTCTTGCAAAAGGAGAATTCAAACATCTGGCTCAGTTTGCAAAATTACATTTGTGGCCTGTTTCTATAAGGAGAATTTTGACAGCAGAAAATATGTGCTTGATTTTGCTGGCAGCCAGAACTGTGGACTAAGCCAAATAAGGCCTATCAGTCCCTAACTAGGTTCAAAGACTGTGGAGGCCAACTAGGTAACATCATCATTCCACAACCACTACATGAATGATGTTACCTGACTGGGTAATGAAATGTCTACAAGCAAATAACCAAGCTCAGAGAGCACCAACGTTCCTCAGCTCAACTCTGAATTACCATATATTCTCTTCTATTAAATTGAAAAGAATCAGAAGTCAATTGATAGTGACACATCCTACTACGGTATGATATTATTAGCAATGTTCTTATTACACATCAAACAGTAATGCATCTTCGTTTGTGATTTATGACTTACCATGCTTTATAACCCCAATCAGTTGCAGTTTATTGTGGTTCCATAAGCACTGATGTGTGACTCCATCTTACAACAAATTGTTCCTTGATCGTTCATGATAGTGTCTATGCAATTTAAAAGAGAAGATTTTACTAAAGATCCACTCAGTTCAGTTTCCTTGGAAAGTCTGTATTACAATGCAGGGAAAGGAAATGTTATCAAAATAGAATAGAATAGAATTCTTTATTGGCCAAGTGTGATTGGACACACATGGAAGTTATCTCCAGTGCATAAGCTCTCAATGTACGTACAAGCAAAAGTGATAAATCATGCTCATAATCAGCATAAAAATGCATTAATCATAAATCATAAGATACAACACTTAGTATCATAAGATACTAACTAAGCAAACAATATAAATCATACCGGTACTGGGATACTAAATAAAACAATTAATACAAATTGTAAGATACAAGCAACAAAGTTATAGTCATAAGAAGATGAAGAGAAAAGTAATAGGAAAGATGAGAAGAATAATAGTAATACAGCCTTACTAGGTAGTCTGACAATGTTGTAGGAATTAGTTGTTTAGCAGAGTGATGGCATAATACAATGCCCACAATACTGCTAAATGAGATGCGCAATATCCCAAAATATAAAATATTAAAATGCCCTAAATTACACGAGTCATTTGTGTTTTCCCATGATATAAAATTTCAGATGAGGACATGTACATCTTACATGATTTTCAGTGAGAATACTATTACCATTCTTCTGGGTAATCTTAGAATTTGTCATGCTAAAAATATTGAGATTTTTTTTTAAAAAATGGTGCTCTTTAAAAACAATTATCTATTTTTCCTTTTTTAAAGAAGAAAAAGTATGTAAGTGTTCCCTATACAGATTGAAAATTGCCAGTCCATGCCTGCAAATAATATGGGAATGAGATAAAGCCAAATTATACTGAGGAAGGGTTGTTAAATCCCATTTAAGCAGTATTATGATTTTCTGAAGAACTGTGCAATCGTGTGGTATAGTACTTAAATAATATGAAAGATTAAGCATCAAGAATTCAGATTCAAGGGTTTTTTTTCTTTTCGTTTTTGTGACAGGTTTAGAGTGTAGCAGATAGCAAAAAATGATTATGGACCTCTTTAAAAAAAGCAGAAACAGATAAAACTGCAAAAATGCTAATGTTAATAATATTAGGAAAACACAGCAAAATAGAACCAGACATCTGATCTCAGGAAGATGCTCTCTCGGATGTAAAGACATATTGGCAAGGAAAATGCAATTTGGATGAGAATTCAATTTCTGCTTCAGGAAATGAAGTATTAATTGAAATATTATGCTTCCATAAAGTAACATTTGCCCTTTTTCATTACAATTAATCAGTTCTGCTCCCAAAAAAGTGACTGTCATCAATTACTTACAATTGTAATTGTAATCTTAAAAGTTTTTTAAGATGAACGTAATCTGAATTGTGCATCGTGGTGCACACATAAGAAGCATAACTTCTGCACCAGTGAGTAAGAATACTCCTGGAATATGAATGCACACTGTCTTATTTTGAAAAGCCATCTGCTAAATTAAGCTTGCTAACGTCAGACCATGTAAGTGGCAAAATGGAATTACTTGTTTCCTGCCATGAGCAAAATGTGCTGTCCACAGGTATATAGGACCTAATCCAGACACAGGTCATTTCCACACAGCCTCCTTGCTCCACAGTAATCATAATCCACCCATCAGTCTCCCAGAGTAAATATCCTCATGGCTCTGTTTTATCTTAAGATCTCCCTGCAGCTGAGCATCCCGAGGACAGCTTCTGGTGCTTCACACATAAGTGGTGGCTTATGTGTTATTGTGTTTAATACAGTACATAACGATCTAGTCCATGTTGGCAAATACCTTCCAACTGGTTCTGCCAGTTTCCTGAAAGGTCACCCCTTCCAGTCTGGTTCCCTGACCTCTTTCCCCATTCTTCTGTCCTCTTTTGGCTTTGAAGGTGATTAAATCCCCATTTTGCATTGCTATTTTTTTTTCTATTGGTGAAGAGGTCAGTGATGAAGAAGATCAGACAACATGTCTACCTAATTCCAACCAACTAGCCTGTTCCTACTCTAACATGTATATGTGAAACTATGAAGTAATACATTGCAAAAACTTGTCTCTTGTGCTCTGGTGAATATCTTTTCTCCTAAAGTATTGTATATTTTAATTTATAGTAAACTTTTTGGCCAATAAACCTATGCTTCTGCTCCCTAAATGCAATATTTCAGTATGAAATGACAATACAGCTAATCCTCGACTTATGGCCACAACTTAGCCCAAAATTTCTGTTGTTAAGTGAGACATTTGTTAAGTGAGTTTTGCCCCATTTTACTTTCTTGCCACAGTTGTTAAGTGAATCACCCACAGTGATAAGTTAGTAACAGTTGTTAAGTGAATCTGGCTTCCCCACTGACTTTGCTTATTGAAAGTTTGCAAAAGGTGATCACATGATCTTTGGACACAGCAACGGTCATAAGCATGAGTCAGTTGCCAAACATCTGAATTTTGATCACATGATCATGGGGATGCAACAAAGGTCATAAGTGTGAAAAGCGGTCATAAGTCACTTTTTCAATGCCATTGTAACTTTGAACAGTCATTAAATGAATTGTTGTAAGTCAAGGATTACCTGAATGCCTCTTGGTATTCAGGTTCTGAGGATAGTGGGCACACTGTGTGGAACACTCTGGTTGGCCATTTTAGGTGATTTTTTGCCACTTGCTGTGGGATCGTGTTTTATGAAGTGATCTGTTAAGAACTGTAACATAAGGCTGAACAACATTTGCAGTTGTTATTCCTCCGCCAGTAAATTGGAGGATCAGCTGCTCAACTGTTTACAGAGGTTTTGCTGTTAAGAGCACAATGGAGTGGACATAAATTACACAGCCTGCAGCAAGGTAATTGATGGCTTTGCATACAATGAGACTGGGAATCTGACTGCCAGTCCCTGATCTGGGACTCTGCCATGGTAAGACTGATTAGACGGGGACAGACAGTAGGTCTGCTTGGCTGCAAAGATCAGACCACGCTCCAGGGACAGTCTCTTAAAGCAGCATGGTTTCCGATTAGCACTGGCTTACGTGACTATGTGCATTTGACATTAGGGTTCTCCTCATAGCCACATTCATGTGCTTTCCGTCTAGTCCTTGATTCAGCAAAAAAAAATTTAGGCTGATGTAATTTGCATTGCCCTGATGACTTGAGCTCTAATCTGTCCCAGTAACAAGGATTGGAAGGGATCTTATCCTTGCAGCTTTACTGCAAGGACAGTGATTGGAAGATTTCTCCAGCAAGGGGGCGGGGAAACCCTCACAATTTCCTCTCCTTAAAATGTGTCAGGGAGCATGGTGAGTATGCTGAAATAACCTTAGACTGAGGCACTAGCCATCTTTCAAGTTGCTCGAATTACAGGTTGCTGATGCAGAGACACTCTGCAATTTGTAATCTGTTATTTGGGCTAATTTCCAAATCAGCAGTTCTGCAGCCAAAATAATCTAGTTCATAGATTAATGTAACAGATGAGGAATATGGAGGAGGTGCTCCTCCCTGTTTTATCCCCAGTCCATCTTTTATCCTACTAACCTGTCAACTGGTTATTTTGTCTAGTCTTCCTGTTACTAGAAGGAGAATTTTACAGCCCAAGCCAAAATGGCCATGAAGGTCAATGGCCAGTGATGTGAAGGGAGGGAGCATGTCTACAGCAACCTTAACAAACCAATAACAGCTCAGCAGATGCCAGATCCTGGCCACGACCTCACCAGGTTTATTAAAGAGGCATATATAGGCCAAAATTGCTGTTATGTGAAGATGGAAAACACTACTTTAAAATGAGAACTGCTGATTGTAAGCTGCCTTCATGATGAACTGAGGTTGAAGAACTAGAATTCTAAAAATAGTAGGATGTCTTTATGCTGAGGTAGCTCTAAGTCATATTTAGAAGACATTTGAATGCTGATCCATAGTTATAAGTCCCAATGCAATCCATAACAACGTTTTGAATACATAAACATGGAAACTTTTTTGAGTGACATACCGAATTCAAAAGGATTAATTTCTGTAGTTGATGTCCAATAACTGTCTCTTACAAAGAAAAAGATAAAATAAGATGAGGAAAGGCATAGGCATTGATTTTATTATCAGATACTGTTTGTGTATGCAAATAACAATGTGTTTAGTGTTAATTGTTCTAAGCTACGTATTATGAGTGATAAAGGAAAAGTACTAGTATTCCAATAACCTAAGTCAGTTTTTTTAAAAGTTTGCTTGTCCCTTTGTCATTTCAATATTAGCTGGTTCTTGGTATAAATAAAAGCTACAGGACATTCAATAACATGATAATGATCAATGATTTGAAGAAGAAATAATAACTAATACATGCCCACACAAACATCTCTCTCTCTCCCTCCATCTCTCTCTCTCTCTCTCTCTCTCTCTCTCTCACACACACACACACACACACACACACACACACCACACATTCTCTTTCTCTCCCCCCCCACACACTCCTACTGTATATATGTATGCCTTGATTGTGGGTTCCCTGTGTCTGTCATGAGTGCTGACTCATCACCAAATAGCTCCTGCATTTTGCCAATTTATCTTCCACCATTGCTAGCAAATGAGTGTGCAACTTCCTCCTTGGAAAATGTGTCATTTATTATTGACCTTTAGGACAAACAGAGTAAGGAAATGGCTTGCATCCAGTTTCATCTCATGGCCACAAATGAATAGTTTTTTTCCAGAGACATATGCTAATATATGAAGCCTTAAAAAAATCCTATTAAAATTATGATTCTTGAGGAAAATGTCAGATCCCAATACTTTAAATATGTACATTTACACACATACACATAGTTACATACAAAAACATGAATGCACCTGGAGATGGGATCCTCACCAGTAACTTATATTTTTTAGAATTATCCAATCATCATTGTGCCAAAATAACTAAAAAAGGACAGGCTCTATCTCACTTCATCAATGGATGGCTGATGGTAGAAGACAAAACAAAAGTCACTAGTTCAGATCCTACTAGATATACATAACAGTATCTCATATATATTACATACAATATAGATAAAGACTTTGAAGTTGCTGAATTTAGATAAGTCAGTAAGGACAGGCAGACATGTCACTAAGGACAGGCAGACATGTCACTGAAATAGAGAAGGACAAGGATCAAACTGTGTGCCATGTGAATTTTTGCCTAGTTTAGCCATGATTGCTGTATATTATCTTAGGCAATTAATTGGGTGGCTTATTTAACTAGTTTGGTATTTAAAGAGACAATCCTGTGTATTCTGCTTCCAAAAAGCAAGAAACATTCTCAAAGAATCCCTACTGATTGTTAAAAGGCTTTCTAAAAAGTCTAGCAAACACTATCCATATTGAAGTTTCCACATTATAAATACCATGAGAAAATATAAGCGAACTATGAAACCTATGAATGTGCAGAACTAAACAGATATGAGCTTCTGTAAACCTTTGAAAAATGAATTGATGATGTTATCTAAACGGGTAATGAAAAGTCTGCCAGCAAATAATCAGTCTCAGAGAAGACCAAGGGCTCTATTTTTCAGATGTGTTGGTCTCCAATTCCCATAATTCCCAACCAGATAAGTCTTTGGCCATATTGTTTAGTAGTAGTGGAAGATGAAAAGCAACACATCTAGAAGGCATCTACTCGGAGAAGGCCAGTGGTAACAAAATGGGCAGAAGACAGAGTCAGAAAAGGGAGAGGAAGGAGCTCTGTCATTCCTGATGGTGGAACTGGCAAATGAGAATGAGTAGACTGGATGGATTTTATGTTTCTCTCGTCCTCTCTCACCTGTAGGCACTGAGATATGGGGGGACTGTCTCATAGTCAGAAATAGTATTACAATATGAATTAGGAAGATTTGGTTTGTATGTGTATGTGTATGTGTATAGATGATAGACAGACAGACAGACAGACAGGCAGGCAGATGATAGATAGAGGCAGGGCTTTTTTTTTTTTTTTTGTCATAGAACGCCCAGAATGGAGCTCCGGCACCTTTTTTGGATGGAACCTTGTAGGGTAGGCAAGGCGGGTTGTATGATGTGAGTTCCGGCACCTTTTTTTTTTTTTTTTTACAAAAAAAGCACTGGATAGAGGTAGGGGTGTGTCTGTGTGTGTGTTTGTGAAAGAGACAGATGTCTTTTGTTCTCTATGTGTCTTATGTTTTTTTCAGTTGGAAAACTTTACCTATATATAATAAAGCCTAGTTTTCCTTATTAGAGAATTCTGTGGTCAAATTTATGATTCTGGGTCATGTATCTACCTCACAATATTCTAGATCCTGCTAGGCAGTTGAAGGCCTAAAATAGAAGTAATGTACATTTCTGGATTTGCAGGAAGATTCTTGTAAACAGGAAGTGGTAGTATTAAGTGGATCTTGGGTGTAATTCATTATGTCTTAATGAATGCTGGAATGTTCTTAAGTGTCAGAGAAGTAACACATGCCACCATGATATATGCAATAAAGTGTGTGGGGGGAGCGGGTCCACATGCATCACCATCGCTATTTTTAAAGTAACATAGTAAAGATGCCCAGAGTTGTTTCCCTAGATGGGTGACTATAGGAATCAATCAATCAAGCAAAGAAACAAACAAGGATAAATGTCATTTTGAACAAGTGGTAAAGCAGCATGAACCAGCTCATATAGTCAACCTTTTATTTTTATTGAACAAATTATCTACACTCTACAAGGCAAAAATAGGAGATTTTCCAGCCATGAATCTGATATGAGATCAACTTAAAGCAGATCTTTAATGGAAGATTAAAGAAAAAAGATCAAAGTTAGAGCTCTCCATGACTAGCTAGCATTGGAAGAAAATATCTTATTAACAGGGCAGGACTGACTTTGTGAATATAACAACATAAACTAACCCTCTTCATGGCTTTGTTTCTAAAGTTACCTAGTTAGGGTAATGAAACATCTGCAATAAAACAAGCAAGCTCAGAGAGCATCCAGGACCCCTCATTTTAACCCTGAGCTACAAATATTTTCCTTCAAAGTGCTCTCTGTTTTTGTGGAACAGCAACACTAAACATAATACAACAAAAGATGATCTCTTCTGCAAGAGCGTGTCTCCTTTAAAACCGTACAGATTATTTTTTAAAAGGAGACTTGAGCAAATAAAATATCATGGAGTTTCAGCAGATGGCACTCTTCTGTGAATAACCAATCCTTCAGCTTTATCTGCTCATTTCATATTTTTTTGTTTCAGTACATGTTACATCAAAATAAGTGCTTGCCATGATATACTAGTTCCGATTCAAAGGTACAAATCTGATGTGTTTCTAATGACTCTATTGACAAAAGATAACACATTGGCTCCCAAGTTATTTATTGTGCTAAATTTTGTTTGGCAAGCAAAAACAAAAGACTTGGAAAGAAGGAACAATCTAAAATATATTGTTGGCTAAAATAAAAAAGCACATGCTTAATTTGATACAGTACACAGATGCAGAACAGAATTGGCTAGCTTAGTGGGAATGTAGAGATGTAGTCTAACACACAACTCTGCTCTGTAACACCTAATCACAGCTCTATATTGTATCTACCGGATATAGTTTCTGTCTGAAGAAATTACCTTGCTTTGCTTAATGGTTGGACCTATCCTGAGAGATACTGTAGGTCCTGAGAGATAGGAATGATGAATTATAAAACAAATACAGGCTATCAACATTACCTTTGATTCATAATGTTGATTCAAGGGTGAGGAAGGTTTCATCAGAAAAGAAATGAAGAAGCATCTCATCCTCCTTCATTGGCAGCAATTTCTCTTGCTAACTATACTCCTATTCATCAGTTCCTAGCCTAATTTTTCCTGATTCTAGGACTGAGTTGAAGCCCAAATGGAGGATGGTGATGAACAATCTCAGGTGGAATTTGTGGGAGAAGATTAACCAACAGGTGAAAGAAGAGTCAAGAACTTCTCTTTCCCCGCAAGTAGTATTTCACCATAAAAACTGATTGTGTTCCACTCTCCTTAATAAAAGCTATATGAACTTAGTTTTACTGATAAATTTGCATATTTCTGCCCTTGAAAGAGTTGCAATTTTCACTGGATTTGTTCAAAGACTTCTGACTATTTGATCACTAAATGACAATCTTCTAGATCTAAATCCATGATTTCTCAGCCACGGCAACTTTAAGATGGGGATGTCAACACATAGCTGCTGGTTGGGGACTTCAAGAGAGTTGGGCCACATCTTAAAATTGTCAAGGCTGAGAAACATGAGTGTAAAATGCTGTCATCTTATGCTTGTCCAATTCCTTCAGCCCAGATAGGTAGCAGAAAAGATGATAAGCTATAAGATAAGCTAAAAGATAAAATGGTAAGATAAGATAATAAGATATGATGACATAAAGATAAAGATGATAAATATAATCTTTATTGTCATTTTTTACTGTGAGCACACTGGCCCACATTAAAAATGAAATTCTGTTGCCTACTCTCAAAATAAAGTATGTATCTACCCATATACATACATAACACACATATACATATACACATATACACATGCTATATAATATACCTATATCCATACATATATGTACATATAAATATTAATCATGTCCATTTTGAAAGTAGGAGTCCACAGTTAAGCTTCAGGTATCCTGTGAACCATGCACACATATTTCTCTTCTTTTTATTCCTTGTCTATAACTCTGAAAATTTTTAATGAAAAAAAATGCATCAAATGATGTTATTAGGATCGATTTATTCCGTGGAGCTTTTGGGAAGGGTGGGAGGTTGATTCAAAAAGGCTGGAATTTTATCAATACTTGAAATTTCCTGAATGCAAAAACCTTGTCCTAAAGCACCCAAAGAGTTGCATTGCCAAGTGAAAGAAGCAATACACCGATGGAAAGTGAAACCGTGTATATTAGGAATCATCAAGCTGTTTTGTGGCGTGGAACAGAGAAAGAAAATTTGAAGCAGTTCCTCTCTCAAAATGCACGATCCATTCCAGAATTGCTGACTTTTCTTCTAATATTTTTGAAGGAGGTCATGAAGGAATTGGCAGTTACTGCATTTTGCTCCAATATGCAACAAGATGAAAGTATCGACCTCTCTCAGTGCAGCCAGCTCCCAGTTTTCAGCCATTATGTGCATGTTGATGCCACCGTGGAATTTCTATGTTGTGAATCCCTTTTGGAAACCATGAAGGCTGTTGATATCTTTAAAAGGATGAATAAACTCTTTGCCAAGCAAAACTTTGACTTGGTACTCTGTGCACAGATGGTGCACCTGTGGTTCTTGGCCACACGTCTGGTTTTACTGCGTCGGTGAAGAAAGCAGCTCTACATGGCATCGTGACTAATTACATTCAACATCAGCATGCGTTGGTGTCAAAGATTCTGCCAACAATCATGAAAGAAGTCTTGTCTATGACTATGAAAGTTGTCAGCAGAGCCGGGGCCTTGAATCACCATATTTTTTTTAAAAAAAGTGCCAGAAATAGGAGCAGGACTTCCTTCTGTACTAAGCAGAAATGTGCTAGCTTTTCAGAGGACAAATTTTGAAAGCCCCTGATTGAAGTTTAGGCAGAAGTTTCACTTTTTTGAGAGATAAGGAAGCCCAGCCTCATAACTTTTTGATTTACTTGACAGGATTGTTTTTGTTTTTGTTTTTTGCCATATGAATAAGGTAATTCTTTCACTTGAAATCTGTGCAGTCTTCCTTATGGATGCTTGTGAAATACTATAATCTCTTGGCCAAGATGCCATTCTGGAAGAGAAGATTGAAGGCAATCTTGCAAAAATTTTCAGTTTTAGAGGAGCTGCTTTGCATGGAAACACTGTGCAAGTCATTTGCCCGGATAAAATTAAAACATGGCTAGGTAATCCTTTATTTGCTGATATAAATAGCATCAATGATACAAACTTCCTAAAGATTACATTGACTTGAGAATAAAGGATTCAGTTTGAAGTTTGAATTTCTATTCTTCCGGGACATAAGCCTATCTTTGTATAGCAAGCAAGCTGTGAAAGCTCTGATTTTATTTGCTAGTTTATATCTTTGTGCATCAGGGTTTTTAAAGCTTATTGCAATCAAAATGAAAAATCAAAATCAATTGGTGCCAAAGATAATATCCATGTTGTCATTCCACAATTCCAACTTCTCATTCAATTCAGTAGTGCCATCTCACTGAAATTCATTTTTGAGTAGAATTAATGTCTATGGAGAATCTCAGTCATCCAAGTTATGGTTGTCCAAAAGGTGCTTTTTCAAAAGGCAACTAAAGCTATTTCTGGCAATGAGCTACAACAGGGATCCCCAATCTCCAGTCCATGGACTGGTACCAGAATGCAGCATGCCAGCAACCAATCCACACAGACAAGCAAAGCCCCATCCGTGAGATGCAGGCAGCACGCAAAACCATGCACCCTCCGGTCCGTGGAAAAACCTCTCTGGTCCCTGGTGCCCAAAAGGTTGGGGACCTCTGAACTACAAGCATATTCCAGGCCGTGGCATTCTGAATTACCTGAAACTTCTAAGTGATCTTCAGAGGCAGCACCATCATTTCTTAATTATTGTTTATTAAATATTTGCCTCAGTGAATGAAGAAATTGCCTAGACTTAGAAGCTAAGAGGGGATGAGCTTGGTTGAAGTTTGACAGGGAGACTCACAGCTAGGCTTAGGACTAGAGCTACACTGGGAAATAACAAAACATCCTAGAAAAGTCTAATCAATTGGACATTTCTTTTCAAGAAAATTATATAAACAGGTCCATGAAGTCACCATAAGTCAAGCTTAACTTGAAGGACAGTTGACTTCATGTTTGTATTAAACAAACAAGAATTGGCTGGGTTATTAACTACAAGGGGGTGGGGGAGCCAGTAGCACTTGAATCACAAACCAGTTGGGAGCCAGTAAAAACTGCATAAAATTATTACATGTTCAAAGCACCCAATCTTGCTGCAGAATTTTATACTAGGTGAACTTTCCTGACTCTCTTCAACAGTAGCTGATGCATGCAGTAATCTCTAGAAGTTAGCAAGACAGGGATTGCTACAGCAAGGCTACTGAAGAAGGGTTTCAGCTAGCACCCCTACTCTATGCTGATAGAAAGTGTTTTGTGTCACCGAGGATATGTGCCTCAAATTCCCTGAAGCTGATCATTAGGAAGAATCCATGCCTTTTGGAACAGGTTTCACCTGGCAGATTAAACCATCTCTGATTTGTCCACATTGAGCTTCAGAATGTTCCTGCACATCCTCTGTTATTGAGGCCAAAGGCTGATTTAGTACTCAGAATAATTCTGCTTCCATGCAGAGAGGGCTGATTTTTCCAAATGGAATAGAATAGAATAATAACTTTATTGTCACTTTAAATGTACACTAATCGGCATACATTAAAATGAAATTTCCTTGCATTCAGCTCTCAAAGAGTCACCACCTCCGATATACACCACATAAATATGACAAAAAGAAAGAAAGAGAAAGAAAGAAAGAAAGAAAGAAAGAAAGAAAGAAAGAAAGAAAGAAAGAAAGAAAGAAAGAAAGAAAGAAAGAAAGTATATTTCAATAGCCCATTGTCTGATCATGGTAAGGGAATAAATAAGCTAGTGACAGATTTACCTGGGACAAAAAAAAAAAAAAGGAAGCATCCTTCGTTATTTGGGTATTTTCCAAAGCAGACACAAACCTGTAAACAATTTCAACATGTCTTCATATATTTAAAGTAGTATTAACTTGGCTGCCTAGATGTTATGATCGTTATATATATATAAAAAGTTCTACCTAAAGCAGACATCAGTAAAAAATGGGGAGGCGGAAAACAGATGGTTGCAATTTCATGGCCTTTTTTCCCTGCCATCTTTCTGTCCCACCATTCTGCTGCCACAAATCATTTACAATTCTTTATAATTTAACATTTGGTTCTGGTCAGATTAGTGGAATACAGCAGCCACAGTTTAGGATAAAAATATCCGCTTGCGACATTAAACTCAGACTGCTTCCTGTTGTGGTTTGCACTTAACATAGGATATTCTAGGAGAATGTTTGCTGCCTAAATTGTTTTGTCTTGCTTGGTGTATAGGTTCCATTTAATTTCTCAGATTTAGTTTCATGTACACACTTAGTTACCACCTGTTATGGACCTGTACACGTCAGAAATTATTTGAGCACAAAAAGTTATTTAAAGCATCTGGACCTTTTATCAAACTTCACTCCAGGTTGGAAAGTAGGTGCAGCTGCTTCAGGAGTCAATTTATTGAAGCAACCTCATATGTAAACCAACTTCTTTAAAACTGCCTGGAAAATATATATATATACAGGACAAAATTAATATACCACAGAGTAGTGTTGTCCTAATACAATGTAATGAGTAACATAAACCCTTTTCTTTCATTATAATGTGCCAACTTTTTCTTTAAAAATTCATAGAAAGAACCACATGCCACATATCTTAACATGCATGGGTAGTCATGTATGACAACATTCATTCTTAGAGTTAACAAAGGAGGATTTACGTAATTTTTCCCTTACACTATTGTATCACTTGTCCTTTACTGAATAATTGCAGACATTAATTATCTTATTTTACTTAACCTTCTACCATTCAATTTGAGCTTACCCAAGAGGGATTTTAATGTCATTTTAAAAAAAAATCCCTGGATTGCTACAAGTCTTCTGGATAAATAACTTGAGACAGTGCTGAATATAAATGCTATTTAAGTGTGGCTTTTCTAGCACTTGTTTCTGCATGATAGTTACACTCTGACACTACGCTATTTTTCAGAGAACCAAAATCCACAGAAATTTGATGCACACAAAACAAAATGTTGATGATATATTGTTAATTAGTTGAGAGCTGAGTTCAATTCTCTATACAGGAAGCTTTGTTTATCAGCTGGTTTGAAGCAATTAGAGACCAGTCATTGCAGGGTGCAAAGATGTCTGACTGCTTTTCGCAGTGTTTATTGCTTTATATATATATATATATATATATAATTTTTTATTAAAACAATCAACATTAGACATAAGATCATATTAGGAAGCAATCATCATAGAACCTGAAGTACAACACTAAGTATTAGTCTTTGTAAACGTCTGATTTGGTAAACATTCCTCACTCCTCACGTCAAGCCTCAACTTTACGCCTGTTACATTTTATTTGATTGGTGTTTCTCTTATATATAGTCTATCCACTGTTTCCAGTCTATCCCATATTGTTCATTCAAGCGATCCTTCAAATACGCCAAAAATTTTCGCCATTTTTATACAGTTATTCCAAGCAGCAAAAGGTAACATAGAAACAGAATAGCAACAGCATTTTATTGGTGGATTCTCCTTGTCAGTCCTTAAGAATATCAGCTAGGTGCACCAGCAAGGGGCAGTTTTCTGCGACATCCTGTTGGTGTGAACTAGATGAGATCATGTGAACTAGGTGAAATCATGTACCAGCCTGGGGTAGTTTCCTACATCACCATGGTGATATGAACTGGATGAGATCAT
The DNA here is from genome assembly GCA_034064705.1 of Bothrops alternatus. NCBI lineage: Eukaryota > Metazoa > Chordata > Lepidosauria > Squamata > Viperidae > Bothrops > Bothrops alternatus. Next base: position 5,032,144 of record JARGCV010000001.1, on the reverse strand, counting down.
GCAGGGATTCGAGGCATGCAGACATCTGAGGTAGGCAGTTTGCTGCTCACGACCTCTACCTGACTTCTATCTCTACACTGGTTCTACTACCGTGTTTCCCCGAAAGCAAGACAGCGTCACACTTTCTTTTTAGCCCCAAAACCCCCACTACGTGTTACCTTCGGGGCATGTCATATGTACGGTATATAACTCCTGCTTACGGTAGTCAGGAGGTCAGGAGATTACAAGATACGGTAATTACAAGATAATATAACTGTCAAAGATCTGTAAATCCTTGAGGTGTGATTTTACGGTAGGCTAATTTGGTGTCTCTTTCAGATTGTAAACTTCAGTTATCTCAAACATATACGGTAGCCTGAGGATTTGTTTGTTTTTGTGTAAGCCAACAGTTGAGCAGTCTTTTGATCTGAACAATTGTAAATCAGGCAATTACCGGTAGCACAGCCAAAAGGGTAGAAGCTTTTTGAATACACAAAATGCTTACGGCCAGTTCAAGTGGGGTGCCAAGGAATAACTGAACTTGACAAGTTAGGGTTAACAAAATCAGATGTACTTTTGTTTTATCGTAAGGAGAGTGGTGGGGAGGAAGAGGGAGAATTTGTAAGCCCACGTAAAGGCGAACCAGCCGGAGATACACTGCCTTATGATTAATTATTCGTTTATCCAGCGAACAACGTGGGTCTATTTTGGCCACTTTCCTGTCTTTTTAAAAAGTAATTTTTCAGGACTGATTAATATTTTGGTGGTTTGGGCTTGTCGTTGACTTTTGCTGTGCAAGACCTTTGCCCCTCCCGTCAATTTCTGCCCGCTTTTCACTCAGCCGGCCCCGCCTTCGGAGCGTACGTACCGGTAATCTTTCCATTCCCAGCGGGCGCCACGAAGCTTTGCCTGTGTGGCAGGGGCGGCTGGCGCTCCCCTCCCCTCCCTTCCCTTCCCCGCCCCGCCGCCGCCGCCAGCCCAGAGCAGGCCTGCGCACCGCCCCAGACCCGCCCCGGTCCCGCGCGCTCTGCTGCCCGGTGGATGGGGAGGCGACAGCGGCAGGGATTGGGTTGAGAGGCCGGCAGGACGCGGCCAGCGCCCACAAATGCAGCCCGTGCCGGCGGAATGCTCCCCTCGCTCCCCCCCGCCACGCCAGCCCCATCGCTGGCGCGATGAAGGGGTGGGTGGGTGAGCGGCGGCGGGGCAGGGAGGGGAGCGGAATCCAGAGGTTTGCTCCGCTCCCCTCCCTTCCCTTCCCCGCCCCGCCGCCGCCGCCAGCCCAGAGCAGGCCTGCGCACCGCCCCAGACCCGCGCGCTCTGCTGCCCGGTGGATGGGGAGGCGACAGCGGCAGGGATTGGGTTGAGAGGCCGGCAGGATGCGGCCAGCACCCACAAATGCGGCCCGTGCCGGCGGAATGCTCCCCTCGCTCCCCCCCCGCCACGCCAGCCCCATCGCTGGCGCGATGAAGGGGTGGGTGGGTGAGCACCGGCGGGGCAGGGAGGGGAGCGGAATCCAGAGGTTTGCTCCGCTCCCCTCCCTTCCCTTCCCCGCCCCGCCGCCGCCGCCAGCCCAGAGCAGGCCTGCGCACCGCCCCAGACCCGCGCGCTCTGCTGCCCGGTGGATGGGGAGGCGACAGCGGCAGGGATTGGGTTGAGAGGCCGGCAGGACGCGGCCAGCGCCCACAAATGCAGCCCGTGCCGGCGGAATGCTCCCCTCGCTCCCCCCCCCGCCACGCCAGCCCCATCGCTGGCGCGATGAAGGGGTGGGTGTGTGAGCGGCGGCGGGGCGGGGAGGGGAGGGGAGCAGAGCAAAGCTCTGGATTCCGCTCCCCCCCACCACGCCAGCCCCATCGCTGGCGCGATGAAGCGGTGTGTGTGTGAGCGGCGGCGCGGCGGGGAGGGGAGCAGAGCAAAGCTCTGGATTCCGCTCCCCCCCCACCACGCCAGCCCCATCGCTGGCGCAATGAAGCGGTGTGTGTGTGAGCGGCGGCTGCGGGGCGGGGCGGGGAGGGGAGCAGAGCAAAGCTCTGGATTCCACTCCCCCCCACCACGCCAGCCCCATCGCCTCACTCACACGCCGCTTCACTCGCGCTGCCTTTTCCGGCGACCAACCTCAAAAAAGAAAGGGAGGTTGGTCGCCGGCGCGAGTGAAGCGGCGTGTGAGTGAGGCGATGGGGCTGGCGTGGTGGGGGGGGAGCGGAATCCAGAGCTTTGCTCTGCTCCCCTCCCCTCCCCTCCCCGCCGCCGCTCACACACACACCGCTTCATCGCGCCAGCGATGGGGCTGGCGTGGTGGGGGGGGAGCGGAATCCAGAGCTTTGCTCTGCTCCCCTCCCCTCCCCTCCCCGCCGCCGCTCACACACACACCGCTTCATCGCGCCAGCGATGGGGCTGGCGTGGTGGGGGGGAGCGGAATCCAGAGCTTTGCTCTGCTCCCCTCCCCTCCCTGCCTCGCCGCCGCTCACACACACACCGCTTCATCGCGCCAGCGATGGGGCTGGCGTGGTGGGGGGGAGCGGAATCCAGAGCTTTGCTCTGCTCCCCTCCCCTCCCTGCCTCGCCGCCGCTCACACACACACCGCTTCATCGCGCCAGCGATGGGGCTGGCGTGGTGGGGGGGGAGCGGAATCCAGAGCTTTGCTCTGCTCCCCTCCCCTCCCTGCCTCGCCGCCGCTCACACACACACCGCTTCATCGCGCCAGCGATGGGGCTGGCGTGGTGGGGGGGGAGCGGAATCCAGAGCTTTGCTCTGCTCCCCTCCCCGCCCCGCCCCGCAGCAGCCGCTCACACACACGCCGCTTCATCGCGCCAGCGATGGGGCTGGCGTGGTGGGGGGGAGCGGAATCCAGAGCTTTGCTCTGCTCCCCTCCCCGCCCCGCCCCGCAGCAGCCGCTCACACACACGCCGCTTCACTCGCGCTGCCTTTTCCGGCGACCAACCTCAAAAAAGAAAGGGAGGTTGGTCGCCGGCGCGAGTGAAGCGGCGTGTGAGTGAGGCGATGGGGCTGGCGTGGTGGGGGTGCATAGAGGAGCTCCGAGGAGCGGCGTTTCCCAGGCGTTGGTGGCTGGACCCTGTGTGGCAGGGGCGGCCGGCGCTCCTCTCCCCTCCCTTCCCGGCCCGGGTACAAGTTCTTCCTTGTCGGAGCAGCCTTTCTCCGCTTGGCTGGGACTCCGCCACTTCTTCCCCATCTCCGTGACAGACAGAACCCGTGAGAGCTCCGCAGCCGCAGCCCCCCATGGGGGAAGCGGGCGTTCCGGCAACACCAAGAGCGCGCGCGCGCGCCAGCCGGCTGCTTAGCGTTTTTTTTTGCCCTGAGGAAAAGCCTCAACTTATGCCTCACGGGTTCTGTCTGTCACGGAGATGGGGAAGAAGTGGCGGAGTCCCAGCCAAGCGGAGAAAGGCTGCTCCGACAAGGAAGAACTTGTACCCGGGCCGGGAAGGGAGGGGAGAGGAGCGCCGGCCGCCCCTGCCACACAGGGTCCAGCCACCAACGCCTGGGAAACGCCGCTCCTCGGAGCTCCTCTATGCACCCCCACCACGCCAGCCCCATCGCCTCACTCACACGCCGCTTCACTCGCGCCGGCGACCAACCTCCCTTTCTTTTTTGAGGTTGGTCGCCGGAAAAGGCAGCGCGAGTGAAGCGGCGTGTGTGTGAGCGGGGGCGGAGGGGAGGGAGGCGTCGAGGCTCCGAACTGGAGCGAGGGAAAAGCTCCGCAGCCGCAGCCCCCCATGGGGGAAGCGGGCGTTCCGGCAACACCAAGAGCGCGCGCGCGCGCCAGCCGGCTGCTTAGCGTTTTTTTTTTGCCCTGAGGAAAAGCCTCACTCGACGCCTCCCTCCCCTCCGCCCCCGCTCACACACACGCCGCTTCACTCGCGCTGTTTTTTCCGGCGACCAACCTCAAAAAAGAAAGGGAGGTTGGTCGCCGGCGCGAGTGAAGCGGCGTGTGAGTGAGGCGATGGGGCTGGCGTGGTGGGGGTGCATAGAGGAGCTCCGAGGAGCGGCGTTTCCCAGGCGTTGGTGGCTGGACCCTGTGTGGCAGGGGCGGCCGGCGCTCCTCTCCCCTCCCTTCCCGGCCCGGGTACAAGTTCTTCCTTGTCGGAGCAGCCTTTCTCCGCTTGGCCGAGGGGGCAGCCGGACCTCCCCGCGCAAGCTGCCAAGCGGGTGAGCGGCGGCGGGGCGGGGAGCGGAGCCGCTCCCCCCCGCCACGCCAGCCCCATCGCCTCACCCGCTTGGCGGCTTGCGCGGGGAGGTCCGGCTGCCCCCCTCGGCTCCGCGTCAGAGTTCGAATGATGCACGAAGAGAAGAATCGTTTCGTTTCTGCCTCAGATTCCGCCTCTCGCTGCCTCTCGCTGCTGCTGCTGCTGCTGCTGCTGCTGCTGGCCTGGTGGCTGGCCCGTTGCAACCGAAGCTGCAGCAGCGAGAGGCGGAGAAGAGGAGGCGGCGGCAGGCGGCGGGGGTCGATCCGGGGAAGCCCTTCGCCCGCCGCATCGCGGCACAATAGAGGATCAAGTTAATGTAAAACTCCGCCGGAATCTGAGGCAGAAACGAAACGATTCTTCTCTTCGTGCATCATTCGAACTCTGACGCGGAGCCGAGGGGGGCAGCCGGACCTCCCCGCGCAAGCTGCCAAGCGGGTGAGCGGCGGCGGGGCGGGGAGCGGAGCCGCTCCCCCCCGCCACGCCAGCCCCATCGCCTCACCCGCTTGGCGGCTTGCGCGGGGAGGTCCGGCTGCCCCCCTCGGCTCCGCGTCAGAGTTCGAATGATGCACGAAGAGAAGAATCGTTTCGTTTCTGCCTCAGATTCCGCCTCTCGCTGCCTCTCGCTGCTGCTGCTGCTGCTGCTGCTGCTGCTGGCCTGGTGGCTGGCCCGTTGCAACCGAAGCTGCAGCAGCGAGAGGCGGAGAAGAGGAGGCGGCGGCAGGCGGCGGGGGTCGATCCGGGGAAGCCCTTCGCCCGCCGCATCGCGGCACAATAGAGGATCAAGTTAATGTAAAACTCCGCCGGAATCTGAGGCAGAAACGAAACGATTCTTCTCTTCGTGCATCATTCGAACTCTGACGCGGAGCCGAGGGGGGCAGCCGGACCTCCCCGCGCAAGCTGCCAAGCGGGTGAGCGGCGGCGGGGCGGGGAGCGGAGCCGCTCCCCCCCGCCACGCCAGCCCCATCGCCTCACCCGCTTGGCGGCTTGCGCGGGGAGGTCCGGCTGCCCCCCTCGGCTCCGCGTCAGAGTTCGAATGATGCACGAAGAGAAGAATCGTTTCGTTTCTGCCTCAGATTCCGCCTCTCGCTGCCTCTCGCTGCTGCTGCTGCTGCTGCTGCTGCTGCTGGCCTGGTGGCTGGCCCGTTGCAACCGAAGCTGCAGCAGCGAGAGGCGGAGAAGAGGAGGCGGCGGCAGGCGGCGGGGGTCGATCCGGGGAAGCCCTTCGCCCGCCGCATCGCGGCACAATAGAGGATCAAGTTAATGTAAAACTCCGCCGGAATCTGAGGCAGAAACGAAACGATTCTTCTCTTCGTGCATCATTCGAACTCTGACGCGGAGCCGAGGGGGGCAGCCGGACCTCCCCGCGCAAGCTGCCAAGCGGGTGAGCGGCGGCGGGGCGGGGAGCGGAGCCGCTCCCCCCCGCCACGCCAGCCCCATCGCCTCACCCGCTTGGCGGCTTGCGCGGGGAGGTCCGGCTGCCCCCCTCGGCTCCGCGTCAGAGTTCGAATGATGCACGAAGAGAAGAATCGTTTCGTTTCTGCCTCAGATTCCGCCTCTCGCTGCCTCTCGCTGCTGCTGCTGCTGCTGCTGCTGCTGCTGGCCTGGTGGCTGGCCCGTTGCAACCGAAGCTGCAGCAGCGAGAGGCGGAGAAGAGGAGGCGGCGGGAGGCGGCGGGGGTCGATCCGGGGAAGCCCTTCGCCCGCCGCATCGCGGCACAATAGAGGATCAAGTTAATGTAAAACTCCGCCGGAATCTGAGGCAGAAACGAAACGATTCTTCTCTTCGTGCATCATTCGAACTCTGACGGCGCCCTTTGAGATAAGCGGCTGGCGGGAAATGGCTCCATTTACCGGTAGTCAAAATTGGGAGGATCGCTCATTCGTGTTTGTCTCTCCTCAGCCACCTCGCTTTTTGAAGTAAACTGCCTTTCGCTCCGTGCAGTCAGATTTCGGGCGAAGGGCTTCCCCGGATCGACCCCCGCCTCCTGCCGCCGCCTCCTCTTCTCCGCCTCTCGCTGCTGCAGCTTCGGTTGCAACGGGCCGGCCACGAGGCCAGCAGCAGCAGCAGCAGCAGCGAGAGGCGGAGAAGAGGAGGCGGCGGCAGGAGGCGGGGGTCGATCCGGGGAAGCCCTTCGCCCACCGCATCGCGGCACAATAGAGGAGCCCGCGAGGGAGCCGGAGTTGGCGCGCCTCCTCCGCGGCGATCCTACCGTAAGTTGTGAGGGAGGAAGGGCGTCCAGGAGCGAGGTGGGGGGGCAGAGAAAGAAGACGGGAGTGGGGGGGAAAGAGAGAGAGAGAGAAACTACGGTAGAGAGAAGAGAGAGAGAGAGAGCTCCGTCCCTTCCCGGCTCCGGCTGGCCGCCTCCTTCGGCAGGGGCAGGAAAGGGCTCCGGGGGCGGCGGTGGGGGGAGCAATTGGCCTGCGCTCCGAATTGCGGTGAAGGGGAAGAAGGAAGAGGAGGAAGGGTGAAAGAGAGAGAGGAGGGAGAGAGAAGGGAAGGGAAGGGAAGGGAAGAAAGCCGGGCTGCGCTGCCCGCCTCTGCGGCCGCGGGAGGGGGAGAGAGAGAGGCGGGGAGGGAGGGGGGGGACTCCGGCAGAGAGAGACCGCCCCTGCCCGCCGCTGGTACCGACGCCGCTCCAGTTTAAGGGCTAAAGGCGCCGCCACCGCCGCACGTGATGTGACTTGCCAAGGTGCAGCGCTGGGTTCCAGGCGGGGCGGGGAAGGGAGGGGAGGGGAGCGACGCAAAGCTCTGGATTCCGCTCCCCCCCGCCACGCTCCGCTCGCAGCGCGTCCATCTTCCCTCCCCCTCCGCCCCCGTGTTTCCCCGAAAGCAAGATACACGTCTTACGGTCGGGGGATGGCTTACGTTAGCCGACTCCCCTGACACCCCGATACGTCTGACAATCGGGGGTGTCTTGCTTTCGGGGAAACACGGTAGTTGATCTGTTCTAAATGCAGGCCAAATGTCTTGCATTCACTTGGGAAAGGATGTCCAGTTTGCCAGAAGCTGGTAATGCAAAGTGCCAATCTTTTAACATTTTTAATGCATTTCATAGAGGTATTATATTATATTGTTTTTAGAAACATCTTCAAAATAATTAAGAAAGTGGATAAGCCAAGTAAACAAAGTCAGCCCAGCTGGAAAGTTCTTCCTTTTCCCCTCTGTAAACCATTGGATTGTATTCCTAATTACTTTAAAAGTTTACAGTTGAGCCAATCTCCATCTCCCTGTATTAATAGTCACGCTCAGAGCAACAAGGGTCAAATGGGAGCATTCTGATTGTGTGGGATGTGGGCCATTACAATGTTGGAAAAGTGATTCAGCCTTGGGATCCATTGGCATTACTATTGCCTGCTAGGACCAATTCCCAATTAAGAAACTGGCCTGTCCTCAAGCAAAGAGTCTTCAAAGTGATCTGGAACGTCATTGGTTTGCAAAACAAGGTACAGGAGATATATATATAGGTAATTCTCAAATTACAATCATTCTGTCAAGAGTGAAAATTTTGCAGCTACCTACCTTTCAGTTTTTATCTTGCCATTAGAGTTTAGTGGGGGAGTTTAGTGAGGGAGGTGTTGCAGAAATGAAACCAGTTCTATGGAAGCTTGCTGAGAGTCGGCAGTATGGAAACCTTTCAAGGACATTCTAGCAGGTGTGAAGAAGATAGCAGACGGGTCCCATAACAAAGAGAACTTGTTTACATGAGCTATGTGAACATCTGGGGGGGGGTGTTGGCTGGGAAACCCATTGTTATATGCTATGATCTGATATCTTAGGACTTTAAAGTTAGTTTTTCCTCACCTTTACCAGGCCATATATTCAATAAACAGTAAGCTTTTCAGAAATGAAAATAATCCTGGACTTTTATTTGGATACTTGAGCTGGAGGTTGACACATTCATTTAGTGCAGCGGTTCTCAACCTGTGGGTCATGACCCCATTTGGAGTCGAACGACCATTTCATGGGGGTCACCAAACAACACAGCCCGCCATTTTTCCCCCTTTTCCTTAGCTGTGCTACTCCCTCTTATTCTATTGGCTTTTGAAAGCCAATAGAATAGACTCTCTTGAATAGAGTCTAATTCTATTGGCTTTCAAAAGCCAATAGGAATTGTCCAGGCTGTCTCTGGCCTGCTGAGCCCGCCAAAAGTCCCAGTCTGCAAACGGTGCTGCAAGTTGTCGGCAGCGAAGGTGAGCTGTCTGGAAGTTTCCACCCCTCCCTGCTGAGCAACTACCAAAAATGTAAGTAAAAGAGGGCCAAGGGTGGGAGGTGGGAGGCCGGTGGGCGCAGGGAGGGTTGCTGGTGCGCGTGGGGCCCGGTGGGAGCCTTACCTCCCTTGGGCTGGGCCAACTGGTGGCCCAGCCGGTGGTCGCCCTGCGCCGTCGCTGTCCCTTGCCAGCTACGCCTCGGCCAGCGCAGGGGGCGGCACCACGCATGCGTGGCGCTCCCGGGCAGGGAAATAGTCCTCGACTTATGACCAGTTGGGGGTCCTCGAGTTGCGACCGGTTGGGTAGTCCTCGACTTATGACTGGTTGGGTAGTCCTTGACTTACGACCGGTTGGGGGTCACGGCATTAAAAAGGTTGAGAACCACTGATTTAGTGACTGTTTGAAGTGAAAAAAGTGACTTAGGACCATCTCAAAAGTCCAGTTGCCTTTTGAAAAAGCACCTTTGGAACAACCGTGACCTGGATGACTGAGAAGCTCCACTGATTTGTGGCCAGTTTTCATACTTATGACTGTTGCAGCATCAAAATTCAGTCATTGGCACCTGGCATGTACTTATGACAGTTGCACTGTGATCACCATTTGTGATCTTCCCAGCTGGCTACTGACAAGCAAACTCAATGAGGAGAAGCCAGATTCGCTTAATGACCAACAGCTGCAGTGATTCACTTAACAACCATGGCAAAATATGTCAGAAAATGGAGCAAAACTCACTTAACAACTGTCTTGCTTAGAAATGGAAATTTGGGCTCAGTTGTGACTGTAAATCAAGGACCACTTGTATTAACAAGTAAAAAGTTTAAAGTTGTAATTTTTTGTTCAACAGGCCTAGAAATCTAAAGAAAATAGTTGCACCCGGTTTGGAAGATATAAGGGTGCTAATTCTTTATTGTAAGCGACTTCTCCAGCAAGATAGTACAGGACTATAACAGAGGCATAAATATAATATCAATTACCTAGAAAGTGGCTCAAACTACTACAGTATCAAGAACCTTGAAGAACCAAATTAAAAGAAATCAGAAGGAGTTTGACTTCTGCAACATGCTGAACATAGCGGTTCCTTGAAAAACCATCCAGAAATTGTAGTTAATTCAAAATACAATAGTCATCTTGTTCCCTGATGCTTGTTGCTACTGTATGGTCATATTACATCCACTTTGTGAGCATTGCTCTGATTACTAGGAGGCATCTGGGTGCGATTCCAAGTTTGAATTAAAGTTCTGTATGACCTAGGCCTAATGCTTAAGTAACTTTATATCTGCCTGCTCCGCCCATAGTTGACCCATCCAGAGATCTTCTGGAAAAGACTGAGGCCATAACTAGATCTTTTTAAAATAATGATGTCAATTTTTTGGAACAATCTCGCAACAACTCTCTATGACCACCAGATAGTAGGAAGCATCTTTTTATACTGGATCCTTTTACTAATCTTTCTATGCAGCTCAGATCTGGTAGCCTTACCAAAACTGCATCTAACATAGCTTGGATGGATCAGGGCTGTAGGCTTGTCCTTGGGGCCATAAAAAAGTCAAGTTGGTTTGCATGATTGCAGAAGTGAAGCTCCATCTCTGTTGCACTCAACAGGAGCACCTGTGCTTGCAATCATTTTTGACCATTCCCAGAAGATACCCCTGCAGGACTGACATTTCTGTTGCTCAACTTTCTGATAATATCCAAATCATTACCCTGTAAAATTTTTACAAAACCCTATAAAATAGATCAGAGAATGTGGAGCTGTTGATGTTCTCTGAGCTTGGTTGTTTACTTGCGGATATTTCCTTACTTGCCTAGGTAATATAACATGCTAGTGGGTAAGGGGTTTGCTTTCTCTTTATATAAAATAACTTGCCCTACCAGTGTTGGTGTGGGTCTGGTTTTCTCCTGGCTAGCCTCCTTGATTAGGGTATTGTTTTCTGCTTGGTTGTTTGGTGTTAATCCTTGCTTATCTAGATGTTGGTTGTTAGAGAGAATATGTTCTGGTCTTTTTTTTCCTTCCTTCTTAGCTTTTTTTATTGTCTTTTTTGAATGGTGTGGAAATGTGGTTTATCTCCATGGGTCTACTTGTTAGCTGGTTTAGTCTGAATGCCAAGCTTCAGGAATGATGTTATCTAGTCCAGTAATGAAACCAAGTAAACAACCAAGCTCAGAGAACACTAAGGATTCCACAGTTCCGCTGTGAGCTTGCCTAAGGATCTTCACTCTTGGGGAATAGCTGCTTTTCCATCTCTAGCAATTTTAGAAACAACTAAGCCAATCAGATTTAGCAGACCAAATCAGCTAATGACCAGAAGGTCAGTTTAGAATCTATTATTATCTATAAATCAAATTGCATGGAGTGAAACCTAGGATCCACAGAAAAGTCTTCCTGGCTGACAAGTCATTTGCTTTGTTCAATACACTAGGATTTATCAAATTATAGTTTGCTTGTTTATGACTTTATGAAACTGGACAGTATGAGTAAACAACAGTTTATGTATTAATACATTATGTGAGCCCAGTCAGGTGATATGCTCAATAAAACTTCCTGTATCATCACATTATCCCTACTCACTGATAGAAAGTTATGTTTATTCATTTATTTTAACATTGACATTTGCAAAACAAAAAAAAATCTAAAGAGATGCTTTGCAAAATTCCTCAATGGCTTTAGCAAAGTATTTCAGAGCATTAAAATAGCCATCTCCTTCAGTGAAAATGGTTTTTATTTGGTGTGCATGCTTGCACACACAAACAGCATTTCTACGGGCTCCACCAACAAAGGGGCTGTTCCAACTTTTACAGGAAGAGATAAAGCCTGTGAGCTTACCAAAAGAAAAGGCTATTTTAATGCTCCAAAGAGGAGTGCTTTGCTTGCTCCACCATGCCTCCAAAGTTGCACCTTTGGAATGTTTTGTTCAGAACTTATAAATATCAGTGTCTGTTAATCTACAGAGGTTGGAAATCTTAAACTTTCATTTACCAACTTTTATATTTGATTGTCTTAAACTTGTAACTGAGACCTGTAACTGATAAGGCTTTTTATAATCCAGCTAGGAGTTACAGAAAGTTCTGTAAGAATTTTGTAACAGGACCTGAGAAACCATTTGCCTTCCAAGAAATTTTTCACCTTTCTTCAGTACCTCAGTGGCTCTTTGGCTCTCTGGCTCCCCCTAGTGACCTCCCCAAAGAGCAAGATAATCCATGTTGCTTTAATGGCATGTTCGGTCGTTTTCAGTCATTCAAAATTGAATGCATTCTCTGTATTGCTTACTGACTATTTACCTGCAGCTAAGCTCTTATGAATTTATCCCTTGCAATGATAGTAAGAGTATGTGGCTGTCCTAACTTACAGTAATAACAGGCTTCTTCTCCAGATCTTTGGTTAGAATAGAGACTGCACATTTGGGCTCATAACTCCACTTCTACAAAGACCTAGTGACTTCATTTGTTATATTTTATTTCCATTTAAAGATAGCATCACACTCGTAATTACTATTTTGCTTTGCCTTCATTGGGCAGAGTATTAGACAGAAGAAACTAGACATGGCAGAGCTTGTGCGTGATATAGTTCATGGCAAAGCCAATCATCATATGGCCTACATTGCTGATCAATGCCACAATTTGCATTAATAACAGTGCCTTCCAGCTCTATTCTATTCTAAGACTTAATTAAGATCTTTCTCTTCCTGTAATGGTTTCTAAAGTCATCTGAACCCTTTCAGGCTCCAGAGGTCAGTTAACAAAATTTTGGCCAGTACATCAGCCAACATTAACTAATTATTCAGTGCCTTGTATGGCTAAGGATATAAGATACAAGTTGCTAAAGGTCTTCATGCAAGAATGTATCAAAATCTTATTCTTTCTTAGGTGGAGGGAATAAATCAGTGCTGCAAGAGGACCATGAGCATTTCAAAATGCTTTACAGCACCTCTGTCCTGTTATTTAAAGAAGTCCAACCTTTTCAGGTTTTCATGAAGTTTTAAGAAATCTAATGAGCTGATTTCTCAGGAGTTTTAGGTGGTGCCCTTAAAGCAGAAGCTCATGTGTCTATATTAAATATCTTCTAGGTCAGGGGTAGGCAACCTTGGCTCTTTTATGACTTGTGGACTTCAACTCCCAGAATTCCTGAGCCAGCTGGCTCAGGGATTTTGAGAGTTGAAGTCCACAAGTCATAAAAGAGCCAAGGTTGCCTACCCCTGTTCTAGGTCATAATGAGTGTGGTTTTCACCTGTAAAATCCCACCCATCCTTTTGAAGAATGGGCTGAAATCCCATCAAAGGAGTCAGTTCCTAATGGTGCCATCATACAATACAGTCTTTAACTGGGTTTGAACATTTCCTTCACAAGAAAAAGAGAAATAAAACAAACTGAATAACAAATAAAAGCTGGCATGTTCTGCAACAGGCATCAGATTGATGGTTTCTGCTAACGTTGTACAGGTTATATGTGAAAGACTTGAATTTGGAGTGAAGTGAGCAAGCCTAAGCCAATTCCACTCTTCAGATGGGATACGCTCACTTTTATCATAACTTGCTTTGTGAGTTCTGCTCATTCTCAATTAGGGCACTCTAGAGAGCACTTCCTTCTCTGGAGCAGATGTTGCTTATTTTGCAATCAATCTAGCCAGTTTGTGTAGTCACTGCCTGGTTTTTTGAATAGCTTTCTTCAAATTATTCATTAATACATGCATACATTTAGTGCTCCATCTATTGGTATGGTTTATGCCACTGTTCCGTAGAGTTCGATACTACATCTTTCTTCTCCATTTGACATTAAATAAATTGTATTTACCCCAAAGAAATCATTTGAATATTACAATTTAATGCTTACATTAACATGTGTGTTCAGTCTCTAATGATCACATTAGACAAACCTCCTTTCTGCTGGTAAAAGTTAGATATTAGAAGGAGCTATTATTGCTACACATGTTGTTGTTTGTATTTCTATCCGTTAAAATAGTATTAAATTATTTCCATATAATAAATGTTTGGGGGTCAATGAACTATCTGAAATCTCATGAGCGGGTCAGGTTGGGGGCCCCTGATTTACATATTTACCTCACCGTTGGAGGTTCCAATGTATGTTTTATATATAAAAATGCTTTAGGAAACCCAGCCATACCGTTCATTCTTATAAGGCAAACACATTACCTATAACCAGTCAGAGGAAAATGTCTTGTAGTGATCCAACTTCCACATCATAACTATTTCCCCCCAGACTACCAACCAGCCACTTTATGGGTTTGCATGAAGACAAGTTACAGGTTGAGAGAGCAACAAGCCAACTTTGGGCATTCAAGTAGATCACACCAGTAACTTTCAGGTTGCCTGTATATTCCATAGCAATTAACTTTTTTATTTCCATCATACTTTGTTTGCAAGGACAATGTAAACTGAAGTTAAGTGAAGGAACTGAGTTGCTACCATTCTTTCTCCATAATATAATGAGGCCCATTATATCTTCAATTTATCTTGTTTTGTTTCTCAGGGTCTCAGGTATTTTTTTATACACTAGCACACATTTTAATTGGTTGTGCCATATAAAAGTCACAGTTGTTGGTTGTTCTAATAGCACATTTCATCCCCAAATCCTTTTTCATATATTCAAATCCATGGCCATTGCATATACATAGTACGTTTACTTTCAGAAGTGTAACTCTTGAGAATAGATAGCTAAAATGAGTCGCATGTCATCTTAATTGTGGAATAAACATGCGGTATTTGATCATTTAATCTTTAGACCTTGTAATCATTGGCCATAGCCTCAATTTTCATTTTTTTTTAAAAAACTTAAAACAAAAGCAACTAAGGTGCCACAAATCTATTTTCACCTCTTACTCTTTTATGTAAGAATACATTTTATTTATTTATTTATTTATTTATTTTGACTTATATGCCGCCCTTCTCCCCAGACTCAGGGCGGCTTACAGCAGAAATACAAGTACAAAAATATATAAATCATTTAAAATAGTAATACAGTATAACACTATAAACTATACCCACTCATACAACATACAATCCCAATCAAAGGCCCAGGGGCAGAGCGCCGCTCACACGCCCCAAGCCTGTCTGCATAGATGTGTTTTTAAGAGTTTTCGGAAAGCTAGGAGGGAAGGAGCAGTATGAACCTCTGAGGGAAGTTGGTTCCAGAGGGCTGGGACCTCTTTCCAAAACAGTGCTCTTCTAGCATATCATCTGTGGAGTTTAGAGGTGCAGTAAAAATAGTGAATATATCCTAACCATTGAAAGAATTCCTCTTTCCCCACTCTAAATCTTATTTTACTGTCTCCAAAATAAAACACAACTTGTTTATCCTGAATTGCAAGCAGATGTGTACCAGAGCAGCTTTGATTATTATGGGCAAACTATGGTTGTCTGCTTTAAACTACAATCTCACACACATGGGTTTGGAATACCTACGTTATCAGCTTGCACTACAGATAGTCCTCAACGTTTGCTTAGTGACCATTCAAAGTTACAACAGCACTGAAAAAAATGACTTTCAACCATTTTTCATAAGATTATTACAGCATCCCCATGATCAAAATTCAGATGCTTGGCCACTGGCTCATATTTATGATGGTTACAGTGTCCCAGGGTCATATAATCACTTTTTTCCAACCTTCTGACAAGCAAAGTACATGGGAAGCTAGAATCAGTTTACAACCATGTTACTCACTTAACAACTGCAGTGATTCATATATTGTACCATCATGTATTTTTATTTTAAGAGTTCAGGTACACCAAAAATGATCAGGCTTCAGTAATCTATAGAATCTCTGGAGATGTACGAAAGGTTCACATTAAATGGCTAATTTTGTTTTCATGCCCTTCAAGAGATACTGTGATCGGATCAGGGGATGGCAGCTGTCTGGAATCAGGAACCAAGATCCAGAAATCACAAATGAAAACCAATCAAGATTGGAAGGCAAACCATGGCTATTGTCGTGATTCTGTGCCAGCCTGTGTTCCCAACAGCTGAGTCCGGGGAATCTGAGGAGGAGGTGGAGGAGGCATTTGGAGGGCCATCAGGGTCAGAGGGAGGCTCTGATGAATTACAAGACTCACGGTCTGATGAAGAGCCTGGCCCCTACAGTTGTGTTACGGATGAAGCTCAGGTGTGTGGGGAGAATGAGTCAGACTTGGAGGATTCACACCTGATGGACATGATTGATGCTCGTAGACCAGGCAATTAGCAAGAACAGATCAGCAGCAGTCAATACGACAACTCCAGGGGAGGAGGAGAAGGCACTGAGAGGCAACGCCTTGGGACTGCTTTATAAAAAGGGAAGGTATGGGCGGTGCTGGTTGCTGAAGGCAACTGTTGCAAAGTACTTCATGGGATCATGTTCTGTTAGTATTGCCAGTGACTACTTTTCTGTTTTGCATTGTGTTTCGTGTGGACAATTTCCTCCATTTGGATTGTGTTTTGCTGCTTTTGTTTCTGGACTATTTGGCAAGTTTGTTACACATATTAAAAGGGGTTTGTTTTCTTTTGAGTCTCCAGCCTATTTTCTCGACAGGGGTTTTGTCCTTGTGCCTTTAACAAGGACAGCCATAAGCTGGGATGGAACAGCTATAGACATACACCTATCACACCTCAAGTAAATTTGTTAGTGAAACAAAGTTCCTCAGGGAAGAGAGCCACATTTAAACTTCTTCCTGCCCATAAGAAGCTAATAGCAGAAGATTCTTCACAGAGAAGTTATGAATTGATGTGACCACATGGATAATTGTTTGCATTATTTGAGAAGTAGGCCCTGCCAGGAGGCTTATAACCACACAAAGGTACTGTCTTGAGTTAAACCAGTCTTCTCAAACTCAGTGTTAACCAATGTGTTGGAGTTACAACTCCCAAAATTCCCGAAACAGAATAAATCACATCCTACAAATCATTTTACATGTGCTCACATATTGTGTAGTTTAATATGTGATTTTGAAGAATTACATTTTATCACTCTCTGGGGAAAATTACAAGTCTTGCAGAATTTTATTTTCCTTATTAATCTGTTCTTTTAAAAAAAGTTTTATCAATTTTTTAAAATTACAGTCTTTAATGCTTAGTAAACAACATATTGTCTGGGTTCAAGTATTTAGTATTAACTTTTTCAATATAAATCTATTCAATACTACCCAATCCAGTATTTTTTCCCTGATCTTCCTTTCTCCATATTTTTTTCCATTTTCCCCTCATTACACCATTACAATTTTTGGTACTGTTAATGTATACAAAGTTAGATATAAGCATCTTCATCATATTTTACTAATTTCATACAAATAATAATAATATCAATTCGTAAATCAATAATGTCAATTAATTAATCAATATCCTATTTTTCGTGCTCTTCTTAAGGTTTGATTTCCCATCAGTATTTGAAACATCTTTATCAGTTATGATTTTCTCAATATTAATTACATTTATATAGCCGAAAGTTTTATTCAAATCAATCCTCCTCTTATCTTCATGTTTCCCATATCAAAGAAAGAAAAAAAAGGTTATCTTAATTTTAAATCATATCTTTCATTATAATAGTCTAATTATATCTAAGGGTCATCCGTTCTTTTAATCTTATTCAAACAAGTATTTAAACATATAATGCCCCCTCTAAAAGGTCAAATCTTCTGTTTTTCAAATCTGACTCTCGCTTTCTTTCTTTGCCAAGTCGCTTTCCAAGCCAGGGCAATTAGATCGCCCAGGAATTTTCTTTTTATTTTTGTAAAAATTACTTGGCATGAGGAAGACAATTTAGGCAGGGTATTTTGGGGGGGGAATTCAGCCCATTTATAATTGTATATATAATTGTATAATTATAATTTATAAATTCAGCCCAGTTCCTTTCTCCCTCCATTTCTCTTTTCATTCCGTTTCCCAAGTTGTGACATTTCCCTTAACAGCTCTACGTATATTCCCTTTTTAAAAATCTTTTTCTTTGCCATCAGATATATTTTTGCAGGCCTAGGAGGTAAAAAAAAGGTCTTTTGCATTTTCATTGTTATAGCTAAGTCTTGCAGTATTTTGTCTGTATATAGTCATTTATATTTCACTTCTTTTATCTCTTTCATCTCTAAATCCCTTTCCTCTGTTTCGTCTTCTGATTTCTGGGTTATTGTAGTCGTTATTATTTGTAGTTGTTATCTGGGAACTTTCTAGTTGTAGATTTAATTTGGAGATTTGCTCGTTTATATTGACTAAATTGTTTTTAGTCTCATAATGATTTCTTTTTATGTTCTCTTTGCATTCAACAATTGTTTGATGAATTAGTTGTAGCATAGAATATATTTCTTTCTGAAAGGTGTTTTTTTTCTTGAGGCATCATTCCTGGAGATCTTCTAGCATCACCTGCTTCAGTAAGAGTAGATCAAATTTTTCTCTAGTTTTCTGGTCTTTATATGTATCCTTTATAATCCAATAGATTCCGAAGTATAGGTTCAGTTCTGAAAGCAGTATTTTATAGTAATCCTTTGTCTCAAATATTCAAAACATTGTCAATCAGGCCAGGTTGTAATCCACAATGCTCGAGGTGTTCAAAATGTTCAACCTCTCTGAAAACAGTTCAAAAGTCTCTCCTCTGAAAACAGTTCAAAAGTCTCTCCTCCCCGTAGTCCAAGGTCAAATTTTTCTTTCTCTCCCACTAGCTTTTGAAGTTAAAAGTCCAAGCTCAGTAGGTATTTATAATCCAAGAAGGTCAGGGTGATTAGGTATGCCAAAATATTTTCCTTTATTGCCAGCTGTCCTTATTAATCTGTTTTTGTTACAGCTTAAAACTCTGGGAAAGACAGTACATTTAAGGGAAGACATTTCATCTAATGTTTTCATCCCACAACTCGGGCTCACAAAATTCTGAACTAAAATTCCACTATAGAGTTAGGCACTCTTAATAATTTAGTCAATAACTCTTACATGCTTGTCTTGTCTCATCAGATTTTGGAAGGGATTGTTTATTCTGAAGAATCAGTAGAAATGCATTCCTTGATGTGGATAGCTATATTCTGACAAAAGTCATTCCTATTGCAATCCTGTGCATATAAGAATTAAACCAAGTTTTCATTTCCCATCTTTGACACCAAGACTTTGGCTTGAAAAATGTTTCCTATCAGAAGAAGAGAAACAGAACAAAATAAGAGGATTGCATTTTCAAATTTGACCGCATATTGTAGTAGGAATGCTTGTAGACAGGCGTGGTTTACTTGCAAATTGGTTAATAACATGCTTAGAATCCTTATATGCATGGCAGGAAGTACATTTAGTTTGGTGCAAAAAGTTAAACACAAGAATAAGATTTATCATAGGGTGAACAGCCAGGCACTAAATATTTATACAAGTTCAACTGCTCATACTAGTATCCTCATTCTAAAATATTTCCCTATCATCCAGGTTTACTTTTGTATGCTTTTGTATTACTGTCCTTTGGCAAATATTAATAATGCCTAACAGTATCATTTCAGTTTACAGCAAAGTTACTTTTTCATATTTTTCCCCACTTGAAAAATAATCCAAAAATTGCAGCTCTTGATTGGATCCATCCAAATTCAGTCTTTCTTTTGCTAGTTTCTGATCTGACTTTTTTGACTTTTTTTTAAATGTTCTTTTGGCTAGAAAAGAATTTTAAAAAATAGAACTAAATCAGGCAGGGAAGGGACCATGGTGGGCATCAGCAAACAGGTGAGTGTCCACAGGAATCATGATCCTTGACCCTATTTGTTGCACGTCCATGAAATATTTAACTCATGATTTGTTAAATTAAGTAAATTTCCTGGATTTAGATAATTGAATAACCATAAACTGGCCACATAGGCTATTATTAAACAAGCCAAGAAGTGGAACAGTGCCAGTAATGGTCTTGGTTTAAAGGGGAGGGAAAAGTGTAGAAAAAAAATAGGGTTCTGTTGTGGGTGTTTCTAGACCAGCTGGGGACATATCAGAGGATGACGAAGCAGAACCAGGCCCCTCTGGGTATTTTCCCCTCCCGGCAGCCGAGCTAGACAATGAGGAGCTTTGTATGCATTCTGAGTCAGACTCTCAAAGTGATGAGTCAGATTTGGAACAAGAAGTTAGATGGCTTGATCCGAGATTCAGAAGGTTTGATAAGCGAAGGTGTCAGTTAAGTGGGAAAAGGAAGTAATGGGGGAAATGACTTATCGGAAACTATATTAGAAGGGGAAAGAGAGACTACGCCTTTGTCACGAGCAACATTAATCAAGGAGTAGCCTGATACCTTGAGCAGCGCGTTTAAACTCAGTTTTCTGGTGTTTTTTGAAATCTACGGAAGAATAATGAGGTCTTGGACAATGTGATTGATAAAGAGTGAGTTAATTGGAAGGTGGGAGGAGAGCATGTTTAATCTAAATGTAAATAACTCAGAAGTGGCCGTTCCGGCCAGCAAAATGCCAGCAGCTTGCTTTGAAGTGAATCCTTTTGAAATGTGTTAAATAAAACTCTTAAAGACATATTTATGTGGATTTTACTGAGCTGAGAGGGGCTAGATACAACAGGTTCTATCTTTCATTGAATTATATATTAATTTTATGAAAGTTTACATCTTTTGCTATATTATTATCTGACAAAGTATAAAGAATCTTTGACCGTTGCCTGATACGGGGTAGTATTTTAGCATTTTAGTATTTGGGCTATTTGGACTATTTGGTAATTTTGTAGATTACTAGATTTTAAAAAATAAGATGTATGGGTATTAGTTTTTTTTCCTTCCTCCATTTAGTTTACTGTAGAATGAAACAATAAATGCTAGCAAGAGAGACCCAGAATTTTCTTTGCAGTTGTTCACTGCCGGTGCCTACATTTAAAAAGAGCAAATGGTAATTAGCTGCAGAAACAGTCTTAGCAGTTGCATCTTAAACCTCTCCCTTAACATATTTTGCGTCAAAGAAATCAGTGAGGGTGATGGTGTGTTTCAGCATAAACAAGATCCCGGGATCAATGTTTCCAATAATTTGGGGGACAAAGGTCCCATTTGTTCTGTGTTCTGTGGGTACCCTTTCAAGGTAGATGACATTAAATAAATAAGTAAACAATTCAATTGTATCCAATTCTTAGGAACTGCCTGGACAAGTCCCTGCAGGTTGGGTTTGGATTTATTTTTTTTTGGCAAGATTTTTTCAGAAGTGGTTTGCCATTCCCTCCTTCCTAGGGCTGAGAAAAAGTGACTGACCCCAAATCACCCACCTGGCTTATATATCTTGGATTCCAGCTTTCATCCAGGAAGCATCTGTTGAGATGAGGCAGACTTACAACAGCCATTACTATTGAATCAATTTGCCATTGTCTTCTTCTGTGGTGTTTTCCAAATTCAAATTCTAGTCTTTAATCTTGAGATTGCCAAAGGTTCTCCCATTCAAACACTAACCAGCTATGGTCATGCTTTGTTTTCCAAAATCACCAAAACCTGCTTGGTGTTTGTCACTTGCCATAGGTAATGATTATAGCTATTAAAGTAAGAACTAGATAATTTTCAGCCATATGCTCACATTATTTACCTATTATTTCCAGTAAATGTGGACCTTGCTGTTATCTCCCAATATAGTAAAAACAAGAGATCTTTAAGCAAAGAAGCTTACTACATACATATAAGCAAATGACTAGTGTCATTTGTGACTGTTGTCCTCTTACGTTAAACTACTTGAAGTGTTTTTTTAAAACAAAAAGAAAGTACTTGTCCAAAATATTACGCCTTTCTTTTTAATAAAAAGTGGGGAAAATCATTTCTTCCAGTTTTCCTTTAATATTTTGGCATGTACAATGAACAAGGATGGTTTGAGGCAAGGTACCTGTGAAGTAAGGCTCTGGGGACAGCCTACCAAGAAAGGTCTAAGGAATCAAAAGGAAAGATGACCAGACAGGGTGGGGCAGGGATGTCTGTGGTGGTATGTGTGTCAAAAAAGTCAAGACTGTGACAAAGAAACACAAAAGCTATGGTTGTGCAATTGCTGCTGCCATCTTGGTCCCCTTCTAATTTACGTTCCTTAATCATCTCACCACTTTCATTAATAGGTTAATGGAGGAGAGCAGCTCCTGGCCCAGCCTCTCAAAACATCCCTGTGTCATAATGCAAGGAGTTGGTTTCCATAACAACGGAGGGCTTTGAAGGATGCTTTAGAGACTCCCTAGCTCAGTAGTATGAAAGCAGAAGTGGTAGCTGTATCAGGCTGTTGACACAGCTTCTCTTTTTTATATAAATATTTTGTTAGATTTTATATAGGTAAGGAAAAGATAGGGTCAATACAGGTATAGGGGGAATGGGAAGAGGAATTTGGGATAGGATAAGGGTAGGTACAATAATGGGGTGACCCCCCCCATAATAATCCCAAAATTTAACAAACAAGCTACCGTCCGGATCTAAATATTGAATAAACATAATTTATATAGTACTAAACAGTTGTAAAGATAAAATTAACTATAATCATGTAACTAAAATTTGATAAATAAGTAAAATTCCTCTAAATAGATATCCATACTTAATAACTTATCAACTAATTCTAATCACCATTAATGTTTAAAGTCACTAGTAATAAAGATGTTATTAATCTAATAAAATAAAACTTAGTTAAAAGTCTATCATTTATTCTATTCAATTTTAAAAATTCAACTCAGTTTTAGGCTCTGTTCATGTTCTAACGTATTTCTAACCATCGATAAAATTTTTCCCAGGTTTTAAAATAAATTGAGTCTTCTTTCTCCTTCATCTCCAAAGTTAATCTGTCCATTTCTGTGCAGTCTAAGATTTTCGAAATTATAGCCTGGTCAGGTGGTAGATTTTCATTTTTCCAAAATTGGGCAAATACTATTCTTGCAGCTGTTAATACATGTAATATTAAATAGTCATTCTCTTTACCATAGCTAGATCCTACTATTCCTAGCAAACACAATTCTGGTTTAATTTCTATCTGTACTTTCATCATCTTTTCCAGCCATCTATGAAGACTGTGATAAAGAAACATAAAAGCTATGGTTGTGCAATTGCTGCTGCCATCTTGGTCCCCTTCTAATTTACGTTCCTTAATCATCTCGCCACTTTCATTAATAATAATGGAGGAGAGCAGCTCCTGGCCCAGCCTCTCAAGACATCCCTGTGTCATAATGCAAGGAGTTGGTTTCCATAGCAACGGAGGGCTTTGAAGGATGCTTTAGAGCAGCGGTTCTCAACCTGTGGGTCGTGACCCCATTTGGGGTCGAACGACCATTTCACGGGGGTCACCAAACAACGCAGTCCGCCATTTCCCCCCCTTTTCCTTAGCTGTGCTACTCCCTCTTATTCTATTGGCTTTTGAAAGCCAATAGAATAGACTCTCTTGAATAGAGTCTAATTCTATTGGCTTTCAAAAGCCAATAGGAATTGTCCAGGCTGTCTCTGCCCTGCTGAGTCCACCAAAAGTCCCAGCCTGCAAACGGTGCTGCAAGTTGTCTGCAGTGAAGGCAAGCTGTCTGGAAGTTTCCACCCCTCCCTGTTGAGCAACTACTAAAAATGTAAGTAAAAGAGGACCAGGGGTGGGAGGTGGGAGGCCAGCGGGCGCAGGGAGGGTTGCTGGCGCACGTGGAGCCCGGCAGGTGCCTTACCTCCCTTGGGCTGGGCCAGCTGGTAGCCCAACGCCATCGCTGCCCCTTGCCAGCTACGCCTCGGCCGGCGCAGGGGGCAGCACCATGCATGTGCGGCGCTCCCGGGCAGGGAAAGTCCTCGACTTATGACCGGTTGGGAAGTCCTCGACTTACGACCGGTTGGGGGTCGCGGCATTAAAAAGGTTGAGAACCACTGCTTTAGAGACTCCCTAGCTCAGTAGTATGAAAGCAGAAGTGGTAGCTGTATCAGGCTGTTGACACAGCTTCTCTTGTGGAGCTCCAAATTCTTTTATCCAAATGTATGTAATAAACATGTACCTTGGCAGATAACCTGACCAACATCCTGAAGAAACAGAGTGGACAATAGCCATTTTAATAGCAGAAATACTGTACAATATGAGGATGTCCAAAAAGGTAAGCTTGGGATACAATAGGAGAGGTTGTTTAAAAAAAGAAATCAATTAAAAATATCTGTTGGGATTGAATGAGCCAAAAGTTTTACATAAGATGATTTCTATTACATTCCTGTAAATTGCTTTAGTCTCTGGAAGAACAGGGTAAGAGTGGGATGAAATAGAATCAGAGCTGGAAGTAATAAAATAAAACTAAAATAATGTTGACAGATAGAGCCAAAGCCCTGGTGCTGATTTGAGATGATCACCTTTGATATATCAAGACAAATTCAAATTTTGGATTGAAAGGGTAAAGAAATGCTGCATCTATTATTAAGCATGAACAGTTGCTCATTTTCATGCTTTATTGGCAACTACAAATTCACACAACTAATTCTTTGGGAAAGGTTTACTTCATGCCCATTCTCTGTTATCTAATATTGAGCAAATCTATGTTAATGTGTGGCTATTCTGTCCAGACAGGGAACTAGTTATTTGCGTGGAGTTAGAAATGTATGTGATCTCCTCCTATATAGGACTACAAATATATAGCCACCAGATAGCAGCAAAGAGAAGACTAAAACTTTTAACTGTGATCTGGTTATTATCCAGCTCTATGCTACCAGTAGCTTAGCTGCATAGATGATTTTCTGTCTCATCTTCATACATTGAATTTTTTTTTTCAACATACCAGAACCACTCACAATGGGATACATCACCTTCCACAGCTGCAGGACATACACATCACTCACTGCCTGTTGTTGAGAGCCACTTCTGGCTTAAGGCACCAGGATAGAAATCAGGTAAATCTGAGTCCTATTGCACTACTACACACATTTATTTTATCCATATGCCTTATGTAAACAATAATTACTCAAGCTGAATTTTTGCCCTTGTGTTTTAGGAAAAAGTGAACAAGTGAAAAAATTTGACTTGATTAGCAATTCATGATTAGCAGTTCAAGCAGAAAGTGGGAATTAATTCGATTGAATGTCCATGCTAAAAACAAAAACTAATGTCAGCATGAGATGCTGACTATTGTGTTTGAACAGCAAGTTCCTTCTTTCACATCCCTGTTCATCTTTAAAAAAAACATTGTAGATTACCAGTGTGTTGGCAATACTGAAAATATTTTAAAAATGAATAATTTCATATTCCTTTAATTGACTCTTGGTGTTCACATCTTCATTTGTTTTCTCTGGGCTGAATATCAGCTTGTTTTTATTATAAATCACAGTTACATAATGCATCATTTGCAAAGTTAGTTCAGAAGTAAGCTTCCATGTTTTTACTAATCATATATATCAGGGGTTCTCAACCTTGGCAACTTTAAGACTTGTGGACTTCAATTCCCAGAATTCCTCAGCCAGCTTTGCTGGCTGAGGAATTCTGGGAATAGAAGTCCACAAGTCTTAAAGTTGCCAAGGTTGAGAACCCCTGATATATATATTACTCTGTGAATATGTTCTCAAAAGGACATGGTGCCCAATCTTTCAGTTTAAACATTAAACTATACCGAAGTTGAATGTTTTACAAATGTCTTTCAAAGATGCAAGAGAAGCAGCAAATCATTCAAGTCTACTATAAAATCAGAATGATTAAACAATATAAAACCAAAATTTAGATCATAAAATGTGCTCCAGTATGTTGCAAGATGTCTAGATGTGTGCTGTAATTCCACAAAAGTACAGAATGGCCTTTCCTCTTTCTTATTTTTGGGCATGCTGGACTATGGTTCCATCACTTTCATCCAGAACTGATCTTTGGTGATTATAGGAATTGTATCCAAATGTTTTTCAATGGCTGCAAGGTGGAAAAGGCTCTTGTAGAAAATGGCTTTAGGCACAGAAATCAGATTGCCTAATGCTTTGAACAGTAAACACCAGTTTGAGGGTATCTGGATAGTACTCCAGAAAAAAATGGAAGAGTCTGACTATGTTAGCACAAACGTATTTGGTTATTGGACTGTGGTCCATCCAATACAGCAGGGGTGGCAAACTCACGTCACGTGACATGTTGCGATGTATTGCGCCTTTTTTTCCATTGCCAGCAATGGGATGGGTGTGGTTTCGGCATCATGCATCCATCCCGTGGGCCGGCATTTGACACCGCTGCAATACAGTGTTCTGTATGATTCACTGAACTATTACAAACTAACCACATGGGCTAGATTCATACAACATACTGCGCCAAATTGTGCTTAGCGAGTTTGTGCGTTCTATACGGAGACCACCTTTCAGTAACTAAAATTATGGCCTCAGTGACTATGCAACACTTTCATTAATCATTAACAAATACAAGACATGCAGTAATGCAAGCTGTAGAATTATACAAATATATTATTAAAGCAATAGCTTTGCATAGCTCTCAATTATACTTACTGATATACATACTGTATAGAAATAATTTGTTAAAAATGCAACATGGCAATTTTGCAAAAGTGATTTGGATGATTAAAATCCACAGGCTGTAAAGGTTTGTTATAATAATACAAACGACTAGCTACTTGACTGAGAAAATAATTAGATGCACTGTTCAATAAGAATATGATTTTTTTGCTTTTATATCATATGATAAATGATCAGGGTAGTTTGAAGTTATTTTTTAAGGTTTCTGAAGGAACTGATAGAGAGAACAACTTTTGTGCAAAGGCTTAAATTCTAATGACTAAGTTCAGAAAATACCGTATGCCCCTGTGATGTGTAGCAGTAAGCACAAATCAGATAATGTGGTCATTTTCAGATTTAATGTAATATCTTACTTTGTGCACTGTAGTTTGTAAGTTATTCAAACCAAGCTAAAAAAGAAACAAACCGACTTTTAGCTTAGTATGATTTATAAACAGACATCTCTCTCTCTCTCTCTAATCTCCAGAGATTTTTGAGTGTTATAATTTATATTATACATGTACATATTTTACATTATAGTTTGCTGAATTCTTTAGTAAAGTGCGAGATGGAGAAGATGTGGAACCTTTTTTAAAATTAAAGATTCTTCAGTCATTTTTGTCTTAGAATGACAGTTTACTTACTGGAGGTGAAGGAATTATTGCTAAAATTTGAGGCACTTTTGTCCTTAATAGAAATGTATCTTAACACAAACATACAATCTTGTGTTAATTAGAATTATAATATCCAGGTAGTGAGAACTTTATTTTGGCATACATGATTTCATCATTTTATTCCCCACAAAGAAAAAAAAGGGAGTAGATTCAACTTAAAGATAGCCTGGCCAACAACTGTTTCATACATATTTTTATTTAGCAGAGATATTTCTTAAATACAGTATGCCATTCATCTGAACAAATTTCTTCAGAAGGGTTTGATGTGGAAATATTTGTCAGCCTGAAAAAGTCATATCTTAGCAACAGGAATGTGATAATGACGGTCATCTTCAGTTAGAAGGAGGACCTCATGCCAATCCCTCTGATATTCATCTGTGTACGTTTCTAGGAAATCTTTGGTATTAATCTTACACAACCTATAAACTATTATTTTTATTTCAAGAGAATGCCCAAGGAGAAACAGATCAATCTGTGGAGGAGAAAAAAATGAAACTCACAATCTATAGAAAAGACAAGTTATAACGTACACTCCATGTAAATTAATTCATAATTAAGATGGTTGATTTGACTACTTTTTTTCTCATAAACTAGTGTATATATCTTAGCTTCTGATGCACATGAGCCCATAAAACATGTTGATTCAGGAAGTAATCCATTTCCCTCTGAACCATACCAAACCCCTCCCATTTCAAGCAATATATTCTTCAAACTAGATTAATAATAATTTGCACTAATTAAGACCTTTAAAAGCAATGAAAACTGCGACAAAATATACAAACAGAGAGACCTGGAAAAAAAAAGGTATGGCCAATCAAATTAATATATTTGTGACATAACAGGTATTTTATTTCTAAAATTAATGGGCAAGGTGATCTCCACTTCCACAAAAACACAAACAGTGAACTAAATGTGGCAAAAACTAAAAGCAGCATATTCCCCATATAACACTTTTTATGAATGAAGGCAAATATATGTGTCCCAGGATAATTTTGCAGGATCCAATCTAGGTTAGCCACTAGGACCAAAGGTTTCATCTTCTGAGCTTTTGGACTTGTGCTGGAGCCCATCTTCAGGGAATTTTCCTCTACCAGAGTGCATGCTGTTCTCTGTGTGGTATTTATATGGTGCCTGTTGTATGTGGCTTTTTAGATGCTGATTGGTGTGTGTTGAAGATTGGCTATTAAGTCATTGGCTGTCCAGCCCTTGCCTTATAAGTACTTGATAAGCTGGTGATAAATCAGCACTCCTATTGATTGACAAGGGGCCTGTTTCCCAGGCTTCAGTCACTTGCCTGGCTGTTTTTGTGCCTGCTCAACCAACAATCTTAGTAGCTGCAAAACTGATTGTTCAAGTTCCCTGAAGATGGGCTCCAGCACAAATCCGAAAGCTCAGAAGACAAAATCTCTGGACCTGGTGACCGACCCAGATTAGATCCTACAAATTTTTATGCTTTTATGAAACATAAAAAGTCACTGAGAATAAAAAAAAGCCTTTTTTGCCACTATTGCAAAAAAAGCCTTTCTCTGGTATCAAAAAAACAAAACTGGAGTATGATCAGAAGATGTAGTTTTTTTTTCTTCTATATGAAAAATACAAGTAAAAAAAAACCTTCCAAAATAAGCAGAAACAGAAAACGGATCACTTATTAAGCCCCGTGATTTAAAACTATGGCACAAAATCTTAGCCTACTACTACTTTTCTTGCTCTGTACAGCATAGAAGCAAATCAATATAAGCTTCCTAAGTTCTTTTTTTAATGCCAAAATTTATTAAATTTTGTTTGGCATTTACCTGATCAAGACCTCTTCTGTCCCCTATTGAATTCAGATGATTCATCATGTAACTTAAAGGATCCAAAGACGTATCCCGCCTAAAAAGGTCACTAAAAAAGTTTGGAATGCATTCCTGGTTACTGGCCAAGCATTCATAAGCTTCTATTACTTGATAGAGCATGATGAATTTTATGGCCTCATAGCACTTATGCTCCATGCTTCCACCGGTAAAAAGTGCATTGCAAAAATTCTGTCGTTGAGCTTGATCCTTAATACCACTGATTTCCATCCACTACAAAAGAGAATAGGATGAGAGAAAATTAGCTCTTCGGATCTATGTGAAATAGTTGTTTTATTTTGGCGAAAATATTTTTGGTATCGTATGTACTCACAGTAAAAATGGATCTGCATACTGATTAATAGGTGGAGGCACTTGTAAGAACCAAGCTGGAGGAAAGAAGAAGGAGAAGGAGAAGGAGGAGAAGACCCCTAGAACAGCTTAGTGAGGACTGAGGAATTTGACTGATTATTTTGGGAAAGGGTGAAGACAAAAATGGAGAAAAAAGAATGGAGTATGACATCCAAAAAGAGGAAATGAATGAACGGCTGGTATTTTAAACAGGAATAGTCCACCAGTTCATGGAGTGGCTCACAGGTATGAAGGATGCTATGTATAATGCAGTCAATTCATTAAATAATATGTTTACCTCAAAGGAATGTTCTTCAAGAGAGGCTACATATTAGTATGACAAAATTACACCTTTAAGCAGTTTTGAGGGGCTAAACCAACAGTTTTTAACCTCACATAAGGTAAATATATTTGCAGATTATCAAAACCACAATGCTTTTCTGAGATACTAAAAGAAATGTTAACTCATGGTTACAGAAATATGCAAGAAATTGAATATCTTGTAAAGCAAAATAATTTTAAAATACATTCTAAGGCATATTATCAAACTTTTTTTAAAAAAAATAGCATTTAAAATGTTCTCTTCAATATTTATATGCTTCCCCAACCGTATACTGATTGATCAACCTGAGTTTTAGTTAGCTACTTTATATTTTACTAACTAATAATAGTTATAGCACCAGTAAACTTTAGATTTTAATTTATCCCTTAATATCTACCCACTTACCTGTCCTTTTAATGCTTCAATACATTTACGTAATTTTCCTAGTGTATTTGAACCTGTATATTGTTGTGATCCGAAGCTGTACTGTTGGATCCAATTACATCCTTGTGAATAAAGAAGTTTTTCAGGGAGCTGAAAAAGAAGAGCACAACTGATTCCTCAGTGGAAAAATTCAACAGGAAATTAGGATACCCTAAATTATTTACAGATAGTCCTCACAAATGACCACAATTGAGCCCGAACTTTTGTTCATAAGTGGTTGTAGTCGTAAGTTCACATGCGACTGGACTCAATTTTATCACCATTTTTATAAAGTCGCCACAATCATTAAGCTAATCATGCGGTTATTAAGTTAATCACATGGTTGTAAGTCTGAATCTAGCTTATCCAATGGGCGTTTTTTGCTGGAAAACAGCAAACATTGCAAAACACATTCAGGGGACCATGGGACACTGCAATTCATAATAAATGTGAGCCGGTTACTAAGCATCTGAAATTGGACCGTGTGACTGGTGGTGGTGCATCAGTCATAACTTCAAGGACAGGTCATAACTGTTTTTTGAGTCTGTTGTAACTTGAATATTCATTAAGCAACCAGTCATAGGTTGAAGACTACCTGTAGATAAAAGCTACAATACAAGTATAGGGATAACAAGTATAATTCACCTACGCCTTCTCATCCTGATGTTTCAAAAAAGAATATTTGCTTCCAAATAAAAGATACTTCCAGATTTCTGAAAAACTGGGAGGCAAGATACATTATTACGTTCTGCTATACCTGAACTCAAAGTTCAAAAGTATATGAAAGTGATTCCACTTTTACAATTGTACCTTTAAAAATCTAAACATTAAAAAAGTCTTTTTTTATGTAGATCATCATTTATTTTATGATTTACCTTTAGTATATCTGTGGCCTTAGTCCATGATGGAAGAGGGAGACCTTGGCTGAATATCTGGAATAGCACAGCTCTTAGTAAACAGTACTTATCTCCACTGACCTGTCTGATACATTTCACATGGTACCTCCATAATAATGTTTTGTAAGACTTTGAAAAAATAAAGAGGGTAGGTGGGACAAATGACTAGTCAGAGCAATAGTTTAATTGATTAATAGTAATTACATAATTAAGTAATTAGAGAACATAATTACTTGTAAAATGTAGGTCACTTGGCCACATGTCCCCAGCAACCTTTTAGTGGCCTGCATAACCCCCTCCCCCTGATAGATGGGATCAAACTGTATTATCTTTGAGGCAACATTCAAATTAAAATCCAGAATGGCAAAATACCCCATCCATATACTACAGATACCAGTTACATAAAAAGGCTTCAAAAATTGAGCAACAAGCCAATTCAGAAAGGCATTTTCAAAAATGAGGAAAAACAGCTCTGAATCAATACAATTTTAAAGAATATTATTAAGTTTGTCCAAACTTTAACTGTCACTCCTGATTAGGCTGCATCCAAACTCGTCCCTATTAATATACTCTTGTTTTTAATATTAGCATCTGCTAACGATCCCAGGTATAAAAAGATTTATAGTGTAGCAAGCAGTCCTTTAATTAACAACAGAAAAAAAGTGTTTATCAATGTAGCATAATGTTTATCTTTCAAGCTGCAGTTAATAACATTTTAAAAATTACACAATTTTCACACCATGATACCAGCTCACAAAACAATTCCCCATTAATTCTCACAAGGTTAATATGGAGTAAGTCAGAATGAATTAAAAGAAGTAGAAAACAAAACTGCGGAATGCCAACAGAAATGCAGTTAAAATGAGCCCTCTTTTGGAAACAAGAGGATAATCTCAATATTAATTCAGGGAGACCTCAGAACATCACTAAAAATAGAGCAAGCTTACTTAATTGTTCAAGAAGCTACCTCTACATTATTCCCCCAAGGAATCTCATTTTAGATCATTAAGCCCAAATTACTTCACAGGAAAGTTTATATCTACTATCTAACTATATATCTAACAAAATAATGGAAAAAATATGGGAGAAAAACAAAAAGCATCCTCTTTCGTTTAACAAAATTAGGGAACTTGGAAAACTGCTCTTTATTCTAAATATTATCATAATAATTTCTTTAAACCTGTCATTTTTTATTTATTTTTATCCAATCTTTATTCACAAATAACTTGACATAGCGAGCATTTCCAACACACCTTCCCCCCCAACAACCTTGTGAGATGGGTTGGGTGAGAGTGTGTGACTGGCCCAAAGTCATCCAGCTAACTTTTATGGCTAAGGCGGGATTTGAACTCACTGTCTCCTGCTTTCTAGCCTGGTGCCTTAACCACTAGACCAAATTGGCTCTCTTTATTTCATATGGTACAACTTCCCAAGTCTAAACTTAATTTTATAACTAAAGAAAAATATGATTATGAATTTTTGTAATTTCTTAGCTCGCAGCAATGTACATGAAATCATCCATTTTTATGTGCAATATGAAAATCCTGTGACTTACATTGAGCTGAGAGATGTTACGTGTCACATGCAAGCAACAGGATCCACGTGTGAAATGTTCAAGTTGATCACAGTACAAGAATCTCCCCAGACTGCTTATCACCTCTTGGGAACAAGTTCCATGGAACTCAGGTGTGTGTTTGTGTGTGTGCATGTGTGTGTCAGTCCTAGGTCTTTTGCAGCTGCACAATGACTCATAGCTAACTCCCTGCTCGATCCCTCCTCCTTGCCTGGCTGGTAGTTTCCCAAGAGTACCTATGCCAGTCACCAAGCATTCTACATAATTAAATGGGGTACTGAACTTGGGACTCTCCTGTTCTAGTCCAGCACTCTAAACAGTACACAAGATGAATTAATATTTTTAATCTACAATATTAAAACAGCATGTAAACTTGTCTACATTTTTCTCCCTATTTTGAAAATAGTTTTGAGGTTAACCTATAATTTCATTAGAGAAGACAAGTTTGGGTTATGCAATTCTCAGTTTGATATTTCTCTTCTTATATATTGAGATATCATTGTTGCCCCAACGGAGAAGACATTTTGATTGTCCAGTCATTGAAAAGAACGCCATTTTGTGTTTGGCAGCTCACCTCTCTCATTTGTTTTGCTTGCTCTGTTTCTCCTTTCCATTCTTTTGCACAAAAAGCGAGTAAATCAGTTTCGCCCCAAACACTTCGGTTATCTAAACAAATGTCAAGTATGACTTAATAAAATGAATATGTTTATATTACTAAAGGTTTTTTAGCACACACACATGCAGACATAACAATACCACAAATTTTACTTGTGAATATTCTCTGTAGGTATCTGCTGCACCTGAAATCCAAACAAAAGATCAGCAATCAGAGCATGTGAAGCAACCAAGTTTTCACACAGTTTTATAACATTGGGAAAGCTAGCTAGAGGCTTGGGGATGACAGAAAAGTATTTATTTGTGCAACAAAAGGCTGGGCTCACAAAGTATGGCATGGTATAGTTTGCTTAATCAATTAACTGAATAAATCATTTTTTTCCAGTTTCATACGGCAGACTAAATCATAAACCAGGGCTTACAAACCAAACTGGCTAGGAGCATATGATGTACTAAACACTGTGGTGGCCTAGTAGTTAGAAAGCAGTATTGTAGGTTAACTCTGCTCAGTTCCAGGAGTTCAATTCCTTCGATTCTGACCACCTCAAGGTTGACTCAGCCTTCTATTGCTTCAAGGTTGGTAAAATGAGGACCCAGATTGTTGGGGGCAATATGCTGACTCTGTAAAATGCTTAGACAGGACTGTAAAGAACTATGGGGTGGTATATAAGTCTAAGTGTTATTGCTATTGCTAAACCACAGAGAAGCAAATCATCATGTGGCTTTCAAATTAAATGAGTTATCAAAATTCATTAACTGTGATAGGTAAAGACACTCTCCATATCCAGGAGCGGTATATTTCCCCCTCTTTTTGAGGAAAAGTTATGAGCACCAAGACTTCTACTGTACAGCCAGAGGAAATTCTAAGTGGCCTTAACTGAACTTCAAATTTTGTAGAAGTGAACTTTTAAGGAAAAATGCTATGAAAGATACTTTTCCTCCTCCCCAGATTTTGTCAGTAACCACTAAGCGTGCTTGGCATCTTCAGAACAAAATACTGAAAGAAAAAAAAAAACTGGAGGCAATGGTGTGGAACTGCTAGAACCCCAAACAGGAAATACTCCACAATGAAACATTCTGTTATACGTCTGAGTATCTATTAAATATATTAGCATTGTAAGGCTCCAAAAACATTTGACTGGTTACTATAAACAGTATTCTAGAGAAAATGAATTCTCAGGTTTCTCACTTAAAACTGACCTTTTCAGGAGATAAGCTAGGTATGCACACAGTTGCCTACAAAACCAAAGAGCAGTAGCAAAAACTGTCATAGTTAACCCAAATTCTTCCTATGCTGCTTGTAACAGGGAATAGGAGTGGCAGTCAGTTCTGCTTCAAGACTGTACTTCATTTTAGCCTAGAACAGAGAAAGGATTAAGTTTCATGAAATTTACATACTAGCAAATGAAACTTTAAAAAAAAAAAAGATAACAAGATTTCTCCTCTTTAAATAATACAAAAATATGCCTCAGGCATCCATTTTGGGCCATGTCTACACAACATGCTGTAGCAGGCAGGGGCTGTGGGCTTTGGACTGAATCCCCAAAATATGCTTCTGTATACAGATAGCCTAAAAGCCTTAAAGCTGCTGTGTCTTTCTCCTGGATTGCAGCTGTTTTAAAGTGCTCAAGATCCACTCTAAAGCACTGCAGAGATCATTTAAAAACGCAACATCTGAAACTTTGTCAAAGTATGGTTGTGTTCATGCCAACTGTATATTATTGCCATGGCTATACAAACCCAACTATTGGCTGTATTTGCAATGAGAAGTCCAGTGTCACATGCAAAAGTAGTACTCTGGTCAGGTTGTTAGCCAAAAATGACTTAGGCGTAACCCAAGTATGCCCAGACCTCATAAAGGCATCAAGGCAGGAAGATCATTTTATTATGATTTATTCAGAATGTTCTGATTAAAAAGGATTCCTCTCATGCAAAGAGAGAATTCTGAAACCGAGCTTTCAGTCCTTTTTATAGTTAGCACATCAAAGGAATTTACAAGAGAAAAGTTGATTGGACGGAACAAAAATAACCCTTCCTTTGCACAGAAAATCAGTTACGTGGAGTTGAACATATTACATGTGACCACACATATAACCATTGAAATGAAGCCTGAGGAAAGCAGGGGCGTAAAATTTAAGATGTTGATGAGGAAAAAAGTCATAAGGCTGCTTGAAGATCACAGAGAGACAAACCAAATACCAATTAGCACTAACAAGCTTTCTCTTATCAGAAGACAAACTCCAGAGAACCCATCCTATCCTGACCTGGGGAACAAAGAAAGTTTTTTATCTTAAAATTTAGGAATGTTATCTTTTAAAAAGAGATAAAAATGAGTCAAATCAAAATACAAAATAACTACATTAGTTAGCAAGTACAATACTACAAAGTCCATCTTGAGTGGCCCTCAAAGTTGATACCCAATCTAATCTCAGAATTCTTAAAAATAAGGGGAAATTATTATTTTTTGTTTTGGGACTCCTATGTCATACTAACACAGAAAGAAGGTGCAGCCTGAAGCTAGATTTCCTTTTTAATTGGTAGTACGGAGAAAGAAGAACTAGAAACATTTTAACATAGGGCTATTCTCAAATGGGAAATGAGAGGAGGGAAGGAAAGCTAAGTCTTCCCCTTCCATGGCTCCAACTCTGATCTGGCCCCTACACATTTGTTTTCTCTTTATTTTTTCAATGTAAAAGCACACAAAATCCAAGAAATGATAACCTGTTAGCCATTGTGAAGTTGGATGAGGTTTGTTGAAAGATGGCACTCCTTATGCAATTGGGGTAGCCCTCAGTTCCCGTGGCAATCTGGCACTGTATCCCCACTCATTTGTGCTTATCTTTAGACTGTGTCCGCCGTGTTGTGGTAACCCACTCCCAGAGTATCCTTCCTAGAAAGAATACAGCATCAGGTATATATATCATGGTAGCCTAGATCACATATCCATACATGAGTAAAATAAGGCAGTCAGGTAAACTTCAGATTTTTTTAAGCATTAAGCATGTAAAATTTAAGGTTTGTTTTTTTTAAAGTAACAATTCAGATAATTAAGGAAAAAGGAAAAATGAGCATGATAAAATGGTGAATACTGAGTAGGACAGCTTCTAAGTAAGTAGTCACATTACATCCCTGTGGAGAGTATTTAATTTCCCTCTAGTATCAGAAGTTGTATGGAAGGGAAAAGTGAAAGAAACAAAGGCATAGATAAAGAAAGGAAAGGCTATGTAGACCACCTTACACTTCTGAACAAAAGGTGGAATATAAATTTAATAAATAAGCTGGCCAAACACTTGGCAAGCCAGGAAAGAAAATTGCAACCAACCTATAGTAAAAAATAATCCTGATTCTGGCCATCCAGATAAAGGATTTAGCTTCAGCTGAATCTTCCTCAAATATGATGGAGCATTTAGATCAGGGGTCCCCAACCCCCGGTCTGTGGCCTGGTACTGGGCCGTGGCATGCCAGCAATCGGTCCACACAAACAAGCAAAGCCCCATCCGTGGGATGCAGGCAGCACACAAAACCATGCACTCTCCAGTCCGTGGAAAAAATCTTTCTCCACAGAACCAGTCCCTGGTGCCCAAAAGGTTGGGAATCTCTGATTTAAATCATCTGTTTTTATTCTACTTTTCCCTCATATGGAGTGGAGCATTTAAAGTGTGGGCAATTGCTTAGTTTACTCCTTTTACCACTTATGCATTACCTAACATCAATAAAGTTCATTACTTTTTTTGGGTGTTGTTCTTTTATTCTCTTTGACCACATTAAGTAGATTATCTCAGGTATCAAGTTTTATGTTTGCCAATGATTGGGTGGAAACCCAGGAAGTTGCAGAAATCAACAAGATCTACATTTAGTGATGGATAGCTGGAATCAAGGGTCAGCCACAGTTAGAGCTATGAACAGCCAGAAAAAAAGCAAAATGTTTTGACAGCCCTTCCAACAATTATTTTTTTCCAAGAACAATATATAATTGTGGTAAGTAATGCAAGATAAAAAACATGTTTGAAATTATTACATGTTTGATTTGCCTAAGACATTCAGTTAACAAGAAGGGATGTGATAATAAGAAATGTCATGACATATGCAGCCGAGGTCAAGGTTAAAAACAACACTTTCTTTCAAATTGTTATTACAAAGCAAGGCAGATGATTCTAAAAGGGGCCTTACTTTTATGTAGAAAATGCCAGATCATAACTTTTGGAATTCTTTCAAAACCCCCTAATAGGAGAATCTATTCTGGGAGAGGATTGCAAGAATGCTATTGGCAACATTCCAAGCCGCTACGCAACTGTATCTTCTAATAAATATTGCAACCTCTACATAAATCTGGCTAATTTTTGAACATGAAAAATTTGCTGGATTTTTCCATGCATTCTGCATTCCTTCTGTGAGCTCATAGACAGGTCATCTTTCCTTATGTCTTTAATATAAAAGTCAATTTATCTATAGTCTTAATTACTAAACTATGTCCCCTCTATGCATGCCACAACTACTCTCCCCTGGAGCTGAAACTTTTGTTACGTTAATGAATAGCAAATGAGAGGCTTAAACTTGAATGTAGGACAAGAATTCACAAATTGCATGTGTCTCCATAAACTGCAACATTTTCAAGGACATTAATTCCAGATGGATTTATATAACTCTCCCCTTCAAAGAGGGATGCATGTTCAAACTGTTAGAATAACAATCAACTTGACTGGTTATCACAATTCTCAGTATCCTGCATTACAAAATGTTCTCTTTCCTGGCACAGAGGAATAGATTCCTTCCTAAATCCCTAGCTGTATTCCTTACCACTTGTAAGACAATTATTTGTCAATGGTCCAGTGTGTATATACTGTACATGCTTACCTTCAATCATTGTAATCTTATATAAGAACTTGTTAAGGCACTCTAGTGTTCTTTATTCTTTTTAGCAGTATATCAGTGACTCACTGCAATGTGCTAGCTTCAATAAAATTATTGTTGGATCCTCTTTAATTATTGGTATTTTTTTCCCACTGCACTTGGCAGACCAAATTTGGCCTCATTCTATTCTATTTTTTGGAAAATTAACAAACTGAAAGAGTCCTGATCCCTTTTAAATAATTTCTTTCTAATTCTGTGTTGGATTAGAAAGCAAAAAGACATCCAGATCTGAACACAGAACCATATAGTTGGGTAGCCACCAAGTCCACTGCTAAATGCATTTTTCCTGACAGATGAGTTTAGTCCCTGTTGGAATGTTTATGGAGATTCTCAGTCATCCAGGTCATAGTTGTTGCAAAGATGCTTTTTCATGAGGCAGCTGGACTTTCTTGTTTTTCCTTTGAAGACATTCACTTCTCATCCAAGAAGCTTCTTCAGCTTTGACTGGATGTTGGGGAATGGAAGATTTATACTCCTTGCAGACACCTGGTCATTTACATTCATTTAGAGAGTCATTGAGGTTACCTATGTTGTCAGGGTCACCTGAGCAGTGCAAATGGGTGTGGAGCCTTCTTGGAAATGTTGAAAGGACTGTGTTGTAGACTGGTGATAGATGATGTTGTATTCCCCACCTCCCCATTGAGAGAGGGCTGTTCAATTTTGACATAGATGCCTCTTTGACCCTTCTTTCAAACCAGCAATCCTCTCTGTCCAAAATGTGCATTTTGCTGTCTTCAAAAGAGTGGCCTTTGTCTTTTAAATACAGATGGACTGCTGAATCTTGTCCTGATAAGTTTTTTCTCCTATGTTGTGCCATGCGTTTATGAAATGGTTGTTTTGTTTCCCTAATGTACACATCTGCACATGGTACTGCATATACCACATTGCTCAGTTTGTGTCTGGGCGTTTTATCCTTGGGATGGACAAGTTTCTGCCTTATGTTTTCTTGGGTTTGAAGTGTGCACGTATGTTGCGTTGGCTGAAGACCCTCCTGAGTTTTTCCAATATTCCTGCAACATATGGAATGATTATGTTGCTTCATTTGTTGTTTTCTTCTTTGTCTGTTATGGAGTAGCTCCTGCTGGGTTCTTTTTTGGGATTTGATGAAGGCCCACTTGGGTTAGCCACAAGTTCTGAGGGCTTCCTTGATGTGGTTTTGTTCTTTTTCTTTCCCCTCTTTGCTGGTAGGTAGGCCTTCAGCTCAGTTGTATAGGGTTCTGATAACTCCTGTGTCATGCTCCAGTGGGTGGTGAGAATCAAAATGTAAATATTGATCTCTGTATATGGGTTTTCATGAATGTTTGCATAGACTGGAGAAGAGCTCACCATGAGCAACAGAGAAAGGGACTTCATTTCATTGGATTAACCTAGTGGCCTATATGTTTAACGGCATGCAAATCTTACAGCTAAGAATCTAAATCAGGAAAAGGCAAAGGCAAAAGTCTGTCTACAAACTGAACACAGCAAGGAAGAAACAACTATCCAGAAATATGGAACCCTAGAGGAGAAATGATGGCAGCATGTCACTAGGAGAACAAAAGAACTGAAAAAACTATCCCTGCCACTGGAGCTTAACAATCAACTACATACCCTCCCCTCTGGAAGAAGACATGCAGACATCTGAAGAAGAGTCTTCTGTTCCAGTGACAGAAAGAAAAGTAGCTCAGACTGTCAGAGAAGGAGTCTGCTGGGTGCCCCAAAGAGGAAAAAGAATGTGATGGCGGTGATTGGTCACTCACTTCTCAGAGGTACATAATCAGACTAGACAAGCTATCAAGTTGTCTCTCAGGTGCAAAGATAAAAGACATGATACAGAGGCTTACACTTGAGTATAAGACAAAAAGAAATGGGTGGAAGCTCATCCAACATGAAAACAAGGAGGAATTTCCACACAGTAAAACTATTAAGCAGTGGAACAGCTGGCTTCCCTGGAGTTAAGGATGCTCTGTTGCTGGAGATTTTCAGCCATTTGTCCAAGGGTACTAGGACTCCTGCCTTAGGCAGGGGATTGGAATAGAAGCACTCCAGGGTCCCTTTCAACTCTACAGTTTTGATTCATGGATGCAATCTGGGTTGGTCACCAGGACCAGAGAATTAATCTTCTGAACTTTCGGATTCGCGCTGGAGCCCATCCTCAGGGAACTTCTCTCTCCCAGAATGTGCTTAACTTAACATTATGTGCTGCATTTTGGAGGGGTAGAGAATAGGTTTTGAACTTCTATCAGATCCTATCATATTCTGCTCAGTCTTCTCTTGCTAACACTAAACATTCCCAACTCTGTTCATTTCTATTCCTAGGATTCAGTTTTAAACCCTGATCATCTTTTTTCTGTTGCTGCTTTGTCTGATTCTGTATACAATACTCAAGGTATGGTCTGACCAACAAAAATAAAGATGAACTACTATTTCTTAGAATTTGGAAACTACATTTCTGTTCATGCAGCCAAAATTGCATTTATCTTTTCTACATTCCTATCACATGAGATATCTCCCATTCTATTTCTGTGCATTTGATTTTGTTCCACAAAGGGCGTTTTTTTCATTTTCTGTTCATTTTCTGTTACTTTATACATTACTCTATCAAACCACATATAAATTATTATAGGATATTATCTATTTCATCTGTCATGTCAACTGCAAATACAATAAATATTTCCTTTACCTCTCCATACAAGTAATTAATAAACATATTTAAGATATGGAGTCCATGATTGAATGTGATGGACACTTTTGAATATGTCACTCCAGTTTGATATCGTACTTTTGATCAACACACCATCTGGGAAAAGATTTTCAGCCAATGACTATCTGCTTTATTGCAATTTCATCCACCCACTTAGCTTGAGATATACCTCAACGACAAAGGGAACTGAAAAAGAATTGTACATGAACCTGGACTTTGGATTCAGAATTTCAGCAACACAGGGCAGAACCAACAACAGCTGATTTCATTTCTTTGTGTTTGCATGCCACACCCATACCAAGAGTGGTTTTGTTAAAAACTGCACAGCTATTTCAAATTTGCAACTCAACATCCACAAGCCTCAAAGCTGCTCTTTTGCTTCACAATTTTAATCTTAATATTTTCTGGATGGAAAACACTTCCTTTCCTCAACAACACATGAGTACTAATGCCAAGAGATAATTATATCTGAAAAATGCTGTAAAGCTTCTTTCTTACAAAACATTAGGAAAAGAACAGAATTAAGGCAAAACTTTGAAGAAATCTTTTGAATTTTCATATGGAAGAACTACAGCTTAGTGACCATATAATCATGGTTGCATATAAATGGTTCCATTTTAATCCTCAGCACTTGCAGCTAAATTACCCAAATAGCTGTATGGGTTCTTAGGAATCTGTTCTGCTGCCAGAAAAGAGAGCATTAACCTACACAAGACTTCTTTGCACATTAATTCAGAATTCTCAAACATGGATGGATTCTCATGTAAATGGCATCAGCCAACAAGCTTGCAGGGATTTTAAGGTTTGCAGAAAAGCAAATATTTCAAGCAACCAAGCCTAAAAAGGAAGGGAGGCAGTTGACCCTGGAGACTGAATATGTCCAATGTGTCCAATGGCCACTGGACTAAATATGACCAAAGGACTGTTGAGAAGGGAGAAAGGAAAGAAGAGAAATCAAGGAAAGGATGAATGTCAAAAAGTATCCAGAAAGAATGTACAGTTCACTGGTGATTGGAAAAGGAGTATGGCCCCTTGCAATTTTGTGTTAGAAAGTAGCCTCATGTTCTAAATCTATCCTGTTCCGAAGAAATCCATCTCAAGTATCTTGCTATAAAAGCGAGAAGTCAGGACTTTACATTCTTTTGCTTGAACTCAACACATCTTCCACTCTCCTAAGCTAAAGGAAAAGCTCTCCCCCTTGTATATTAATTTTAAAAAACCATTTCAAACCATTTCGCACTGATCAATTTTTGAACTGTGAGTTTCCCTCTGTAGTGGAATGGAAGCAACAGAATTTCATTTATTTTTTTTAAAAAAACAGGGCTCTGTTCTGGGCCCAGTATCATCAACATCTTCATCAATGATTTGGATAAGGGGATAGATAGGCAACTCATCAAATTTGCAGACGACACCAAGCTGACAGGAATAGCCAACACTCCAGAAGACAGGCTTAAGATACAGAAGGATCTTGACAGACTTGAACATTGGGCGCTATCTAACAAAATGAAATTCAATGTGAAAAAAGTAAAATTCTACTTTTAGGCAAGAAAAACCGAATGCACAGGTATAGTATAGGTGGTATTTTGCTCAATAGTAGTAACTGTGAGAGGGACCTCGGAGTCCTAGTTGACAATCACTTAAATATGAGCCAGCAGTGTGCTGCAGCTGCCAAAAAAGCCAAAACAGTGCTAGGCTGCATTAACAGAGGGATAGAATCAAGATCACGTGAAGTGTTAATACCACTTTACAATGCCTTGGTAAGGCCATACTTGGAATACTGCATCCAGTTTTGGTCACCACGATATAAAAAAGATGTTGAGACTCTAGAAAGAGTACAGAGAAGAGCAACAAATAATGATTAGGGGACTGGAGGCTAAAACATATAAGGAACGGTTGCCGAAATTGGATATGATTCTAGTTTAATGAAGAGAAGGATGACATAATAGCAGTGTTCCAATATCTCAGGGGTTGCCACAAAGAAGAGGGAGTCAAACTATTCTCCAAAGCACCTGAAAGCAAGACAAGAAGCAATCGACGGAAACTAACCAAAGAGAGAAGCAACCTAGAACTAAGGAGAAATTTCCTGACAGTTAGAACAATTAACCAGTGGAACAACTTGTGAATGCTGCAACACTGGAAGTTTTTAAGAAGAGACCGGACAGCCATTTGTCTAAAATAGTATAGAGTTTCCTGCCTGAGCAAGGGGTTGGACTAGATGACCTCCAAGGTCCCTTCCAACTTTGTTATTATTGTTGTTGTTGTTAAAATGTGCCAGTGCTCACAGAAAAAAAATGACAATAAAGGTTATCTTAACAAGCCCAACACTACTGATGCTCTCTTGCTATCTGTACTCTCTCTCTCTCTCTCTCTCTCTCTCTCTCTCTCTCTCTCTCTCTCTCTCTCTCTCTCTCTCTGTGTCACACACACACACACACACACACACACAAACAAACCAGATTCCTTATGAGTCTGAAATGACTGGAAAAAAAACATTTTTTAAAAACTATCATAGCTGATGCTCATGAAAGAGATTTCTCTTACCAGCAGAAATAAAACTCCTACACTGCATGAATAGCCTTCCCTTGCCCATGTTCCCATGGCTGTTGGTTATTCCTGTTGGGAACCTTGGGTTTTTTTTCCTTGTGGGAGTCTGTTCTAAACCAAAAAGATAACCT
Source organism: Bothrops alternatus (assembly GCA_034064705.1). Taxonomy (NCBI): domain Eukaryota; kingdom Metazoa; phylum Chordata; class Lepidosauria; order Squamata; family Viperidae; genus Bothrops; species Bothrops alternatus. The sequence continues at coordinate 4,989,458 of JARGCV010000001.1, read as the reverse complement.
TCCTGCTGCAGGTAGCCAAATTTGTACCCTGCAGGAGGATACATAAGTTGGTATAGGTTCAGATGGGGCAGGCAACCACCCACTGGTGGAGCTGAGGGGTGCAAAGGGTGAGGCATTATCATATACATTAGCAGCGTTGGTATTTTTCTCCTCCTTGGGTTTGGGGAGAGTTTATCAATTTTGTTGTTTCACACATATGGACCTTATCGCGGCACTCAATCATGAAGCCCCGACCACAGACTTTCAGCTTGCTCTGCAAAGCCAAGGCAGTCGACTTCCTCTCCTCCTCTCTCTAACCCTGAGCTCTCAACCACGGTCTGAGACTCTGAAAGCTCATTTTTCCGGGCTTCGGAACAAGGCGATTTGAGAAGTCAGCAAAGTCCGAAGCAATCCCCTCCCGCCAAGCCCATACACACGTGCACGGCGCCAAAGGCGCAACCGGCGTATCGGGCGATAGCTATAAAGAAAGACGTAGGTCGGAAGAGCCGACCCTCCACAGGTGACCGAGCGGTGCAGATCATTTAACTGCAGCCTTGCCCACGTGAACTCGGGGCGCGAAGCAGGTAGGAAAAGGGGACGAAGGAGCAGAGCCCCGACTCCACTACGCCGTCCCCCCTTCCCGCCCCCGCCCGCCTTCCTACCGGCGAGCCGTCCAAAGGGCGCCAAGCGAAGAGCGCTGCTCTGGAGTGGCTTCACCCGGCGCCTTGACCGCGCTTTTTTTTTTCCCCCGTCTGGCTTGGCCTGCGGAGGGCCGGGAGAAGGCTGCCGACGAAGGGCCGGTGCTTACCGCTCCACGGCTGAGCCTGTTTCCTGGCCTGCGGCGTTTCTCACCTACTGCTGCTACACGGGCGGCGGCCGAGGCGCCTTGGCGAGGCTGAGGAAGGCGAAGGCGGCAGGCGGTGCCTCGGCCCTTCTGGCTGACGGACCGCGCCAGCGGCCACGCCTCCCTCGCATGTCCCCGGGAGAGCGGGCGGGCCGCTCGGAAAGCGAAGCGGCCTGCTTTTCTTTTTTTGAAAAACAGAAGTGATGCTACCAACGTAGCTCAGGCTTGAAATGAGGGGGTCCTTGGTGCTCTCTGAGCTTGCTTGTTTTCTTGCAGACGTTTTTGTTACCCAAACTAGGTAATACCATCAGTGCTACCGGTAGTAAGGAGTGCTGCTTGCTGTCAGTTTATATTCTGGTGTCTCTTGCCTGTCTGGGTTGGGGGCGGTCTTAGGGATTCTTTGGTTGGGCTGGTTACTAATGTCTCTGTGGCAGTTTCTAGATGGGAGTATTGCTTACTTGCTTACCTGCAGATCAACAATCAAGGAATCAATACCCCAATCAAGAAACTGCCACAGAGCCATTAGTAACCAGCCCAAACAAAGAATCCCTAAGAACGCCCCCCCCGCCCCCACCCCAGACAGGCAAGACACCAGAACATAAACCGACAGCAAATAGCACTCCTTACCAGCACTGATGGTGTTACCTAGTTAGGGTAACGAAACGTCTGCAAGAAAACAAGCCAACTCAGAGGGCACCAAGGACCCCTCAGAAGTGATGTTCTCCAGAGCCCCATCTGAAAGGATGGAAACTGCTCTGGGCGAATTCCTTTATAATTTTTATGAAGTTAGAAAACACCCTAATTGTATACTGAATCCAGATTTTAAAACGCATTTCCAAATACAGGTAGTCCTTGACTTAACAACAGTTCGATCAGTGACTTGTGGGAAGTTACACCGGCACTGAAAAAAAAGTGACTTATGACCATTTTTCACACTTATGACTGCTGCAGCATCCCCATGGTCACATGATTTACATTCGGATGCTGGACAACTGGTTCACATTTATGACGGTTGCAGTGTTCCCCGGGGGGGGGGGTCGTGTGACCACCTTTTGTGACCTTCTGACAAGCAAACTCAATGGGGAAGCCTGAGTCGCTTGACAACCATGCTACTAATTTAACAAGGCAGTGATTCGCTTAACAAATGTGGCAAGAAAAATCATAAAATGGGACAAAGCTCAGTTAACACATTTCTCATTTAGCAACATCAGTTCTGGGCTCAATTGTGGTCGTAAGTCGAGGACTACCTGTACAAAGAAACAGCGGAGAAAACGAGTGCAAAATAAACTGTCTCGCAGTACTTGCTCAGATTTTTCAGTTGTGCAAGTAAGCATATGAGAGAGCAGAGAGGACGGGCAGAACGAACCCCCTCAGAAAAGCTTACTTTAGCTCAATAAAGCTTGGCAAATAAGTACCGGTATCTCAGTGAGTACCTTGTGGTGACCTGAAGACATCTGATCAGGGTTTGCAATTCCACCAGGAAAAGTCCTTCCAAATGGGCAGAATTTTGTGGATCCCCTTCCCCACCAAGTACTTTTAGCCAGTAATTCGCTATAAGCAATGCAGAAAATGATGAAGAATGCCCTCCCCTCGAAGTATGCTTTGTCACTGAATACTTATTATTGTGTGTGCATGCCTTCAAGATACATTGATTCTTGGGGACTGCCTGGACAAGTCCCTGCGGTTTTCTTAGCAAGGTTTCTTCAGGACATCAAAAAGTGGAGGGCAAGAACTGAGATATGGATTAACTCGCATCTTTTTAAAACATTGCTCTGAGTTGCTTTGCCTTATCTACTGCTGTGCTTTGCATTACATCTTCTAAAGTACACATGACATGCAAGCACACATAATGAATCACTAATACTAATCCTTCCGAAGTAGGCTAAACTCAGAAATAGGATCTTTGGTTTAATGTTGACCACATTAATATGGAACCAGATAAGAGAAACACCAATCAAACAAAGTGTAACAGGAGTATAGTTGAGGCTAGACGCGAGGGGTGGAACAAGGCTTACTAACTCAGACATTTTCAATGACTAATACTTAGTATTGTATATCAGGTGCCATGATGATTGTTGCACAATATGTTTTTATGTTCAATGTTGATTGTTTTAATAAAAGAATTTTATATATATATAAAAAAAAAGAAATGAGGGTTAGGAATGTCACTCACTCTACAGATAGTGCTGTAGATAGGAAGGATAGACAATATGCATAAATGCAACTACAGGTAGTCCTTGATTTACAACCATTCGTATAATAACCATTTGAAGTTACAACAGCACTGAAAAAAATTGGCTTATGACCGTTTTTTACACTTACAACTGTTGTAGCATCCCCGTGGTTCATGTGATCAAAAACTCAGATGCTTGGCAACTGATTCATATTTATGATGGCTGCAGTGTCCCCGGGGGGGTGTCACGTAATCTCATTTTATGACCTTCTGACAGGCAAAGTCAATGGGGAAGCCAGATTCACTTAACAACCGTGTTAATAATGTAAGAACTGTAGTGATTCACTTAACAATTGTGGCAAGAGAAGTCATAAAATGGGACAAAACTCACTTAAGAAATGTCTCGCTTAGCAATAGAAAATTTGGGCTCAGTTGTAGTTGTAAGTGAGGACTACCTATACTCTTCTACCCGCATAAAAATGTGGAGCTTCCCTAGGAGGTTAGTGTGCTGGATTTATGGGAAATGCATCTGTCAATGGCTATTAACCTATGAAGAAAAATGACATTTAATCTTATTTAAGATACTTGTGCATTTTTGAGAAATGTTATGAGCGACACGGCTGAAACTGAGTGCTAGATTGCACAGATTTTCATTGAATTCAGCAAGATATTTCTCCCTAGCACCCATAGTTACTGTACAAGCCTATTGATCTTTTCCATGATATGAGTATCCATTACATCTGTCCTCATAGCTGAATTTTGAATCTGGCCATTGTTATATTGCCTTTAATTTGTCATTGCCAGAATCAGTAGTAGATCTCTGATTATTTTGCTATAATTATTGCCCAGATTAGTAAAATTTAGACAGTCTTATACAGTGTCCTCAGGAAATGTTAATGTATTAGAACTGCTATACAGGAAGTCCTTGACTTATGACCATAATTGAACCCTGCAATTTCAGTCGTAAGTCATGATAGTCATAAAACAGGTGATCAAATGACCATGCACGATTTTCTAGCTCTTTTGCGGCAGTAGTTAAATAAATCACCATAGTTGTTAAGTGAATTTGTGGTTGTTAAGCAAATCCATTGTTTGCTATGGGCATTTTTTTTCTAGAAAATGGAAATAAATGCTGATTTCCAGAAAGAACATCATATATTGTGATCATGTGACTGCAGAATGCTACAAATGGCTATAAATATGGGCTAGTTGCTGGGTGCCCAAAATGCAGTTATACTTGACTGCAGGACGGCTGGATGTTGGAACTTTGAATCTGAGTCACTTGTCCCTTTTTAGAGCCCATTGTAACTTTGAACAGTTGCTAATGACCGGCTGTAAGTTGAGGACTATCTGTAATTCCCAGGCAGCCTTGCCTTCAAATGGGGAATGCTATTCTAAAAAAATTATAGTTGCAAACAATACTATTGCTGCAAAACTTGTAAAAGTGATTTTTTTTTACTCAAATGATTCAGGCCTACTTCAGATAAATACCGGTAATTATCAATTTCTATCAAGCCAATGTAGTCCAGAGGCTAGTTAAATTTTAACATTGAACATATTTGCAGAAAATAGAAACCAATACTCCTTGAGCAAACAGTTAATTTGGACGGAAGCCAGTGTCTCCAATAGTAATCTCATAGATACCATCGTAACTATTACATGCAAATTACATTGTTAAAATGTGCAAATTAGTTGCAGACTTCAGATCAAGAATACATTTTCAATGCAATTTCATATTTGAGCAAAAAGCTTGTCTTTTGCCTTACATGAATTCTGTCTGCAAAATCAAAATGAGTTTTCAGGACTAGTGCAATATATTGTAAAATTCATTTAACGCAGTTTTAGTCACATGGGGAATTAAAAAGCCAGTTTTCCTCACAAAAAAGCCTTACCTGAAAACAAAATAGTTAAAAAACAATACATGCAGCATATAGCAACAATGCCACTTACTCAAAAGAACTCAAAATACTGGCCAAACATTTAAATATATATTATTAGCTAAAATATCCCAACAAATTAAATTTGATGAGCTTTCTTTGAGAGGAACTTCTAAATTATCAATGCCACTAAAAAAGTAACGTTTCAGAAAGCGGAAAACACAAAGTTGTCTGAGAAGTGATTGTGTTCAACACATACATCAGATTTTTTAGTCTTTTTGTTGAAAGACTAAACATAAAGCTTACCTGAAGTGGTTAGGCAATTACTTAGAAACTTTACTCCTTGATTTGGTTGAATATTTGAGCTGATTTTCAGTAGTGCAAGAAGAATGTTTTCCCAATAGCTTATTTTTCATTTAATTCATACATTCCAAGTACCTCACTGGAAACTATCAAGAGGATGATACAATTATTCCCTCCAATTATTTGCCAATACAACACTGGAAATCAGCTTTTTATGAAGTTTCTGAGCTAGATTATGCAAGATCAGCAATGTCTTCTCACACTGAAGGGTAATGCCCAGCAAATTCATTCTTCCTTTAGCCAAAAACTTCTCTAATTTCTCTAGAATACTGTCACATGACAGTTGACTTTGGCATTGAAGGAAAAAAAACCCCACCATAACGTATAATCAAAATTTCTTTTTTGTAACATATCCCTTTGGAAAGATTTATATAAAGCTTACATATACAGGTAGTCCTCGCTTAGTGACTGCCTCGTACAGTGACTGTTCACAGTTATAGCAGTGATGAAAAAGTAACTTTATGATCAGTTCTCACATTTAAGAACTTTGCAGGTCTGTAAAGCAAAGGAAAGCTGAAGGAAGATTGTAAGCACAGCTGAGATTTCACTTAGTGACTGTTTTGCTAAATGACTGAGTTGCTAATCCTAGTTGTGGTCACTAAACATGGTCTACCTGTTGTTCAATTTTAAAGTCTTTCAGTGCTTTAAAAGTACTGAAAAAGACTCTTTTCTCTCCTATGTACATTTCATTTCAGCTTTAGAAACTCACTTTTCCCTTTTGCATTAACACTCTGGAGTTCATCAGTTCCTTGGCATCTCATTTCCTTGCTTGTCTGGTTGATCAATATTATTTATTTTAGAGTGGTAATGAGACAAAAACCTTTTCAGGTAGAGTTCCTGCTTCCCCTTGTTTAGTTGCTGGTTGCAGCAAAACATATTTTCATAAATGGCTAATCTTTATAGAACTAATAGCAGGGAGGCAAAACTTCCTGTTATCATTTCCGATAACCTTCTCAAAAAAAGCTTGTACACTGCACCAAACACACACACAAACATGCACACACCCAAAACCAAAGCCCAGCCCAACAGTATAATGAAGGAAACTTTTTATCATAGAGAAAGTCTAATTTAATCCATCTTCAATCTAAAACAATTTATTTGGCTCATGCTGTTCTTATAAAAAGCATTAGGCCTTTTTATCAGAGTATATAAAGAAGTTGCACTTTCTTTTCACATTCAGTTGTTCTTTATATGGTAGCAGAACTTGTAAGAAAAACTTTTTTTAAAAAAAAAGCCTTATGATGTGTTTAAAGGGTAAATGTACTGGAATAGAGGGAAAGGCTGCATCACTATCGCAAATCTGGAAAAAAGGTATCACATAATTATAAGTAAATTTCTTGGTCAGAGAAAAAGTAGGTTTTAGTGCCATTTAGGTCTCACAGGTACTTACTAACGAACACTGAAGACACAGTATCATACCTTCTCTTTTAGTAGAGCGAATTTGCTTAATGGCATAGGAATTTTTTTAGTTTAAATTTTATGTTGTTTTATATTGCAGTTAAATTTATATTTGAAAAAAAAAGATAAATTTTAGATGAATTTAATAAATTAATAGGTGTTATTCTACTCCTGTAGTTTACAATATGAACTTTTCAAAAGACTTGGTTATAAGGTGACCAATTTTTTTTACAATGAAAAGGAGGACACAAATAAATAGAAGAAAAGAATATTGTAAAAGGTGGGTCGGCCCATGGAAGGTCAACCGCCCGCAGCCGCCCCGCCAGCACCGCTGCCCTGCCGTGTAGAGCAGGCCCCGGGACTCCCAAAGCACCAGCCACACCGGCCCCGGAGGGCAGTCCACTGTCGACACAACCCACCTGTAGCCTCCCCGCCAGCACCACTGCTCACCCTGCACAGCCCCGTGTAGAGAGGGCCCCGCGGCTCCCACAGCACGGGGGGCAGCCGGCCGCTGCTGCTCCTCACACCCCCACCCGCAGCACCCCCACTGCCCCTGCTTCTTGCACCTGCAACCATTATTGCTCTAGCAGAGCCGAAGATCAAGAGAAACTTACCGCTCCAGTCTCCTCCAGGTATCTTCGGGACTAACTAGGAGATGGTGTAGTTGGGTAGCAGGGAGGGGTGCTAAGTTCCTGCCAATTCGCCTTCACTGCAGACAACTTGCATGTGCAAAGTTTGCCGGCTGGGTGTTTTGGCGGGCTCAGCAGCAATTCCTATTGGCTTTCGAAAGCCAATAGGGGGAGTAGCACAGCTCATGCAAAAGTTTTTAAAAAAAACCATCAAAAAAGGTGCCGGAACGCCGTTCTGAGGGTTCTATGAGGAAAAAAAAGCCCTGCAGATTAGTCTTCAAATATCAAAAAGGAGAACATGTAGGAGGACACTTTTCGAGGAAGGACAGAACTCACAAAAGGAGGACTGTCCTCCCTAAAGGAGGACGGTTGGTCACCTTATTGGTTAAGAATGGGGGTCATGCTGGCCTGGTTACATTCCTTAGCAGCCAAATTGCTTGTGATTCAGGATACTCATAGAATTGATTCATGGAATACAACCCAATGCATAATCTATCAAAACCATTTAGAGGGGTGTATATGTTTGTAAAATTAATATATCTGTTTGGGTGGACATGTTGGAAACTATGGTTGGAAGAGGATGAAAATTATCAAAAACATTTGCAGATGCAGAAGTACCTCCTCTAAGGGCTGAAGTCCTATGCTTTGCAATCACAATCAATTTGTATATTTGTAAATAAACCAAGTATTAACTATAATTTTTGCATAAGTGTTCTTATTGCTTGAAATTACCTATTATGGCAATTAAATTACGGTACCTTTTATACCTAGAAAAAACAAAATTGTGTTTTTTGATATTTTATTTCAATGGAAACTAATAATCCATGCTTGGGTGACTAGCATAGCAACTTTTCAACAGCTATATAAGAGGATTCTCAACCCACAAATAAGGATTTTTCAATAACTTAGAATAGAATAGAGCTGGAGGGGACCTTGGAGATCTTCTAGTCCAGCCCCCTCCTCAAGCAGGAGAACCTATACCATCTAAGACAAGTGACTGTCTCTAACCACTTTTTAAAAACCAGTGATGGAGCACCCACGATTTCTGAAGGCAAGCTGTTCCACTGGTTAATTGTCCTTACTGTCAGGAAGTTTCTCCTTAATTCCAGGTTGCTTCCCTCTTTGATCAGTTTCCAACCATTGTTTCTTGTCCTGCCCTCTGGTGCTTTGGTGAATAACGTGACCCCCTCTTCTTTGTGGCAGCCCCTCAAATACTGGAATACTGCTATCACGTCTCTCCTATTTCTTCTTTTCTTTAGACTAGCTAAAAGAACCAAAGTCCTACAGCTGTTCTTCATATGTTTTAGTCTCCAGGCCTTTGATCATCTTAGTTGCTCTTCTCTGAATTTCTTTCCAAACTCTCAATATCTTTTTTGTGATATGGTGACCAAAATTGGCTGCCGTATTCCAGATGTGGTCTTACTTGGGTTTTATAAAGCGGTACTCATGTGATCTTGATTCTATGCCTCTGTTTATACAACCCAGGAATTTATTAGCTTTTTTGGCTGCTCTGCACACTGCTGGTTCATGGTTAAGTGATCGTCCACTAAGACTCCAAGATCCCTCTCACAGTTACTGTTTTTAAGCCAGATCTTGTCCAATCTGTATTTGTACTTTTGATTTTTCCTACCTAAATGTAAAACTTTGCTTTTCTCCACATTGAAACTAATTTTGTTGGATAGGGCCAGGGCTTTTTTTCTCATAGAACGCCCGGAATGGAGTTCTGGCACCTTTTTTGGATGGAACCTTGTAGAATAGGCAAGGCAGGTTGTATGATGTGTGAGTTCCGGCACCTTTTTTTTTTTAAATAGAAAAAAAGCACTGGATAGGGCCCATTGTTCAGGTTTGTCAAGATCTTTTTGGATTCTGAGTTTGTCTTCTGGGGTGTTGACTACTCCTGCCAGTTTGGTATCATCTGAAAATTTGATGAGTTTCCCTTCAATTCCCTCATCTAAGTCATTGATGAAGATATTGAAGAGTACTGGGCCTAAGATGGAAACTTGTGGTATCCCGTTGCTTACTTCTCTCCATGTGGATGAAGTGCCGTTGAGGACTACTCGTTTGAGTATGGTTTGCCAGCCAGCTATAGATCCATCTGGTGGTGATGTTGTCTATTCCACCTTTTTCTAACTTACCAAGGAGTATGTTGTGGTCTACTTTATCAAATGCCTTACTGAAGTCTAAGTATACTATGTCCACAGCGTTTCACTGGTCTATTAGTTTAGTCACTTTGTCAAAGAATGAAATAAGATCAGTTTGGCATGTTTTTAACAAACCCCTGCTGGTTACTAGTTATAATTTTGTTTGCTTCTAGTTGTTCGCAGATCTGTTTTTTGATTATCTTTTCTAGGATCTTCCCAGGTATTGAACTGATTGGTCTGTAGTTTCCTGGGTCCATTTTTCCCTCTTTCTTGAAAATGGAAATCACATCAGCCCTTTTCCAATCCTCAGGTACTTCCCTGGTGCTCCAGGATTTTTGAAAGATGTGGTGCAATGGTTCTGAGATAAAATCTGCCAGCTCTTTCAGAACTCTGGGATGTAATCTGTAAGATCCTTAATGACTTCAATGCAGTCTTAAAGTGTTGAAACCATAAAATATTTAACTGTGGGTTGTCAAGGAAATTTATAATGAATATTGAGTTCAGTAGCTTTGAACTGTGGTGCTTCATATTATTTAATAGAAACAATTCTCTATTATTAGAAACATTCTCTCTGTTTTCTAGAGTTCCAAGAGAAAGATAGCCCAAAGCTCTCCTTGAAAGGATGAACCATTGGTAGAAACACTATTTTTTTGCCACTTCTTGTTCCTAGAACCTGGATGTCTAACTCTAAAATAAGCTCTTGAGGAACAAACATGGTGGAACTACAGCCTGGAATGAGACTATCTTGGTGTTTTGAGTTTTAAAGGTGATTCACTTCTTGAAATTTAATGTGATAGTGTTCTTGTTGCTTGTAGAATGATATGCTGATTGCTTTCACCTAACCAAGCCTGAGCTGGCTTCAGAACCAGACAAAATCAGCTATATACTATTACTACCTGAGATATGCTTGTGTGAATCTTCATCTAGACATTTACAGAGGAGAGCAATGCAGTTGTAAGAAACACGGTCCCTCCAGAATTTGTGCTCTACAGCAGAGGTCCCCAATCAGTGGTGGGATTCAAATATGTGAACAACTGGTTCTCTATGTGGATGCCACTTCCGGAAATCCGTTCTGGGCCTGGGTAACATAAAATTAGCTACCGGTTTTGCTGAACTGGTGCGAATTGGCTGAATCTCACCACTGTCCCCCAACCCCCAGGTCACTGACCAGCAATAGTCTGCGGACCACTAGGAACAGGGCCCCACAAGCAAGTGAAGCCCCATATGTGCATGCACAGGATCTAGGCATTATGCAATAACATGCTCCCCTCGTCCATGGAAAAAATGTCTCCATGAAACTGGTCCTTGATGCCCAAAAGATTGGAGGCCACTACTCTAGCACATATTCTTTCTCAGCAGTTCCAATCTGTAGCTTCTTCACTGTTCAGATCTTCTTTCCATTAAGTTTCTAGTCTGAATTCTCAGATGCCTTGCTCCTCAGATTCTAGCTCCTTTAGTTCTGTGCCTTTTCACCTCCTACCCTCCTGTCATCTAGGTATCCACACAAGTATCTTACTTGATCCACTTACTTACTTGCATTAATAGCTGAAGGAGAAATCAATCTCAGTCAAAATGATTGCTTTGCATAAGACTTGATCTTTTCATGCTGTTAGCTTTGCTTCCTAAGCTAGAACGTGCTGCATCATCATCGTCATCATATTAGCACTAGAAGCTTTGTTATAAACACAAAGATATGTGCTCACAGCTATTGTGTAAGAACTTTATATTTTCCTTACATGCAATAAAACATAAACCGTCAAAAAGTTTTTTTAAAGTGTCTTCATGTTACTTGTGAAAAGTGATCCCTAAGAGCAAAGCTACAATACACAATGTAGAGAAATACAATTCTATATACTTACATATATCTATATTGATTTATGTGTTCTATTTATACTTCTGGAAACACTGGAAGATGAATAGCTGTGAGCCTTCTCTAGGGCCTAAATTATGAGGTAATAAAAAAGAAAATGTTCCTAAATTGTTTGTGTGTTAAACAATGTTTTACTGAAATTTTTCTTTTACAATGCAAAATATTTGTAAACTCATTTAAGATTTAATTTAATGGGAAGCAATGTAATATTGGTTGGTTATGACCTATAAAGCCCTACATGGCATCGGACCAGGTTACTTACGGGACCGTCTGCTGCCTCATGAAACCCAGCGACCGGTTAGGGCCCACAGAGTCGGCCTTCTCCAGGTCCTGTCAGCCAGTGTCGCCTGGCGGAGCCTAGGGGAAGAGCCTTCTCTGTTGCGGCCCCGGCCCTCTGGAATCAACTCCCCCCGGAGATCCGTGTCGCCCCCACCCTCTCCGCCTTTCGTAAACTGCTCAAGACACATCTTTGCCGACAGACCTGGGGCAGTTAACATCTTACCCCTAGCCAGTGTATGTTTGTGTGCATGTTTGTTGGATGATTGGTTTTTTTTAATTCAGGGGTTCTTTTTATATGTATTTTAATGTTGATTTCTATTATGCTGTGAGCCGCCCTGAGTTCTCGGAATAGGGCGGCATAGAAATCCAATAAATAATAATAATAATAATAATAATAATAATAATAATAATAATAATAATAATAATGTTAGATAAAATATATTCACCCAGATATATACAAACAGGTGAGTACACATACAAAGAAATCTCCTGTGTGCAATAGATTAGAATCACACAATTACCAAGAGATTTCTAGTTTAACAACTTCCTCTAATCTTTTGATAAGTTACAATATTTTGCAGTAACTGTTGTAATATAACAGCGGATGCCAAGTAGGAGACTAATGAATATTAAGCTAATGCTTCCTCTTAATGGGCATACATTGTGGATGAAATTAGGAAAGCTGTGTAAGTTAGTTAATATTTGTATTATACCAAAGATATTTACATTGATTGTAATTTGTCAACTAAAAGAAAACTTCTAAAATATTTCAGATTTTCTACAATTCTTTGATATATGTATAAAAAATCAGGCACATTTGTTAAATATGTTTAATTTTTTTAAAAAATAACTAATGGCAAAATAAAATATATACATCACATCATACTGTGTAAACACGCAACATCACTGTACAAAAAATATACATGCAAAATAAAGTGAAACTTCAACTAAGGTAGGAAATAAAATAATTCTGAAGCAAAAAAGTTATGGTTGGAATGAATGTACATCCATCCAGTTTTGATTTCCATTCTTATTTTAAAAGTTTCTGTACAGTTTTACAAAAGTAAATGAAAAACAAAAGAAAAATAAATAGTTTACAATGGGAGCCATAAACACTAAAATTATAACCGGGTGATAGTTTTAAGATGGGTCGTATAACTATTTTGTATGGGATGCCGGCTTATTTTTTCCCCCAAGGCTCATTACACACAAGAAATATATGTGACTGGATGTCCTTGTCTAATGCACCGAAAACCGTTAATATCTCAATATTCCACCTATTAATCTTTTTTTATTCAATAAAGAGCTTGCCATCTGATGTCAGGTTCTGGTCCATGGTTGCTTGATAGCAGTTGAAGAACACAAACTTTGCTTAGTATTGTAGAAAAAGCAGTAGACAAATCTGAACATTCTATAAAATAGAAATTAATTTTGAGGGGAAAATAATACTTTGGCATTTTGAACAACAAACCAACCAAACCAAACCAAACTTCAATAAAACATTTCCCCATTTTTAAAATCCAGTTTGTTTTTCAGGAGATGAAAATAATTTTACAATCTTTTAAAACCAGGTTGACCTTTTAACAAAGTTCTAAGATAAGCATCAACTAGTTTACAACATATTGATAAACCTTTGCCCACCCCGACCCTGGAATTTCCAAGCACAAAGTCATAAAGCTCACCATACTATGAATGTGCTTTTTTTTTCCTATATATTTATTACAGTTACAACTGAAGGTCTCATAAATAGTTGCATAAAATGTTAAAGCCACAACATTGCACATGATATGAAATAAAATTAAAAAAAAATCCCAAAGTGAGTGCATTTACAGTATTATCTTCCTGCTGTTTCCTGCTTGATGGTAGAGGTTGGCCTATTTGTTACCAAACTCAGGAGTTCTTTTCTGATAGGTCCAGCCAAAGCTGACCTGAACTAAAGACCCGCACAGTGGTACACCACCATTTAGGAGGAAGGAAAAGAGGGCAAAAAATAGAGACACAGATTGAAGGCAGGTAATAGTCTATTTACAAGTAAGGCCTACATTTTATCAGAGCAAAATGGTTCATTCTATCTGTATGCAAAAATCTTGAGGTTGGATGCACTTAAAAGCAGAGCCTGATCTCAGTGCACTGCTATGCAAGGTATACACAGGCGAGGCAACTGGAAAGCTCTATGTCCAAGTCAAAAATGAAAAGAAAAAACTGGATGGTCCAAAATGGGCACCATCCAAATGGACAGCCATTTCATTAAATCATTTTTAAGTGTCAATGTCCATATTTTGTCTTTTTAACACCAGTGCTTTGATCATAGGCATAGTTCCTTTGTCTAAAATCTTGAAAATTCTAGTTAAGGTCATTCGCAAAATTTTAATTCTCATTTGACTTTTTTCTAAAAAAAAGTGTTTTTTTTTTGCAGAAACCTGAATAAAATACTGTTGTAAGTATAATGTTCTTCATTGCCTTTTGCAGAGTACAGTGTTGTAGTCCTCCACCCCAACGTAGTTTTACACTGCTAGTCCCAAGTACAATCGTGTGCAGATTTACTTGGAATACATTTTCACACGATGAACCATGTTAGCAGCTGATTGGTTGTTTTTTTTTAATCTTCTTCACCCCAAATTCAAGTCAACAGCTGATTGGCAGGAGAGCTTCATCCTCAGTTTAACTGACAGGTGAAAGAGAATGAGAGAGAACATCAAAGATAGGTTAAACTTTTGGCAAGAGCCTGCTCTGTAAAAAGTTTTTAATGCTACGAATGGGTCGAACATCGTTCTGGTGTTTTCGCCGCTCAATGAATGAAGTCAGTCTGGCTATGTCAATGCTGTCAGCACTTTTGGCACTGCCTGGCTGCAGCCATTGCTCCTGGAGGGCCAGTGCAGCAGAAGGACGCTTGGCTGGGTCATCCTGCAATAAGAAACATACAAAATCTTTGGCCTTCTGGCTTACTCCTTTGAAGTAGTCATCTGGGAAGCTAAAGTCTAAGCGACAAATGTTCAGGCAGGTTTCCTCTACACTTTCATCCAAGAAAGGAGACACGCCACTAAGGAGGACATATGTGAGCACTCCAATGCTCCACACATCTGAGGTCAGGGAGACGGGATTTCCAAGGATAATTTCAGGAGCTGCAAATTCTGGGTTCCCAAATAACTGGTGGATATAATAAGTAGTGTTGAGTTGAACTGCATCTCCAAAGTCAGCCAATCTGATTGTTGCTTTGGCCAAACTCTTATCCACCAGAATGTTTTCGGGCTGAAAGAGAAGACAAATTCTCAGCTATGTTATACCAGCTCAAGTTCTAACAAAGTTACTTTATAATCTTTGCATCTTCTGTTTTTTGAAACAAACAAAAAAACCTCACTAACCAATCATAAGTATTTTTAAAGAGATCAGCTATCAAAAGGAAAAAATATACAGCTATAGGTTTACTAGATGAAAGGCATTTCAATTTGCTGATCATAACATACATTTAATAAAGTAAAAGCAACATTAAATTTTATATAAGAATTGATGGGGAACATGGTCTACATCTTGTAAGATTTAATTGTGTTGGATGGCAATAATATGCTTGTTGAATGCTAGTTTCTAAACATATAATGAGATACCCTCAAGTAAAAACATTTTAAATGCTCCAGAAATGTTTTGATGTCAATAGTTCACTTTGGCTTTGGAAGAAAAAAAAAAACCTGTTGCCCACTTCACCTTTAGGTCCAAGTGTACTATTCTGCAATTGTGAAGATAATGTACAGCTTCCAGAATCTCCCGCAGATACAGCTTGATCTTTCCTTCAGTGAGATTTCCCCATTGTATAATGTAATCAAGAAGGCGACCCTGGTTGGCCCTGTGAAAGCATAAGCATCATGTTAAAAATAAAGTCAACAGCCTGCATTTCACAAGTAAAGACTAACATGCATCAGTTTCTAAAAAGTACCATTTCTAAAGTGAACCTTCTAGTCCAACTATTAAGAAATTAATTTTGCTAATTCAGAATGAAGTTTAGTAACCGCTTTGATGTATTACTTGCCATCATTTGAGAATGTGTTTCTAGCTCATGTAGGATATGTAACTTTTTTTACTTTTACTTTATTATATAAAATTATCTTTATATAATTTTTGTATATTATATAAATTATATAAAATTAATTAACAAAAATACTGTGCAACCGTATTAATTATGCAATATAACCACAAAATTGATGATGCTGGGCAACAAAGACTTTGTTATGTTATAAAGAAACAAATTCTGAAAAAAATTGTTAGGATTGCTCAAAGGTTGTCTTCCTTTTCTCTTTGTCAGAACTCTCTTGACTAGACTAGACTAGAGCTGGAAGGGACCTTGGAGGTCTTCTAGTCCAGCCCCCTGCTGAAGCAGAAGAACCTATACCATTTCAGACAAGTGACTGTCTAGTCTCTTCTTAAAAATCTCCAGTGATGGAGCGGCCACGATTTCTGAAGGCAAGCTGTTCCACTGGTTAATTGTCCTCACTGTTAGGAAGTTTCTCCTTAATTCCAGGTTGCTTCTCTCTTTGATCAATTTCCAGCCATTGTTTCTTGTCCTGCCTTCTGGTGCTTTGGAGAATAGTTTGACACCCTCTTCTTTGTGGCAACCAGTCAAATACTGGAATACTGCTATCATATCACCCCTATTTCTTCTTTTCTTTAGACTAGCCAAACCCAAGTTCTGCAGCTATTCTTCATATATTTTAGTCTCCAGGCCTTTGATCATTTTAGTTGCTCTTCTCTGAACTTTTTCCAAGGTCTCAACATTTTTTTTGTAGTATGGTGACCAAAACTGGTTGCAGTATTCCAGGTGTGGTCTTACTAGAGTTTTATAAAGCGGTACTAATCCAAATGTGACAAGCAACACAAAAGAACAATCCATTGCTGCCAGTTAAGTATACATTTCCCCTCCAGTACTACATAACAAATTATAATAAATTTACAGCCAACCCTTATACTAGACATATCCAAAATTCTGGACCCCTTGATAGTTTCCAAACCTATGGATACAGCTAAGAACATTCACATGTTTAACACAAGTAACTATCCTCTTGATTTCAATTCCCAAATGTGGCATAATAGGACAAATTGGAATCCATATTAGTTCATGTTCTGACTTCTGAATTGCATCTCCAATATCAAAGTGATCACAAGGAATCATTATTAAACAGTGAGGATTCCAATAAATAAAAAGCAATTTTATTGTATACATATATACCACAATATTACCTCTCACAGTGTTATCCAAAGTACAGAAAAGAAGTTAGAAATATTAAACTAGAAATGACAACATGAGGTTTTTTTTAAAAAAAATATGGGCCTACATCTAGTTTACAATAGGTAGTCCCAACTTATGATCACAATATGGACCAGAAAATTTGTCACCTTATCAGTATGGTCATCTTATCTTACCTCTCATTGCCATCATTCTTTTCTTTATCCTATTCCCCTGACCATATTATTGAATGAAATCTGTCTGTCTGTCTGTCTGTCTATCTGTCTATCTATCTAATCTCACAATAACTATACAAAGAGAATGTTTGAAATAAACAATTATTGTAAAAATATTGACTTCCCTCATTCCTTGAATTCTGAAGGAATTTGGGCATTGATTATCCTTTGATTATTTTGCAGACTAGAGCAAACACAGGCTTCGTTCAAGTTACTTTGATTTGATCTTGAAAAGGAAAGTGTTTCAATACTCAGGAGGGCAAGAGAGTCATTTATATTTTAGAAATGATGTTACAGGATCATTACTAAACTTTAGAGAAATTTCACTGTGACTTTCTAAATAGGGAGCTTATGTGGCAATGTCCAGTTTATGTTTTGGACTCGTGGTACACACAGATTGTCATGAAACTAGTTTCAACGTAAATTTTAAAACTAATCAAAGATATTAGAAAAGAGCAAAATAGCTGAATGAAGTAACTAAGAGATTACACACATTTCTAACACCAAGATATAACTGGTGGAAGTCTCAAAGGTATCAAGAAGGCCAACAAGCTGAGGGTGTTGGAGATTCTGCATAATTCCAAGTTCACGGGTGACCTGATCTCGTTTCATCAATTTCTTATTTACGAATTTAGCGGCTACTTCTCGCTTGGTTCCTTTCTGATCACATCTCTTAATGACAGAAAACCTGCCCCTAAGGAAAAAAAGTGAGAAGAACAAAGTCAACAAGGAATACCTGCAACCTAGTCAGTTTTCATATGTCACTACATACATACATATATAAACCTGGCCATGTACTATTAAGAAAGACATGTCTTTAAAAGCCCCAGAAATATTTAAAAATGCGAATTAAAACAAAGTAATGATTTTTCAATAATATTCTAAATTAATGCTAATTATACTAAAGCCCCTTGGTCTTGGCTGTCATTTAAAAATCAAGTATGTAAATTGGGAAGACTTCCACAGACTTTTCACTGAAGCATGGTCTATCTTGAGAAATAAGAGCAATTAAAAACCAGAATGAAATTATGTGAATGTATGCTATCCAAATACTCTCAGCAAATTTTCTTAATCTAATAATGAGACTCATAATGACCGAATTACAACATTTTTGTGCCAGATTAGTAGAGAAAACTACTGCACAGACTTCACTACAAATATAAGAATTGGATCTTAGTCAATTTGCATTAACTAGTTTAAAATTAGCAGATCTGTCTCATAATGTTCAATTTTACAGTGTAAACAGGCTCTCAAAGAATCTAATTCCTGCATATCAATGTGAATTAGGGTGAAGCAAGTTCATCTGCACATACATAAGCATACACTCCTGTCTTTCCATATACACACTCAAGGTTCATAGTTGATCTTACCTGCCAAGCTCAGCCACTTCACTATACAAGGAATCAAAGTTATCCTTCCAGATTACCATGATCCCATCGCTTCCAGGACCTTAAAAATGGAGAAAACACTCTTTCATTAAGTGTTATATACAAAACGTGTTATTTTTTATCTCATATTATGATATCATACATACGAACCTACCTAAAACTCGCAGACTAGCCTTAGTGGAAATTGAACCCATATCATTTGCAGCTATACACGTGTAGACACCATCATCTTCTGTGGTCACACCAATGATTTTCAGATATGCTTCTCCTAAATCACTGCAAAATATCATAAACTGTAAGCAGGTGAGACATTACCTACCTCTGTCTATTAATACTGTTAAACTTCAAATGTAAAATTTCCCCTCCTTTAATTCTAATCTCTTTCAACTGGTAAGAAAGCAAAGAAACAGATTGTAATTTCATGCATGAAAACCTGGCTATCATCAGCGTAATAGATTCGTTTTACTTTTTAAACTGTAATAATTCCTTTTTATTTAGTTTTCATTGTATACAATATACAACCCACTCTTCATGTGAGATAATACTGTTGGTGACTGAATCCTCTTTTTGCCCCAGAGAGTCTTTGGACTCTTATGGCAAATAGTGAGACAAAAATGATGGAAAGGATTTTCACACATTGCTTCTCTGTCTGTCTCTCACCTGACCTCTAATTCTTATATTTAAAAAACAAATGTACATGCCTATGTACATGCACGCACACACACTCATTTTCAAAGTTAACTTAGAGAAAATTTAGATTCTGTCCGCATCTTACCCATCCTAATTACTTCTCAATAAATCTATTTTTCATCTCAAAGATTATATACACCACACCTAAGATAACTATATTATGGGGAAGTTTGAGGGTTTTATTTGTTTGTTTGAATGGGGCCTGGTACTGCTTGAATACTTAATATACTTTTAATAATGTTCGGACGATGTGCTTCTGAACATATGTCAGCATGGGTTCCTGCTTAATTCAACTCTTCAACAAATGCTCCATCAAAATAAAAGCCAAATGGCAAGACACTAATGTAACAACAATGGTCAATCCATATATGCAGCTCCAACTATTTTGAACTATTGGGTCATTTGGAATTTTGTCAAGAGATCATTTCAAATGATGATGGGCAGGGCTATCACATAATGTCCGCCATCATGGCAGCAGGAATCCATTTCTGAAAGGGGAGAAATAGTGAGGATAAAACATAATTTGTGTAAAATGTGAAAACATGAGTCTTAGAAAATTCTTCTCCCAGAAAGACAATATCTTAGGCTCAAAGACAAATAACTTTGAGACCATTTTGCCTTGTGTCTCCTCATCTCTAAACCTAGAGATGGGTTATTACAGTATATCCACAGAGGTTCTGAGATTTGCCAGCTGTTAATGTGAGTTACATCCATAACTAATTTCTCTTCATCCACAATCAGATGGATGATAATAAAGGGGTCCAAGTTTTCCGATACCTATTAAGTCTGGGCTGTTTCGATGGGCCTTTGGGGTCTGAGGGACTATTCTGGTCTCTCTTTGGGGTAACTGTGAATATGGGATATGGTTCTTTCACAATGCTCTGAGGTTATCTTGTTGCCTTGTTGTGTTTTTGTTTTAAATAGTATTACCATTTGGAAGCCATAAACTGCTTAGAGGCAGATATGATTGCATCAGCATACAAGTAGTCCTTGAGTTATAACCATTTGTTTAAAGACTTAAGTTGCAAAAGCACTTAAAAAGGATTATGACCAGACCTTGCAATTACAACCACTGCAGTCTCCCCATGGTCACATGATGTAAATTCAGATGCTTGGCAACAGGCATGTATTTATGATGGTTGCAGCACCCCAGGATCATGTGACCACAATTTGCAACTTACTTGGAGGAGCTTCCAATAAGCAAAGTCAACGGGGGAAGCTGGATTAGCTTAACAACCATGTGATTTACGTACTGTGGCTAAAAGGGTCACATTGCTTAGCGAGGGAAGTTTCAGTCCCAGTGGTTGGAAACAGAGGACTACCTGTATAAGCTGACTGAAATCAATCAGTTTCATCAAAGATCACATGTGATAAACTCAAGGCTCTTTTAAGACAGTCTTTAAATTTATATTTTTCTCTTCCAAGCAAAATCCAGTTCACAGAAAAGGAAGCCACTGACCCTAAAATATAAACAATTTGCTTAATGCTCTATAACTATTTCAGTGTAGTTTGATCTCTGTTGCCCAACCTCCTTTTGAACAACTTCGTGATTGAGGGAAAACAACTAAAACTGACATGCTATCCTTTTGATTGGGGACCTCGATGAGTCCCTGGCAGTCTTTAAGTCCCCTGGATAACTGAGGAAGGGACAGGCTGGATAATGTAATAAACTGAACTAAAGGAAGGAAGAGGAGGTACAGCACAATCAGACAAGACTGTGTTATTATAGCCAATCTCAATAGAATTAATTGTTGCCTTCCTGTGAACGTACTAGTCTGTTTAGTGAGGCTGAAAGTCACTTACATTCTTCTTTTCTTTGTAATAAAAAAAATGGTTTGAACGGCCCATAATATTGACAAATGTCTGGGTATACACTGGACCTACAAGCAGTTTATGACACAATCTCCTTCCAATATGGTACAAGTCGCAGTGAAGAGAAACCCAGTACCTGCAAGAGATGCTGTAATGGCTGTCATTGCTCAATATGTTATGATCAGGACCTTTCCAAGTGATTGAAGCTTTTGGACGACCACAGATCTTGCATTTAAGAATGACAGTCTCTCCTGTCTCACACGTCACCTCACTTAATGGTATTACAAATTCTGGGGGAACTGTGAAAAAGGAAATAGTTGCCGTTAAAGACGAAGAGAGGCCACTGTCTTGTTGATAACATTATATTCATACAATTTTGAGATGATGCACATGCTACCGTATCTCTGCATCACAACCGAAACAAAATATGATTTTAAACAACGTGTTTACTTAGACATTTATACCACACCTTTCTATTCACCGATCACTGAATATGCACATCACTTTGAATGCATGCATGCTTTCTTCTCCAGAATACTGCATAGTTTACATATTTAATTCACAGTAGGTTGCACACTTTTCTCACCAAGAAATAATATACCGGTGGAAGACTGTACAGTGATTTGAGATTGTCCCTAGGCTTGGAAATGCATTTCTCTAAATGGGGTGTGGGCAAAGGGGGAATGTAGAAGTCTGAAGCTTCTGAATAGAAAAATATAAGTGTGAGCATAAAATCCAAAGAGGCCAAAAGATATATGCTTCAATATTATCCTGCCTTTGATATTTTTTCAAGCAAGAAAACAAGTGTGATTATAGGACAGTAGGATACCATAAGAAGCAAAATGTGTATTGAATCTTGACAAGCAAGACTCCATAAAACAGAACTGCAGCATAACAAAACTAAATAAACTAGATTGAGAGTCTTTAAGGTAATTTATGCATCAATACATGAATATCATACAAAGAAGTGAGACTATATTGTTAGTGTAGCAAGTAGAACAGAGACTTTTCTGATGCAGATAAAAATAGGGAAGCATTTTAAAGTATTTTCCTCAAACTCCTACTTGAAGCAATCCATTCCACTTTCCCTTCCCCCTGGAGGTGGTATTCATGGAGGGGTGAGCCAAGAGTAACAGAAATGTATGCCTGGAGAATATATTTTTCCAGCAGGATTGCCCAACGTCACCCTAATTTCCAGCTAAAACAAGAAGACCTCTATACTGGGCATCCACAAGGTTGGAAGATGGCAAAGGCCAGTCACTTTAGCAATAATGGAAAAGGCATCAGCTCATATGATGTAGGAGTAAGCAATGATAAACCACACCTATCTTATTACCAAGGAAACCATATGGATAGAATATATAACATTGACAATGAAGATATTAATGTGGATAATTTCTGCCTTTTAGAATCAACCATCAATAGTAAAGGAACAAGCAGTCAAGAAATATATTACAGACTAGCACTTGGTAGAGCAGCTGTGAATGCTTGGAAAAGATTAATGTGCTGTGATGTGTCTACACCTATAAAGACCAGAATTGTGCAAGCAGTGGCATTCTCTATGACACTCTATGGAAGCAAAAGTTGGGCTCTGGAGAACAGGTTAGGAAGAGTATTAGCACTGTTGAATTTGGGTAAGATAGGGAATTATTGAGAATACCATGGATAATCTAGAAAACTAAGAAATGGACCATAAAACAAATGAATCCAGAGCTCATGCTTGAGACACAACTGACCAGGCTCAAATTATCCTACTTTCAACAGCTTATGTGAAGGGATAGCAATCTGGAGAAAACTATTCTGTCAGGAAAGGTGGAAACAACAAGAAGAAAAGGATGACCAGTACCAAGGTGGATGGATTTAGTTACAGCGGTAATAAGAGTACCTGAAAGACCAGGTTAGAAACAGATCATCATGGGAAAAATCGTCTATGTGCTTGCTAATATACACTCTTATATGGTATACTCATTACAAGAGATATATGAGAAAGATATGTACAAAAAGTTACATATTTAGGAAAGTGGCACATGATCATGTTTATTTTTCATTTATTTATTAGAATTTTATCTGCCTTAACTACTTAATTAAGTAATTACTTAATTACTTAATGACCCAACCTGTGGGTCATGGCCTACTAGTGGGCCATTTGGGGCTTGCAACTGAGCTGTGGAAACGGCCGGCGAGCACACACAAGCACACCCTCACTTGCACGAGCAGCATGTGAGTGTGTGTGCATGTGTTCCATTTGTGCGAGTAGCAGGCATACGTGCATGCTGTTTACACAAATGGAACTGTGTGCATGAGCACGCCCTTGCCGGCCACTTGTGCAAACCATCCTCTGCCCCCATTGGTCTGCAAATTCCCCCACATTGGGGAATTCTGCTTTAAGTAATCGCATACCAAAGAAATGTAGACTTTTTGCATAATAACTAGTTTGGCTGTTGTCTTCTCTTTTTTTTGTTAATAGTTCTGCATGTATTCTTTTTCTTTTGTTAATTAATTTGAAATAATTGATTTTTTTTTTAAAATGCAACATGCAAAGCTGCATACTAAATGAATACATGTGTATGACATGGAGAAGATTTTGGGTGATCTGCACATCCTTAATAGAATAAATAAACTAGTTTAAAAGGGCTATATCACTTTGTTACTTGTCTAATGGTTTAATAGATATCAATGACATTTTTATAGTCTTTTAGTGATGAATTCTTCCTCTAATAGTAATTTCTAAGATTATTTCAAAAATATTTTTCTTGTGAAACTACAATTTTATAAATCTCAACTTACCATCATAAATATAGTTGGGGTTGAGAAGCTGAAAAGGAAAAGAATAGAATTAGCATTACAGGAATTTTCGCAGAATGTCCGTCCTTAAGAACAAAAAAGTTTAAAATTATAGCAAGCCAAGAATCAAAAACAAAACTTATGCAAGAAATGACAGGCTGAGCCTTTCTGTTGACTTATGTACCGCCAATTTTCCTTGACCATTAGTAATTCAGATGCATGTTTAAAGGAAACTAGGAATAAACTTGTACTAATTTTGGATCCAACCCTGACTCCCGATTTCTTGTGTCTGACAACACCTCAACCTAACAAACTAGTGTTTGGTTAGCTATTCAAATTATGCTATATATGCCATGAGTATCAAGACATCCTGAACACATCCTATTTGATCATGAACCCAATTGAAAATTTCTCCAAGGTATTGTTACAAACTCAAATATATGTGCAGTTGCAATGTAATCTTTTACAAATTATGTTTGATTGGGTACTTTCTCAGTTTATATTCTAGAGGAACGGAGGAACTGAAAGACGGGGATTTGGGTGGTATGGATATAATAAACCGAACTAAAGAAAGTCTGGAGTTTTAGCCCTAGGAAATTCTTTACCTATTAAAGTAATAGATTTATTAATATTCAATTCAATCTTTAATACAGTCATGGACCAGCAAAAAAAGTTAAAAATGTAAATAAAGCAAAACTGAACAGAACTGAACAGACCCAGGGCATAGTAATGTATTACATTTGATGGTGAAATCAATGGGTGACCAAAGTCTGCCTAATTTTACAGAGACTGTAAAAAATCTTAGCTATGTTCAGAGAAACTGAATTGTACTGATCTGACAATAGTAGTTTTACATAAAATGAACAGAGTTTCCAATATATTTAATCAGGTAAGTTGTTATGAGTCCGTGAGCCCCTTTAGAGGGGGGCAATACAACAGGATATGAGCTGTAGTTTCAATGCCTGCTTGTCCACAAGGGCACAGCTCAGCTCATGTGGAACTTTTTTATACTGGCCCTCCAGAATTGCTGTGGGCAGAGACTTACAATGTGTTAAAGCCCGTTTATTAATATATATTAAGTACCACTGAATGCAGAGATTGATACTTCACAGATATGATGCAATATTAAGGGACCATGTTTATAAACCACTATAAATTCTTTAAAACAAATTATTGCTTATTTTGGTAAATATTAACAAAATAACTATCTCCCCATATCTCACAGGGTCACATTAATTTAGATACATATAAAAAAAATTAGGAGAGAAAAAGAAGGACAGAAAAAAAGGTTAGTGATAATACTTTAGAGATGTCCCTGGGTTATTGGGATTACATTATTTTGAAGAAACAAAGACAAATAAAAAATGAACCCCAGAGCAGAGAAGGAATGTGGCACCAATCATCCCAAATTCACTAAATTGTACATTAAAAACAAGTAGAGGAATTTTCATGGAATCAAAGTCAAGAGATGACATTTGAAGTTATAAATTCTTAATTAATTAATTCTTAAAAGATTAATTGTGGCTTACCAGATCAGTATTACAATATCACCAATCTCATTTCAGACACCTAATCAGTCAGAATGAACACCTTTAAGAGACTCAGCTTCTTTCACCCCATATGGGAACTGAATTATACCCAAAACATCAAAAAGATTTAACTAATCTTGGAGTTCATGCTAAATTAATTTAGACAGCACAATGGTACAGTACTCACAATAATAATTTTAGTTGCTCCAGCCTATAAGATTTTCATGCTAGTAGATATAGCTATCCCTCATAAAATGAGTTACAAATCTAGCTATATTATTAAAACTGTGCCTGTTTTTATTTTTATTTTTTGTTATCACAATGAATGCTCTTGATAATCAATTGAAACTGAGATTTCCTTTTGTATGTTGAGAATGGAATTATCAACTTTTTCATCGTGCAATAAAGGAATGGTAGTCTGGATTTGTATCCTTTTACTATTTTTTTTTCAGGAAATATTGGCAAAATGTATCCCATGTTTTATAAATTAAAAGTTTTTAACATTTTTCAAGTATAAGTATTTACAAATGTAATGTCAGGAAGAAATACCTTTACGGAAACCTTATTGGCGAGTCCATCTCTAGATTTACGGTAACCATTTTCTAATTTGCCTTCCCTTTTGCCGTCTTTGTCTTTTTTCTCAGATTTTTTCCTTAGGCGGAGTGCTGTGTGCCAAGATGACGACTTCCTGAAACCAGAACATAACAGATTGTGATTACCTTCCTGTGGATGGCTTTGATTGGGGAAAAAAAATGTTTTAAATCAACCTAGAGGAAAAGAAACCTGGGAAGAAAAGAGAAGCCCACTTCAAGTGACAGTGAGAACAGAAAGATTTAATGAGATTATGAGGTACTTATAATTGTCAGTTTATGAAATATATGATTTCTAACATTATAAAATAAGGGCAGTTTGTAAGTTAGTAAACTGCAGCTATGCTTTTGGTTTTTTTGATGATTTGTGAGGTAGCTAAGGGATACAGTGTCCCTGACTATATTACGATGGGCATAGATTTTTGAGATATGTTAACCATATCCAGCAATTTGGAGGTTAAAGAGATGTTACTTGGTGGTAACAAGTTAGAGATTATAAAACATGCTGAGAGAGCTAGTTTGGTCCAAAGGTTAAGGCACCAGGCTAGAAAGCAAGATGCTGTATGTTCAAGTCCCACCTTAGCCATGAAAGCCAGTGGGTGACCTTGGGTCAGTCACTCTCTCTCAGTCCAACTCATGCACAGGGTTCTTATTGTGGAGAAAACAAGAGGAGAGAAGGGTGTTGGTTCCCTTAAATGCCTTGAGTTATTTGTAAAAAATAATAAAAGGTTGGATAGATAGATAGATAGATAGATAGATAGATAGATAGATAGATAGATAGATAGATAGATAGAAAGAAATAGTTCATCTCAGCAGCCACTGAAGCTTTCAATTGGAGTTTTCCAAAGTGTTATAACTTTTGACCACTAGTTGATTCACAGTGGATAGGAGAAGAAATATCTTAAGAACAATGTATGTTTTACCATGACTTTAGAGAAATAATGTTAAATATTATCCTTCATTAAATCAGCCTTTCTAAGTAAAATATTTATTTTGGTAAAATACTTATTTTGTAGTTTTTATTTGTATTGTAAAAATAAATAGGAGCCCATTTTATATATCGGAGACCTGGATCCCGCCTAGGAAAGTTTATATCACTAAGCTACTACAGGACTCCGTTGCTATTGCAAACTAACAAAGTCATCAAAGAAGCATGCATTACACCTACTTCATTGTTCCATCAGAGTTATCAATAGTGACTGCACTGGTGTGTCCCAGGACATAGCCGGGGATCCAGCCCTCGGCTGCAGGACACTGGTCAGTGGCGGCTCGGAACACCAAAAACATGTTCTGTTGGTTGCTGGCTAAAATTTGCACGACTTCTCCTTGGTAGACATTAATCTCATCCTCCTTCACTGCCGTATAATCGTGTGTCACCAGCATGGTGGAGATATTGCTACTGCTGCTACTTTCACTCTATAGAAGAACCAATTAGGTAGAGAGAGAAAGAGAGAAGAAAAAGGAGGAAAAAGTTGATAATGCACACAAATAGAAAAGAATATGACAAGACTAAAAGGCTGTTACCTTTTAAGCAGCTACATGACAGTGGGATGTTAAATAATGAAATTGAGTGCTGTTATCTAAGTACCTCTGCAACAAGATTTATCAGTATGAAGACAATATTCTAATTTTCTATTACTAAGGGCAATTATTTTTCTGTTAGTATAATAATTAACTTCCTTGTGGAGTTGCAGCATGGTAAGCTTGCTTTTCTTGTTTTCATTTTAAAGTGAAAACAGATGACTGAAGTAGAAGTGATTCACTGTACTTCCTCCTAGTATACAGGAGCCTCAGATTCCAGGCTAATTGCTGTATCAGATGGGACTCTAAATGGCTGAATACAATGATAAAGTAGGCCGATGATTTCCTGGGTTTTCTAAGGGTGGATTAAGTTCCCTTTAAATAGTGTGACGTAACTTTCCCCAGCATACTGCACTTCTCCAATTTTTTAGAATAATGCCCTGGGAAAGCAGGAGTTATAATCTATCTTCTGCAAAGCAACACACTGGAAAGGCTGGAGCCAATGCCAGGGCCTAAACAACAATAGCACTGAGACTTATATACTGTTTCACAGTGCTTTACAGTCCTCTCTAAGCTGTTTACAGAGTCAGCATACTGACCCCAACAATGTGGGTCCTCATTTTACTGACCTTGGAAGGATGGAAGGCTGAGTCAACTTTGAGCCAGTCAGGATCAAACTGCTGGCAGAGGGAATGCAGAGTTAGCCTGTAATACTACATTCTAACCACTGTGCCACCAAAGCCTCAAATGGCTTCCTAACTGTTTTTTGTGGTTCAGCGGGACATTCTAGAATATGTGGTCAAAATCTTATATATTGTATACATTTCGGAAGATTATCTTAAATTAAATTACTCTTATCCACAGCCTTCGAGCAATAGGGGTCTCCAATAATAATATATTGTTAGATATGATAACAATATAAGACTGTTTGGTTATATAGTACATCTATGTAGATGTATTTGAACAGTCATATCTGAAGTGATCATTTATAGTTGCAGAGAGGAAAGTGCATCTTTTTGCATGCAAAAAGTCTCAAGTGTAGTCCTGGACATTTTCAGATAAAATCAGAAAATATTTTTATTTGAAACCATGAAGAGCCACTGTCAGTTTGATTTGCTGACTTGCTAAACCAACACATGATCTCATTCAGTTTGAGACAACCTCATATATACCTAGTGTCATTTAATTAAGGTTATATGTTATATTCAGCAATGACCTCATGTCTACAGAAATTATCTGAATGGTTATTCTGGGAAACCTGAGCACTTGCTTTTGCAAAAGGCAAGCCTTCACACATTAAAAAAACCAAAAGTTTTCCCTTTGGAGATAATGAAAACTTTTAGTATTACTAAAATATCAAGAGCAGGTGTTTCAGAGATTTAAAAAATCTCTAAATATCCTCAGAAATTGGAAATGAGTATCAAGCCAACTTACTTCTTCCTTATACACTGATTCTGATTCTGCAATTCTGATTACATACCTTTTCATTGTGTTCAAAACAAAGAACTGGTTATTTATTAAGCTGTATCTTAAATAGGATTTAAGATGCTTCCTAATAAACGGACATACAATGAATCCTTTTTCTTTCAGCTATAACAGCTGAAAGACCTTTCAGCTATAACTATGGCTAAAAAAAATATATATCAAGATCCAAGCATTAAAAACTACTATAAAAGCTAGAAATTTTTTTTTTTAGGAAACTGGAGTCATTTAAGAAGCTAGTACCTTAGATCAGAACTATTTAATTAAGTCCACATACAGCTTTTTAAACCTTGTAACATTCTTGGATCTTAGGAACTTACAGCATAATTTCCTGCAATTGGCATTGTTCTTGCCAATGACTTTCCATGCTCAACCTATGTACTCAGGCATTTTGACTGTTCAAGATTAAATGTTAGGCTAATTTAATTAGATCCACAAGTCCTGCAAAAAGTGTTTTGCAGATTGGATGTTGCCATCCACTGACCTGGAAGAAGGATGTTGCTTCTTTATCAGAACAGATGTCCTGTGAAAAAAATTTAAACAAGGGAAACTACTAATAAGGAAAAGTGACTAGTTTTTTTTTTATCTCCAAGTGTTGCTTGTGTAACAAATGTAAAGTCTTCTACCAAGAACTAAAGGCATACTTTATTGTAAGTAGCATTTTGTTTCTAGGCACTCTCTTAATAACTGTTGTTACTTTTAAACATTAAGATATAAATTCTGTAATTTGCTCTACATATCTGCACGTCTTTGAATCCAAAACCCTGGTTTTCTTATAAAATGGGAAATTTGCTTCAAATCACATTTCCCCAGTTAATTTTTTGATACTTTTCCCTTTGATTCTTTGCATTAATAATACACATTAACTTTACTTGCAACAGCCTAACAGCCTATTTACACTGGCTGCCAAGCTGATGTTTTCCTAAGAAAACAATTAAAAAAGCATTCTGCAGTCCAATTAAATTAACAGAATAACAATAGGAGTTGGAAACAAGAGGATACATGCAAAGCAGAAGTTTTGATCCTAAAGCTACGCTCTAGTAAGTGAAAGAAGAAGAATCAGGACAGTGCTACATTGTTAAAAAAAAAATGGGTAGTGCATGCTTGCAATAACATTTCTGAAGGCCACGTAAGATATAACTAATGGTGTGCAGAAGCTGTAAAAGGAGCTGTAAATTGCACAGTACACTGAACCAGGGAAAGGACAAGAGTTGATATGTACCCATCACATTCCCCATGAGCAGTGGGGTGTTTTTTTTTTTAATGCTCAGGTCTCCTTTGAATGACATGTTGTACATTCGAACAGAAGTCCAAAACAGAAGCTGTCGGTTTTGTTGGCAGACCACCATGCCATTCCCTAGCAAACCAAATAGTGGAGCAGCTACAAACTGAATCTGAAATTATTCTACTATATGTCGGTAGCTTTTTAAACACTTAAGATAGGTAAGTGATGCAGCTAAAAATATATAGACTGGTTATGGATAGTGCAACATTTGTGCATTTGACAGCACTTGGGATCTTTTTTGTTTTAAAGAACGGAAGATTCTTTGCCCCACTTTAAAGACAGCAAAACGTTAACTGAACTTTTAAAGTTAACAGAATGTTGCAGTTCAATTGAAATAAAAAAGAACTCAGAGTGGCAGTTAAAAAAAACCTCTGTGTTCATCAGAGTGCCAGATAAGAGAAACAACAGGGTTGAATTCAAAGCCCTGTTTGTGAGCTTCCCAGATACATCTCGCGGGCTGCTGTCGGAAACAGAACGGGCTGGAGTCTGGATCAGCAATATGCTGACTTCTTCAAAAGTTCTTCCAACTTTTTCATCGACACTGAAAGAATAACTGTTGTGCTTGTATCTGAACAGAGGAGGAAGAGGAAACCCTGAACAAGTCTGCCATGGAAATACAGAAGTTGCATGAATTGAGCTCCACCATGGTGGCTGTGCACAGCATATTAAATTTGTGCCTTCATGTTAGACGAAAGAAAGCGAAGAGCAAAGTTAGTAGAAACCAGGCTAGCAGATCTTT
This sequence comes from Bothrops alternatus, assembly GCA_034064705.1. NCBI lineage: Eukaryota > Metazoa > Chordata > Lepidosauria > Squamata > Viperidae > Bothrops > Bothrops alternatus. Next base: position 4,958,637 of record JARGCV010000001.1, on the reverse strand, counting down.
TTTTTTTTTCAGCAGAATGAAGGGTTAGAAAGTTTTTTCTGTGTATCTGTATACATGCTGCAAGCCTGTGTCTTCTGTATACACACACAGATAACGTTTCTACCAAAATTTGGATAGAAAAAGTTGGAGCATAACTGATTATTATTGCAGAGCAGTGATACAGCGCTGGAGAGCCAGAAGTTAGTATGGAGATATGATGGTCACGCACAAGAAGGGGAGATGGGAAGATTTTTAGAAGAGCTCGCAGGATAGAAGTGCTCCGGCTCTTACCCCGTTACTCTGGGTGGAGTGTACTGATTGCTCGCTGGTCGAGGAACAAGTGCTCATGCGGTCTGTGTCCTTGCTGTGTGAAGAATGGCGGTGGACCTGGCGCTGGAGGGAGTCACTGTCCCCAGGGAAAGTGAAGGAGCCTGGGCGGCTGACAGGGGATGCTGGGATGGAGCTCCAAAAGGAGCCCTTCTGCAGGGGGCTGCTGGGTGTAAAAGTTTCCTTTCCAAAAGGAGATGGGAAAGTCATTGTAGAAGGAGAGTTTATTGGAGAGATGGCTCCTGGTCTTGATTTTCCCAGTGTCAGCGATCCTACGTTGCTCCTTGAACGGTTCTCCTCTGAATTCCCACGGCATTCCCTTTGATCTGAATCTGCCGAGCCACAAGGACTTCCCGATGTCTTCCGGGGGCTTTCCATTGCTTTCATCTTGGGGATCTTCTCTGTTTCTGGACCATTCTGCTGTATACCGGATGGATGCCTGCCTGCCTGGCTAAAGCCAGCCTCTAGAGTGGTGGTGTGGGGAGGCAGGGAGGAATTGTGAACGGACATACCTGACATCTTGTCTGCCTCTGCTTGGACTGAAGTGGCAGAGGAGACCAGGACTGGGGAGTGGTGTCGGACCGGCTGCGGGATCCGGGAAGGCCTGCTACGGCTGGAGCTGGGGATTCCAGTGCAGGTGCTAGGGCCACTGTTGTTGCTAGTGCTGCTGCCTCCAGGACCACTATGGTTCCTCTGGTACTCAATAGGTGATGTCAAGGCTGCAATAAGAAAAAAAAGAATCACATAAAAATGAAAGCTGATGTAAAGCAGTCTTTCCTACTACTGCAAACTAAATTTGGCCGGTTGACAATAAGCAGTGGTTTTGATTGGCAAGGCTTACATCATCTGTGAAACAGCGTTTAGACCCTTCTTTTGAAGGAGAAATAGCCCACTAGCAAGCAAAAGAACAGAAAGAAAAATGATGAACAACACTCTTGTCTGACTTCCAATGCAACATGTTTTTATACATACAAATGCCTTACCATGCAAGTCAAAAGAATAAAAATATAGTCATGAAAAATATATAATTAGCTAAAGACTAAAGCCTGCACTGTATAAAGCATTATGTTCCTCTCTATTACCTCACCTACACCTTGATAGTTGTTACTACGAAATGATATCATAATAAAGCAACAACAAACATTTATGTTGGCTGCAGTGTTCTGTGGTCGCATGATTACCACTTGCAACCTTCCTGCTGTCTTCTCAAAACAAAGTACGGTAAATGGGAAAGCCAGAAGGGAAGGTTGCAAGTTGCTCCGGGACAGCTCTCCACCAGGCAGCAGCCACCCACAGCCTGCCATGCTTGCCCTGGCATTGCACTGGTCACCCACACACCCTCCCCTGCCTGGGACAGCCAACCCCCTATGCTGCTGCACTTATACTGGTCACCCGCACTTCCCTGTGTGCCCTCACATCATCTGGCAGCATCTACCGGTATCCCCTGATCTTCCCATTCATGCTATGCTGACTATTCACACAACCTCCCCTGCTCGGCAGCCACCATTTACCTGCCTGTTGGCTTGTTGTGAGTCCCCTGGGATTTGCAACTTCCTGCTGACTTCCCCCCTTGAAATTGGTTGCTGGAAGCCAACAGAAAGTTGCAAGGAGGCCCTTGTTTAATGACCTGCAATCTCATTTAACAACAGCAGACAAGATTGCCAGCATTTAAAGCAGTGTCCCCAAAAGACCTGGCACCTCTAATGAAGGAGGTTAATGAGGTGCTTGCAAAGATGAAAATAACATCTGTCGAAGAGACAATCAGCCTGCCTCCAGTTCAGAAGTGGAGGTTACAGGAGCACTGGGTACTAAAATTAAAGAACCCCAAAACAAAGTCATATTCATTCCCAAAGTGGAAAATCAGACTCGAGGCCAAGATAAAGAAATTAAGATCAGATGCAAGTAATTCGAAGAACACAAAAGAGCAAAAATGATGTAAGAATCAAGACAAGCCTAATAAAAAACATTGGCAGAACAAGTGAAAAAGCATTACAAATCATAAAGCAACAAATAACAGCAGGAGCTGGCAAAATTAACCCCATGAGGCACCCAATTTAAGCAAAATTAACTATTTCAATCAGATCCAAGGTGATTCTACTAAAGCCAAATGTAATAGAAATTCTGAAAATGGGAAACCAAACAAACAAAAAAAACAGTTCAATAAACCTATAATAAAAATGCTGGATGGATTAAAAAAATCAAATTGAAGAACTAGTAATTATAGCAGAAATGGTTAAAAAATGAGCGAAAAGGATTAAAAACTGGACAGTTCCTGAAAATATGCAGTTGGCTTTCGGCTCAAATGTCTGGCTAGCTTATATTCAATTATAACTAAAGAAGTTGATGTATTGCATAAAGGACACACTAGTGATTGGTTAATAACTGGCAGAACATATCTGATTCAAAAAGATCCGGCAAATGGGAAAACACCAGGGAACTATAGGCTGATCACGTGCACACTAAAATGGTTAAATTATGATTAATTCATTACCACTTAGTTGGATCATCAAATGTTTGGAAACAAAAAATGTCAGTAAAACATTAAAAGGTTTACCATTTAAAAAATTACGCTGGTTTTCCAAGATTTGGTTGATTTCATGGATCCACATTTGACGTACTCCTGGACTGGTGGAATGCAAAACAAAGGTCTCCATGACATCACCTGCTCTTGACGTTAGTGCAAATTTACACGGATCGTTGTCTACATTTTCCTCCAAGCAAAGGCAACTCACCTTTATTTAGAAAGAAAGCAAGAAGTTTAGAGTGATTTTCACCCTCGTGTTATTAGTTTTGATTAAATATATAGGCTAACAGCATTAGTTATACTGATCACTAGTGACTGCAGACCTTTATATACCTGACTGAAGAAAAAGATGCATGGTTGCAATAGCATAATTAACAAATAATATCTATCTGCCTGCACAGTCAAGTCACTTGCAAGTATAAATTACTTACCTGTCAAATACTGAAATACAACAACTTTGACAGCACAGCAATAATTTTATATTTTTGGGGAAAAAAATAAATTAATTCCTCTTTTATTTTCAACAATACAATAAAACAGGTCATAGGAAAAATTTACATGGTACAAAATTGAAAAACGTATCAGCCCAATCCCTTCCCAGTTTAACCAAAGCTTCGCTGCCTGGTTGTTTGTTAACTAAATTTAACAAATCTTTGAACTATTCTAATTTGCATCTGCCCAAGGAAAGGGAGCAGGCACAAAAGAGGAGTTTTGCATTTTGACACCAAATAAATTGCAAATTATGATTGGGACTCATTTTATATATATTAAACTTTGAGGAAAGGAACTCTGTAGGTAACCTGCAGAACACTGCTATGGGTTAAGTGCTACTCACTTGTAAACTTAAACTACAATTCAGGAAAATACTCATCTTAGTTAATTTCAGAACAAGTATTAGTAACTCAGAACAAAGTTGCAAAGTAAGGCAAAACTATATTAGCTATTATAAATAACCGCACTCAAGCTACATTCCAATTGCAACAAACGAGCCAATCTGTGGTAAAATAAAAAATCAGTTTTAGAGAGGGTAAAGTTTGAATTTAGATAATTCAGATTCTAATTCTCGTTAAAGATCAAAAAGGTTGCAATCTACAGAGTGATAAGAAATTCTGACCCTCTCAATGAATCAGCCAATAGGTAATTTATTGCTGATCACCTTAATTAGAAGAATCTCAGCAGATATTCTGCCTTCCCTTGGGAAACGGCAAATATAGGCCTAAGAATTTGACTTCAGACATTTCTTCCCCTAAACAGATGCTAAGCTGGAATGTCTCCTTACTTTGCCTAGAGGGGAGCCCTCCTCGTCAGCTGGTGATTTTAACGCATAAATGCTGCTCTGTCTTTCTCAGGAAAGGGTGGATATTACTTATTTATTATTTATTAATCACATTTATATAGCTTCCTATCTCACAGAAAGTGCCTCTGGGTGACAGACAACAATCCAATAAAGCAGTAAAATAAAACAATTACTACCTAAAACAATTATATAATAATGATTAAAGGTGCATTAAAAGTATAAAGTCAGGACTAAAACAGGAAAAGAGACAAATAGACAGAGCGATGTTATTAAGAATGGAGCCATCTCACAAGTTCACCTGCCCCCTAGTTCACCTGCCCCCAAGGCCTACTAGATCTAACCAGGTCTTGAGATACCTTAAAAAGCTCAGAAGTGATGAGACTGAGCTCATCTCTTGGGGGAGAAGATTTCACAATACAGATGCCTCAGAGAAAAGTGCCGCAACTTAAGAGTCCACCAAATGTAGCTCCCTAGACGATGGATCTGTAACATACTCATTCCGTTGGATACTTTGGGTAAAATGCTACTCCAAATTGTATTACTGAGAAGAAAATCTAATACTGTTTTATAATTGGGGACTGAGAACTCAAAAACTAAGGAAGCCATTCAGTAGAAGGGCCATCGAGAATACAAAACTCAAATTTTATTCTAAGGCCAAAAATACTGGACTATTAGGGATTTAATTTGAACAACTAATTTGGCACGTTTCGGCTCTTCTATATAAGTTCAATGAACACAGAGGTGTGGGAGCTATTTTGGATTTCCCTGTTGCTTTCTTCTGCATATTTTGCTTCACTCTGTCTAACTAGTGTTTGATTCTACATTATTTCCCAATTGCAGAAATCTATACAAGACAAGCCCGCTGTAGTACTTCCCTAGCCTTTATTAAATCTGAAGTCAAACAGAATCAGCTCAAATATGTAAATCTGGCTTTAACTTTTTTTAATTGGGTGTCTATGGAGATTCTCAATCATCCAGATCATGGTTGTCCCAAAAGTGCTTTTTCAAAAGGCAACTAGATTTTGTTTTTTATTGGGCTATTTGTGCATCATAACTAGTGCAAACCACAAGCCTTTTAATCTGAAGCTCATATTACACAGTTGAAGGATGTGGGGTAAGAATGGGACAAAGCATTTCATGAGTCAAATGTGGCTTCTGGTTCCTAAGAAATATGCCAGTCATAAATTAAAGGATAGATATATTTGGGATGTAATTGTCAGAACGATGGAAATCAATAGGAAAGAACGCTGAATGGAAAGCATTCAGAGCTAAGAGATATTTCAACTAACCTCTCTGATTATGGTTTTTTGAGCTAGAGGTTATTCCAAACTCAAGAAATGAATGTCACAGGAGAATCAAATAGAATTAAAATGTCATTAAAATTCTATGTGTATCTGTACAATTGTCAAAACACAAACATACAAACATAAATACCTTGATACTGTTTTTAAATAAGAATCCTGGTGTGGAGAAACCTTTCTTTTTATCAAGAGGCTCACTGAATATCACAATCTGCTCAAAGAGGAAGACACGTCTTTCTTTGCAACGTGGCAAGAGCCCCGTATCTTGGTCCGTAACCATGAATGTATCTTGCAGCAACAGCTTACCCTGTGCAACGATTTTACCCTTAAAACAGGGATCCAAATAAATGTAATTAAAATTTTTAGTCATCAATTGAAAAAGATAGCTGTTAGCTGAATACCCAAACTATTAGTTTCATGTAAAATACCGTAGTAGTTACAGTTCAAGCACACTTTCATGCTTGTACAATCCCTCCCAATTTATTAATGTATTATTACATTTATTAATAATAATAATACATTAATTTATTCCCAAAGCACCCCAATTATGAGTAAAATGAGAAGAATTACTTCTGAAGAAAAACGCAAAAAGAAAAAAATTTCACTGAAACAGAAATGCTCTTTCTATATAATACAGGTAGTCCCCAAGTTACGAGTGTAATGGAGTCTGCCCATTCCACTCGTAACTCAAATGAGATCACTCCCTTGTTCGTTAAAATGCACACGGCTCGTTAAATGAACATGAGGTATCTCAGGGTGGGGAAGGCCATGGAGGGCCTAGTGATGGAACAGTCCCCCAAGGCCTCCCCGACCCACTAAGATACCTCATGCTTCCCCCTCCCTTCCTGCCACGCCGGACTCACCTGGAAAAGATCCGTCTCCTCTCTGCCGTAATTCCTGCTGCCTCTCGGATCTGAGACCAGGGAAACAGTTCTGCAGCCCCCCCCGCGGCCCGATCTGGGCACCAGAGGCATTTTCCAGGATGCCACCTGGATCTGAGGCCGGGGAATGCTTCTGTGCCCGCTGTGGCCCGGTCTGGGCGTCAGAGGCCTTTTCCAGGCCCCTGCCGCCTGGAAATGAGCCACCGGAGGGCTACATAAGCATCCCCCGGCCTCAAATCCGAGCAGCATCAGCCAGGAAAACGTCTCCAGAGCCCGGATCGGGCCACGGGTGTGTGTGCGTGTGCGGAAGCATCCCCTGGCCTTAGATCCAGGTCGCAGTGGCCTGGAAAAGGCCTCTGGAGCCTCAATCCAGCGTCTGGAGGCATGTGGAAGCATCCCCCAGCTTCGGTTCCATTCTCTGTTGCAGAGAACAGAGGCCTAAGTACCATGAGATCATGCAAGATCAGTAGCGTGAGAACTCACCCCATTGATCTTGTGTTCATCTTCCATTACTTTAGGCCTCCATTCTCTGCAAACAAACCAAAGGCTTGGGGCAGCCAAGAAAGCGAAGGATCTTGATCTTCGCAGGGTGAGTATTGAAGGCCCGGGGCAGGGGTGGGGAGGGAGAGAATAACCAGGGTGAATGTTGCAGAGCCACTGTGGGCGCTCGTAAGGGCGAACAACTGCCGTGATGCTAGAATATTCATAATTTCAGGACTTGCTCATAAGCACTAGGGGGCGCTCATCACGTAACTTTGAACAAGCGTTAAGTGAATGCTTATAACTCAGGGATTATCTGTATCACACTATTTTTCACAGAATTCTAGATTTGTCAATAAATCTCTTCAGCTGTCTGCAACATGTATGTTCAGAAAGTAAGTTCCCATCTTATCTCATTCACTGAATTTCACATGTGTAAGGATAATCTGCACTAGCTTTATCTACCAAGCATGTGGTCTAAACCTAGAAACATTATTTTTACATACTCTGGTCAAACAATTCCTAAAACTACTATGATAGAACAAATGAGAACAGGTCCCTGAGAGAATGGAGTGAAAGAAAATGAACAAATAATACATTCTGGGCCCAGCCTTTAGAAAAAAGGATCATGCTTTCTAGGATGATTTCTATCCTAAGGCTCTGATTTTCAGTCAACATCACATTCCTGAGTCTGGATGTAACTGGACAAGGAATTTTAATTCGATTTTACATGAAAATCTGAAATTTGAAACAGCCAAGAACATTCATGAAAACCTCCTGTTTGTTCGTAAAAAACAATTGTCATAAAGAAAGAGTACAAAACCAAAAGAACTTACATCAAATCCTTGTAAACGACCAACATTCATCATGTCATTGCACCGTTTTGGAACAATGCACATTACTTCTACGGCTCTCTGTTGAATAAATTGAGAGAAATTAGAGCACTAGTTGCACCCTCCCTCTATCACATGTATCAGATTCATTAAAGTTATTTTCCCCACAACCAGGCATCCTCCAGATTTGTTACAACCTTCCATTACTTCCTATCAGTGTAACTAAAACAAGATTTTGTAGACCTAGTGTTAGGATTTTATGTCATGGATACTATATTTTTCTCCTATATCCGTTATATACTATTTAGAATTAAGTGCCAGAGTTATGGTCAGTTTTATGAGCCCAGGAACCTTGTAATCACAGTTAATGGGAGGAGTGAAAGTACAGCATATAACTGAAAGTGGTATTCCATCATAATAAAAGTCTAGAAGCCCCTTATAGATGGGTTAACAATTTATAACTTTTGCTCTCTACAGCTAATGCCATTTTATCTGATGTAGATCAGCTTGCTGAACAGTCTTAATTTTCAACCACTGATAGGAAGATACAACCCGGATGAAGCTACAGTGTCTGGGAAGGAGAGGAGGGTTGATTTGGATTTTTGCTTCTTTACTAATGAGTCAGCCAGTACCAACAGGTACCAAGCAGTTACATGCATGCTACATTATATACCTGAATGGATCTAAGTAATACTGGGGAAAGTAACTGAATTCATCATATGAAGGCCAAAAGGAGCAACGAGGAAACCACTTATCCTCAATTCCACTTCATGAGGTAAATGCTAACTTGGAGAATAAAAAGTTTATCCTCAGCTGAATGCATTTTAATCTCTCTCTCTCTCCCTCCCCCCTCTCTCTTCACCACACACAAACACCTGTGCCTAGCTGCACATCCATGGCTAATGGTTTAAGAGTGTCAAAATAAAATGGTGTCTTATGCTAAAGTAAAACACACTGGGACATTAAGGAGTATAACACTTCTAAAGAGAGTTTCTAATCAAACTGCATTCTATTGTTGCCCTCTACTGCCTTGGGTGCATTAAAATTCATTTTAGAAGTGTCATCCCAAGTCATCTGACTATCATCTTCCAGAATAGAAATGATATAACCTATAACTATCTTTGCATGAACAGAGGGGTAGGGAGGAAAGCACTGACTTGGTCATAATACTGAAAATGTGTACCAGATTGTTATTGCTATAAAGACTTAGCAAGATGGTGTTAGAATTGTTTTATGCAATATTTTTATTGGTCTGAAATCATAAATATACTTTAAAAATAAGCAACATTTTTTCAAGTACCTCTAATTCTGTTGTATCAAGATTAGCTTTTTTAGAGTATTTGAGGAAATCCTGTAAAAAAACACACCACAGAATTACCGGTAGATCTTCAGTTTAAAACAGCTGGAAAGTCTTCTGCCTCAGAAATGGCAGCTAATAAAATAGATATTTATCCCCCATTCATTTATAGGTTTTCTATGAGGCCACAATGACATAAAAAAATTAAACAGATAGAAAATTCAAATGGTAAAAATAAAGTAAAATACTGTCTGTTTCCTGACTCTTTGATTACAGATACATCAATGCAATAGTTAGTCTTCCATCTGCTATACTGAACCACCATTTTCTTAGAAAATACATTTTTAAAACAGAAAAATGCATTTTCCAGTAAAAAATTATTTGGTCTTCAATATTTATCTTTTTACCAAATTAAGACCTTTGCCTTCTGATCTCAAATCACTGGTTTAGCTAAAAGTGGTCAGAATTCTTCCAGTACATATATCTCAAATATTTTCTTTCTATATTCTGATTTTATTAACATTATTATTTATTCAACACTGATAAAGTAATGATTTGACATCTTCCCACCTTTCAGCTGAACTCTCTGGGCTTAGATAGAGAGTTAACAGTTCACTACTACTGATGTAGCTACCCCTTTGACTGATGCCAGCAGGAACTTCTTTTCTGCTGGCTTGGTGCATTTCCTGATCCGCTTATCTTCTTTGCCTTTTAATCTCTCAAAAAATAGGAAGCCTATCCGCCAACAGTCCCACTTGAGTATGTTTGAAGTGTGTGACCTCTGCTGTGTGAACATTTAGCTTTTGCCAGATTTGTTCTCTAAGATGGAGGGGGTATGGGCAGAGCCTGGGGAGCATAATCTCTTGAGCTCAATGAAGTTTGGAATTAATCTTGATCATGAAGTAGGGAACTGGTCCTATCACCTTGTCTTGACTGACTACACACAGAGACCATCTTCCAGTAACAATGTTAACGGAGAACTCTCTGAGTGGTTCAAAGGGACTAGTTGTTATACCCCAAAGAAACAAAACTAGTCACATGAGGAAAAAAAGTGAATGGCCGAAGTGGAAAGATGCATTCACTTCTGATAAAATGATGTAGAAGAGAGAATACATATAGAGGTATATGTATTTCCAAATGCGACATAATAATTTAAGTGCAAATTGGAGCATTCAGTTACTTACCTTTAGTAACAACTGATACTTCATAATTCTTTGCACTGGTTTTATCAGCAAATCTGTGAGCTGAAGTCTATGACCCAAACGTTGCTTCAGATCCTAGTAATAATAAGTAAAGTTCAGAATACTTTCAATAGATTAAGAATACGTGTTAGGTGTATTGCACTTTACATTTCCCCACAGTTTCTTCTATGCTTAGTTCTCAATTTTAATTAGAAAATGAATTGAAATATTTTGTTTTTTATTTATGTGAAAGTTTATCAATAAATAGAACATTCTGTATATATTCAATGAAGGAGAAGGATTATTTCTTATTTGAGTGAGGGAGAGAAACCTTACTGTTTTATCCTTGCAGCTGATCTTATTATCCTTGCCTGAACAAATGAAAAGTGGAAACCTGGTTAAGTTCAGTGCAGCTTCCTATGTTGTATAGTTTCGGGATGCTAAACCTGAGGGTGCCTGGGGGGTATATTTGGGGGGAAAAGCAATCAATTCACTTCACTTTGCAATATGAACCAGTTCTATCCTGCCAGGTCTGACAAAAACAGGTTGAAAGATTTTCCCCAACAGGCCTCTGAATTATATCCAATTTATCGTTAATCACTCACATTCCCAGAAGTATATGCGATCATTCACATTTGGGAGCACAGCTGCCCTACTTACCGATATCAAGTTGTCAGAATCAGCCTTGCAGAAAGAACTTTATACATAAGACATGGCTGAATAAAAATATCCTTATTAGGTACTACAGCTATAAGTATTAATGTCCCTTTTGTTCTTTTCCCCCTCATCTGAATCTCCTTAGTCTGGTATGTATAAGCAATTGGGGAATCTATGACTACATCACTGATTCACTTTAATCAGTTATTCTGATTTAGCTTTACAATGAAGTCATGGGCTACATGTAATCCATCTCTGAACTGGAATTTGCTATACAGAGATATTAAATATCAGAGTTAATAGACAGGAAACACATTCATTCATTTGGTAAAAATAAACTAATTTCAGCCTCAATCCCAAGGGTGTTAATATATCAAAAATGGAAAATAATAAGTAAATTTGGAGACGATTGTAGCTGTTTCACTTCTATCAAGAGACACAGATTCAGTACATTCCCCCCCCCCTTCTTGGCACTTACCTCAAAAAATGTATCAATGTATTCTGAGACAATATGCTCAGACTTTGGTTTATTTTGGCAATAAACTATATACATGTGCAATCTTCTCTCCTGAAATTAAAGGAAGGAACAATAAAAGTGTAGTACAGAAAAACATAAAGCAAACTGACATGGACCAAAATAGAGATTACTATAATCTGCAAATTCTGGTTCTGTTCTAGTTCATCACAGCTTGAAAAAAAATGTTTACTGTATGCCTTAAATAGCAATTATCTCTACAACCATAGCACTATCTTTTCCAAACAGAAGCAGGAAAATCATATTCGATACGTATGGCATGTTTTATCAAAATAGTGATCTAACCAGACAATATGAAGTATGAATATAATTGTCATTGCATTTAATAAATTGTGGAACTGTATGTGTGTGTATGTGTGTATGTATGTATGTGTGTGTGTGTGTGTGTGTGTGTGTATCCTTAATATCATTAAAAATGCGAATCCTGGGCATATCAAGGAGTCGGGCGCACAGACAGGCAGCTGTATATAGGCAAACTCCCTAGTCACCTAGCATTTTAACTCTGATGACGTCAGTAGTTTGACTGATGAAAGCTCAGTAACTTTTTTACTCACAGGCTAGTTTATATTAAACGATCCTGTTTATTTTTATCCTGGTGTTCACTTTTCTTATATTTATATATATATAAATAAATATATATAAATTTATATATATATGTAGGTCTTTGGTTCTTCGGGTTTTCTCCCACGTAGAATTTGAAGTGTCTTGGCGACGTTTCGACGAAGTCTCATTCGTCATCTTCAGGCTGGTGCTTTCGGCTTCTGCTTCTAGGAGCAATGTGAGATTTTAGCTGTTTCTTCCTTTTAACTGCCAGTTGGGGGTTGAACTGATTGGCTGGGAGCTCGGCTGTGTTCTGATTGGGTGGAGGTGTGTTCTGATTGGTTAGGGGCTTGGCTGTGCTCTGATTGGCTGGGGGAGTGTTCTGTTTGGGTGGGGGCTTTGTTGTGCTCAGGTTAGTCTGATTTACAAGGGGATTAGAGATGGTGAACTGCATAGCAGTTTGGCTTTGCGTTCGTGGTCGTGCCTCATCTTCATGGTGGGTGTCAGTTTGTTTTGTGTATGGATTGGAGGGGTTTAAGGTGGCTAATGATGCAGCTGTGGTCTGGCTTCTGGTTTGTGGTCGTGCCTCCTCATCAGTGTGGGTTTGGGTTTGCTTTTTGCCTGGATGTGTGGTGGTGACATCTTGTGTTGTTTTTGTGAGTGTAGGTCTGGTGTCATTCCCCGTACTATGGACTCGTCTGTCAATAAGGGCAGGTTTCCAAATGGCTGGTAGGCGGGAGGCATCATCTCATTTGTTCATGCTGTGAGGGCGTTCTGTTATGACTGGCCCCCCGTCCGCCGGCAGGAGGAACGTTGGAACACGGCTCCGCTGTTCCTTTAAGCGTCACGCCCGCAAAGGGTTAAGCGGCCAGTGCTGCCTTCCAGCTCTTTGCTAGACGGCGGAATTTTGAGGAAGGCGCTGAGCGTTCGAGGCAGTGTGTGGCTGCTGCTGCTGTGGTACCTACTCTCGCTAAAAGCCTTTCCGGCTCATTTGGGAAGACGTTCAACTGCGTTTTATTTTAGGCCCCGGACCTCGACCCTCTCCGGAGAAATCTGCTTCGGGGTGAGGAAGAAGGAGCAGAAGATTTCAAAGCGTACCAGCTGGACTTGCGTTGCGGGGCGCTGCGATTGAACGCCCGGGTGAGCGAGCATCTCCGGGGAATCGCCTGCTCACGCTCGCCCGGAGCGGTGTGATTATGAGGACGAGCTTGGCTCTTGCCAGCTATGGAACCAAGCCAGACCTTGGCGGTGATCCTTAAACCAGTACAATGCCGGGACTGAGCTGCTTTGCTCTCCACCTTCCTGACCCAGTCGGGTTTGGGTGAGATCCAGCTGCAGACCAGCCGCGCGACCTCTTCGCAGAAGCAGAAGCCGAAAGCACCAGCCTGAAGATGACGAATGAGACTTCGTTGAAACGTCGCCAAGACACTTCAAATTCTACGTGGGAGAAAACCCAAAGAACCAAAGACCTACATACAAACACCCGCGAAAACCTCAGAAAACAAATATATATACATATTCTGAGGTTTTCACGGGTGTTTGTATGTAGGTCTCTGGTAATTCAGGTTTTCTCCCATGTAAAATTTGAAGTGTCTTGGCGACGTTTCAACGAAGTCCCATTTGTCATCTTCAGGCTGGTGCTTTCGGCTTCGTGCTCCTATAAAATTTCCAAACCTCTTGCTCTCAAGGAACTTTTTACAGGTTTTGCTGATCACCAGCTCATATAGGTATTGGCTTAGATCATGGGTGTCTAACTTGCACATCGCGTAACGTGTCATGACTCTTTTTGCATTGCTGGCAATGGGGAGGGTGCGGCTTCAGTATGATGAAACCGGTCCGCGGGCTGGCAGTTTGACACCCCTGGCTTAGATTTTATAGCATGTCAGGTTAGGTATTTATAATAAACTGAGCAATAACTGTTTACACAAATTTCTAAGCATTGAGATACATGGAGCTGAGAATATGAGAAAGCTTTGACCACAAAGGAAAAAAAAAGCTATGACAATTTTAATAACTAGGTCACCAGACCAAAAAAACCAACAAACTGGTTTTGTTTGCATGCTGAACTTCCAGAAATCTAGTTTAAAAGCTGAGCAGTTGTAAGCTGTTTGCTCTTTTGTTGAATTTGGCTGGAAATTAAGCTGGCTTGAGAAATTGCTGTCTGGATTTCAAGGCTTTGGCAGCTTTAATAGTGGCCAGATGTTGTATCTGGACAGTAGTTATCACAGTTCCCAAATGGTGATTCCCCATTTCTTTATCCCTCCCACCTGTGTAGGGAAAGCAAGCCTCTTATTGAATTCCTTTCTGAGGGTGGTCTATGAGAACATGTGTTTTCCATTTGCCAACTTTTCAGTGATTCCCCTTCCGCTTTAGACAGAGCTTTCCCAATCTTAACATAAGTCTGTAGACAGTTTATCATTCTGCTTTTACTTCAGCTAGAAAGAGAAACTGGCAGAATTCTTGTCTGTATCAACCCAGCATTTTACCATTCATCCACAAGAGAGGATGAAAGGAGGTCCACCACTCGTTGCTAGATTGATTTAAAAAAAATGTATGAAAAAATTAATTAAAGTATGCGTGGATAGAAAGTCCAGAGTCACTGAATTTCTCTGACAGGCTATCATTTGTTGAGCTTTATGTGGGAAGCTTCTGAAAGAAATAGTCAATTCAGGAACTCAAGGCAAAATGGCCACGAGAAGTAGCAACTAATGGCCAAAGAGAAGGGCTATATGCCTGCTATAGCAAATACTAACCAGAAGGAGGAGATTTAATTGCCTATAACACGGGTCGGCAACACGCGGCTCCGGAGCCGCATGGGCTCTTTGAGCCATCACCTGCGGCTCCGGAGCCTCCTCTGCCATTTGGAGAGAGAGAGAGAGAGAGAGAGAGAGAGAGAGAGAGAGAGAGAGAGAGAGAGAGAGAGAAAGAGAAAGAGAAAGAGAGAGAGAGAGGCACTTTTGCTTCCCTCCCTCTCTCTCTCAGGAGGACTTACCTCCTGCAGGGCTCCTGATTGGCCTTGCGCCCGGGTGCCTCACCCCCTGGGAGAAGTGCAGCCAGGGCCTCGTGGCCTTGGAGCCGTCTGGGGAAGCCCCGGGATCCCTGCTGGGAGCGGCCCGCTGGAGGCTGCGCTGAGTGGGCCAGCCCTCCCGCAAGCTGCAGCCCAAGGGAGATCAGCCCCTGCAATCCCCAGCCAGCCCGACCATTGGACCCGTTGGCCAGGAAGGCATGCCGGATTCCAGGCTGCCGGGAAGGAAGAAGGAGATACAGCAAAGTAGGAGAGGAGAGCCGCCTCCTGGGGCCCAATGCTGGCGGCGGCTTCCTTGCCCTCCTCTTCCTCCTCCCCTTCTTCCTCCCGCTGCCCCCCAGGTGGCTCGGGCACGTGCCGTGGCAAGAGGGGTGCCAGGGGGGTGAGCAGCCGGGCTGGCAGAGGGGCTGGCAGGGGCCGTGCGGCACCAGCCCCCCACCGCAGCTCCATTGGATGGGCGGAGGGCGAGGCTGGGCAGCGCGGAGTCCCAGCTGGAGTGGCAGCGGTGGTTTCCTTGCCCTCCTCCTCTCCTTCTTCCTTCTGGTGCCCCCCGGGTGGCTCAGGCGAGTGCCAGAGCAAGAGGGGTACCTGGGGGGGAGCAGCTGGGCTGGCGGAGGGGCTGGCGGGCCACGTGGCACCAGCCCCCACCGCGGCTCCATCGGGCGGCTGCTTCCTCACCCTTCTCCTCTCCTTCCTCCAGCTGCCCCCCAGGCAGCTCGGGTGGGCGCTGCCTCCACCGTGGCTCCATCGATGGGTGGAGGGCGAGGCCGGGCAGTGCAGAGTCCCAGCAGGGGTGGCAGTAAGGCCAGGGGCAGCAGCGAGGAACCCTGACAATGCTGCTGTGCCGCCGCCACCGCTGCCTCACGCCCTGCTCCCCCCTCCCCGCCCGTTCGGCTGAGGACCTGGCGGGGGTGGCGGATGGGCCTTGGCAGCAGCGAGGAACTCCAACAGTGCTGCTGTGCCGCCGCTGCCGCACCCGCTGCCTCCCATCCTGCTCCCCCTCCGCGCCCATTCGGCTGAGGACACGGCGGGCGTGGCAGCCGGGACCATGGCAGCAGCAAGGAACCCCGACGATGCTGTCGAGCTGCTGCCGCCAGAGCCGCTGCCTTACGTCCTGCTCCCCCCTCCCCGCCTGTTCGGCTGAGGATGCGGCAGGGGCGGCAGCTGGGCTGGGGGCGCCGCCACCACCGGAGCTGCTGCCTCCCGTCCTGCTCCCCCTCTCTGCCTAAGAAAGAGGAAAGAGAAAGAGAGAGAGAAGACAGAGGAAAGAGAGAAAGAGGAAAGAGAGAGAGGAAAGAGAAAGAAAGGGAGAGGAAAGAGAGAAAGAGGGGGAGAGAAAAGAGAAAAAGAGGGAAAGAGAGAGAAAGAGAGGAAAGAAAGAAAGAGGGGAGAGAGGAAAGAGAAAAAGAGGAGAGAAAAAAGTTTGAGGAAAGAGATAGGAAAGAGGAATGAGGGAAGAGAGAGAAAGAAAGGGGGAGAGGAAAGAGAAAAAGGAAAGAGAAAAAAGATTGAGGAAAGAGAGAGAGGAAAGAGGAAAGAGAAAGAAGAGAAAGAAAGAGAGGAAAGAAAAAGGAAAGAGAGAATGAGATAAAGAGGGAGAGGAAAGAGAGAGAAAGAAAAAGGGGCAGAGGAAAGAAAGAAAGAGGGAGAGGAAAGGGAAAAAGGGAAAGAGAGGAAAGAGGGAGAGAGAGAGAGAAAGAGAAGAAAGAAAGAGAGGGGGAGAGAAAAGAGAAAAAGGAGAAAGAGAGGGGGAGAGGAAAGAAAAAAGAGAGGAAAGAAAAAAGAGAGGAAAGAGGGAGAAGAAAGAGACAGAGGAAAGAGAAAGGAAAGAGAAAGAGAGACACAGAGAGACCCTTTTGACATCTAAAATGAAGCTAACATTGCATATATCCTTTTTTACCTTTATTTTACACACACACACACACACACACACACACACACACACACACACACAAGGTAAAAAAGGATATATGCAGTGTTATCTTCATTTCAGATATCAAAAAAGTTTTGCGGCTCCCAGTGTTTTTTTTTTCTGTGGGAAACGAGTCCAAGTGGCTCTTTCAGTGTTTCGGGTTGCCTACCCCTGGCCTATAACAAAATGAACTGCAGCAGACAGACTGTGCAGAAATATAAATACTGTTAGAAGTTAGATAATGTGCTTTTGAGATGGAGTAAGAAAAGACAAAATAGAGGTTGAGGTTGCTTTCCCAGAAAAAACAACAACAGAGGCATGTTGCAGGTGATATCAGGCTTTTCTGTTCTGCAGAAACAATTCCATGCTGGGGCAAGCAGGATGTGCAGATGAGCCTATGCTATGCAATTTAGATAAATTAACTTGCACTCTAGAATGCTGAAAGTTCCCTAATGACTTGTCAAAGAATGCTGGAGAGATTTACATGGAAGAGAGCCAATAGTGGAATTTTATTGTTCTTTCTGGTTGTTCCCTGTTTCTACTTTTGTAGAAATTAAAGAAAATTTGCCATTAAAAACTGAAAGGGGAAAAGCTTCAAATACTTTCCAGCTTTTCTTTCCCATAGAGTAGTGGCAATCATGGAGCTTTCAGATGTTCTGACCAGGCTGGAATTTTGCTGCCTTTCCATCTGTTCAGTTCTTTCTCAATGTGAACAAATCTAGCATATCCCTATCAGCTAAAGAATGCTATCTTCTACTAACCAAATGACTGTAACAAACACAAGCTAATTTCTACACAATGCAAACTGATTCCTTTAAATTGCACCGCTTAGGGTTTAAGCTGAAATGTAAGCTTAGGTCTTAAGCGAACAAGGTCTGACAGCAAATAAACACATATTTAAACAATGTCTCCAGAAAAAAAGAAATTGTGTTAGATACTAATACAGTTAGTTCTTGACTCATGATTACAATGTGGATGGAAATTTCAGTCACTGAGCAAAGCAGTCATTAAGTGATCTCACAGGCTATTAAGTGGACAGAGTCTTAGGCAAGGAGTACAAGGTATCTCAGGGGTGGATGGGAGGGCTACATGTGAGTCTCTTTCCACTCATGAGCTGAAAATCCTCTCTGCCAAAATTCAAGCAGGATTTTCAGCCTGAGCAGAGAGACACAGTGTGCTGCCTACGTCGGCCCTCTCCCATCCCTGAGGCACTCCTCCTCCTTACCATACTGACTCTCCACTCAGGGACTAAGAATCCTGCTTAGATTTCAGCTTTCTCTCATCTCTGGGGCCCAGACAAAAGAGCTGCCTACCCACAGATTTCAGCTCTTTGGCTGCTTGGAATGCTGAAATCTAAGCAGTCACGGAGCTGAAATCCTTGGCAGGTGGCAGCAGCTTGCAAGCTTCCTAGTAACAGCTAGTAATATTTAAAAAAATTCTGATTCATAGGTTTTGGATTACTATAATTCAAAAATGCCTATCAATTTTAATTTTTTTCACTCATCTCTTCAATTGACCATATTATTCTCTGCTAAGATTCAACATGAAAAGCTATAACAGTTCCTAAAAGATCACTTATGAACCAAGAGAATTGTGAATCCATAGCTTTTTTTCTAGGTTTTCATACCCTGCCACTTTCACTTAAAAGTCAAGGAAAAAAAAAACAAAGCAAAAGAAGATTATACCATTAAGTAGTACAAAGATTTTTATTTTGAATATGAATAAAGTGGGCAATATGTGGATGATTGGTTGAAAAGATAACATATAATATTAATAAAAATATCCTTAATATTTTATAAAATTATAAAATATAATTATATTATAAAATATCCTTAATATTTTATAAATTGTCATTCTTAGGTTAACCAGGTTTTACTTAGTATGTTCCCTTCTTTCATTCAAGTGTTGTTCAAAACACTGAATCTTGCTATTTGAAATGTTTGTATTCCTCTTTTGGAACTCATATATATTCACATATTCACAAATATACATATTTGTTTTTGTTTAACTTTGCATTTTAAAATGTTTCTGCTTAGTTTAAAAAAGGTTCTGTACATAAAAATGCAACTTGGTGCTCAGACTTACATGTTTAACAAAAAGTGATCCTAATTTTTCTGGATCCTCAAGGCACTTCTCTAATTCTCCTAAAAAGAAACTGCAGGGGGGAAAAAAACCACAAAAATAAAACTTTTTATTTATTATTTAAATAGGGCAAGATGTAATAGTTTCAAAATAAATTAATTATATTAGCTCCATTGAAGAAAATCAACCATTACCATGAAGACATGTGGAGAATACATCTGAGATACCCTGCATGGAGTTGATTAAGCAACCATTTTTCCTATGTAAGATGATCCATGAGAAACTGGGTTATATCAAACAAACATCAAGTAGCAAATGTTTCCTCCCTTTCCTATAAGTAGTAGAACTACTAGTACTAAATTGGGCACACATGAGGCATTCACTCTTACCTACCTCTAAACCTTAATAAAAACAAACTAAACCATTATCTTTAATCAGCATGCTAAGGGGAAAAACTTATGGTATCTTCAATAAATAATGTCTTAAGAGCCTGTACTGAAAGCTAACAACTGGATCTAGTCCAAGACCTATCTATTAAGAAGTCATCATCACTCATTCACAGACATATTAAAGAGGACGGGAGAGACAGATGGCCATTTTGAGATCTAATAATAATGGTAATAATGTTCTTTCACATACTGATTCTTCAGACAGCCAAATCTCTTGTGAAATGCCTTTTGAGTGTGATTAGTTCATCAGACAATTATTTTTATCTGTAGACTTTCCAATATCTCTCTTTCATATATTCAGCCCAGGGCCAAATGCAGTTTGCTATCTGGGTCTCAAAATAGAGAAGTTATATATGGCAGACTTCTTCAGTTATAAAATGGAGGGATTTAAATTTTCAGCTAAATCTGTCAGAGATCCATAGAAGTTTCTCCCCATAATTAAAAGAAATATTATTGTATATACAAAGGATTTTGATCAATCCACATAAGTAGAGAGTGATCTTGATAAAGTTGTGTGGGATGCCTAATAGCAATAAATTATGAGGATCAATGAGTAGCTATTTAAGCATCATCCTGATACATACATGTATTTCAACTCCCAAAATTTCCCAGTCAGCATAGAATTGCTAAGAATTCTGGGACTTGGAAGTCTACACAGTTAAGTGGTTACACCAATAATCAGCTTGAATTATCTACATCTCCATGTTGAAATGAATTTTGATCTGCAAAAAGTAGTCTGCTCTTAGGCTCAGGAAAATTCATGCCAAGTGCAGGGTCCTTACTCTGCATAGCAGTTTATTTTGATAATGAATGCCTAAATGACAATGGCATTTTTATTTGTTTTATTATTTACCAGAACATGTTCCCCCCCAAAAAAGTGTCAGTTCTATGGACTATAGAATAAAAAATATGGATGCTATTTATTTGTATCACTTTCAAATTATATGATACCAATTTTGGGATTTTGGGGGGAAATATGAAAGAGAACCAATACTTTTGGTTGTATCTGATTGTTACTTCTGTGGAACGGTACAAATTAAAAATGTAATTACTGTGGCATAATGGTTATCTTCAGATAAATCTGGACTCAGTTTTAATGAAACAAAAACATATCAACAAAGAAGTAATTTCTTCACCATTATCAAGCCCATCCAAATATTTTTCCAACATGGTATCTTCTAACAATTGAGTTAGTTTACCCACCTCTTCATTAAGTCTTGCAAGGTTAAAAATAGTATGAAATCTACTCAAAAATAAAAACTGTACATACTCTCTGTGCCAGTCATATATTTGATGAATGTTGCCAAACACAATTTTGTCTTTTCCTTTCATGTCATCAGGAACACCATCTTCCTTCATGAGTGCCATATAACCCTAAAATAAATTAGCAAGAAAAATCAATAAGCACCCTGTTATTTATCTGCAGGTATGTTTAAATTTAGTCTGATGCACTATCCCATTCTCTAATTCACTAGATGTGTGTATAAACTTGACTAAAATGTTTCACATTTCTTAATAGAAATATGATGCATGGCGATCTTACACAAGTTATTTGTTGTGGAATACTGTTGTGTTGGATATGAAAATTCACCTCATCCAAGCCTTTATCAGGTTGGTGACATTTTAATCTACAATTTGCAAATTGCCCAGCCATTATGAACAAAAGCAATTCTAACATGCACAACATGTTCTGGTGATCTGCCCATGGGACATATTTATGATGCATTCATTCTTTTAAGCAGAAAAATGATTTGCCCAAATAGCTGCAAAGAAATTAAAATCCTGCTCTAATAAACCTTGCCTTCCATATGTAATGTTATCAGTTTTGGTGCTTTACTTATAATGTCACAATTGAGTTGATTCATCAGCAAAAAAGAGATCAAAATAAAATACCCACCTAAATCATAAATGCAGCATAAATACACACATCTATACTGATTGCCTGGGAAAGCTTATGCTATATGCAAATATTATTTTCAATAAATGGCAAATTTATTTCAGTTCCAAGTTTGAATTTATTTCTTCAGTATATGCTTTTATCTGTCAATCTATCTGCACATGTAATTGCTTGGCATATTAGTTAGCCAGACAACTTGGGCCAGCTAATAATTCTAAATGCCTTTATAATTCTCCTACATGGCTACTACATAGGAAATGTATTAGATATTGATTCTGAATTTGCTCTGAATTAACAATTTATGATTACAGCTCTATGCTTTTCAGAGTTCAGAAACTTGTGGTTCTATGAACGGCTTTTCTGTAAACATGCCCAGATATATTATTATGTGGATAAGTTTCAAGTCTGAAGTGGATCTTTATGCAAGTATTATAGCCTAATAACACTGAGGCACTGAACAATACTGATTCTCCAAATCAAAAATTTAACAGTGAATATCAATAAAATAATAAAATTGGTAAATATATTAACAAAATAATTAAATTGTAGAAAACTCTACAGCAGATATGTGTTTGAGTGTGTGTATGTCTGTAATCAGCCCAGTTTTAATTAATTTCCTAAATGTTAGCAATCTTTCAAATTTTCAACTTGTTACTTCATTCAAGGGTTCTTGTATCTATTAACACACACAATTAAAATATGCTTCAGCTGTCCATTCTAAAAGAGTAAGGCTGTCAGTTATTCCATTGCTTATATTCCTACACAAGGATTCAACAGAGTCTTTAACTACAAATATTATATCAAGCCAGTTCTATACACTCACAACTTATTTTGCAACAGATTCAATAAACAGCATGTAATGCTAGTCTTGTGTAGGAATGGAAATTAATTATTGCCAAGTTTTGAAATTTACATGTCTAGGTGTCTATAAACAGTTACACTGACAGTTAGTAATAATTTCTTTTGAAAGATTATGGTTCGTACTCCAATATCATCAGAAAATTCAGCAACTGCAAATCTTAACTGATTTTATTTTTAATCAAAAGGACCAGTGTATTTGATTAAAAATAAATTAAAATAATTTTCTTAAGGTATTGCTAATAATATCTTCTAAAGATGATTGGATTGAGAGAAATGGTAAATTCATGCTTCTGAGTTGATTAACAAAAATTAGAACCAATCTGCTTAGATAAGAATGAAACATACCTCTACTACATAGCCAAGATCTCTCACATAATCTCGTTCTGTCTCCACTAATTCCTGCAGGACATACCTTATGAAAAATTAAAATGACAGAGACAGGAATTTAATAATACCAATTATCAGTTTGTGTATGATCAAATACAAATAATAACAGAATACTCTGGCTCTGTTTAGTAGTTCATAATTTAAGCTACTAATTGATAATTTATTAAGAAGTACTTATAACTAGAGAGGTAAGGTATATTTTTGAAGATTGTAAGGAAGAATTGTCTGTTTTTTATAATAAGAAATTAACAAAATGATCTCCCCTCATAGATCTGAATGCCTGATGACATTGCTGGCTATTCTCTCATGCTTTGGGCTAGATTTAGGGTGGAACCTAAATACTTGCATATTATCCCAGTAATCAGTGTTAGTTTTACCATTATTTTCACCCAAGGGAGTGTAGAACATTTGCCATCCAGTGTTTAAACTATTTAGTTTACTATTAATACACTATTTTGTTTGCAATGTCATATTTGATATCATTGGTCCTTAGTCTATGGTCATTCTATCCCCTCTAGATTTGCTGGAAAAGAAACTGGTTTTTCCATAAAAAGATATTTGGGTGTAGTCTTTGCAATGAAGACATGAAGACTTTAGTACAAGATCAAGAGCTTTTAGATAAAAAAGAAAAAATTGGAGAAGCAGCAAGATATTCCTAAATGTAACCAATCCCCCCCCTAAAATTCATTTTAAGAATGTATAAAGACTGTTATGCCTAGTGGATTTTATATATTAATTTATTTCACAAGTAGACGTACTATTAGGTGCACTCTTGATCCTGTCATCATTTGAGCGAAGTTGAAGAATACTAAAAGCTAACTAAATATAACAATTTGAGCATATTAGCTGTAAGATCCAAATCTTCCTACAGGTGTTCTGTTTTAGTTCTTCAATTGGTGATGCTATCTCCATTCTTTAACGTGCAATGTTAATTATTGTACTTGAAAGGGCAATTTTAATGGTGAAATTTCTGTTTTCATATATGTAGTCTTCATTCATAAGATATAAGATGGAACAAAAATCTTAAAAACAATCTCTTTGCTACCATTTTGAAAGCATTAAAAAAGTCTGGTCATGAATAGTAAAGGAAGTGCAAAATATGGCAAAATCTTCAAAAAACTAATCATGTTTAATTTTGTCTTAAAGAACAATGAAAACAACCTTAAAGACTTTATATAAAAAAAGCAAAGGAAATGTGTTCTTCTTAAGCAAATGACAGACTTTAAAGAAATTGATAGTCTAGTCTTACTGTCGCCTCTTTAAAGAACTGGACTTCCGTTCTTCCACCTCATCAATGGGTGATGAGGAAGAGAGAAGTGAATTGTCTGAAGGATTGAATGATGGGCTGCTACTGTCACCCTGGTCTACCATCAATGAACTTGGGCGATCTTCTAGAGCCTAAGACCAAGTTGAGAAACAATTATTATTTCCTTTACATTGCATGCATTGCAAATTGAATAATAGCTGGATGGCACACAACATTTAACTATCAATAATACATAGCCTATAATTTTTGTAATAAACATGCTATCTTCATTTTCACTATTAGATAAATTAAAATATTACTCCAAAAGGGTTACAAATATTTCCCTCTAAATGTATTTTTCTCAGCGCTATTTGGATGGCCATCACTGAAAACGAATGGTGGATAGCACATTTTTATTTAGATCAAGTAAGATTCTCATTAGTCTCTTAATTAATATTACCAGACAATACAGTATACCACATAAGCAAGTTTGAGCTTTTCACAAGATGCCGGTAAACAACAACAACAAAAGAAAGAACACTCACCATTTTGCTCTTTACAAGTTCTTCTATGGCACTGACAAGCTCAGCTGCACTGGGGGTTTCTGAGCTGGTAGGGCGTACCAATAAACGAGAAGATGTCTACAGAAGGGAGTTAAGATTGAGATAGGGAGAAAACCATCTTATTCAAGAAATATTTTCTGTATCTTTGAAATGAATAGTTCATCTCACTTCAAAGAAGTACAGTGTTTTAAGCAAATCCTGCTACTTATAAATATTATACTCCCTGTATCTTTCACCTACTTGTAAATACTTAATTACCATTTTGCAATGGTAATGTACAATTGACTTGTGAGGAATTTTTTAATCTTTCTGAATTACTATTAAAGTTAATTATATTAGTTTACTTGTCCCCCTCCCCCAATTCCGTATTAACATGAAGCAGCACATAAAAGAACCAAACCAAAAGAATTTGTGGGTCAGAGTAGTAACTCACATAGATGACATTCCTTATGTCATAAACATGAAACGGAAGTCTGGAAGATCTGTAACCTCAAAAATTACAGGATTCTAATTTCTGGCTGCAAATGATGAAAAATGGTATGACCAAAGGAAGCTTTTGGGAAGAGATTTCAGGGATTAGTAAATAAGCAAGTCTGTTTGCAGACTGCATACATATATCCCTATGTAACTGGAATCTCCATACGTAATATAAGGCTCACTTCATAATGGAAGCACAACATGAATGTCCTACGTGCCAAATATTTTATGTTTTATTTCACTACTATACAGAAAGGTTAATATTAATCAAGAAATTTAGAATACGGATTTTTGTGCATTTTTATCTTGGAAGATTGGCTGTCCCATAATGTAAATACTAAATAAATTTTAGTGTGCATTAAGCAGCTTAATATGTTGATTTACAAGGGACATGGGAAATGGAAGATTTACAAGAATACACAGAAACTGTGCCAAATCAGACAGAGCAAAAAAATCAACATAACTCTAAATAAAGGTGATTTTTTTTTAGAAAAAGGGATCAAAGAAAAAAAAACACTGCATAGCAAATGTTTTAGCAATTGTTATAAAAAGCGATTTATATAGCACTACCAAACAGATTGACTTTAGACAATATAAATGTCTTCCAATGACTCAAGTCTTCTGAGACACAAATTAACATAGATTGACAAATCTGTATGTGTTAGGACCCTGCGTGGTGTGACATTTGCAATAATACATTGATTTACAAGGAAATCTCTAGATTAGAGATTTTGGTTTAATAAAGGCATGCTTAGAGTAAAACTGAGCTTTGATTGTGCTTGGGTATGCACAGACTGATCAGTCTATCCCCACAGTTAATATAGAACACGATACTGTATGTCAAAAAGTAGAATGGAAACAAATGTTTAAAATGGTTGTATTAAAGGAAAACAATGATGGAAAAGGTAGTAAAAGCTATAAGAATCTTGAAAAATGGCAATGGTCCAGATTTAGACATATTCGGTAATATTAAAATATGAATGTTGTTTGCTTATGAAATGGCTGTCTGACTTCGTTAGCATCTCTGCCTGAAGACTGAAATAACTGTTTCCCTATATAAAGAGAAGGAAAGCAAGAATGAATGCAAATCTACAGGGATTTTAGTTTGTCAGATGTGCTGGGGAAGGATATTTAGCAGAATTTTGGTTGAAAGAATACAAGAAGTGATAGTAAGCAAGACTATGGATGCACTCTTTGTCAAATAGGGCTTAATCTACACACTTGCAGCTACTGTAGCAAAATCTGAATCTGAGCCAAAATATTTTATTTTTCTAAATAAGCTAACTAAGAGCAGAAAGGATTTTAAGCCTAGGGGACTTTTTATTAATGTCTAAGAACACTGTACTGCAGATTCTGTCATCATTCTGCATATCAAGGGAGTCTTTTTCAGCGGATATGCAGGAAATCCCCTCTGCCATCAAGGATGTGGTTACCTTAGCAATGATTAACATCCATAAGGGAAACCCACAAGAGTTCCAAAAAGCAAAGAAGGAAACAAAACCCCATACACTCAATTGTTGAAAATGTCTGGCTTTCTGAGAATGATGGCACATTGTCAAGAAAACAGACAACCCAAGAGCTCACATTGTAAAATTAATTCTGACTACAATGAAAACTCACTTTAACAAACCAGTTAAGGCAAGAGGTATTTGTTATTCACAAGCATATATGAAATACAAAAGCATGTTTTTGAACTGCATGCAATTCCACTATATCAAAGTTCACTTAAAGAATATCCGGAGTCTTTAGCTGATGCAAAATGCATATTAAAGCATGCACAAGAGCTAAATGAAAGGAAATATTTATGTAAATCGGCTTAAGTTGCATAATTTCTGCAAAATCCCTTGTCCAGAATTTTACCACCATAGAAAACTGGGCATGATAATAAGCCATGACCACTGGGAACCAATTATTTCCCCACCCTATTCCCCCATTCATTCACCTTATCATCTTGTGAGTCTGGTTGAAGCAGACTATGTTGCTGGATTGCCATTGGAGGGGGAAGTGGCACAGCATCAGCCCCTTCTTCGCCTTCTTCTTCTCCACAGCTTTGCATGCCAGATGAAGATGATTTTGAGAGGGTGCCACTACTCAAGCCCTCATTCCGGCCTCTCTGCCAAGGGAATCACATTTACACTTATTGCTTAGATGGCACTCAATGATGTATAAAGTGCTTGATAGCTTTATATTTAAAATAGCCCTATATAAATGGCCAGCATTCCTGAAATCTAGCTCTTTTTTATTCTGCCAAACTGGCTACATTCTTCTCCCTATTGTACTGAGTTCAAATCTCAAAATTCTTAGTTCTGAGAGCACTTACTGACCTTTCTAATATTTTAATACCCTTGAGTAAAAGTTTATTTGAGACCTTCTTTTGGCCAAACAAAATCTCGAAATTCTACTTTAGCAAGGGAGCATATCAGCCTGGTTCTTACTTGGTACTAAGTCAGAATTTTTAAAATTATTATCAGTTCACAAATGAAGTATTATTACATCTTGATGTCATAAAAGAACTAGCAATTTTCACTATAAAGCATTTTCAAATAGACTTTAGCTGAGTTTGTTGCCGGACTCAAGCATGGTATGATATGATAAATTTTCCCTTTACGTAGTGTAAAGAAAATGACCTTGACAGAGATACTGTATGTAGGAACCACTGCCTAGTAAAATAGGCTTGATACTTTTTCAAAATTCAGAATGAGATTACATTTGGAAGAGTCTCAGGCAGATATCTCCCTAACTCACTGCAGTATAAGGAATAAATACAGCACAATTAGATTTGCCAGATTCTGTCTATGTAGTTTTGTGCTAATTTATGGTTTGTGTATTTTTTGTGTCTTTTGTGCTTGATCCAGAATCACTGTTTGAGTTGGACAGTCATATAAACATATGCGTGCATGCATAAATATCTCGTTGTCGCCTGGGCCAAATAGTGGTCTTCTCAGACGCTAGACTAAAAGAAGTCCTGATCAAACTTAACTACAGAGCTGTTGCCAGTTCCTTCATAAACTGTTAATCTAGATGCATAATTAATGCCTATTTTAATAATCTGCAGCACCATTTAATAATCTACTTATTTTGATAATCTGCAGGGCCATTAGTCATATATTTTTGACAGAGGCCTCAACAATAAAAACAGAGATAATTTGGAAAATGAGAATAGCCAGATACAGCTGTTTCTGGAAGACCCCTATGGAAAATACAGAAACAGATGGCTTGTTAAGTGTTCCTCTTCTCTTTTGTTATAAAAAAGCAATTCAGTGAGTGTAATTGCTTACAAGAAGATAAGAAAAGCCATGATGCTAAAGACTTATTTTCGGAAAAAGGTACACAAACAGCATCTAATGGACATCTACCTCTTCAAGAGTTTCATCTTGGGGTGTCGCTGCACTATCATCAGAATCCTTCTGGGAGCCGGTATCAGCACTTTTGCGGACCTCACGGCTCTTCTTATGTTTGTGGGCCAGTTTCTTTACATGGCCGTCTGCCTTTCCGCTGCTAAGTCGCCTCACTGGACTAGTGAGCCACTTCCTCAGGGTATTGCCTGGGCGTTTAGGACCAGGAGAGCTTTGTGCACCAATCATATGGGGCTGGAGTGATGTTACCGATGCAGGGGGACTTGCATCATTGCTGGAAACTGAAAGAGAATCTGAAAAAAGAGAAAAACAATGAAAATACAAGAAAGAAATAACTCTGTGTCTCTGTGTGTGAAGAATAACTGCTTTACAAAACATTTATTTTCCTAAAGCAGGTTAAAAAAATGTATGAGCTCTCACTATAATCATTGTGAAACTCTATATTATTACTTGCCACTGTGAGTGTTATATAAATACTAGTTTGTATGCATATTACAATTTGGTTTGATACTTTTGCCATTCTAAGGATTCCTTAGTTGATGCATTGGCTAGCAATCAGATGGCTCATAACTAAGGTTCTCTATATCCCATGAAGGAATGGGTGTAACTCATGGTGAAATGATCTTATATGCCATCCTTAAAACACAATTATCTGATTTTTTAAAAATATATTTTTATTAAGAATTTTATACGAGTAAAAAGCAAATCTAAAGAAAAAATATGAAAAACATAAATAAATAAAGAGAAAGAAAATGCAAAAAGCAAAGCAGAATAAGAAAGAAAATAGCTAAAGAAACAAGAAAAAAAATATACAAATTCCGACCTTTCTTTACAATAGTTTTGAACAAGCTCATTATCCCTCCTCCCTCTTGGTATTACAAAGTTTTCTCCAGTCATTTAGTTCTTTTTCAATTGTTAAAACCATAAATCAGCGCTTCATTTTTTATCTATTTTCAGCAAAACATCGATAAAACAGTTTCCA
The DNA here is from genome assembly GCA_034064705.1 of Bothrops alternatus. NCBI lineage: Eukaryota > Metazoa > Chordata > Lepidosauria > Squamata > Viperidae > Bothrops > Bothrops alternatus. The sequence goes on along the minus strand of JARGCV010000001.1, from coordinate 4,929,568 downwards.
TCATCTTCTACAGTTTCCAGTCTTTTATTTATTTATTTATTTATTTATTTATTTATTTATTTATTTATTTATTTATTTGTTTATTTATTTTATTTGTTTAGACTTATATGCCGCCCTTCTCCCAAGACCCAGGGCGGCTCACAACGAGAATACAAGTGAAAACATAACATAAAATCAATTAAAATTACCAATTACTATATAAAAAACTAGGTAATTCACCACATTCATACAACACACAATCACAGTCAAAGGCCCAGGGGCAGAGTGCAGCTCACACGCCCCAAACCTGTCTGCATAAATGTGTCTTCAACAGTTTTCGGAAAGCTAGGAGGGAGGAAGCAGTACGAACCTCTGAGGGAAGCTGATTCCAGAGGGCTGGGGCAGCAACGGAGAAGGCCCTAGCCCTACGCCCCGCCAGATGACATTGTCTAACAGACGGGACCCGTAGGAGGCCAACCCTATGTGCCCTAACCGGTCGCTGGGATTCATAAAAGAACTTGTTGTTTTACCCCTACCAAAGAGGTCGGTTTTGCTATTTCTGATGTCTTTATAATCTATTCCTCCATTGTGGGAATTTCAATGTTCCTCCATCATTGCGTAATAATTAACTGATTTTCAAAGAATGTGTTTCCTTTATAGTGTTATGCAGTACTTGTTCAAGGCTTGAACAAGTATTGTGGAAATGACATAGTCTTTCATAAATTAATCCCATGTGATTGGTATAGCACTGCTTGTTTCAGTGATGCACCAACAACAATCTGATATACAGCTAAGGACCTCATTTGTACAGCAGTGACAAAGTGGAACATGCAATTTTATTTTTGACTATACATTGGAGGCTGATATATTTCAATGCTCTTCCACTAAATATCAGTTTTACTCCTTTCACACTCACAGGACTGTCCTTTGAAAGAATATGGTTAAAATCTAACTTCTCACATGGATCAACATGATGCAAATAATCAAGGATGTGTGCATTCTATACCCCTCAACAGGGCTTTTTTTTCTCATAGAACGCCCAGAACGGAGTTCCGGCACCTTTTTGGGATGGAACCTTGTAGGGTAGGCACGGCGGGTTATATGATGTGTGTGAGTTCCGGCATCCTTTTTTTTTTTTAAAGAAAAAAAGCACTGCCCCTCAATGATAATTCTGAATGCCAGCTACTCTACTCATGCTACTGGTAGGACTTTAGAAAACCATCTCTTTCTTCTCTCTCTCTCCAATTAATCATACTTTTAAGAATCTCTTTTGCATTAGGTATGAGGAAGGAAAAACCACTGGAATCACACTTTAATAGCTTTTCATACGTATATCCTTTATCTTTCTATAGCTGCAATGTCATTTTCTTCCATGATGAATTACCGTATATAGTAAATGGCACATTTCATGGCAGAAATGGAAAATCTTTTGCTAAACTAGAGAGCACAGTAACGAATCATAGGTTCCCCACTAAAAAGGACTGGATGGAGAAAATGATGTTGCTAAGCTATTAAAATACAGCCCAATTATTGCATGCAAATATATGAGCAAAGTGATTTGTTGCTGTTCCTGCATTTATATTAATATTTAATTAGGCCTGGGAAGATGTTCATTGCTTATTCTTACAATAACAAATTAGTAAACATGTATCCATTCTGTTAAGTCTTTGCAGTAAACTCATATCTGACTAACTAAGAACCAAGAATATTGTTCAAATTTGTAACACTATTAAACGGTGCAGACACCAGATGAACATTTGGGACTTTCCTATCGTTTTTTCAGATTATTCAAGGATGTAGGCCCATAAACCCTCCAAGGTATAATTTGCTGCTGTCTCCTTAGGTTTGAAATACAGCTCCATCTGGGCCTCTGCAAATGGAGGTCAAAGTTCACAGAAAGTCCATACACATTAAAAAAAACAAACCTGAAGGAAAGCAGAATAATTAAGCTACAACAAAAACAAATAGTGAAAACTACTTCAAAAGCCAAACTAAAGATTACTGTTCATTCTCAATTTGAGAAATATGACCCTGGTTATCTGGGATTGCTGCCTTTAATTTTTTTTTTCACAGTGAAAACATACTATTTATTTCATTAATGCAAAAAAAAAAAGGTTTTGAATCATGTCTTGGTTCTTGATGCTTCGAAAGCAGCTGCTTACATTTCTTGGTTGTATTCCAACAACGTTACTTAAGATAAGGCCAGAAATTACTAGGGAGTCTATCTTTAATTGTGGAACTGCAGAGCAAATAAAACAGATTTTTCTCAACTGAACGTTTGTTACTACAAAATATCACATATAAGCATTCTTTCTAAAAATTACACAATAGGCTGTTCTATTCCAATAAATCAATGATGAGATCGATCTTGTAATTTAGTGAAAATGTGGAAGACGTTACTAGAAATCACTATGAGGAAGCATTTTGATTTTAATTTTTTATATAGAAACATTTATTATCCTTTAACAAGGGAAAGAAGGTCAGGGACCTTGGAGAAAAAGAAGTACAGCATGACAAAACTGTCAACTTAGAAGGAATGGGTTTCTTGCAAGAATTTGGCAAATTATTTTAATGTGATATTTCTTCTATGTGAGGAGATTAAATGCAGAGATTAAATACATCTAAGCCCAACAAAGTATTTCAAGGGTGTTATGCTATCTGATAAAACAGCCAACTTCTTACCAATTTTTTTTTTTACATCAGGAATAATATTACTAAAAGTATGGGGATTGACTTTGACATGCATGCGGCACAGGCCCCCATTGCTAGCAGAGAAAAGAAGAAAAAAGTTTCAATTTATCAGATGAACCTACTTTTCTTTATTTAGAGGGCACCATGAAAGAAAATTAAATTTAAGCATCATGTACATAAGTAGCATGAATATCATGATACATCAATTTAAGTGAAGGACTGATTATTTTTATGTCTTTAGTTCAGCATAAGCTAGTAGCCACACACACACACACACACACACACACACACACACACACACACACATTTTCTTCCAAAATATTTTTTTACTTGTAGCCAATAGCCTGGACCAGACCTCCTGTTAAGTACTAACCATGGCCAATGGTATTTAGCTTCTGAGCCCAGCCAAGGTCATGTGAATACTATTACCTCTTGAGGCTCTTGAATTAGGTAGCAAGAAGTGACAGGTACCCATAATTTGTTAAATCTGCTATATATATATATATAATACAATATCTCTAACCTCTAAGAAAGCAAATTAGGATGACTTAGGTTTAAATCTGCTATTCTGAATTTGCCACTATAATCACACTATTAAAGTCCTACTTTCTCTATCATGAAGAGAACAGTATCAGTAAACCTCAAAAGTATAACACAGAGTACACATTTCATATGAAAAACACTTTGAAAATTCTGAACTGTGTACATCTGTGTGCAAGTCTGTGCACGTGTTTGTATCATGTTATATAAACAATAGGCCATTGTTGTTCATATACATGAAATCTTTGCTCAGTTATCCTGTGTGGATGTTCAAATTATGCAAGAAGCTGTTGCATCTGAAGGATACAACAGTTAAATAGTGTAAGAGAGTTGGAGAAAGTATTGGACAGAACTCAATCTGAAGTCATTTCCTTTCTTGTTTATATGGGAAACAGGCCACTTTCTAACTCACTCGGAACCGAGAGTTTTTAGGCTAAGCTGAAATAACATTAAATTAACTGACATTGTTAACTTGAAATTCAGAGGTGTTCACTTATGTCTTTATCTATTACATTGCAACATTTTTCTCCTTCAGAGGGTCATTAGTAGCCAACAAAAATACAAAATATAGTGAATAGTAGTATAGTATAGCATCGTACAGTACAGGAAAGGATAGCATAGCCCAAGTATAGTTGCATAGCATAGCATTAGTTTCTGAATTTAGGTTGCCCCCCTGCCCTTCTGGCCTTTAGGAAGGGCCTGAAGATATGGCTTAGGGGTCTGATAGTAGTAGTGAACCTTTCTAATGGTTATGCAGGTATTCCTTGACTTACAATGGCAATGGCAATTAGGAGTGGAATTTGTTTGCTAAGCAATTTGGTTGTAAAGCATAATGGAATCACTGTACCAAATCCCATGGTCATTAGGCAAGAACAATTTACTGCCAGTTTCCCATTACCAAAATCAGTTAAAGTTCAAAGTCCCAGGCCAACAGACAAATAAGTGACTGCTACTAGGTGGGAGAAAGAGGTTGTGTGGGTAAGTGCTGGGAAGAGTATGCAAGAAGCAAGGCATGAGTTGGGTGAGAGTATGTGCATGAGAGGCATAGCACTGTCTGAGGAGGGTTTGAAGGAGGGTCACAGAAAGTCCACTCAGGTATACAAGTGGACAGCACAGAGGGGCTCGGGGACAGTGAGCAGGTGGGAGAGACTTACCCTAAGAATCTGCGATTCTTCTTCCCTGCTGGCTTCCCCATTGACTTTCTAGAGAAGCCAACAGGAAAGATTGCAAATGGCAATCATGTGATCACAGGGCATTGCAAACATTGTAAGTGCAATGGGAACACTGGGATGGCCAGAACTCTGACCATCATAATCAATACTTACTTGTTCAACTTCATTGTAAGTTCGAAAAGTTGCTGAATGAATAGTTATAGGTTAAGGACTACCAGTATGGAATGGAATATACTGTTTGTATTCACCTACTAACTGTAGTTATATTTTATGTTTAATTTAGTTTTTAATAGTGGTTTTACAACATTTGTTGTTTTTATTGTTTATCATTCTTGCTCTTGTTTTTATTGCAAACCATCCAGTTTCACATATGTGAAAAGGATGGGTATACAAACTGAATAAATAGTGTAGTATATACTATATAGTATATACTGCTACTTACCTTTCCTGTAATCGTTGAATACAAGTTAGGAACAATGTGGAGATCCCCCAATTAAACTGTAAATAAAGTATGGTGATGACCCCTTATCTGGATAGGTCCCTGATTTCAGAAGTGGTTTGCCATTGCTTGTTTGCCAGGGCTGAGTGTGTGTTATTGGTCTAAGGTCACCCAGCTGGTTTTGTGCCTAATGTGGGGCTAGAAATTATGATCTCCAGATTTCTAACCTGGTGCTTTAACCATAACACTAGATTACCTCTAATTAATCAAAATGTGTTTGCTATTCAAATGATTTTATGTACTTTAAAATAAAATTTAAGCAAAATTTGCTGGTCAAGAATGTTCTTCCAAAGGAATCTGAATGCACAAGGGAGAGGTGTAAAAGGATCTCAAGCATTATGAAATCCCATTTTGAGATATTTTCACTTTGCTTTTTGAATGTCTTGTATAATTTTAAAGTTATCAATTATTTAATTTTCTGAATTTCTCATACTGCTGGTGAGAATATATGATTTATTTTAAACAAATTTACTGTTTGCTTGCTTCAATGAATCAGTTTTCAACAATGATCCGTTGCTGTAAACTAGCTGACTACAATGAACAAAGAAAGGGATTAAGAAACCAAATGAATAAAATTACTTTTAAGGCAATTCTATGCAGCTCCACCACACTTTTTCTTAGAGCATTTAAGAGATTGAAGAAACCATTAACAGCCCATTCTAGCCATTATTTTTTTGAACTCTCGATCATACATATATCTGTAAGTTATATACTGCAAACACTATAGAAAAATAAACATCACCAAGCATTCGGAAGCTGTTTTCATTGGACCAGTCAAGGATTATGGCAAAGGACATATAAAATGAAGTACAGGTTGACAAGTTATATAAGTTCAGAAGTATAGCAAACAATTCACATTTTTTCCAAAAAAGCAAAAGCTTGTTTAAAAACTATAAAATAAGTAAAATATAAAGATATCAGCTGATTGAACTGGTACTTTATATTTAGTTATATATCATTAAGTATGTATATATCAGCACCTGAAGCTAAAGAAGAGATAGATCTCATTTTACTGCTTATTAGCTTTTCAGGGATGCTTTCAGCCATAGTAATATATTATATTAATTGGATCTTTGCCTAATTTTGACATGTAGCATATCTACAAGCCAGATTCTACATGACTAAGAATCATACTGCATTGTGTAGCCCTGAAGGCACACATTTTTATATATTAGATCAAAACACCTGCATGCATTTATAAAATCAATGAATCCTCCTTCATGTTGGTCCAAGATTGGCGTGATGCTGCAGCCTGTGAAGGAGGCAGGAATCTAGAACCACAAGGAGGAAACAGAGGCTGCATTATACATCATAGAACAGGAGTCTTTAAACAGGCACGCTGGCTGAAGAATTCTGGGAGTTGAAATCCACAAATCATAAAAGGGACAAGTTTGAAGAACCCTGTCATAGAAGATTACCTCAGGTTTGCTATTAAGAATGAATTCAATAGGTGCTGTTCCATCAGCTACTATGGTAGATGGTACATATTATTTTAGGGCAATGTTTAAGAAAACCAGGGCTTTTTTCCTCATAGAACGCCCAGAACGGAGTTCCGGCACCTTTTTTGGATGGAACCTAGGCAAGGCGGGTTGTATGACGTGTTTGAGTTCTGGCACTTTTTTTTCTTTTTAGAAAAAAAGCACTGAAGAAAACTATAACTTTAGGACTAGAGAAGTGTTAATGTGCATGAATATATCCAACAACTCAAAGTGAAGAGTCATTATGTAATTTCTTAATTCCACTGACTGGAAGCCACTTAAATTACAAAGGAAAGGAGGTAGTTGCCTCATGTTGTTACCTGCATGACATTTTTCATTATTCTGTACCCAGAACAGGCAGGTGCTGACTTTTCACTAATCTTATCACAGGAATTGCATATGGTCTTTCCAATGACAGAGGAAACTCAACTATACAAGTTAACATGCTGCCAAGTGACTGCCATGTTTTCCATACTTGCTGGAAATATGCACAAATTCCCTAATGTAAATCCAGAACCCAAGAGGAAATCTGAATCTATTCCTCCTATAGGGAATTTATTTATTTATTTATTTATTTATTTATTCGATTTCTATGCCGCCCTAAACAAAGGACTATCTATTGTATTGCTCATGTTGCTTATGAATAATGGCTCTCCTTATCACAGAATCAGGCATTGTTTGAAATAATACCATTAATAATATTCAACCTCTTGCTCCAAATGGAAACTGGAGCTTAGGATTTGTATATTTGACAATTTTCTTCCAGCTAAATATTTCCTTTGGCTTATTTAGTTTTAATGTGCCAAGAATTGCATGTTTTAACTAATACATTATTGCAGTATATGGAGTAGACAATAATAATAATAATAATAATAATAATAGTTGGAAGGGACCTTGGAGGTCATCTAGTCCAACCTGCTGCTCAGGCAGGAAACCCTATACCATTTCAGATAAATGGCTGTCCAGTCTCTTCTTAAAAACTTCCAGTGTTGGAGCATTCACCACTTCTGGAGGCAGGTTATTCCACTGGTTAATTGTTCTAACTGTCAGGAAGTTTCTCCTTAGTTCTAGGTTGCTTCTTTCCTTGATTAGTTTCCATCCGTTGCTTCTTGTCCTGCCTTCAGGCACTTTGGAAAATAGCTTGACTCCCTCTTCTTTGTGGCAGCCCCTGAGATATTGGAACACTGCTATCATGTCCCCCCTTTAATGATATACTTCAATCAAAAACAATCTTCAGTAAGAAGGAAAATCAGGGACATTATACAACTCTCTCCCCTTTCAATTAGGAAGAAATTGAGAGGGGAGGGAGTTGCATGATTTCCCCTGATTTAGTTCTAAATCTGATTAAATTCCTCCAATTAATAAAAAAGCTACTGTTTCTGATTACATGCAATCACTTTTGTACAAATGTCCCTCAGATGACAATATGATGGTCAACCTTGCTTAGATTATATAGTAAATAGATGTAGATGCAGAGCAATCTAATACTACAGCGTTAAGTCAGGAATACTGAAACAGAATTATTTATAATGGTGAGGAAACTGAACAGAACTGATTTCTTTCTTGGGTGTCCACAGGGTTGTGAAAGGAGTTACAATGTGCTTTCAAAAAGTTTCACTTTGCTGAATGTGTGTACCGTGTTCTCTTCCTCAAATTGCAGAATAAAACTCTTTTTGCCAATGTATGGACCCTATTCAGTGCATTAGATAGTTTAGAGTGGTAGGCATGAACTGTCCCTGCAAGGGGGACATAGAAATCACTAGAAAAAGGAGAGTGCAAATTGGCAGAAACTTTCATTAGCTTAAAGCAGCAATATTCCCTTCTCTCCCGCATGCTCTAGGTTTGGTTAATAGTGAGCCAAGAAATTATCCATTTTTAAAAATATTTATTTTAGGAGCAGGTTCTACCTTTTTCTTTCATAATTCCCAACAATCTGAAGCAAGGCATAAATTTTATTAGGCTATTTCTATCAAATTGGTAGATTTGTGGGAGGCAATTTTCTTCTTTTGTTCTGTCATCTGCAATGCTTCTTCGGTTCACTTTCACTCATCAAGTGTGACATTAGGAGCAAATAATTAAGAATCTGGGAAACAAACCCCTCCCGTCATTTACTGTGAAATAGATCCATTTTTCCTTCCGCACTGGGATTTCCCTCAGTCTCAGAATTGTTAGCCTATATAAATATTAAGACATTTTAACTTATAATGCCTTACATGTTACATTTGGTAATATGTAAAATTCAGCACCATACCAATGCAAATCAATATTAAATAGAAAACATGCACTTGAAAAATTAGTAAACTTTATATATATGGTTTCTTTTTTAAAAAAAAAAAACAGGTTTCTTACATGATATTTTAGCTTAAACTTCCTGTTTATAAAATGTGCACAAAAGAGCTCTTGAGAGAAGGTAGAAAAGGAAACATGGGCCTGCAGTATATTAACCCTCAGACATGCCTTCCTACAGTCCCAGATGTGCTCCATTCCAGGAGAGATTTTGCAGTCATTGTTCTGGCCGACTCTGGTGAGGTCTACAGAAACACATTTAACAACTTCCATCTGTGCCAGAAAAACTAAGGCTATATGCTTCTTTAGGAGCTGGCTGAAATCCAAGAGTTACACCACTCTGTCAGCTATACTGGTTACTTTATTGCATTCCAGTCTTCATCCTCTTTTCCTGAATGGCCTTTCCCAGGAATCCCCGTTTAGCAATATTATCTTGAAAGATGGATGGTGCAATACTATATACACATATGATAATCATACTGGAGAGAATGTTAAAAAAACTGAGAGAAAAGGCGCATGTTCCATTTAATCTACAAAATGTATCTGAAATGTAGTTAGAAGCAATTATGCCAATAAATACCACATATGGAAGTATGACTCACACTATGGTCCAACATGCAAAACAAAGGCGTAGGAAGTGCCATGGAGAAGGATGTACATGGTCCAGAAAATAATGGGAATGAAAGCAGGAAATCTAGACTGTGGGAAATAGATATGCTAAATCTGTGGTGCCAGCTCCCTGAAATATAGTCATGCAATAGAATCCTTACATATTTGTAAATATCCCATACTTGCTGTTCATTGAAGAAAGACAGCATTCCTTTCATTGGAGAGAATGAAACTCCCAGAACTTGCTTGAATGTGCAAAAATGAAACTTAGACCCATCAAAATGTGTAAAAGTGGAGCTTAATTGAAAACTCCTCCCATCTGCTTTCCCCAATATGCTGCAATCCTGATGGTCTGAATTACAATTCCCATCATTCACAGCAAACATGTCTAATGATCAATGATAACTGATATTATATTTGAAATTGTTGGAGAAAATATTACAGGGAAGACAAATTTGCACTCTTAATTACTCTGTCTTGTTTCATGGATTTTTAAAAAAACCTTTACACTTCTTACTGACTTCCCATCTTTCAGCGACACTTGCATAAATATGATCCATTTGTAGAAGGATACTTAAATTAATTACATTAATTCATCATTAAATGATTAATTTAAAGTAATCTAAACTGTAATATAATGTTAATCTGTATTAATTGTATTAACACTTAATTGCTGAAGTTGCACAATACTATCAATTTTTTCCAATGCATTATAAATTTACATTTTTCTGGCTATAAAGCTATTCTCTAAGTGAGTAGCATTTATACCTATTTATGGTTATTCTGCCATTCTGATACATTTTCTTCAGCGATTAATATTTGCATAAGATACTTAATTGTAGTTTCTCTTCTTAGTTTTTTCTGCCCCATCTTTATCTGGGAGATATTCTCCATAACAGCAATGATTATATATATATTTATATAACTAACTAATTAACTAACTAACTAACTAATCCTCCTCATATATTTCCCCATAACAACCACCCAAGAAGGGATTTAAACCTGTTCCTGCATCTTATCCACTATATCTCACTGGTTTCCATTTTACTTCTCTAGGACAGTCAAGGCATGAAACAACAGCAATTAAAACATTGATAAGAATGGTTTAATAAGTTTTAGATTAGTCCATAAGACCTAAAGAGGATTTCTTTCCTGAGTTAAAAAGGTGAACTATGAATTGCGTTTTTAAGGAACCATATTCAATAAGCTGGAAGCAATACTGGAGAGGATCCTTTCCTATGTATTTGACAAATAGATATTAGAACGAGAGACTTTCTTCAATAGTGTATGGGCTGCTCTGTTGACTAATATCTAAGAATTCATACTGAGATAGGCAGGTCATAAGGTAACTAAGATTTTAAAGGCCAATACCATTATTTAAAATTCTGTCTAGAAAACAACTAGAATGCGGGGCAAATCTTTCAGTATAGACATAATATGCTTCAGTATTATGCTTTCATTAGCAGCCTAGATGCAATATTTTGCCCCAACTAAAATGTTGGACACTTCCCTTTGTAATAGCCAACTCAGGATGTAACTAAGCCAAGGGAGGTACCACCAAATTCAACAGCACAAAAATGATCATTTCTGGTGTACTAGAGATAGCTGCAAGTGTCCCCAACAAAATATGACACCAAAATGGCATCACACCCCTTGTGATGTCTTCATACAAATGTGACTATTTCATAACATCCTATTGTCTGATGTAAGACTACATGGTGATGTAGTCACACATGTACTATTTGCCCCCTTGCCCATGCCACCTCATGAGGTGAGTGATCATGAGTGCTCATGTTTCCTGAGAATCCAGAGATAAGTAACAATCCAAAACAACTCCCAGAATGATCTGCTCTTTTAGAAGAAATGTATACCAAATCTGAAGGTCTGGTTTCTCTATCAAATATCCTGGTAGAAGGGAAAACAAAAACATCCTATTCTATATGGAAACAATGGAGACAATTAAGTATTATTCAACACCATGGAATAGCAACCCGAATAGGTTTTAATCAGGCTTGATTGGAATAACCCTAGGATTTTCTCCATTTGCATTCAAGTGGTCATTCCTTTGGTTGATTTAGATCTGCAAAATGAAGGAGGACACTGAAAAATACCAGCATCTACTACTCAAGCTACATCCACATTTCACAGATAGGATAGGATTTTGTGTTGACTGCAAGGGAGGCAAGACAATCCTAAACTTGCCTTGCATTTGGGAATCTATTTTAAATCAGTGTGGCATATGACACTATAAACATTCCCCTTGTTTTTAAAAATCATGAGTTACAACATTACATTATGACAAAAAGTATTTGTCTCAACATATGAATACCTTAAAATTGTGATTTAGTAATTCTACATATTTGGGAGAAAACAGTATTTCAGGACTGCCTATTTTCATGGAGAGCAGCAATGGGTCAAGAAAGATCACATCTTCCTAATTATAATCTCCCCATATTTAAAAAGAAATAGTCAATTTATAAAATCACATCACATTTTATATGGGAATATTTAATAGATGTGAACACGTGAGCATTTAATAGATAATGTATCAAGTTCAGGGCAGAATAAGATTGATTTGCACAAGCCCCAGGGAATGACAAACTGATTGAAAGGTGACTCAACGGTCTTTGTAACCTCATTGGAATGAGATCTGTTTGCCAGTCATGTTTAACTTGAGGCTTAAGGGATGCCTCAGAGTAGCTCTTTGAATTTCTTCCCATCCTAAAATTTGCAGTAAGTCTGCGTATTTTGACAAACAATCATCAAGAATTCAAGAATCCAGTAAATGTGAATATTTTGTAATTAGTAATTATATATTTTTTCAGTACACTTAGCATACAGGCTATATTAAAAAGAAGGAGAGATATTACTGCATTAAAGAAACTTGTTGGCATTTTCCTCTTTTAGACACCTCATAAATCCAACAACCTATAAAAACTTATGTCAAGTAATCAGATGCACTTGCTTCCTGTTGCGTATGATGAGCAGGAGCATACTTTAAGACTAAGATGGCAAGAACATGATTTATAACAATGTGATATTTTGCCTCCTATAATATCTATCCTATTAATATTACATGCTGAAGCATCTGAAAAATATTTTGGCAATTAATGCTCCTGGGAAGATATCAAATATTCATCAAGAAAGTATCACCCTTTTCAGAAGGCAGAAGTAAAACTCTTTCATGAATGAATAGCAATAAAAACAGTTTCCTGCTGTTTTCCTATCATTTTAGTCTTCAGCATAACACTTGTCTGCAATACTAATATACCCATAAATAAGTAAATACCTCTAACTCAGATATACAGATACTGACATGTTTGTACTGAAATTATTCAGAACTCAACCAGCTGCTGCAGACATTTAGAGGGGCTGAACCTCTGAGAGATTATGCATAGGGCTGGAATGTACATTTAACATTAGAGTACTTTAAATTTTTAGAATATTGAGACTGTTCTATTGCATTAATATATGCAGGGAAATACAAATATATAGATACATTTTAATCATACTGTATGAGAATGAAAATATAAATTCAAAGGCTTTATCAAAAGGTTTTGCAGCTTTTGGGCACTGACAAGGTTAGGATGTACTCAAGCATTTCACAAACTATGTTAAAGATATATTTTTAAGGTTTTATTATTGTTGACTGATCAGAAAACAAAACCAGTACATTATTTAACATGGTTCTATTTGAATTCATTATTTTTCATGCAGGAAAGTTAAAAATGCATATCCATTCATCAACACACACACCCCACATTTTCTTTATAGAAAATACTAAAACAGCCAAAATTGGTAACAGCCAAATATACAACTTTTGTATCTATCTAATAAAAAGTGCATAATGAAGAAAATCTAACATTAGCCTTTTTTTGTCTAACTTGATATGGTGTACTCTCTAGAAGATACTTAACTGAGCACTGATACTTTCATAAATTACATTTTTAATTTTAGGTATGATTTGGTTACACATAATATAATTAGGCAGATCAATATATGTTCTACCAGTACTAGTCTTCCCATTTTTGATGTGCATTTTCCTTTTAAAACTTGCTACAAATAGAATCAGTCCTTCATTTATTTGCTAAAGATCCTCATCAATTTCCCAGAATCTACTGGAAATACATTTGATTCCACTTCTAAGCCCTGATTTATGCATCTACATGCATCTGCTTCTGCAACGGAAAAATATCACAAACACACAAAACATGCATTCTGGCTTTCAAGAAATTTTGAGTATCATTTATTTATACCTAAGTCCAGGATCCAGTATTTACAGTTGTCAGACTGTCCATTTCCACAGTATGGAGAATGATGAGATTGCAGAGTGTCAGTTCTATCTGACATGGTAAATTGTAGCGGCTGTAAAATCCTTACACCACTGCTGTACTTTTCTGGAGAAAATTTCTACACAAAGGCTATGCTGGTGTTCTGCTGTTCCTCTCCGCTCTAAGTACTCCTTGGCCAGGAGGTGAGGTAGAGAATGCATTTAAGCTTTCAGCTCTTGTAAATTCCCTTGTCTTCAACAGAGCTACTCCCTTCAGGGGATGCTATTCTCTGACTCACACTACCCAGCACAACTCCAGACTTGGGAACAGCCAGATGTGATACCGTAACTAGCCTAACTGAAGTTCAAGCAAATGCCTCATTATTACATTGCAGCATTAACTCTCAAACATTTCTTAGCATTGAGGTGGGGGGGGTGGGGGTTGGAAGCAATCAGATTATTTAGCAATCTTCAAAGAAATAATACTGTTATTAAAGCATGAACAGGACATATCAAATGGATTAGAGCTGGAAATTATAATGAAGTAACAAGTTAGTCCTTTTCAGTCTTTTAAATTCAAACATCAGGACAAACTAGAAAAGGAAATCATCAGAGAAAAAGTCTGGAATATAAGAGATACAGAAAAAGCACATGTCTGCAGCACTACTTATTTCTTTGGGAGGATAAGAATACAGTATTTCAGCTGGACAATGAAATGTTAAAAATATAAGAGCCGATCCACAAAGGTATACGAGTCAGTAAGATCTAGCACATTGTTTAACAATAAAGAACGGATTTCTTTGATGTAACTGACACAGCCAGATTGCTCCAGCACTATGAACCCAATTCTTAAACCCATGTTGGCAGATTTTAAGGTATGAGGGTTAGGTGTATGCATAAACCTAAGATGAGCACTATCTACTACAGATAGTCCTCGACTTACAACCCCAATTGAGCCCCAAATTTCTGTTGTTAAGCAAAACAGTTGTTAAGTGAACTTCGACCCATTTTACAAGCTTTCTTGCCACAGTTGTTGAGTGAATCACTGCAATTGTTAAGTTAGTGACATAGTTGTTAACTGAATCTGGCTTCCCCATTGACTTTGCTTGGCAGAAAGTTGCAAAAGATGATTACATGACCTTGGGGCTCTGTAACCATAATAAATATGAGTCAGTTGCCAAGCATCTGAATTTTGATCATGTGACCACGGGGATACTGCAACGGTTGCCAGTGTAAAAAAATGTTTATAAGTCATTTTTTTCAGTGCCACTGTAACTTTAAACAGTCACTAACTGTGAGAGGGATCTCAGAGTCCTAGTGGACAATCACTTAAATATGAGCCAGCAGTATGCTGCAGCTGCCAAAAAAGCCAACACAGTGCTAGGCTGCATTAACAGAGGGATAGAATCAACGTCACGTGAAGTGTTAATACCACTTTACAATGCCTTGGTAAGGCCACACTTGGAATACTGCATCCAGTTTTGGTCACCACGATGTAAAAAAAATGTTGAGACTCTAGAAAGAGTACAGAGAAG
The DNA here is from genome assembly GCA_034064705.1 of Bothrops alternatus. Lineage (NCBI taxonomy): Eukaryota > Metazoa > Chordata > Lepidosauria > Squamata > Viperidae > Bothrops > Bothrops alternatus. Next base: position 4,914,509 of record JARGCV010000001.1, on the reverse strand, counting down.
AGCAACAAAGATGATTAGGGGACTGGAGGCTAAAACATATAAGGAATGGTTGCTGGAATTAGGTATGTCTAGTTTAACGAAGAGAAGGACGAGGGGGAACATGATAGCAGTGTTCCAATATCTCAGGGGCTGCCACAAAGAAGGGAGAGTCAAGCTATTCTCCAAAGCACCTGAGGGCAGGACAAGAAGCAATGGATGGAAACTAATCAAGGAGAGAAGCAACCTAGAACTAAGGAGAAACTTCCTGACAGTTAAAACAATTAACCAGTGGAACAACCTGCTTCCAGAAGTGGTGAATGCTCTTAACACTGGAAGTTTTTAAGAAGAGACTGGACAGCCATTTGTCCGAAACGGTATAGGGTTTCCTGCCTGAGCAGCGGGTTGGACTAGATGACCTCCAAGGTCCCTTCCAACCTTATTATTATTATTATTATTATTATTATTATTATTATTATTATTATTATGTACACCAAGGGTGTCAAGCTGCCGTGTCCACCCCAGGTCCGGCAATGTGAAAAAAGTCACGATACGTCCCAACACGTCATGCAGTGAGTTTGACACCCATGATGTATACAGAAAGAAAGCTGCAGCAGAAAATATTTTAGGTAAAAGAAACTGGTTGAGCAATTAGCAATGCATGAATAATATAAGAATAATATAAACGTGAGCAGCTGAACTTGGGAGTCTGAGGGGAAGAGAAGAACCGGGCTGCTGTATAGCCACTCCCCCCAGCCCAGCCACCCCTAACGTGAGCAGCTGAACTTGGGAGTCCGAGGGGAAGAGAAGAACCGGGCTGCTGTATAGCCACTCCCCCAGCCCAGCCACCCCAAACGTGAGCAGCTGAACTTGGGAGTCTGAGGGGAAGAGAAGAACCGGGCTGCTGTATAGCCACTCCCCCCAGCCCAGCCACCCCAAACGTGAGCAGCTGAACTTGGGAGTCTGAGGGGAAGAGAAGAACCGGGCTGCTGTATAGCCACTCCCCCCAGCCCAGCCGCCCCAAACGTGAGCAGCTGAACTTGGGAGTCCGAGGGGAAGAGAAGAACCGGGCTGCTGTATAGCCACTCCCCCCAGCCCAGCCGCCCCAAACGTGAGCAGCTGAACTTGGGAGTCCGAGGGGAAGAGAAGAACCGGGCTGCTGTATAGCCACTCCCCCCAGCCCAGCCGCCCCAAACGTGAGCAGCTGAACTTGGGAGTCCGAGGGGAAGAGAAGAACCGGGCTGCTGTATAGCCACTCCCCCAGCCCAGCCACCCCTAACGTGAGCAGCTGAACTTGGGAGTCCGAGGGGAAGAGAAGAACCGGGCTGCTGTATAGCCACTCCCCCAGCCCAGCCACCCCAAACGTGAGCAGCTGAACTTGGGAGTCCGAGGGGAAGAGAAGAACCGGGCTGCTGTATAGCCACTCCCCCCAGCCCAGCCGCCCCAAACGTGAGCAGCTGAACTTGGGAGTCCGAGGGGAAGAGAACAATTGAGCCGCTGAGCAGCCATTGCTCTAATCAGCCGACTCTGTTTGTCACTATGTTTTTCAAGTTTTTTTTATATACTGTTTGTCTAAATTTTAAATATTTATATCTATTTAATACAATTTTAATTGACTTGTTAGAAGTTATGAAAGATTGGGGGGGGATTGACTGTTTGTGGAATGAATCGGGTTGAATGGATGAATGGATGGTTAGCTCGTTTTTAAATTGTTAGTTTATAGGGTGGTTTTTGGGAGGGGTAAATTAAATGATATGGATGGAGTTGTGGTTGAGTGGAATGAATGGGATGGACTGGCTAGCCTGCCTGGCACGGCAGAGGCGGAGGGGGAGGGGGGCGCTGGCTCTGGGGTGATAGAGGGCCAAAGTATACCGGTCTTGCTGGGGAGAGGCAGATATGGCGGGGGCCACAGGGTAGGCCATTCCCGGGGAACAAGAGCTCGCTGTTTAAAAGTGATCCCTTGCTCCGACCCTGTGAGTTCAGCCCGAAGTACTGGTGATGGGGGAAATCCGGACCCTGGGCTCAGGCTGTTGCTGCTCAATGCCAGGTCGGTTGTAAATAAAGCTCCCCTCATCCGTGATCTTCTCCTGGATGAGGAGGCCGACCTCACATGTGTGACTGAGACCTGGCTGGGCCCGGAGGGAGGAGTTCCTCTCTCTGAGATGTGTCCAGCCGGGTTTCAGGTATGGCATCAGCCACGACCCCAGGGAAGGGGGGGAGGAGTGGCTATTATAGCCAAGAAGACCTTTAGTCTACGCAGGCTTGCTGTTTCTGAGATTGCGGGTTGTGAGTTGCTTCTTGTGAAGTTGGACCTAGGGGTTCAGGTGGGCTTGTTGCTTACGTACCTGCCTCCCAGCTGCGTGTCAACAGCCCTGCCTGCGCTACTTGAGGAGGTTGCTGGGCTGGCGGTTGAGTTCCCCAGGCTTATTGTCTTGGGGGACTTAAATCTGCCGTCGCTCGGCGAATCCTCTGGGTTGGCGCAGGAGTTCATGGCCACCATGGCAACCATGAACCTGACTCAGGTAGTTCAGGGTCCGACTCACGAGAGGGGACACACTCCCGACATGGTATTCCTCTCAGAACAGTTGAGCAATGATCTGAATTTAAGGGGCTTAGATATTTTGCCTATGTCATGGTCAGATCATTCTCTGCTGCGGCTTGTTTTTAAGGCTCCACTCCTCCCCTGCAGGGAGGCGGAACCGATTAGGTGGTTCCGCCCCAGACGTCTGATGGATCCAGAGAGTTTTCAGAGGACGCTTGGGGAAATACCGGACTCTCTCATTCACAGTTCGGCAGAGTCCCTGGTTACGGCCTGGAATATGGCTGCGAAGGGGGCTCTTGACCGGATTGCGCCGCTGCGACCTCTCTGTGGTAGCAGACCCAGGAGATCTCCTTGGTTTACTGAGGAACTCAGGGGGATGAAGCGCCAGAAGAGACGCCTAGAGAAGCGATGGAGGAAAAGTAAATCCGTATCTGACCGAACACTTGTAAGATCTTATATCAAGACTTATCAGGTGGCGCTCAAGGCGGCAAGATGCGCGTATCATTCCGCCTTGATTGCATCTGCGGAATCCCGCCCAGCCGCCCTGTTCAGGGTAACTCGCTCCCTCCTTAATCAGGGGGGGGTTGATGCACCCTTGCAGGGTAGTGCTGAGGACTTTAATAAGTTTTTTGCGGATAAAATCGCCCAGATTCGGATGGACCTTGACTCCAATTGGAATGCAGTATCGGCTGATAATGATTCAGTCGAGATGACAGGGACTCGTCTTGATCCTGTTGTGTGGGAGGAGTTTGACCCGGTGGCACCTGATGAAGTCGACAAGGCCATTGGAGCTGTGAGCTCCGCCACCTGTTTATTGGACCCGTGCCCCTCCTGGCTGGTTTCGGCCAGCAGGGAGGTGACGCGGGGCTGGGTTCAGGAGATTGTCAACGCTTCTTTGAGGGAGGGGTCCTTTCCGGCTCCCTGCAAGGAGGCAATTGTGCGCCCCCTCCTCAAGAAGCCTTCCCTGGACCCAGCTGTTTTAAACAACTACCGTCCTGTCTCCAATCTTCCCTTTATAGGGAAGGTTGTTGAGAAGGTGGTGTCACTCCAGCTCCAGCGGTCCTTGGATGAGGCCGATTATCTGGGCCCTCAACAGTCAGGATTCAGGCTCGGCTACTCCACGGAAACTGCTTTGGTCGCGCTGACGGATGATCTCTGGCGGGCCCGGGATAGGGGATTTTCCACTATCCTGGTGCTACTTGACCTCTCAGCGGCTTTCGATACCATTGACCATGGTATCCTTCTGCACCGACTGGGGGGGTTGGGGGTTGGGGGCACTGTTTTGCAGTGGTTCACCTCCTACCTCACTGGTCGGTCACAGTCGGTGTTGGCGGGGGGTCAGAGGTCGACCCCTAGGTTCCTCCCTTGTGGGGTCCCTCAGGGATCGGTCCTCTCCCCTCTGCTGTTTAATATCTACATGAAACCACTGGGTGAGATCATCCGACAACACGGGGTGAGATATCATCAGTATGCTGATGATACCCAGCTTTACATCTCCACCCCGTGTCATTTCAGTGAAGCAGCGGAAGTGATGTGCCGATGTCTGGAGGCTGTTAGGGTTTGGATGGGTGCCAACAGGCTCAAACTCAACCCCGACAAGACGGAGTGGCTATGGGTTCTGCCTCCCAAAGATAATTCAATCTATCCGTCCATCAGCCTGGGGGGGGAGCTTTTGACCCCCTCGGAGAAGGTCCGCAACTTGGGCGTCCTCCTCGATCCACAGCTAAACTTGGAACATCATTTTTCGGCTGTGGCGAGGAGGACATTTGCCCAGGTTCGCCTGGTGCACCAGTTGCGGCCCTATTTGGACCGGGAGTCTCTGCTCACAGTCACTCATGCCCTTATCACCTCGAGGCTCGACTACTGCAATGCTCTCTACATGGGGCTACCTTTGAAAAACGTTCGGAGACTTCAGGTAATGCAGAATGCAGCCGCGCGAGCAGTGTTGGGCCTGCCCAGAAATGCCCACATCTCAGCATCACTCCGTGAGCTGCATTGGCTGCCTATTGGTCTCCGAACGCAATTCAAAGTGTTGGTTATGACCTATAAAGCCCTACATGGCATCGGACCAGGTTACTTACGAGACCGCCTGCTGCCTCACGAAACCCAGCGACCGGTTAGGGCCCACAGAGTCGGCCTTCTCCAGGTCCCGTCGGCTAGACAGTGTCGCCTGGCGGGGCCTAGGGGAAGGGCCTTTTCTGTTGCGGCCCCGGCCCTCTGGAATCAACTCCCCCCGGAGATCCGTATCGCCCCCACCCTCTCCGCCTTTCGTAAACTACTAAAGACCCATCTCTGCCGGCAGGCCTGGGGCGGTTGAAATCTTGCCCCTAGCCAGTGTATGTCTGTGTGTATGTTTGCTGAATGAATGGTTCTTAATTTAGGGGTTCTTCTTTTTATATATTTATTTTTATAAATGTACTATTTAGTTTGTATTGGATTTCTATTTATGCTGTAAGCCGCCCTGAGTTCCCGGAATAGGGCGGCATAGAAATTTAATAAATAATAATAATAATAATAAATAATAATAAGACAGCTATAAGGTCTCCTCAGATGCTTTCAATAAATGTCTATCTCCTATGAAGGCTCAGGTGTTCAATATTTTCTCTCATGCAACTCTTCAAGCAAGCAACACTTCAAATATCTGATAAAAAATATCTACGTCCAGATCTCCAGTTACTTTCAATTTCCTAAGAGAAAACCAGATGGAAATAGTTTGGAAAATTTTGTTCTGAACAGCACCAAACCATACCACAACCTATGGTGTAAATAATGACTAATTAAAATTGGATATACAGAAAGAAAACCCATTGAGGAAACAATGTGCACATTGACTCAGTGCCTACCGACAGCTGATAACATATATCAGGGGCTCCCAATCTTGGCAACTTTAAGATATGTAGACTTCAACTCCCAGAATTCCCCAGCCACATGGTTGGCTGTCTGGAAAATTCTGAGAGTTTAAGTCCATGCAGGAAAAATATTCGGGCCCTCTTTTTTTAGTTTCTTAAGTGTTTTGCTTCCTTCTTCCCTAATTCATACAGGCATTCCTTAACATGATTCTGATGTGCTCACTCTGCTAGTCAGCTTCAATATTTTCATATTTCAGGTTAACTTTAGCCCAGAGACGAGAACAGAAGAAGAGAAAATAACTCTTTCCTGAGCTTCTTAATATTCCACTACTTTTGTCAAGCTCTCTTCTCTGACATCTGGTTTGTCCTTTCCAAATGCAGCAGCCTTTTCATCAGCTAGTCCATTCCATTCAAAAGATCTAGCTTTTTGGTCCTGTTGAGTCCTCAAATGCAGATTCCTTCTGTCTCCTACTCTGCTTGGATTCACATAGAACAGGGGTTCTCAACCTTGGCAACTTTAAGACTTGTGGACTTCAACTCCCAGAATTCCTCAGCCAGCAAACCCCTGACATAGAAGCTCCAGTCCATACAGCACAAATACCGGTAGAATACCAACAATGTTTAACAGATTCTTCCAGGACCTAACAGAAGTGTCTTTTAATATATTTATACCAAAAGGGAGACATGCCTCCCCCAAAAGCTTCTTGGAGCCCATGTGATGGTAAGTGGGGGGAAAATAACATTGAGATAATTTTATGATTCTGTCCCCATCAGGGTATTTATTTTCAACACAGATCCTTGAGAATACATATTTCTTTCTTTTGTCCATTAAGGCAATTACTTACTCTTCCTATTCCTTGCTTTCTGGATTTTTTTTAAAAACATAGTTAGCAATCCATAAAAAGGCAGAATCTCCCATCTCCAATACGATGACTAAATTACTCAGGTACTTTAATGAAAAACTGTCTAAATTTTTTGAAAATCCAAGTGCATAATGTCACCCGTGTGTCTGTTAATATTCTCAAAGGATTTTAGAAGATTGGTAAGGTCTGCCTTTGAGACAGCTACAATTTTTTTTCTTCACAAAACACATCCTTTGGTGTGTTTAATTTTACCAATTTGCTTGGAAGAGATGTTAATCTTACTGACCTAGAACTCCCTTGGATTTGTTTTTAAAAACTAGCGACGGTTGGCTATAATCCAGTCCTCTGGCACTGGGCTTATCTGTAGGACAAGTTACATATTTTGCTAAGAGTCCTATTTGAGTTCTTTAATAACTATTGGTAGATGCAACCAAGACTTAGCTTTATAGCAAGAGCTGTGGTGGCTCAGTGGTTAGAATGCAGTATTGTAGGCTAATTCTGCCCACTATCAAGAGTTCGATTCTGAAGGCTCAGACTTCCATCTGTCAACATCCAGCTTGAGGATCCAAATAAATCACCAAGTTCATTCTGTTTCCAAAACTCTTACTGTTTATTGAATGCACAACATGGCACTGTCGAAGCAAAATTAACTCTGAGGTTCCCAGATACCAACTCATAGAATTAAATAATAATCTCTCCGGCCAAACCCCCGCCCTCTCACATAGTTTCTGTAAACAATATCACTTTGTTATGGGAACCATCTGCTTCTCCTCCACACCTGCTGCAGTGTCCTTGGCAATGGTTCAGGCCCTCATGACCTTCAGAGGAATCATAAAGCAACACCTCCCCCTCCCAATTCTAATGGCAAGTCAAAACAAAGAGGCACATAGCTGCCAAAGTTTCATTCTTGACACCATCCTTCTGAGGTCGGTAAAATCAGGATCCAGATTGTTGGGGGCAATATGCTTACTCTGTAAACTGCTTAGAGAGGGCTGTAAAGCACTACAAAGTGGTATATAAGTCTAAGTGCTATAGCTCTTAGTGATTTAGTGTCTTAGTTTCACAATATGTCCTAAGGTATCAAATTTTGTCCCATCAAGAGTGTATATCTTTTTGTTTTTCAAATTAAGAAAGGTTTTCTACCTATTGAAAGAAAGATTCCTTAGCTTTACAGATTCCTGGATACAAGAAAGCTATGACCTTCTCCTGAACTTGTATGACAACTTCCAACATTGCATTATATTTTAGTGGAACTTAAATTATTATAGTTTTAAGTAACATCCAAGCACCATGAAAACATGTGGCCTCGTCACACTTATTTTCTGCTTCTATTTCACTATTTCACTCATTATGGAAGAGATGTTCCCTTGTAGCCAAAGGTGATTGTGTTAACTCTAAAAGCCAAGTCCAGCTATTAGTGCTACATGTGCACGTCTTTCCTGATGAGGAATGGGTCTATGACAATTCACCATGGCCAACTCGCCATGGGACAGCTTGCCACGGCCAACTTGCCCTGAGACAAGAGTTATATTAATATCGAAGAAATGATGGAATAAATGAGGGACAAAATGAGGGACAAAATGAAATGTGAACGACAAAAATTAAAATAATTTTTAATTCTTTTAAATAATTAAATTGAATTGTTAAATTATCTCACAGTGTGTTGTTCCACAGCGAATTGGCTGTGTCAAATTGTCCCATGACTAATTGGCCATGATAAGTTGGCTGCGGTGAGTTGTCCCATTCCATGAGGAATATCTTCAGCACAGAAGAGAATGCATTCCCAAAGAAACAAAGACAGTAACCCAACAAGGTTGTATAAATGAATGACTTTAGTCTATTTAGCTTATCTAATCTTCCCAACATATGCTTAAGGTTTTTAATTTTTTTAAATATCAAAATATTTCTCTGATGAATGCATGAAATAAAACAGTAAAAACATAACTATACATATATGACTGCAGAAACCTAGTGAGGGTTCTAGCACTATATATTTCAATGAAAAGGGAAAAGATAAATTTTGCTTAGATATGATAATCTTACAGTTTAAATAGGTTATGTTCCTATTTTTTCTACTATATAATTAACGGTCATTTCAAGGAAGATGCAACATGAATTATCGTGCCAAATTTCTCAGCTTCAAAGGCCACCCAATCCCAGAAGAGAAAAGACAAATATCTAGCTGAAATGCTTAAATACTGTGTTTACATAGATTGTCAGGAATTTTATTTATGACATTGTTCTTCTCTAAGGAACAAAAGAGGGTGTTCTTGGTTATGAACTCAGCAGCAAAAAATTATGATAGCCAGACAGTTTGATCCTTTTCTCCACCCTTGTCTTAACTATAGTAAGCCAACCCCCACTCATTAAGAAGGGAGCCTCAGCAAATCATTTCAGAATCAATACTACGTGAAAATAAACACAATATGACACTAAGAAAAATTCTGGACAGAGTAGGGTTTTCTTGTCCTTACTATACAATGTATTACAGTTCCAATCTTACCAGCTGCATTCAGTAGGATTTAGTTACAAACACAAAGATGGTGCTGTTTGCTGAAATTTGCATGTCCCCTCTGTACCACAGATAAAAATTAGCTAGCTTGCAAAAACTGAATGATTAGGAGATAAAGACTTTTGGAAAGCATTAAGGATATCATTTCATCTTACTTTCCAGCTTTTCAAATAATAATACTTTTTATATGCTTGGCTGAAAGTTAATCTCTTTGACTGCAAACTATCCAAAGGCCATTTTTCCCCTGAGTGAAGAATAACTTAAATTTCATTGTTTTCCCTCCATAAGATACAATCAACTTCTAGCTTTTTTTTTCTTCACTGTATAATAAATTTTGTGGTAATTGGAAAGTCTTGGGAATTGCTTTGAGGTGTTCAGAAGACGGTCAAATACGTACTTTAAATGTGAACTGTTAAAACTTATCAAGAGCAGAATAAAGGAACATTCTTGGCCACCAAAGATGGAGCTAAAGGAATATATTAAATCAACCATTTCTAGTTATATGGTAGGGCTTAAGAGTTAGATGGCAGGACTTGGAGAAAAAAATATTATTTTCAGTTTAAATCTGCCTTCAAAGATAAGCAGTGACCTTTTTATTGGTTTTATTTTACAAAGATAAGGAGGAAGATGAGGAAAGAATTATAGGCTGGAAACAGACCAAAGGTTGCAGTATTAGAAGCACAAATCATGTATTTATAAATATTACTTTTGATGATTCTATACAATTTTTTTAATGATTTCCTTAGGCAGCCAAATATTCTCAAGTACAGGAATTGATAAATCTTGACTTGACTTAAAAGGCTAGCGTTATTTGTGATGACCACTGAAATTGTCTACTCAGACACTCTGGTATGTATAAAGAATCCAGGGGGAAAATCTGTCTTGCATATCCTGCTAGCTTTTACAGGAAAGCAGAAATGCATGTCATTCTTGTCACTTTTTTGACTTTTCCAGTGATAGGGCAAACTGAGAGGCCAGGGGCCTTCCCATTTCTCTGTAGACATTTGAGGACAATAAGATTAGTCTACCTTATAAATGGCACAATCAAGTAACATTTAACTTTTCTTTGTGCAGTTAACAGGAGAAAAGTGCAGGAGGTCACTATCGTTAGAATGTAAATCTGTTGACTTCCAGATCATATAAATAACAAATAACACCTTGGCAATAAAATGATCATTTACACCCAATGCTTTTTGCCTTTGAGATTTATGCAAAACTTTTTCTCTTTTTTGAAAATGCATGCAATTAACAAGTTAATAATCTGAGTTAAATTGTTAGCTCTATTTTAATTTTTCCACCTTGAAAAATTCAGCAGCACCCTATGTAAAAGGTTTTATGGTTTATGATTTTATAATCACACTCAATTACTGGGCTTTATTGAGCCACACGGAGGTTGTGTTTAAGATGGTAAGGAGTCCCTGCAGATTTTCACTCCATTGGTTGTTGCCAACTATAGCAGGTCATGCTCATTGCTCATCTCTGTTTCAAGGCCACAACCCACTGCTGTCTGAAGACATTTCCACGGTCATGTGGCCAACATGATGTCATGGAGTGCTTCTACCTTCCCACCCAAATGGTACCTATTTATCTGTTTATATTTGGATGGTTTTGAAGTGAAAGTTTGACAGAAGTGGGGTAAGGATGGGAACTCACCCCGTTCCATGGAGCTCAGGTCTTGAACCTGGGCTGTCAGCTTTTCAGCTGACAAGCCCAGCATCTTAATTACTGAGCCACCACGCTGCCAGTTTAAGATGGGCAGTAATACAAATCTGCTAAACAAACAAATAATCAAGGCCTCAATAAAAGAAGCAACTAACCCAACCCAACCCTCGTAGTGTGTAATCTACCAAAAACTTTCACAAAGTCTCATTCTATATAAACTATGGAGTTCTAAGTTGCACTCCGATCGTTTTTTATAATATCCACCACAGCACTGTTAAATAGGGTTAATTAAGACTTAATTCTCTTACCTTTGTGGTTAAAGATGCCCTCCATCTCCATACTACTTCTAGAATGGGCAATGCAAAGAGAACCACAGGGAACTAGTCCTTCTGCAGCTGGGGATCGGTCAGTAGTCCGTACTAGACACCAGTCAGGTTTATCATGAGGTCTCTCTAGCACTTCTACTGTCTGACCACGACGGATTGTGAGTTCATTGCTGTTGCATGCTGTAAAGTCATGGATGACCACTGTCAGCTCACAACCACCAGATAACTGTAGAAAAAGCAAGCAAAACAGAAACTTCAGTGTTCTGTGTAGAAGAATTCATTCCTATCTACCCATCTGGACATTTTTTTTGACCATCTGAAGTGATTCTATAACAAACTGAACAAGTAGTGACATTATCGCAATTCTCACTTTGCATTATATGTCATACTTCTTACAATTATTCTTTTTCAGTTCTTATGAGCATTTATCTATATCTGCCCTCTCAGCAAGAACGGGTATAAGTTTAATAAGAAAAATATTGAAAAGCTGAATTTATTCTTAAATAATTTACATAAAGTTTTACTATTACAAGACATACACAAAGAAAGGTCAACATAAATCAGTCTTATTATCACTCTAATTAGATTTTTACATTATATTGCATTACATTATATCCAAAAATATCCAGTGATTTTATAAACCATTGAAATGGATTTCCCTAGAAAATTCATGGTACATTATGCCACTGCCTAAGTATTCCTCTGATCATCCAGTAATAAAAAAGGTTTTCCTCTTATTGAAGTGTATTGAAAATTTCCAAAAATAGCACATATTTTTGAATTTATACTGTTGGTTTATCTTTCCTAAATTCCAAAATAAACAGGTTCCCTGTGAAATTACATAATGCAATAATCAGCATTTGATTTCACTTCTGAGCTTTGAATAATGTGCGACGTGGTCTAGATTAGGAATGTATTACTGTTGGTGATTTGCTTTACAAAAGGGATGCAACCAGTTCATTTTTTTTTTTGAAGAATATTATTTTTTGGTATGTCTCTGGTCATCCAGGGCTAAGGTGTATCTTTCATCAGGCAATCCTTATAAATAAATAAAATAAAAATAAATGTACAGATTAATTTTCTACTTCCTTTCTACATATTGTATTATAACTTTAGTTAGTCTAGCTGGAATTTCCCCAAAACTTTCCCATGACCACAGACTGTAAGCTTGACTTTCTGATCCTAGTTTTGAAAGTGGGGAGGGAGAGGGTAAAGAGAAAAGTGATGTATGTTTCTCATAATGAAGCAAAATAAATCAGCTTGTACCCGTCAAGACACAGGCAAGAATTAATCATGTTGCTCCCACATAATCTCTCAGGATAATTTCCATTCAAGTTAAGAGGTGTACATTTTCAGAAACATGTTGCTTTCCCCCCCTTAAGTGTATGAGGGGTATCCTTTTTGATCCACACCCATTCTGTTCTGCTTATATTAGCAGTCAGTCCATTCAAAATTATGTCAAAGATAATTTATTTGGGGGTGGAAAGGGTAGGCAGGCAAAAAAAGCCCTTGGGGCTTTTTAAAATGATTTATTTTTATATTACTTCCCTTAGATTGGAGTCAGAAACAATTGAAAACAGCTGTATTCCTGAAGTGGTCTGAGAAAGGGGCTTTTTTGATTTAAAGCCTGACCACAAGAGAACAAGACAATATGTACATCTTCTAAAGAAGGAATGCTGCAAATAGAAGATTTATGTTTGAATCACACTGAATAGATAATACAAAATTGGCCTTGTTAGTGTAGATGCAAATTGAAATAGCAGAAAATACAATGATGTCCACATTAGAAGCATGGCTTTTTAGTAATAGATAGTGGGGTATAAATAGAAGGAAAGAAGGAAGGAACATAGGAAGAAAGATTGGAAGAAAGGAGTGAATGGCTAATGAGAGAGGAGGGACTTTAATAACTTTAATAATAAAGTTCTTGTTTTGCATACATTTAATCATAAAATTTCTCAGTAAAACAATTTCAAACTGCCAAACTGGGAAGATCTCATCTAAGAAAATGTTCCTAAAGAATTTCCCAATCCTCCAAATCTCAAGAAAGCTATAAATTTCAATCAGAAGAAAACATGTACTCTAAATTCTGCATATGCTGTTGGCCTTTATGTGGGAAACCCATATTCAATTTTCATCCCTATTATTCAAACATCATGATACTCCATGGGATCCTGGCTAAGATGCAATACAGTTAAGTGGTATCCATCTGAACACAGTTGCCATTTCCCTCAAATATATGACATTTTCTCAGGAGAAGTTTTCAGACAAGAAGCATTCAACGTTCCCCTCCTTTTACCATCAACTTTACTCAATGATTTCTTTTTTCTTCAATCATTCACATTCACTACAAATGTATGCAGTGAAGTCTTTCCTAATACAACTGCAGTCATGTTGGTTTCCATAAGCCAGGAAGCATTATAGTCCTGGATCACATGGAAGAAAACACAAGTGCAGTTGTATCTTGGAAGGCTTCCCTGATGCTGCCACCGGCACTCAAGATGAACATCTGCAGGGAAAAATGAGGTTAGCAAACATCACCGAGCATTAAGATTGTGCATAATGATCAAGCTATTAGTGCTTGCATTCATAATGCCTGGATAGGATCTGTGTGTCTGATGCCTATAAAAAAGACATTTGTAAGGAAACATTCCAAAGATTAATAGCAAAGCAAGGCCAATGTGGCCTTATGGCCTACTCCAAACTTTCATTCAAGGTGCAGAAGTCATGAATCTTCCCATTATAGTTTCGTTCCAAGGTTATTAAGGCAGAAAAGAGAAACTTAAAATAGAGGCTAAATGCACTTCCTCAATATAGAAATGCTTCCAGCTGCTACAATTCCTTTAAAATATCTAAACAAGCCAAGAAGCTTCGCTCAGGATTTGTGTGACTTAAAAAGAAAACTTTTAAAAAAATCTAATTTCTTAGCAAAATAAGCAAAATCTAAGTAATAATAGGAGAACAGAAAGTATATCTGGAAATCATACACATTTAATATACATTTAAGTATATGATTAGTGCACAAGAATCATGATCTTACACTGTTAGATAAATCACAGCTTCTTCCACATTAAGGTACTGGATGAAGACAGGCTGACAGTTGGCTTTTAATATCATCTACACCAGCGGTTCTCAACCTGTGGGTTGCGACCCCATTTGGGGTCGAACGACCATTTCACGGGGGTCACCAAACACCGCAGTCCGCCATATTTTTTTTTGGGTCGGCCATTTATTTTTTTTGGGTCCGCCATTTTTTCCCCCTTTGCGATGCGGGCCGTCGCGCCGTGCATGCGCGATGCGGGCCCGCCATTTTTTTTGGTCGGCCATTTTTTGGGTCGGCCATTTTTTCCCCCTTTGCGATGCGGGCCGTCGTGCCGCACATGCACGATGCTGGCCCGCCATTTTTTGGGGTCGGCCATTTTTTTGGGTTGGCCATTTTTTCCCCTTTGCGATGCGGGCTGTCGCGGCACGCATGCGCGCCCGCCATTTTTTTTGAGTCGGCCATTTTTTTTGGATCCGCCATTTTTCCCCCCTTTGCGATGCGGGCCGTTGCGCATGCGCAATGCGCCCGTCGCGCTGCGCATGTGCAATGCGCGCCGGGGTCGAGCCCCGGAAAAGGTTGAGAACCGCTGATCTACATGCTTACATTTTGTAGAGGACAGGGTTTTTATATCCCCATACCTACTCTTTCTGCCCCACCTGACAAATATCAAAATAGGTTTCAGTAATTTACTTTTATCCTTTAACTTATATCAGCCAAACAGAAATTAAGTTAATCAGACAAATTGCATATCATCTCATTCACTGACTCATTCTCAAAATTATTCTATGATTGTTCATGCATATTCATTTCTTCAATGAACTCAAATCTTTTACTGAATATTATTCAGAAAAAATCAACCTCAACAATATTGTCCAGATGCCCTAGGTCTAGGTTTGATTTTCTAGAACCCTTCTCACTCATCATCATCACTGTATATCTCAAAGGTCTTTTATTTTTCTTCAATTGGCTAACATATTGAAATTCTATTTCTTTTAAATCATTGACTATTTAGCATTACTATTAATACTATCTGTTACTGATCATGAGTCATCAAGTCTCAGTGCTGACTCTTGGTGAACATATAGATCAGTGGTCCCCAACCTTTCCGGTTTGACGGACTGGTGGAGGCGGGAAGGGAATGAGTCCGTGTGAATGACATGTAACCATGTGAGCACACGCAACTCCACTTGTGCAAGCACACACGCTTGCCCATGATGATGTCCCTAACTTGATCTTTTAGGTCTTCCAATAGTCATCTCTCATTACTTTCCACAAAATGATTTAATTCAGACTAATGAAGCAGTGTATGGTATAGTCCTATTTATGTGCCCATTCCTGATTCAAAATACACAAGGATAATAATATAGTAAAAGGTTTATCATCTCATCCTCTTTCCATGTTCTTCAATTCTACCATACCTAAATATTTACAGAGCAAAGCTTTGACTGTTTTCCAGTGGCAGCTTTGTTGTCAGGAGATAGCACTGCATAGAGCAGGGGTGTCAAACTCGCAACGTCACATGATGTGTCGCGACGTATCACAACTTTTTTGCCATTGCCGGCAATGGGGTGGGTGCAGTTTTGCTATGATGCATCCGGCCTGTGGGCCAGCAGTTTGACATCCCTGGCATAGAGTATATCTACATTATTTAAGATGAAACAATCCACTTAAATATTATATAAACTTTGTGTATCAAAAATTATTCTTGAAAGTTTTTAAAATTATTCAGAGAGGTTAGATCTGAGGGTAATTATTTCTATGGCAAGAAATTTAGAATTATCAAAAAATTATAATAATTAATTTTAGTCAGGTTTGCTATCTATATACCAAAGACATACACTTTTTCAGTATAAGAAATTTAAGTCATTTTTCTCTTAGCTAGATAATTAACAAAACACGAAACAGCACTAAGAGGCTCCCAAAATTAAGGACTTGTCCTACCTAAATTTGATCTTCATTTTTATTTAATAGAATTGTAACTGTAACTATCTGCATAGAAATATAGAATATGGAAGTTTTAAATCTTGGCATGTCTTATTAAAGGGTATAAATCTGTCTCTGGCCATTTAGTTTTAATAGAAATATTAAAAGCACAAATTAATCAACCAGTACTTTGTACCAAGCCAAAATACTGAAAGCCATGATGTGGTTTATTGTTCATTACGATAGAAGAATTTTAAAGTTTTGCTAGTTGTACATACACTCAGGGACCCTTAAATAGCATCCTCTAAGACAGAGGTCCCCAACCCCTGGTCCGTGGACCAGTACCGGGCCATGGCATGCCAGCAACTGGTCTGCACAAACAAGCAAAGCCCCATCTGTGGGATGTAGGCAGGACACAAAACCATGCACTCTCCGGTCTGTGAAAAAACATTTCTCCCACAGAACTGGTCCCTGGTGCCCAAAAGGTTGGGGACCTCTGCTCTAAGATGAAAAAAGCTATGTAGAGCAAGAAATGTCTCCCTTCATGAAGGTTTTTTTGGGAGGGAAACATTAGGCCAAGGGTGCGAGTCAGATGCATCTTCAGTAATTTGCTTTTCAAATGAGAAGACTGTCTAAAGAAGCAAACTTCTCTATCATAACAGGGGCATGCTCTGCTCCTTTTCTTGCCCCTATCCTATCTCACATAAACCTACACACACACACAAACCCAGATCCCTCAACTGATGGGGGAAACAACCACCTCCTTTCTCTGTAATTGCACAAATGTCTGTGTTCTCTTAACCATATACTGTAGATATGCCTTTGATCTATGTGAAAGGTGTTGCACAAACTGAAAGGATCTAATTTTCATAGCTGAAACTAAAGGAACACGAGCATTAATAGCTTAGCGCTATTGACCATCTGGAAGACATGTACAACCAACTCTGAATTTATTGGAGATCAGAGGATATAAAAATAAAGATAAAATCCAATTCTTAAATAAGCTTCATGTTTCTAATTTCTGGGTTCTGGAGACTCATTTATGTGATACATTGCTTACTGGGAGAAAAATGCATGCATGATTTCATTGCAGGTTCAGCTAAATAACAAAGGAAAATGAAATTCATTATCTTTGGCTTACCTTATCACTATCCAATGTATTTTGGGAGGTTCGTGATGCAATTGAAATAGTATCAGGTTGGCTGCTACCCTCTCCTTGACTATCCAAATCTTCTCCATCTCTGTAAGCATAAAATGTTTTATGTTTCTTATAGAAATTTCTTAATTCAATTCCTTAATAATCATCTTATATACTGAAATAGCTTGATATTTCAATTCAGAACAGAATGTATTCTTCTGTTCATTAATTCCTTAACAAATACTATTATAGCTAAATATAATAAGTATTAAATATATACAGTACTAACCGATCAGTCACCTTATGTTCTATTAATTTGTTCAATTCCTTGTTGAAATCTCCCCAAATTAATGTACCATGTGATTGCAAATCCTAGTTTATCTCTATATCTTTTATCTATTTTGAGTCTCATACCAGCATATGCTACTGGATTCTAATATTTTGAGAGAGTGTAAAAAACATATCTCCAGTTATCTTTACTACACTGCTGTATTACACATTGTGTTTGTATGCATCAGTATTTCATAGCTAATATTTTATTTGATATGCACTTAAATCTCAGGACAACACAGACGTTTTTATTATGTATCCTTCTTCCTTCCAGACTTCTTTCCTAAGAAGTTCAAAATGCTATAATTCTTACGGATTGTTCCATTTGCTCCATTCCCATTAGCATTTAACTTTTTTGCAACTTTGTACATTATACAGTAAACTTTCTAAGCAGAGTGATTTATCAATCAAATTTGATACATATCTGTATTTAAGGTTCCAATCACCTAAATATTTTTAATATATTGCAACTTAGCATCATCATCATCATCCAGAATGTACTTTCCCCCAAAATAGTTTAGCTACTCTGTTGAGACGGATCGCATAAAAGAGAAGAACCATTTCCTGCAATAGACTGGACTTCTACTAACCTTCTTCCCTTTTGTTTTGTGGTTGGTGCAGTTTTAGGAATGTGAATAGGCTCTTTTAAGGCTCCTTTGAGATGTATTGTTCTTTCCTGTATTACTTCTCTGATATGTTTGATCCAATCTTGTTTGTTCTCAATACTGGAAGCCTTGAAGATAAAGAATATTGTGTTTACAAGTATTTGAAACCAAATCTGATTTGTTTTAGTATATTGTTAAGAACAGACTTTTGAAAAGTCATGCTCGCCAAGTAACAGAATGTATTAAACAAGAATGATACAAAGCATTGGTAGAAATATTTTTGCTCCTTAGTTTTGAAAAATGAATACTTATTTCACTATTAATTTATTGTTTTTAAGATAAGACTTGCTTCCTGCATTTTACATCCCTGATCCATATACAAGTCTCCAGGGATCATGACAGCAAGTTAGAAACATATAGTATAATATAAGACTTATTAGAGGTGTCGGAAAATCCTGTTTAAAATTTACACACAGATACTTCCAGTTTCTTGGCACACTTACTTCCACAAAGTTTGTATGAGTTTGCTAGGATGACACACTATTCACAAGAAGTGTCATGTCTTGCTGTTTGCAACTTTGGTCTTGAAGACCTGAATGTTGCTTTGAACTTTGGGTATTATGAGTCATCTGTCTATTTAAAAATGACATTCTATTACAGTAGTCCTTGACTTATGAGCACAATTGAGCCCAAAATTTCTGTTGCTAAGCATATCAGTTGTTAAATGAGTTTTGCCCCATTTTATGACTTTTCTTGCTGTAACTGTAAACTGCAAAGTGAATCACTGCCGTTCTTAAGTTAGTAACACAGTCCCCCATTGACTTTGCTTGTCAGAAGGTTGCAAAAAATGATCACATGAACCAGGGACATGGCAACAGTCATATATACATGGTTGTCCGAATTTTGATCACATGACAATGGAGATGCTGCAATGGCTGTAAGTGTGAAAAATGAGGGCACTTTTTTCAGCGCCGTTGTAACTTTGAATGGTCACTAAATGAATAGTTGTAGGTCAAGGATTACCTATAAATCAAAAGACACTTAATACCAGGGATGGGAGCCCTCAGCATTCAGGCTATAAGTAGCTTCCAGCATTCTGAGATTGTACCATTAAAATTCAATTTTAAAATGGACAATTTTCTGGGGCAGTTTCTTTGTTTATGCCTTCAAAAATAGTCTCCAAATTAAGACAAAAACAATAATGGCCCTGTCAAAAGGTTGAACTCCATGCTTTGAACAGTCAGAGGCTGCCCCTCTGCTTAGGAGTATGAATATCAATTACCTTTAGCACAATTTTGTTGTCTGAAGTAGGAGTTCTTCCAACCCACAGTGCAAATTTACAGGGATCACCTTCTACATGCTCTGTGACACCCAGCTCAGAAGTCTGAAAATTAAAGGAAGAAGTATTAGTTGTTAGTTGTGGGGAAAATTTTGTAACATGAAAACACATTTTTAATGGGTTTTAAAAATCAGTTACCTCTTAATCACCAAAAATGTTTCAACAAAAGTCAAAAGTACATAATAAGCAGTTGTGTGGTAATAAGCAGTTATTATTTCCTGGCTGGCTTACATGATTCAAAAGAATAACTTTGTCAGTATTTCAAATCCTGACTTAGGATCAACCAAACGTATTTCACTGTACTAATCAAAAGCTTTCATGCAAATTGGAATGACTAGCAATATATACCCTTAAAGTATTCTTTTTTTTTTACTGCAGATCTGCTTCATGATGAAAGAATAACGCTACAATATCTGCTTAAGAGAACATTTTTCGAAATATTTCAGAATCTATTTCTTATGTAAAAGGGCTACCAGTTTCTTTTGCAGGTATGTAAAAAAATGGTATGTTCAATAATATGCATATGACTTTACAAACTGGAGGTGTTTTAAGAAAAATCTGAGAGCAATTAACTCCATTTTGCAGCATTTGAGCATACTGCAAGTTGTTAGCAAATAGGTTTGGTTTTGCTTTTTTTCAGTGTAATAGTAACTTACAAACAACTTGCTCTTGTAGATGTATTTACTTCTTCCACTCGAGTCTTTCACTTCTTTACTAAAGACAAGTGACATCTCAAAAAGAAAGAGATGTCTTTCACGCCCTTTCCGGATGAGAGTTTTTGGATCCCACACTTGGAAGGATTCCTGAAGGATGAGTTCTCCCTGAGATTCAATGTTCTCATCAAAACCTAGGAGGTAAGTTGGACGAATTCAATGAAAGAAGAAAGGAAGAGAGAGAAAGAGACATGGGTGTGTGATAAAACGTAGTTCATTTTTTTATAATATATTTTTTTATCACTGTTCCAGGAAGACTTTAGAAATGTAGGTTTACATCATCAATAACTCCTTTAGAGATTGGCTGTTCATGACCATTCATTCAGCAATCATATAAAATTATGAAGGTGCTGGAAAAAAATAACTTTATGACCTTTGCAGGATCAGTCACAGTCAAGTGATTATCATTACATTTGGGACATGTTTTCTTTTATTCCTCACAGCGTGGACAGATTGGAAAGAAAGCAATTGCAAGAAAGTAAGTTGTCTGCTCTTCTATACATCAAAAGCAATGTAATCATGCTGGCAAGAACAGATCTGGGAAACACAAGTGCACTATGCAAACAGCTTAAAGTATTCTCTTGAAATCTCTTTTTCTCCAATTTCTCTGCTCTGCAGGGAGGGGGAGGAAAAAAGCAAGCAATTTCTGTTGGTCATCTCTCCTTTACCTAATTCTTCCCCCCTTTGCAGAGCAGAGAGATTGGAGAGAAAGCCATTTCAAGAGAGTAGGCTCTTTGTGTATTGTGCCCACGGCTCCCAGCCTTGCAGTGAAATTGCATTGCTTTCAATATGTTTAAGACAGTAAGTGGAGCATTCCAAAGGGGGGGGAGTGATTAGGAAGCAAACAAAAGCTGAAGGTGTGAAGCTAAATAGTTGCCCCCAACAGTCTGGGTCCTCATTTTACCAACCTCAGAAGGATGGAAGGCTGAGTCAACTTTGAGCAGGAGGAATCGAACTCCTGGCAATGTGAGCAGAGTTAGACTGCAATACTACATTCTAATCACTGCGCCACCATGGGTCTTTAATTAGTTAGCTATTAGATACTAACCTGTTGACATTTAAGCAATATTTATATATTGGGAAACTGTTGTAAATTGAGGATTACCTGTACTGCTTCTGTTAAAAACATCTTTAATTTTTTTAAATGTAATATGGCATTAATTTATATGTGACAGCATAAGTAATATAATATTTCACTGTCTAATCAGCTTTTCAAGAGGCAATTAAATATTGAATTAAAGACTTTTTAAAAAAAATTGTAAACATTTAATGATCTTTCAACAGGCAATCAAATGACAAAAATATCTAGAGTTGAATCAAGATTAGAATGGCGAGACCTCTTTTACTATTGTTTTTCTGGTGACAAATACATAAATTTGCAGACCTATATATTTCCTGCTCTGCCTGACCAGGACTCTTCAAATTATTTCATATTTTATTTATTTGGTAGTCGTTCTAAAACAGGGGTGTCAAACTCGCAACGTCACTTGACATGTCACGACATATCGCAACTTTTTTTCCATTGCCAGCAATGAGGTAAGCGCAGTTTTGGCATGACGCATCTGGCCCATGGCCTGCCAGTTTTGACACCCGTTCTAAAAGGAAAATTGTCCAAATCTGGGTGACTTTTAGAGCACATTTGCTGTTAATAATTTTACCACAGGAAGAATTACAAGAGGTTGACTAGCTGCATTCTTCTCCATTGATGAAAAAAGAATATTAAAAAAACAGTAGCCATGACTAAATGACACAACAGATTTGGTTTCAAATACTTGTAAACAGAACATGATTATAAGCAAGTACCCCGCAATTACTTTTTTTTATTTAGAACAATCATAATTCTAAGGTTACAGGAGGAAAAAAAAACCCAGAAGATTTGTCAGGAAATTAAGAAATGGTTTTATATCAGCCTACTTTAAACAAGCTTTTGAAAATTCCTTAGAAGAGAATATACAGAAAAGAAATAATCATGAATCTTACCTTCCAGCATACTGAGATGCATAGCATCATTGGCTCGCTTTGGCACACTAAGCATAACTTCTAAGCCATCTTTAATCTCACCTTTACCCTCTTCACAGCAGGTGAGTAGTTCCTGTAAAGGTGTCACATTACTATTCAATATTTTATTTTTATTAAATCTTAGCTACCTAAGCTACCATTTGCAGTCTTTTAATAAGATACCAATATTCTAACTTGAGGTGTTTAGGATATATGTGTCTGTTTCCAACTACAATGATACCAAAAGATCAAGATGGCCATTGTGACCACATGGCACAAGTTCTACTCTTTCAGACTTGTACTGTGACATCACACAAGGGAACATGAAGGGTGGGGATTATATCATAGTAAATACTTAGTTATCTGATCTACTTTGCATATAGAGAAATTGCATTCAGAGAAATTAAATGGGATGATTGAAGTCATTAGCCAAACCACAACTTAATCCTCTGAAGTCTTGAATGCATCTTCAAAGTGCCCTCATAAAATGGATGCTATCCAAGAAAGTAAACCCCATTTGCCAGTAACAAAACTGGCAATATTGCACCAATCTTCTTTAGCTTAATGATGCTCTCTGCCATATCATTTATCTTTTTCTTCTTCTTCGTGGGCAGATTAGTATACAGAACTTATTTTCTGAGAAGGCCCATAAACCTAAAATAATCTTTAAAAACACAAATTATGTTAGAGGTTAGTGCTTTATTCCAGTGTGTTATTATTTCCCAGACACTTGGGAAATAATATAGGACTTGAACTAAATACACTTTTTTTTTTAAAGATCATTTCCTCTGAGAGAAGACTTGCCCAATCCTGCTGGCTTTCTCCAAATCAAGACATTGAAAACTTCGCTTTGCATGCCTATTAAAAGCAATTAACCGATGGTAGAGGGTCCATATAAATAAGCAGTGGAGACTCAAGCACCTGTATACTGTTGGAGCTATGTATGAAATGATGTAAAAGAAAGAACAAAGCAAAGCAAAGTTACCAAGGCTGAGAAACAATGTGCCAGAGCACAGTGGCTAGTAGTAGGCTAAAATGTATTTGATTAAGGCTTGTATGAACTTTTGAGCTTGTACTATACTACACACTTCATCAGATTGGAAGGGCACGGATACCAGTTCTTCATACTCTACACACCTCTCAAATTCCAGTTCGCTACATAACTATAAGCTAGAGGCTGGCTGGGAAATTCTGGGACTTGAAGTCCTTAAAGTTGCCAAATTTGTAGATCCCTGCTGTAAGCCATTCCCACTGCTTTGCTTCATTATTTAAGATGTCAATGTACAGGAAAACAACACTTACTTTTTTCATTTAACAAATGCCAGTGGCGTTCCGCAAATTTTTTTACTGTATTCCAGTAAAAATGAAAGCAACCCATTTCCAAATGTCAAGAGATTGCTTTGCTCTTTTACTGGAACATTTAAAAGTATTCCAAATGAGATGAATTAATTTGGTTTAATACTTGGAAGTTGTCTGAATATCACAAACATTTCGAATATAGCTCTATCAATATACAGGTTGCTTGAGTCTCCACTGCTTATTCATATGCACCTTCTACCATCTGTTAGTGGCTTTTAATAGGCTTTTTGGTCCCTTGACAATTCATTGTAGTGTGCAGAAATACTACGCTGCATAAAGTCTTTTTTTTTTTTTTGCTGGCTGCATACTTGTATGTAAAGGAAAGATAGAGTAGGCAACATTTTAAATTTAATTAAATATAGAGGGAAATGGAAATAAGAGAAACTATTAACAAGAGTTAATTCATGAAATGTACGAGTGTGTGCCTAGTAGATACATGTTCATTTAAACATGGTTATTTTTTTTCAGTTTCTTGATCTTAAATAATAGGAGTTGGGGTTGGGGCCATGCAGCTTAATTACACAAAGCCAAAACATATGAAAAGGAAGTAAAGGACTTAGGCCAAAACACAAATAAATAAAGACCTTAAAGTCTTTGCCATTCACGCTATGATCATATCTATAGATATGTTGCTTCTGAAAGTCAATGTGACTGGGAGAGAATATTATGATTCAGATTCCATCTGCTGCTCAGGATATGATAGGTTTTTCAAAGTCCAAAAGCCCAAATGGAATACTGTAGTTTCAAACAGCTGTTTAAAACAGCTTTTGCACACAATCTGGGTAATCTTCAAAGACAGTTCCAAGTGCAGTGTTTTGTAGTAGTTGGCATCAGTAAAGGTCATCAGCGTTTCTTGCTTCCAAAAAGGTTATAACTGGCATCAGTTGGAGAAGGGCAAAGGCTGCCCAAGCTACCAGTTGCTCATAAAGAAGGCATGCATCAGGGGGAAAGCCTATACAATCCTATTGAAAGCCAGCATAGGGGCTACTGTAGTATATAAAAAATACTGCAATTCCATCTTGTTAAAATTCAATTTAAATTGGTTTCATCCCATCCAGGCCCTTACTGCCACTAAATACTGTATAAGAATATCCTCTGCATCTCCTTTATCATCAACATAGCAATGACAACTCACTCCAAACTGATAAATGTCCTTGCCCAAATATTTCATGTAGATGATATACAAGATAGAAAGAACCCAGATCCTGTGGCACCTTTTATAATAGTGGCCAAAGACTCATCCCTTATTAGTATTGACTAAGAGTATCTGCTCAGGTAAGAGGGGAACTAATTCAAAACAGTGTCCTCCACTACTAACTCTCATAAACAGTTCGTAAGGATATCATAGTCCATGTATGAAATGCCACTGAAAGATCCAAACTAAGCAGGATCTTTCTCAGATGGTACAGGACAGGAAGGCCTGGAGGAACATTGTCCATGGGATCGTGATGGGTCGGACATGACTTCGCAACTAACAATAACAAATCTCCCCTCAACTGTGAATCCCAGTTAAGTTTTAAAAGACCTGATAGGATCAAGTGGCAGTAGGATCTAATAAAAGTAATCTACCAGGTTCTTACAGATGGTTGGTTTAGAAATCACACATGAAATCAGGCTCAATTCATACAGTATACAGCATTAGATGTCACCAGATCTCACCAGAGGTTCTTAGGCTATCTTTTATTTTTCCCCCATAATGATCTTCAAATAGTTCTTTTAGGGTACTTTTTATACCAAACTAAGCTAGCATCATGTATGTTGGGTCACTCATAAAGAGTTCTTCTATTTAGCTTTAGCCTAATAAAACTGTATTTTTCAAAAACCATATTTTCAGCGTAAAAAAGATACCCAGCTACACAAATGAAGGCCATATTGACACTCACCTTTAGAAGAAGTTGGTATTTTGTTATCCGTTGAACTGGTTTGATAAGGTAAGATGAAATTGAATTGGCTAAGCCATGCCGCTGTTGTATTTCCTGCAACACAGGTTAAACATTTCAGAACCAAGTATAAATTAAGTCAGAAAATTTGCAGATAAATTTTTCATCATGTTCCTCATCAATTAGCATAATGTATATTTATGCTTGACCTATATATAAAAACTGTGAAAACCATTTCACCACTAGACATGCCAGCCAGGCCTCGAGGAAATTCTAGCTCAACAACATCTGAAACCAGGGATTATTCAAGTTATTCACTTTTGCTGAATATTTATTAAGAACCCAGCTGAGTCCAATGGTGGTTATGCACATTTATAAACTTCTTCCATATTTTGTTAATATAAGCATGTCATTTATTAGAATATCAAAAGGGTAGTTTACGCTGGCATGTTGTGAAATATTAACACAACATGAAACATCAACATCACTACATAGACCAGTGGTGGTGAACCTATGGCATGCGTGCCAGAGGCGGCACTCAGAGCCCTCTCTGTGGGCACACCCGCCATGCCCCAGAGATGGCAACCGTCCCTCTTCAACCAGCCGCCCACTAACTCACTGAGGTCCCATGTGGCCGGATGCATCCCAGCACGGCTGGTTTCCCTCCCCCCCTCCGCCCCATACCTCCTGGCTTCGCATGCTCTCCTTTTCCCTGGCACAACCCACTGCATCATCTCCTCAGCTGTCGGCCGGCCATTCAGCTCAGAGGCAGCTTCTCTGAACTGCTGGCAGTGGGCTGTGGAGCCCCAGAGTGTGCCAGTTGAGGGGCCAGCAGGCTGTGGCTGCTGACAGACACTGTCGGCCCCCATGCACTTGCTGGCATCTGTGTGTGGGAGCTGATGGTGTCAGGCAGCAGCCACCCCGGCCCCTGCCTTGCCTTGCCCTGCGACAATGGCACCCCCGCCCCACCCTGCCTCATCTTGCCTCGCCTCACCCCGCAGGACGAGTCTCCTGCCCACCGCCCCACCTACCAGAGATCCTTGGATCTCCCCCAACCCTGCCTGGCCCCACAGGTGTCCCTCCCCATGAGCAACATTGAGGTGACTACGCCCACCTTGGCCACACCCACCCAGTGCGCCACACCCACCTGGCACCCGGTGATAAATAAGTGGGTTTTGGGTTGCAGTTTGGGCACTCGGTCTCTAAAAGGTTCGCCATCACTGACATAGACAATTCAAACTATCATTTTTATTATATTTTGTTAAATGAGTAGTATAATTATGGCAGGTGTACCTGTTCCAATTTCTATCAGTGTGAAGAATTCTGCTTTAGATTCTAATAATCTTGTTTTGCTTTTCTTTTGGATTTTTGTATTATCTAGCATTTTGATATAAACTGCTCTGGGGAAAAATCGCATGCCCATTTTATTTGGCTTCAGTACTTTAAAACAACATTTCTGAAGCACAAAAATAGCACTCCAGAGCAAAAGTCTTGAGTTTTTAGAGTTGTTTATATTTGTTTTTAACTGTTTTGTTTTGTGCTGCCTGCAGTCATATTTCTGAGAGGGTGGCTATATAAATTTGCTAAATAGATAGATAAATAAATGTCAATAATACTTCTTTTGGCAAAGTGAGAATGAGCAAAGATATACTCTTTTACAATTGTTGAATACTCCGATATATGAAAAAATATTTTGATTGCTGTTCAGACTTAATTCTGAATTCCAAAATAGCATTTTAGGATTTTGCAAGATAAATATTTTATTCAGAGGGGTTCTGGGTGTGTCTTTAAATAGGCATCGGTGACAAAACTGGCTGGATTAGCTCTGGACTAAGAAAGCTGTATGCCAACATAAGAACTGTTTATTGATTCAAAGATAATTTCTTTCTTAAAAGAGGCCCTCCAAATCCAATAAAAGGAATTGCAGTTATAATTTTCTCTCCCTCCATTATTATTTAAAGATTTACAAAACACAATGTATTACATTATTGGTTTCGTTCAGTGTCAATAACTGATAGTTGACAGTCTTACCTTACATCTTTCACTGTATCTGTTCTTTTTTGGAAAAAAAAAAAGTCCTGGAAGCAGGTTTTCAGAACTAAATTCTTCCTGGGGCATGTCAATATAAACCTATCTTTTAATAGGAACAGTGAAATGAAGAACATACACAAATACACTGGATAGCCAAGCTGACCTGAGATAACTGGAATAAAATCAGGTCATTCTGATGTCATCATGATGTCACAAATAGAAGTTTTAACATAGTGAGTGTTAAGAACTAGAATGAAACTAAGTCCTGCCATGTTTAAGCTTTCTTCACTATGATGAAAAGATCTGTGGGATGTTCTTTGAATAGGGTTCATGTCACACTTGCATCTATATCCTTTCAAAGCCAATGCTGAATTCTCACCATGTGCATTTGCATGTATGTATACGCAAATGTGTGTGCTATATACATAAATATACTTTCAGAGGTCAGGTGGTGTAAATGAAGCACTACAATCCTGTACTTACATCAAAATATGCTCCCGCATGCTCTAAAATTAGCTGAGTTGAGTCTGGTTTGTTTTTACAGTAAGTCACATACATCTGGAACTTATCTGCCTGCAAAGAAAAAAAGATTGAAATGATTTGTAAAAAGCTCCATCTGGTGGAAACTTGGCTATTTAAGAATTATTTGAGTTTAAATCTGTTGGATAAAGAAATTGGCATGCAAGAAGGAAAACTATTACAAAAGGCAAGAAATGTTATATATTAGTCAGATTGTAAACTGATTCAACCAGGCCTCCCAAGATGCATGTGTTTAGATACTGAATATCGATAATCATAAATGATGTCTAAGAAATAGCTCGCCTATTAAACATCTTTTGCAACAATACATTTTAAAGATTAGTCATGGGATGCTTTAAATCAGCGGTTCTCAACCTTTTCCGGGGCTCGACCCCGGCCCGCATTGCGCATGCGTGGCGGGGCGCATTGCGAATGCGCGGCGCGACGGGGTGCATCGCGCATGCGTGGCGCGACGGCCCACATCGCGATAGGGAAAAAAATGGCCGACCCCCCAAAAAAAAGGCCGACCAAAAAATAAATAAATGGCGGACTGCGGTGCTTGGCGACCCCCGTGAAATGGTCGTTTGACCCCAAATGGGGTTGCGACCCACAGGTTGAGAACCACTGCTTTAAATTCATGTTAATATTACATCCCACAGTTTGAAGTACAGCTGCTTAATATTACATGAAACTGACAGGATGCCTATTCATCTCCCATAACTCAAAGGTACGTTTCTATATTCACCAGTTAGAATGGCGGTCTCTTTTCTGAGCTGAAGAGCCCTATTGTACAGGTGGTCCTCGACTTACAATAGTGACCGTTCAAAGTTGTAATGGCACTGAAAAAAAGTGATTTGCAATGGTTTTTCTCACACTTATGATCATTGCAACATCCCCATGGTCATGTGATCAAAATTCAGATGTTTGGCAACTGACTCGTATTTATGACGGTTGCAGTGTCCTGGGGTCATGTGATTACCTTTTGTGACCAGCAAAGTCAATGGGGAAGCCAGATTCACTTAACAACCTTATTACTAACTTAACAATTGCACTGATTCATTTAAACAACTGTGGCAAGAAAGGTCATAAAATGGACCAAAATTCACTTAACAAATGTCTCACTTAGCCACAGAAATGTTGGGCTCAGTTGTGATCTACCTGTATTTACTATCTCACATTGCAAATCTCTTCTATTAGGCCACAGTGTTATTTTTCAGGTGTGGATGATCACAACTCAAAATACAATTGATTATTTAGTAAAGAGAAAGGTAACAAAGCAATGACCAGCATCTTACCCAGGTAACAAAGCAATGACCAACATCTTCAGGTAACTGCTCATATTTCTCCAGCTCTTTCAGGAATATACTGTTTAAAGAAATGATTGAATAAAATATTAACATGTTCCTCTTCCCTTTCTATATTGTAATTATACCGTCCATAGTGGCTATAATATATTGTTATATGCAATACTTGTGCAGAATTATCCAGTCAATCTAGCCTTAGAACTAAGCTACACTTTATAGTTCCAGTAAAACAATGATCTAGCGATAGCTACAGCTATACTATGTCAGGTTATGGGACATTGCAATCATGCCAGATTTACAAAATGTGGTGCCTTTTAGCTGTGATGAGTTAGAACTCGCTCATAGTCCCCTATGCATTAAACAAAACATACACATTGAAATAACTAATAGGAAAATTAGCACTTATTTACTGACTTCATTGCAACTTGAATGATCTAAAACTGAAGGTACAAACAAACAAACAAACAAACAAACCTATTACAGGAAGAGAACACTTGCATTTCCAAGCTTTATAAAATCCATCCATACCATTAATGTGTGAACAATTAGCAAGCTCTTTTATTATTATAACAATTTAATTAAAGATTATAATTTACAACAATACAAACTAAGAAATAAAATAAGAAAAAATAAAATGGGCAGGAAAGAAAGAAAAAAATAGAAAAGAAAGAAAAAAATAAGAATATAGTAAAGAAATATATAAAAAATTGATTTCTCCATTTACCACAATATGTATAACCAATTTTAGTAATTTATCACTTCTCCTGAAATACAACAAATGATCTCTTGTTACCATCCATCTCTTATCTACAAACAAATCCATAAAGCCTCGTTATTTTACTCCCAGTGTCAGCAAAAATCCATTAAGGGTTACCAGAGATAACAAATATTTACTTTAATCTTGATCAAATAAACCAACTTTATATTAATTCCTTTTATTTCAAACAATCTTAACGCTAGACCTTTCAAATAATGTCCCAGAACTTGATTTATTTTTCTCACAAAATTTTTCAAAGCTTTAACAAGCCTCTTGTAAATCCCACTTAGGAAAATTATTACTCTCTTGGTTTGTTATTTGTATATCTCTTTTAATTATTAAGAGATCAGACAGTTTCTTTTGTATCTCCAGTGTAACATCTTTTTCAATGTCATTTTTAAGTCCACTTTCAAATCTCAATCATGTCAGGTAAAACTTGTTCTTCTTCTATAATGTCTTTTAAACAGTCTATTATAGAGGCAGACCTTCTCAAAATTAATTTTTGGGTCCCTTGTTTAAAAGTTATTTTCAATATGAGTAATGTCAAAATATTTTACTTCATTCTATATCTGTAAGCTGAATTTGACTGCTCTTCTCTTTTGAATGTAATCTTTAGTTCCTTTTAGTTCCCTCTAGTATCCAATTTAAAAAAAACAGAATTCAAAACAAAAGCATTTTCCCATGGGAAGGATTCTTTATTAATAATTCCAAAAATTTATTTCAAATTTATTCGGACCCTTAGTCCATTGGCATTTTTTTAAAATCAAAGTTTTGCTGTTTATTCCATATTATTTTAATTCCTTAAATTTGTATTTAAAACTTCTTTCCTTAAGGATTGAAGAAAACTCACCCATGTCAGGCCCCAAACCAAGAATAAGACATGGTGATTCTTCCAAGCTTATTGTTTATTAATTCCAAAAATTTATTTCAAATTTATTTGGACCCTTAGTCCATTGGCATCTTTTTAAAATCAAAGTTTTGCTGTTTATTCCATATTATTTTAATTCCTTAAATTTGTATTTAAAACTTCTTTCCTTAAGGATTGAAGAAAACTCATCCATGTCAGGCCCCAAACCAAGAATAAGACATTCTTCCAAGCTTATTGTTTCCACACCTATTTACGGAATCTTGCAAGGCTAAGTACTCTACTATCTGTATCTACCATGTACTCTGAAAACCATTAGGGAGGGGCTATCTTCACTCTTTCACACAAAATATCTGGACTGAATTGTTTCGCATTCCTCTGGAATGCATCCTCTCCCTCCTTGGAATCCAGCCTACTATATTCCATCACATCCAGTGCCGTAAAACCTGTAGGTCCAAAGATTCCCAATAGATAGAAAGCAGTTAATAAGCAATTTCCAAAAGTGTTTAGAAAAGAAAGTATGCAAACCTAGAGTCCTTTCAAAAACAGTTTGAGCAAGATGGTTATTGGCCCTCATCTCCCAGAGTTCTAAATCTATTGTAGACTATTGCCTTGGGATCTCCTGGTAAGGAACAACTGCCTGGAGCACTTGTGAGTGATCTCAATCCTCTCTTTGTCTGGAGAGGAATTACAAAAAACTATTTCCTGGCTCTTTATTCTACTATAATCAGCAGCTCCACAAAATCAGTCTACTCTTTCTTCCCCGAAAGTCCTCAGTTTTTAAGTTCTAATGACTTAAGATGTCGTTGGGCACTCACTGATTTGTTTTATGCCTAGACATCTTTTCCATACGATAGTTATAATATAAAAATAAAATTACATCACATCTTGAAAACTGATGTATCCATGATTCTAACAGTAACCATTGGGCAATATATGTAGTGTAGTAGCCATTTTTCACACAAGGAGATTTTGAATTATCTAATGTTCACATGTACTAATGAGACAAACTCAAAGGAGATGACTGTGCTTGCAGCTTAGAAGTCCAACAGTTGGGGGCTTCAGAGGGCAAGAAAATTGCTTTCCCCCATCTTGCCCTATATGCAGATACAATTATGTATTAAGCAAGGCTCTTGCAAACAAAGTAATGCACCTCCTATGCTTGCAGGCTGGCTGTAATAGATTTTCCATCTGTTACTTATTCACAGAAAAGTTTAGACGCCACAAATATTAACAGAGAAAGACATATATCAAAATAGGGATCCTTACTAAGGGGAGGAGATTTAGTGCAGGAGACAGCACAGAATAATTTTTATGTGTTTGTAGTGACTGTGAAACTTCAAATAAATCCTGAATTCAGATGTGACCTGAAGTAAGGCTTTAATGCTATTCTCAGATGCTATCTAGCATTATCAGTCATCTCACAGATAAAAGCTGATGTGTTCTATTTATCAGTTTATGTATTGTGCAGCAAAACCAAAACAACTTATTTTCTGGATGGCTGAACAACTTAGATCAACCTATTTCCATGAAATTTTCAGACCAGAATAAAGCAAGTCCATTTTAAGATCTACTTAACTAATCTGAAAATTGTCATACTCCACTCCTTGAACCTACAGTCTACAATAGCAAAATAAAATGATATATTCATTTAACATATCAGAAGACATTAAATCATTGTAACAGTAGAGTCATGGGTGACTCTCTTCACTCACTTGTTATGGAATTCATAGATCTCCTGCATGTTTCCAAAAATGATGTGCTCCTTGTTGACAATACCTGGTGGGATCTCTTCAACACCACTTGTTATTTCCCAGAGATATGTCTGGTTAAAAAAAAAAATAGAAGCAAAAAAAAAAGGGGGGGGATGTATTTGGTTTAACAATTCTCTAGGTACAACCATTCCCAAACTAATATTTGCGAAATCATATTGATCTTTATAAAATGTCAATTTTTTTTAGGTTTCTATAATATCACTTTTTGGTTTTACAATTATGACATCCTAACAAGTGCAATATCTCAATGAAAAAAGTAACAGTTTAAAGTCAGACCCTGAAATACAGAAGAGAGGAGTTTCGGTTCAGAGAGAGAATAAGCCAGTTCTCGAATGTGCAATGCAGCAGTGGAAGCAATAATAGAACATTATCCCTCTAACAAAACAGTAGAGGCTTAACAAAAGCAGCAACCAATTCATTGTGCCTGAAAATGAACAGATATGCTATTGTCTCTGTTCAATTAACATAGCAATGTTTAAAAAGCAAAACAAGAAGCCGATCAAGCCAGCACTGGCAATTCTTGATTTAATTGACTAACACCCCTACTTCTGATACAGCATTGCATAATTTAG
Organism: Bothrops alternatus; assembly: GCA_034064705.1. Lineage (NCBI taxonomy): Eukaryota > Metazoa > Chordata > Lepidosauria > Squamata > Viperidae > Bothrops > Bothrops alternatus. The sequence goes on along the minus strand of JARGCV010000001.1, from coordinate 4,881,631 downwards.
CTCGATGGTTACAGATCATACAATATGACAATGAAAAAAATCTATTTGAGAACCCCCATTTAGCTTGGAAACAAGAACTTACATCCATACATTCCCGGAGATCTCTTACATAAGCCTTCTCTGTCTGGATAAGCTCAGCCATGATGAACCTTTCCAAGCACAAGAGAGACAACTTTAGACTATTCATTTTATCATATATCATTCTAAACAGGAGTTAGATACTTGGCAAGGATTTTATATAGTGAAATATATTTGATGAGCTCAAGTGTATAGAGTGCATGGGAACTACAACTAGAAAAAATATGGAGTATAAAATAGTAATAAAATGATTTAATATTGCTTTTCCATAAGTAAATATTAAGTCTCATCTTGGAAGTATTCGGCCCTCTAATTTAATCTCTGCTTTAAGTAATGGCTAAAGGAAGCAATAACAATACTGAATAAAATGACAGATTGTCATTAAAAGAAGGGTACATTTGCTCATTCTTATTTGTTGCTGAATCTTAGAAAAAATATGCTAGATTCTTTTTTGGACATTCAAGAGATCAGCCTATTTTAAAAAGCCTTGCTATTTGATAAGCAAAGCACAACTTAAAATCCAGATTCTCATTTTCTTTTTAACTTATGTGGCCATTGCTGAGAAGTGGAAATGGACAAATGGAAAAGGCAGTGGGGCTGGGTGGGTGGGAGAGGAAAACATGAAATATTGTATACTTTGACATGGACCAAGACTAGCATGTATTATTTTTTTCTGGATTGTTTAATGTACATAATTTACATAAATGTAAAAAGAATGTTTTAGTGACGTATTAATGATAGGTTGGCTGGGACTAGGAATACACAAGCACCTAACTAAATAGATAAAAATTATAGACAAGTTCAAAGCATGGATAAACATGCATCATGCTAGGAGGAAACAAATGATTTACTCTTTCCTGCGGGCAGACTTCCTCTTTTCCTCATTAAGTTCATGAGCAGCATCTCTCAGCTTCACCTCTGACCCAGGAACACTGGCTGGGATTATATCCAGTTGCAAGCTTTTACTCTGAATCAAGGAAGGGAAGATGACATCAAAATTAGGGAAGACAAGGAGAAACAAACACAAAAGGGGTTTACCAAGATAGAAACTCTAGAAGCCAGATTAAGCCATTCCACATTTCTTTAAGCGAAAATAAATAAATAATAATAATAAAAAAATACAACACTCACCGATTTATTGGAATCTGAAGAAATTCCTAGAGCTTTCTCTAAAGAGGTCCTGTATTTTTCCATACGCAGAGAGAAGTCTCTGTATCTCTTGTCCACTGCTGTGACACATTTTTTAATCTCTGCTGCGTGGGCATGCCCCTTTTCACAAAAGCCATCAGCTAGCTGTATCAACAACTTCACCCTCTCTTTGGTTTGCTATAGGATACATGAAAGATGGGAAGGCGGTAAGAAGAGCGGACATTCAATGCCTCTAATGAATAACAGCTTTTTCACGCTATAAATAGAAGATAATATTCTGTTTCCATGCTAACAGCTTTTTGGTACTGGAGCAGAATTATCAGGATCAGTATAACATTTTTTACATTTCTAGCTTTTAGGCTTCTGCAAAGTAAGGACCTGAAGACTGAATTGATTTAGGATAGCCTCATGCATTGGCACTACTACTGTGTCTGGGGATTACCTAAGCATCCAGAAGGACAAGTTTGGAGAAATATGCCTTATTACGCTGAAAACCCAATTTATAATACCACATGTTATACAGTTTCAGTCTTTGTAGTAGCAGAGAGTTTAATAATAAGTATACAGTATGGTGTTTGAAGACTAATGTAAGATTAACAATCCTATTTTCCCCTACAGTATGGATGTAAAAACATGGTATCACAGATTCTGTTGGGATGTATCACTCCAAATAAGATTGATGAACCAATGAATGCTAGCAGAAAAGAAGTCTGATTAATATTACACTGAAAAAAAATCTGATCTACTTATAGAGTGGCAGGAGTCTTTTATTTATTTCGTTTTATTATAAAAATGCCCTGAGCATTCTGATTAGAGCATGGGATGGTTCTGCAGATGCAGAAAAAAAGCAATGAACAGAAGGAATGAAAGGCATGAGATAAAAAAGAAAAGGAAGCATAGCTAACGCTAGTTTTACAACACCAACATTCTCTGTGCAGATCCATGCTTTTCTGTCTTTACCAATCATTCCTGCTTCCGCCATTCTGGCAGGCTCTGGGTTCTGGACCCTGGAAGCATGCCTTCCCTGTAGCAGCGCCTACCCTCTGGAACATGGTTTCTCCTGAGATCTGGGTAGTTCTCACTCTGCTGTTATTTAGTAAAGCAATGAAGACTGTGAAGACTTGGTTCTTCACCCAGGCCTTTGGCGAAGGAAAGTGAGACCCCCCCTTTTCAACACATTTGCCATCTTTTATCTTTATTTTTATTGATTGTATTATAATTTCTTTGATTGTTGTGAGCCTCCAAGCGTCATTGTCAGTCAAGTGATATGCAGGTTTAAATAACAACAACAAACATAACAATAAACAAAGCAATAAACAACAACAATAAACAACAATAATAAACAATAATTCAAAGACCTGCAAATAGAAATAGAATGACTGTGGCAAAAGAAAGCAAAGATAGTACCAATAGTAATAGGTGCCTTGGATGCAATCCCAAAACCACTGAAGCATCACTTGAACACCATTGACATTGACAAATTCACTACCAGTCAATTGCAAAAGCCAGCTTTACTTGGAACAGCTTTCATCCTGTGACACTATCTGTTACACCATAAAGATCCACCTCTGCCCATCTGAGATCCTCAATAAGGACTCAATAGGTGGACAAAATTGCCAAATCCAGCTCAACATCTAATTGACTATGCGACGAACTGTAATTTCATATACTGACATTTGTTCTTTAAACTCTTCTTTCTCTTTTTCAGGATCTCATCAGTTCTAGTTAATTCCAAATTTCTCACTCTTCCTTTTCGTCTAGACCCATTCCCCACCTTCATAAATCATCTCAATGTATTTATCTCATGCCAACCATTTATTCAATATGGACATTTAATCAATATACAATTAGCACCCCTACATTCTGGACCCTTTTCTTATTTTAGCACATACATTTAAGTATCTCACCTCCACTGCATTCAACTTACTTTTATGTTTTTCTTGACATGTTCATGTTTCATGAATCCTTTTAAATAAATATATACTATCCACCACCTTTCTAGTAACATTTGTTAGTCTTAAAATTTCTCCATCTATTTTCTCTGTCAATCACAATAACTCTGGTCTCCAATCATCAATTTTCAGATCCATTATCCTTGCTGTATCTAAAATTTGCTGCAAATCATCTAGGCTGTAATAGGCATCATTCACATATGAAAATACATATGTGTTCACAATTCCAACCAACCGACATCTAATGTCACACCAAAATAACCAAGTGGGCATCACATATTTTGACTTTTACTCCTTGGTGTTAGCTGAGCATTCTTTAATGCTCACTTATGCTTTACTCTTATATATCACTTTTCTTGCCACTGAACAGCCAACATTCAAAACCAAATTTCTCTAGAACTTTCCATAATTCAAGCCTATTCATCAACGTACACTTTCTCAAAACCATTAAGTGGTGCATAGAGGAATTTAATACTAACCAATGAAAAGCAAATTGTGATATATCAGATTCTACCAGCAGCTTCTCAAAGCAGTAGAAAAAGGCAGATGATTTCCACTTGGATTACAGAATTCCTCAGGTATGTAACTGATACTTTGCTGACATTATTTCAGTACTGCTATTCAATAATGAAATAAATATATTTGGGATGTCATGTTTTTAAAACCAAACGTGTATTTTATTTTAGCCACAAGAACATGATTATATGTTATATAATTATAATTATAATCAGCTAGGTTAACTTCTCGTTTATTAGAAACTATGATCCAAGCAGGCCAACACCTATCAATTTTCTAAACTGCTAAAATAGTACATGCAAAATAAAATATTCTGCACTGAATAATGAAAATACAATTTTAAAAAAAACTTAAATAAATTATAATGGTTAAATGAACTAAACATAACTTGAAAAGCAAAACAAATCACAAACTCCAACAATTGGAATGGAAAAGATAATATCTATATAAGTATAAAGATCTACATTGAATTAATTCACTCATTGAGCTTGTCATCAAACCTGGATAATACAACCTGTGTCTTCTTCTCATTTTTAGAGCACAAAGACTTTTCAAAAATAGATAACAAACTCATCCTCTTACACTCTTTCCAGTTATATAGGATTATCCTCTTTGGTATACCCCAAGCCTGATAAAGCCTCTTTGACAAATCCTATCTTTTAGGAATATAATTCAGCATCACACTGAGATCCTTAAATCTAATATTTCTTCCCTAAGTTATGTTAATATATTTATTAATTTGAAACCAAAATAAAGCTATATCATAGAATAAGACAAAATCTAGAGGATTAAAGAACTTTCAAATTTCTTACATCACCAACATAAGAAATTTAATGTCCACCCCTTTAAAACATACTTTAAGGGTAATAACTTAAAAATAATACTTTCTGTTATTTTCATTTTTAAATCCTGATATCGTTAAGTATATTTCACATTTTGTAACAGGAAATCTTGATTGAGAAACCAGTGCAATAGCTTGCCTTCAGAAGTTGTGGATACCCCATCACTGGAGGCTTTCAAGAAGAGACTGGACAGCCATTTGTCTGAAATGGTATAGATGCTCCTGCTCAAGCAGTGGGTTGGACTAGATGACCTCCAAGATCTCTTCCAACCATACAGTGCCTAAGCACTTCAGTAACACATCTTCCCCATTATTTTCAGATTTGAATTATACCACCGTAACAAATTCTCATGTGCTTATCTATCGATAACCAAATATGCCTAGCAACTTTCAAAGCAGGAAACAAAAATCCTGATTTAAGATGTCATAACTTCATCCAAGGTTTCAAAGTTGTTACACATCTGCTTTACAAATGGGCCCAAGGAGGAAATCACAGTAAGTCTTATCCCAGAAGCATATAGATGTACGGTAAGCATAAAGACTCAATGGTATCGTCGAAAATATAGTTGGTTAAAGTCATCATCTTCACAAGGTAACTGCAATGTTTTAGCTTTCCTAAGACATTTTTGATTAACCTATCGATTTATATAAAAGACAATGGGAATTGACAATGAAAGTTTTCTGAAATACACACGAATTTCAATGTAATATTCAATTTAATATCATTAATCTTACTAAAAGACCTGGGAGTTTTGATCATGAAGTTGTACTTGTTGAAATTATATCTATACATTTATACATATTTAATTCAACATATTGTGACAAACATTAGAAGAGGAGTAAACCCAAGTATTTTATAGACTCAATGCAAACTATAAATGCTAATCTCCTACAATATTCTACAAATATAATAGGTCCCAAATGCAAGAAATTAGATTTATCACAATTAATAGTAAGGGTTGCAGAATCACCATGTGGCATGGGAGATGGATTTAACCCACTTTTTCCAAACTGGGGCCCAAATTGGTATCTTTTTGAAGATATGGTGATATAACAGAAAACCTAAATATGTACAGGATTTCATTTACCTTTGCAGTTATCTGGAATTCTTCATGTTCTTTCAAGAGCTCTTGAGTATGCTGGATACTAGAGCCAGTGGAAGTGTGCGTGGATAAATAAAACTCTCCGTTATCATGGATCCACTCAAGAGCCTAGGAAGACAATTGAAGAAGAAAAATTAAATAGCTTCTTCTAGGACAGTGGTGGCGAACCTATGGCACGCGTGCCAGAGGCAGCATTCAGAGCCCTCTCTATGGGCACGCGTGCCATCACCCCAGCCCCGCCTCCCCCCTGGCTCCCTCCTCACCAGCAGCCCCCCCAGAGGAGAATTGCCCCCGGGCAGGGCTCGCACGGAACAGCGCAGCCAAGGACATGACAGCTAAGCAGCAGGGACAAGACTCCGCCCTCACACCCTGTCGTACGCAGATGATGCTGTGGAGTGCGGGTGGAGGGCGTGGCTGCATGGCCACCTGGGTAATCTGCTGAGACGGGCCATGGAGGCGGTGGGTGGCCCTACAAGCGGGCAGGTGGGGCAGGGATGGAGCAAGGAGCAGAGCGGGTGGGGAGGGGGCAGTTTTTGGGCACTTGGTCCCTAAAAGGTTTGCCATCACTGTTCTAGGAGAAGCAGCCTGACCATCTCCCAACAAGAGATTATTTATTTAAATTTTTGTGATTTTCTGTCTTGTCTTTTTTTCCTTGCATCATTCAAATTATATTTTTGTTACAGTCTGAAGTAATCTTTCTGAGGAAAAAGAATCACAACTGAGATCATTGTGAAAGATTACTTCAGACTGTGACAAAAATATAATTTGAATGATGCAAGGGGAAAAAAAGACAAAACAAAAACTCTGAGAAATTTGTTTACTTCTAAGCCCAGGTGGCTTCAAGTCTAAGGCGGGATTAGAACTCAGGATCTCCCAATTTCTAATCTGATGCCTTAACCAATACACCACACTGGTTCACCCTAAAATCGTTAAAAGTTATCTATTTTTTTTTCAATAGATAGATAGAGGTAAACAATCCTGCATTTTTATGTAGAATGGAAGGATGGATGTGTGTGTGTCTAAGTGTGTGTGTAATCTGGGACTGCATTTCTAATATCTCTATGAATATATTGAATGGAAGGGGGTCCACTGATTTTCTGTTGTTGTTTTTCTTTTGTGTTGCACAGAATGCTAAAAGATAGTCCATAAACTTTAGTTTGGCTTGACAAGGAATCTGGGAGGAAGGTGTTTGAAGGTGAAGGGGAAACATATTGGAAAAAGCCCTAGGGACATGATGTTTTGTTGCTGATTCTTGAATGACAGCTAGAGGAAGAATTATGAAAAGATATGAACATCCCAACTCAACTATATCAATAAAGGTAGACCCTGACCTGTTTAGCACTTCTTTCAAAGACTACATATTGCTGACATTGGTCAAGGCGTCGTTTTCTCATTGTCCAGTAGTGTAGGACACGATTTTCTCTCTGGAAAAGTTCATTCAGGATATCTGCCAGGTGAGAAATATTAAAGGACAAATCAGGCACAAATATATAATTTAAGCCCATATAACAATAAACATACACAATGTTTGCCTATATTATTTGCTTTTAATTATACATCAAATCTAATATATTAGTATATGCAAGATGTGTTTCTTTCCTCCTTTCCAAAGTGTCAGTTACACCCATGAGCTTTCTCTTACCTTCAGAATAGCTTTGGAGATATGAAAGAGCAATAGATTCATCAACGACAGAGAATCTATTTTTGTACTTTTGTCTATCTCATTAAGAGGAAATATCATCATTGAGGCCTTATCAAAAAACTGCCGAAACCAACCTGTGACAAAACATCCAAACTCACTTTTGACTTGCTGTTCAGGAGCCTTGATGTGAGTCACCATCCCTGGCATATTTACACTATTTCTGTGCAGGTACTTTAGGAACACATCTGCATTTCTCCGAGCCAATGTACAAGCCTAGAAAGGGCAAGACAGATGCATCATCCCAAAAGGATCAAAACAATGCAGATATCATTATTCTGAATCATTGAGAAAGTATTTATTTAAGCTATCAATAGACAGTTGAAACAAAACAACTTTGTAACAGCACTGCAATGTCTTTGTTTCTATCCTGCCTTTATTGTTTTTATAAATAACTCAAGGCGGCAAACATATCCAACACACTTTCCTCACCCTATTTTCTCAGCAACAACAATGCTGAGATCGAGTGACTGGCCGAAAGTCACCCAGCTGGTTTCATGGCTAAGGCAGGAGGACATGGTCTCCCTCTTTATAGCCTTATGCCTTAACCAGTAGACCAAACTGGCTCTCTATTACATACATTTTTGCTAATGTCAACAATCTGCAAAATTAGATAGCAGGAGAGCATTAATGCATTGGCCCCAGCATACAAAAGACAGAGAGAGCAGACACACACATACACACAGAAAGAGAGCAAGAGAGAGAGACAGAGACAGAGAGACTTATTTTTCTAATTGGGTCAGTTTCTAAACAGCTAGGATACTAATACAAGAGATTCAGAATTAATTGCACGCAACAGTATTTCCCAATCATGGCAACTTGAAGATGGGTAGATTTTACTTCCCAGAATTCTCTGTAATGGCCAGGCTGGCTAAGAAATTCTGGGAATAGAGGTCTACACATCTGAAGGTTAGGAAACATCAGCATAGGAGCACAAAACCACAGAAACATTAAATCCCATTTTAACATAGTCAAATTAGGGCCAACGTGCCATATACATCCAGTTAAAACAGCATCAAAATTAATCTTTTCAAACCAAAATTACCAATAAGAATTGACTGACATATATGGAACGCACAGAAGTAAACCTGTTGCAATCAGGTTAAGAGTTCAGTAGGAGTCATTTCTGAATAATCTTTTTAATACTCTTCTGATAAACAAGTTCAAATGTTTGATGTCCTTTACTGTGTCTCTTTTATACACAGAAGAGCAACTGCCAAAATAAAGAGCAACTTCATAGTTACCATTTTCCTAATAATTTTAGTACATTTTGTTTCTTCTCAGAGATTATTTATAGGCAACTTGAGCATGCTAACTTGCCTCCAATATATTAACAAAGATGAGCAAATATTCTTCTTACTCAAATATAACGTTAGATCTACACACTCAGAATTGGTACGTAGACTCTGTGGATCTAAATACTAATTCCAGCAGAAAGTTTATTTTTAAAAGGGGAGAATGATAGTGACAGTTGAATTTAACAGCTCTGCTCAACTGTCAGGCCAAAGGGTTCTTATCCTACATTCTACTAAGGAATAAAAACAACTATATTAAATGTGCATGCCACTCAACTCTTAACAACTCTGGGTACCCTACAACAAATGGTATTTATGATTTAATTGGATTCTAGCTCATAAATTCTTGTCAGAATAAAATATTATTTTGCTATTCAATTTTGAAATCTTTTACATATTTTGTGCAGTGTTTCCTTAGCCATTCAAAACTATGGCACAAATGATTACAGAACTAACCCTTTTAATTAGGAACATTTATTTAAAAGTAGGCTTCTTTGAGCTGAACTCAATTCCTGTTGTCTTCATGGATAACATATTCACCACATTTTCTTGACAAAGTATTAACATGATTTATCACTGCTTTCTTATGGATGGGTTTTTAAAAAAAAAAAAAAATCCCCAGGATAAATTGAGAGATTTCCTAGTGCAGGCATGTCAAACTCGCGACGTCACATGACTTTTCCCCCATTGCCAGCAATGGGGTGGGCGTGGTTTCAATTTGACGCATCCGGCCCGTGGGCTGGCAGTTTGACATGCCTGCTCTAGTGGTTTACCCATCCATAAACTAACCAGTTTGGGTCTGTTTATCTTTCTTTAGATCAGTCAAGTTTGATGAGATGCTATCATCTCTTTTAAACATCATTCAAATGTTTTTTAAAATGAACTAAAGGACTGTAAGTAGCTAAAATAAAGGTTTTTCTGGCAGATTAGCTAAATCAATGTGACAGCAGCTACTCTCTCCCCCCCTCCCTATTTTCTGCAGCTTGAACCACCCCTGAGATGCAGTCCTTCTGCTGTAATTTTCAGCTGCTCAAATCACTTCTTCTCATAGTACAGGGGTCTTCAAACTTGGCCCTTTTATGACTTGTGGACTTCAACTTCCAGAATTCGTCAGCCAGACACGCTGGGAGTTGAAGTCCACAAGTCATAAAAAGGCCAAGTTTGAAGACCCCTGTCATAGTAGATACTTACCAGACTCAGCAGGCATGTCAAACTTGCGATGTCACGTGACATCGTGCAACTTTCCCCCCATTGCTGGCAATGGAGTGGGCACGGTGTCGGCATGATGCATCCGGCCCATGGGCCAGCAGTTTGACATGCCTGCACTAGAGGGAGCCATTTCATAATAGGTATTTACCCAGATGAATTGCCCAACAGCATACCAGATGTTGTATCTGAAGGGTGCTACTTTAGCTGTCTGCTCATGTCAGAAGCCATAGCAACAGTGAGAAGGAGACTAAGTTCTCTGATAGTTGGTGGATTGACAGATGGAAAAGAATGTTCACTTGTAACAGCTCCTCAGTTTTGCATAACCATCCTCATGCTTATGAGGGCTACCTATATTCTATAGCAAGCTAGTGGGCAGGTTAAACTGGGCTCCGAAAGGCAAGCTCATGCACAGTACATAACTGTGCTGAGAGCAGGAGCTGCAGACTTATGGTAAAGATGGGCAATTATCTGTAAAACTGTAGCAGGGGTAGATAGGAAGGATTAAATCCCAGGCAGGTATGCCATGACAGGGAAAGATGGACACTACCAAGTCATGCCAGGGAAGCAGATACCAATTCTAGCTATGTGCTTGAGATAAGCTGCGCTCACACTGTACAGCTATAATTTGCGAAATAACATTTCCCATAGAACAAAGTCTAAGAAACATGGTTTATATTTATTTATTTATTTATTTATTTTATTTTATTTGGACTTATATGCCGCTCCTCTCCAAAGACTCGGAGAGTCATAGCATTATATGACATCATGAGATCCTGTCCAATATAAATATTTCTGATAAAAATAGTATTTAATAAAATGAGCCTCCAAATATTCTTACAATAAATAATATACTCTGCCAATTTATCAGTTACATATTATTGTATTAATTAGTGTATGGAACTAGGAATATACATGAAACAAAAAATCTGTTTTGAACCAGAAACAAGCCATCCCATCCACAAATACATTTTACATGTACCTATAGTTTATTTTGCCAAGCATCTCAAAAATGCTCTTGTCTGGTCATAACATTAAAATAAACAAGGTTTTATATTAAATGGGTAGCCAAGCAACTTAATATCTTACTGCTTCCTTCATTTCTTCAGTTTTCTATTCCAATTAACTAATTACACCACCTCTAATAGTTTTGTCATGGTGTTCTGAGAAACCACTGCTTTCTATTCTTTTTCTTCAGTTACCACCTTTTCCTGCAGTATTTCTCAAACAGTGCTGTATTCGTATTTATGCCTTAAGTATTAATATTTATCACAAAAGTTACAGGAAAGAAAAGTTACATTGGGTTAAATGAAACTACTTTAACTCTCTCAGGCCTAACACCAATGCTTTGTTTGCATGTGTGTTCTTTCTAAGCTGCCAAGTAATAGATGTATTCTTGTCATAAAGGGCTAAGACAACTGAAAATTCTTTTTCCACTTTCAAACAAGACTCTTTCTTCCTTTCCCATTCTGTAATCTTTCCAATTTTCATTCCTCATTTTTTCCTACTCTTTCCTCAATTAAAAGCAAGTGTAAGTAACTCAGCATACATGTATAAAAGTCTACTACAAAACTGCTTAGAAGAACAGCTGCAGTTGTTATCCCTTTGACCAAAAGCTGTTTTTCAGAAGAGTACTTGATACTAAGCACACAAGGCCAAGGATCCTTCACTAGGTTCTGGATGTGCAAGAATTACCCCTAATAAAATATGGGAGAAGTGTACATTGGAACTGTCACCATTACCTTCAAAAAGGCCTCCTTTTGTTCAAGATGTTTGCTAATCATTGGAGTCACATGGTCTGTTTCAGAGTTGGGGCCAAGTTTATCAGCGCCTCCACACCAATCTTCTTCTCGCTTGTATTCTTGCTCCAAACTTTCCAGCACACTGCATACCTATCAGCCAACAGGTTCAGGAATGATGAGAGATAAATGATCATCAACCAACAATCACAACGTGGTTTGCCAGCTCCTTTAAAAATCACAAGCATTTGATCAGCCCTGCATATCTGATATGTGCAACTTTTCTGATTCTATATGCATAAATAAGCATATAGAAATTAATGTAATCCCAGAGAGGAAGGAGGGATAATTAGTTTGTTTTTAATTGCTATAAAGAAGATTGGAAGTCACTTCTTAAATTATCTTTTTCTTTTCTTTCTTTCCCTGTATTGTCTCTTACAGTTTTTCTTATCTTTTTCCTAACTTTTCTTTATATACGTTTTCATATTTATCTTTTAGTCATACCAAAATCTTCCATAAAATTATATTTTAAAAAAGAATTAACTTCAATTAATACATATTATTACATGACATTACATTGTTGGACTTGGCTAAGGTCAGTTAGGTTCTGCTTGCTGAGACCATGGTATCTGTGGTTGCCAAAGTATGGAAGTAAAGCAAATGATCTGATTCTATAAGTGGGATTAATTTCAGCTGGGGAATATATGTAAGAAATGTTTATAACAGTTTAAGTTTATAACAGTTTAAGGTGGCCTGCAGGCTGGATGCATCGTAAGCAGGCCACGCCCACCCCGGCTCCACAAAGCAAAAAATATCACGATACATCACGATATGTCATGTGACACGATCGAGTTCGACACCCATGGTTTAAGGTATTTAAACTGTTACATTAGTGGACTAAAGAAACATCCACACAAACCTACCTGCTCTGATGTTTTGTAAAAAGCCACGGAGGCATTCACAAGCTTGAGCCGATCTTCCATCTTGAGCATCAGCTGCTGCCAATGGGAGGCCACCTTCTCAGCACAATCCCTGATCATGTCCATGTCATAATGATTAGCCTGCAACATTGCCTCGGCTTTCTGCTGTACTTGGAGGGCACTCTGGTGAGTTTTCTGATGAAATGTAAACAAAGTACACCATTACGTTCATGAACATACAGTATTATCAGCATTTTCAAAAGAGGTTTATATCAACTCTTCCATGTCTTATTTTTGTTGGGGAACTAGGTGCTAGACTAGAAACCAGAAGATCATGAATTCCAACCCTCCCTTAGGGATGGAAGCCAGCTGGGTGACTTTGTGCCAGTCACTCTCTCTCAGCCCAGCCCACCTCACAGGATTATTGTGATGGGGAAAACAGGAGGAGGGGCTATTATGTATGTTGCCTTCAGTTGTGCAAATAAAAGTGGCGTATAACTCTAGTAAATAAATAAACATCAGTCTGACACACAAATCTTACTATAAACTGATTTTAACAAAAGTCTGATTTTCTTCTGCTCTACCCTCCTTATCATGGGCAAAGATTAAAATAAAAAATGAGATAGACAATCAGAGATACAGCATTCTCTACGCACAGACTGACGAGGGTACATTTCAACACATCCCCCAATCACATGGGATGACCAATGTGTGCTCCCTTGTCTTTATTTAGATTATTTTAAATAAATTAAATTAAATAAATAATAATAATAATTATAAGGCAGTGTGTGTGTGCAAGACCAGATGAGCTAATTGTACTTTATTATAAGGCTACATTAACAGAATCCCTTCTGAGCCTCTTTATCTTCCCATTATGAAGCTGCAGTCTATGCCCTCTTTTATCTGACTGGCAGCATTTCTTCCTGTCTCTCAAGGTCTTTCTCACATACCATTGCACACATATAGAGAATCAAATGGAGAGGAAGTTTCACAACATAAATATGCATTCCTGCTCTTCATTGCTATATGTCCCTCAACCCAAGTCTGAGATGAAGAACTTATGGAACTTATAGAGACAGAACAAAGACAGATCTTATTCCCGGTGAGATTAGAATTCCTCTGTTACTTGTATCAAGGAACATGAACATGCAACCTTGATTCAAAACATGGTTGAATTACTTGGTCACTGTTTGTTTTATGGGATGATCCAACTCACGTCAATTTTCAAGCATATCGGCACTACCAGCTTCTTGCTAAGGAGGCACTAATATGGTGCTTTTGCTTCCATATTAGTCCTATTTCCATGATATAGGATTCAGCCATGCATAATATGTTACCATGGCAACATAAACTTGGGCAATGCATCATAAATGAAATTATAACTTAGAAATATCCAATACTACAGAAGTGAAGATAATTTTAACCTCAGTATTGCCCTAGTGCAGTTGATTATTCATGACCTGGTCAATTAATTTTAAGGTCTTGCTTCCATAGTTGCCCCATCCAACTTGATATTTTTTCTGCACTCAGTGACAGCAGCTCCTTTGCATTTCAAGCAGGCACAGCTGGAGAGGCAAAGCAGAGGCCCCCTATATCTAATGATTTCAAATCCTATTTCTCATATTTGGCAAGAAAAGATAATGTACCTTTTGTAGCAAGTATGAGCAAATGCAACAAAACAATTTCTTTACATGTGAATATGCCCTAGCAGCTATGCAGATGATTGATGACTATTGTTCCTTATGCAGAAGATCCAAGCAGTGATATATTTATGAAAAATCAATCACACAAGATAATTTTGCCTCTAGACCACCTGCTCATGTGGGAGGCAAGAATCTGTTTAGATAGAATCTGGCATATTAAAGTGGTGCATGTAGCAATATCATTAAATATGAACAAATATATAGTTCCGAGCCTATATTTCAAAAGTTGCCTTTACACAGTCTCCTAGACTACAACATCAAATTTAATAGGAAAAAGCACTTTTACCTCTATTGCATGCTGGAACTGCTCATGCTCACGCTGCAGCTGCTCAGCCTCCTGTAGTGAACTAGCTGTAATTAGGCCAGCATTTAACATGGACTCTCCATTTCGGATCCAGCCCAATACCTAAAACGAAATGCAGGACAGCAACAATATAGAAGCTTCTCTTCTACATCTGAGCAGTACAATTAATCTTTTACTTATTATCCATTTTCTATTGGTAAACAGTCCCAGAGCAAGAGGATATCATTTAAAACAATCAACAAATAAAAACCGTATATTTTTTTTAAAGAAACTCTAAAGATGGCAGATATGTTTCACACTGGATAAGGACTGATGAGGAATTATTTTAGTTTTAATTTCTTTGGGCAACTTTTCTAAAATTCAAGACACTGGGCTCACTAGGTGGTACTATTGCCCTTTCCAATCTATCTCTCGAAACCTGCCCTACCATTATGGTTTGAAGCTTTTTAATCAGGACTCTGAAGAGTTCTTTATGGAGAAATAACAATCATTAGATGTTATGAACAACCACTCAGGAGGGATAAAACAAATTCAAGCAAGGGAATGAAAAGAGTTGGCTAGCCAAGCTTTCAACTGATAGAAGAGAACTTCTGGAATTATGTGCAAATGCTAGAGAAATTATAACTCTTTTGATTTTCATCAAATACACCCAGGATTAGATATTGGATAGAAATCCAGGAAAATAATAATAATTTCCATATTATTAGATAAAATACATTTTTATCAGAACAAAATACCAACTGTAGATATGTATGTAGAAGAAATGCATTAAAAACAAGTAAGTTGACAGACCCTGTGGTGAAGAAATTTGTCCATCTTCATGCCCTAAAACATTTTTTTCTGTTTACTATATTGAATCCAAAAGAAGATGTAACTGCAACAGGGTTAAGCAGATTTACCCTGTTTATCAAATATTGAGCTTAGAGAGAAGTATTAGAATATAAATGTTCAAACATTTGCGTTTCTGTACTGTACACTGACTAAAATAGCAATAGCAGAGTCTCAACACATTCTTATCATTTCTATTTTAGTTCTGTTAAGTGTCAAGAGTTCATGGGCAGCCTATTTGGCAGAGAAACATCATAATTGAATAAACCATGCACTGAATGCCACAGAAAAGTAACACAGGAAACACAATTTATTCTATTATATCTGATCAAACACCTGCTGAGCTATGAAGACCTTTTTATCTTAGAATGAAAATACTAACATGTCTTCCTTTTGTGGTTAAAAATAAAATAAGGAATAAGGTTACTTGCAGCAGAACAAATTTCTACTCCCTAAAATTATTACAAATATGAAATAATGAAAAATGAAATTCTAGAATTCTCATCATTGAAAATATAAGACCGATATCAATGTTCTTATTCTTAAACAAATCATTATGGGTCTTTACTTGCTAATCTATTTATATATATATATATATTTATTTGGGAGAAAAAAAATTACTTTCATCCCAGATGAATATTATTATGCTTTTCTTACTTTATAATGTGATAATTTTTAACATTTCTAGCAAGGTACAAACTTTATTTCCATAATTCTAAGTTATTGATGGTTCATTAGCTTAACCACAATCTATAGCTAAGTACCTAAAGTCATGCCGCCACATGTCAGAATCCTGGAACAAGACTAACAAATGATTAACTTATTTATTATTTATTTATTTGTTTGTTTGTTTCGATTTCTATGCCGCCCTATTCCGAAAACTCAGGGCGGCTCACAACATAAACTACCCCACAGAGTCAGCTTGTAAGCCAAGGAAAAACTGGAACTCCGTATCTCCTCTGCCTTTCCATCCCTCTGCAAGGACTTCTCTGTAGAAACAGAAGTGCAGGGAGATTTGACCTGCTTCTACCTCAGGGGTCTCCCAATCCCTGGGCCACGGCCTGTTTGGAATTGGGCTGCAGTTCCATTGTGTGACTGGCATATGTGCATGCCCGCCATTTGCGCAAATGGATCTGCACACGTTCTTCCGCCACTTGTGCTGAACCATCCCCTCTCCCCTCCTGCCGTTACCACAAAGCTGGAAAAGTTGGGGATCGCTATTCTACCTATGCTTGGTGACTGCAACTCTAACTGAAACATCCTATGGATATTTTTTTCCCCTCTTTTCGTCTTCCTTTGGGCATTTCACTTATCCATAGATAATGTTCAGTTGTGTTAATGTTACATGCCAACCCAATTAACAATATGGCTTTATAATAAAAATGGATGTTGAACCACAGCAGATTCGTATTATTGAATAGATACAACAATGGAGCAATAATGAAGTTAAAGATTATCATATTATATTATAAAGTAAACTACAGAAAGCCTAATGTACTTCTTGTTTTGGATCTGTCCCATTTATCCTTCGCAGATATATGTGATTTGTTTCTTCACAAAAACTGGGATTTGAGAAATGGGAACAAAGAGAAATTGGCTGACCATTCTAGGTAATTTCAGTGGGAATTCAAATCAATTGCTAGACATGTCTGTCTGTTCTGCTAACAGATTAATATGATTGCTTGAAAATAATTTGGGTTGACTGCAAGGTTTTTTTTTATACCAACAGATGGGTACGGAATAGAGCAGGGGTCCCCAACCCCCAGTCCATGGACCAGTACCAGGCGGCAGCATGCCAGCAACCGGTCTGCACAAACAAGGAAAGCCCCATCTGCAAGATGCAGACAGCACACAAAACCATGCACCCTCTGGTCCGTGGAAAAACTTCTCTCGGAACTGGTCCCTGGTGCCCAAAAGGTTGAGGACCTCTGGAATAGAGAGATGAAGTACCACAGTTGTCTTATACCTGCTTGACTTCAGCCTGCAGATGGCGTAGCTGCACACATTGTTCCAAATGTTTCCGATGTTGTTCTGCTGCCAGGTCCAGCTCCTGCTGTTTTTCATGGAGGAATTCCAACAAGTCTTGTACCCGAGTTGCCATGTCCACATCTCTGTCGCAGAGCAGTTCAACACCTATAAGCACACCCATAAGTTATACTTTCCCATATGGTACACTTCACTAAAACTCATATACATGACCTACAGCAGGGGTCTTCAAACTTGGCCCTTTTATGACTTGTGGACTTCAACTCCCAGAATTCCTCAGCCAGGCACACTGACTGAGGAACTCTGGGAGTTAAAGTCCACAAGTCATAAAAGGGTCATGTTTGAAGACCCCGGACCTACAGTATTAAAGGATACACATCTGATTTTAATTTTGCAATTGTAAAAGCTTTTTAATCCCATGTGTATAAACTTCTCAACCAGTAAACATCTCAACAATTATCTATGTGTAGATGGTCATACCAACGAGTGTTATACTTAACCAATTATTGTTGATTTACTACTCCAATAATTCACAGCCTTTTGTCATGATGGATGGACATTATGGGTAAGTTACATTCCAATTCATTTGGAGAGCACTGGACTGGGTAGGTTTGACAAGGGCAAGCATTAGCCCCTTATGCTACAAAACATCTATATATCCATTTGGGATGAGGTGGAAAAAAGAAGGATTTTTTTAAAAGAATAAACTCATCAGAGCTCCAAAAATGATTCTATTCCTTTTAATAGCAGCAAAATCATGTTGTGCTTGTCAAAACTGGAAAGGGATGAGATAGGAAGCTGAATATATGTTTAAGGTGTCATTTTTTTTAACATTGCAAATCCCTATGTACTACAGTATTGTTTTATGTCTAAGGATATTTATCTATGTAGTATGGATATATTACTATTATCCTTCTCATCTATTTTCCTATCTCCTCCTATTGGTATCTTATGATTATAATACTTTGTTGTTTGTAAATACACTGAGAGGCACCAGAGCCAAATTCCTTGTGTGTCCAATCATACTTCACCAATAAAATATTCTATTCTGTTCTGTTCCTATTCTAACTTAAAGTAGCAGATTCATCAATTGTACTGCAAAATTGATTAACTTATTGATTTTTCAGAAATCAAGCCCACTTTAAAAAAAAACCCCACTTGGTTAAGAATAGTTTATACATTAAAGTTGCTCAGAACAGACATACAATGGAAATCTTAATTTTATTGAATTTTATCAAAACTCATTTCTCCCTCTTGGTTTGTGACTGGGCTACACTTTACACTACAGTCTAACAATACCACAGTTTTTTGTTCTGCGGTTTTCAGTCATTGTGTAACTGGCATTCTCTTACAAACAGCATCACACAAAGTAAACTATAGTGTTTTAAAAACCTAAAAGTGTATTCATATTATTATTAATGTTTTGATGTGGAGGCTATGGGTACACATAACCTACATGATGGGAATGGGATATGGTTAACCAGCTCCATATAATTTTACACACAAATTTGTGAATTTGCTTATCCTTACCCATATTATATTTTCGACAGACTTTCGTTAGATACTTGTGCCCACTTATCTTTCCATAACATGAAATATGTAGAAGCAGCCTAGGGAGTTGCTACTGTGTATTGTATATGCCAACATAAACCCAATATAATATACAGTGATATGAATATGAGCACTGGATGCTCTTCTGTAATCCTTGGCATCAGGATTATCTAGCACACAGGTGTAAAACCCGCCACATCATGTGACGTGTCACGAAGTATTGCGACTCTTTTTGCATTGCCAGCAATGGGGTGGGTGCGGCTTCGGTATGATGAAACCGGCCTATGGGCCGGCAGTTTGATATCCCTGATCTAGCAGATCTTCCCAACATGATACTACTCATTGCAGTTTACAGAATCTCAAGCAGATTTGGCAAGGTAGAGTTAACTTTTTGTTATTTATATAAGACAACATGTATGAAACTGAAAAATGATTATATGGCTGCTTATTTTTTTAAAAAAACCTGGAATATTTATTAATTGTAAAATACATTTTATACCAACCTTAATAAAATACTATTTCCCTTTCAAAAGCAAAATACCTGACACATTCTATTTCTTTCAGGAGTGCAATATTAAAAATCATTGAGTCTCATGAAGTCAGCCTAGGTAATCTCAATAAATCCATTAACCTGGTTGAAGTGGGGCAAATCCATCTTACCAGAAGCCTGAACTTCATTGACATACTGTAGAAGATCTTGTCCTTGGTGGATGACGTCGAAGGTCAGGTTATTCATGGTTAGTGCTTTGTCTGCATGGTGCTGAAGTCTTTGTTCAGCTATTGTAAGATCCTCAGTGTCAAAATCATTCATTTGTTGAGAGAGTTCATCATTCCAAGATTCTAAGTCTGAAATGATCTAAGGAGGAGAAAATAACACTCATCAATTAGCAACAATAAGTTCTGAGGATTCAAAATGAAGTGAAAGAGTCTTAGAGAAGACTGATCAGTTGGCAAAATATACCTGGACTCTCCAAGAAAAAGCTTGATCTTCATATACCAAGATGACTAAGCAAAAAATAACAAGAAACCAGTATGTGACATTGTTCTCTGTCATAGAGTTTGCATTCCCATGCTGTGCAGATGTCTTGGAAGATAATGGAAACTGTAGTCTGGGAGACCATTATTATACAAGATGTTCAGTAACAAAGATTCTCTGGTATAATTTTATAAGTATATTTTGTTTCATGAGGACTCCATTATTGTGAACAGAGCTAATGGCTCACTGAGAAGCTTCTAAATCTTTAATATATAGCATAATACTTAGGGACAAGAAGAACTAAAAAAATTTCAAGATATGGATTCAAAATAAACTACAAGCAGGCTGTTACTAAAAAATAAAATAATTTTTCTTTAAAACTGGTATTTAAGAGGAAACTGACAATTGGAAGCATCTCAGACTGAAGTTTTCTTGGCAAAAGATTCTTATAAATATATTATGGCTTTAAAAATAGGACAAACATTAAGAATCTAACAAGACAGAAGTACAGCAGCCATCATAGTTACATTTATATAAACATTTAGAATGAAACAATTCGTGTTACTTTAACCATTATAAAGTTTGTTTTTAGCTTAGCATGTTATGCAAACATAGTTTTGAATCTTGAAAACCATGATTTTGTGACTTAATTCAATAAATCATGGTTAAAATAACTGTGCTTAGCATGAGGTTGGGGTCCAGATGCTGTATTTTATGTTTAATATATAAATAAACGTCAGTAATTAAGGCGGGTGAATGAATATAATGGCTAATATTAGAGGTAAAAAGGGTTTCTTCTGCAAGCTGTGGAATGACAATTATGCCATAGTCATTTCTGGATATAAAAATCTATGCAAACATTTTTCCTCAAGCAATCTTTTTGCACAAATGAAGGCAAATCTTTTTACAAGCTCCACTAAAAGAACATAAATTTGCACCAATTCTTGAAAGAACAGGAAGGAGGCATGCAAATTACACCACAATTAAGGGTTTAATCATTAATTTCATACTCTAGGCTAGACACTTTTGATCAGGACATGGCAAAATAAATATCCTTGAAGTGGGAGTGGGACAGCATTCTAGCAGACATTGGTGGCTGGAGGGAAGATCCTGGGCAGCTAATTCTCTCCAGAGAAGAAAGAAATTGTGAGATCACCAACATGTGCTCTGAACTGCTGCTCCTCATGAGTAGACTGTAGAACCAAGGTTTTTATAGTCAGCTGGGAGTTCAGGTAAACTCACAGTCCTAAAGTAGACTATATGGACATAAAGCTCAACTGAGAGTAATTTCTTAATCACTTTTGGATTGTTTCAAAGGTATTTTGTTATTGAAAAGGAAACTGAACTGTTTTTTTCTTCGAGGAGGAAGAAGAAACTGTTTCACTTCTTATCCAAGAAGCTTCATCAGTTCTGATGGTGGGGGATGGAAGAATAGATACTGACCGTTGAAACTGGATGGTGGGGCGATGGAAGGATAGGTTCTAATAGGATTGGGGGGGTGGTGGAAGGATTGTATTTCTTTGCTGTCATCTGGTCATTAGCACTCTCTGGGGGGTTATCTGTGCCCTGGGTCACCTTATTAAGGGTGCAATTGGTTGTGGAATCTTCTTGGAACTGCTGCAAGGGCTGTGGTGTAAACTGGAGATAATTCCCCCTCTGTTGAGAGAGGGCTGTTCAATTCTAACACGGATGGACTCATTTGCCCCTCTTTCAAACCAGTGATTCTCTCTATCCAAAATGTGGATTTTAGTAGAGAGTAAAACTTAAAATGTACATTTTTGTAAAATGTAGAGAGGATAAAATAGACATCTTGTTATCTTTGATGACTCTTCAGTGGACCTAAGTTGACTACTGAATAATGTGCTCTTAAAATTTTGTTTACACGGTAGATAAGAGATGAGATATGGGAAGAAGAGATTTTATTTCTGTATTTTAGGAGAAGGTGATATGTTATTAAAAGTTGTTTATACTTGTTCTGACGAAGGGGAAATTTACTTCTTTATATATTTATTTTCTTTTTCTTTACTACATTCTTTCTTTTTAATATTTCATAACACTATTGAAAAACAATCATGTTCTAGGCCCGCTGCATGGCAACCTGCTATTGGACGAAGGAGGACAGACCTAGTTATGTAAGCGATGAATTTTTCAAAGGAGTTATATGGAAAAGAATAATGTGTGTGATTCGGGATATCCTATTCTAACATAAACTCTCCTGTTTAAATCTGCAAGCTGGTTTGGGAAGCTTTTAGAAGAACAGAATTAACGTGTTTGTATTAAAAGTAAGGACTATTAATATTTACTGAGATATCGAAAATTAAATATAAAAAGAAACAGAAGTTACACAAAACTCAGATGGCAATCTATAGGGAATATTTGTACTGTGATTTTCTACTACAACAGGTACAACTATTTATTCCAATAGCATCTTTATTATTTACTTTTAGCCAAATGAAACAATTTTTTTTGGGCAGGGGGCAAAACGATTTACATCATTACCTGAAAGCACCTTGACTTACTGCCTTTGGGAGAGTTAACGAAGAAAAATGGGGGAAACTAATAGCATAGAAGTTTTCTTCTTGAAGAGAAACTCCTGTTTTTCAAATCAGCCCAACGGCTTAGGGAGAAGAAGGAAATATTAAATATGGTGCAATCTGGACTGCAGACTCACATCAATGGCATCTCTCTCAAAGATCCGCAACTGCAGAAAGAGCTCCAGCTTTATCTTGCGTTCCTGGAAGAGTTCCTCCATCTGGGATTGGGCCTCGTCCAGCTGCTGAAGGACTGTCTCAATGTGATTGATGGAGCTGTTATGAGGGGTCTTGTTGCTTGAAATGGCCGAATCCCTGTAAAACACAGGAAACAGGCATAGAAAAACCGGAATCTGAAGTATAAGCATGTGCAATAGAGGCCAATCTCTTCAATCTTTGGTGACACATGTCCAAAATCATGTTCTTTCACCAACACGTTGCTTTGAATTGGCAATATAATTAACAATGAGCTAAGCTGCATTTTTTTTTACCAAGAATTAGGCTGCAATTACAGGTTGCAAGGAAAATGATTCAAACTAGACCAGCGGTTCTCAACCTGTGGGTCGTGACCCATTTGGGGTCGAACGACCATTTCACGGGGGTCGGCAAACACCGCAGTCTGCCATTTTTTTGGGTTGGCCATTTTTTTGGGGGGTTGGCCATTTTTTTCCCCTTTGTGATGCGGGCCGCCGCGCCGCGCCTGCGCGATGCGGGCCGCCCCGCCGCGCATGCGCGATGCGGGCCACCGCGCATGCACGATGCGGGCCGTGACGCCGCGCATGCGCTATGTGTGCCATCGCACCACGCATGCGCGATGCGGGCCGTCGTGCCGCGCATGCGCGATGCGCCCCCGTCGTGCCGTGCATGCACAATGCATCCTGTCGCACCGCGCATGCACAATGCGTCCCGTCGCGCCACGCATGCACAATGCGGGCCGGGGTCGAGCCCGGAAAAGGTTGAGAACCGCTGAACTAGACCAATATGAACTCCTTCCTTTCTGCAGAGTGTAGTAAACCCGTACTACGGTATTTTCCTTGACCCTCCCAGCAATGAGTGCAAAGGGGGCAAGAGAAACTCTTAACCTGAAAAGCGCAGCAGGCCTGGAAGGAAAGGAAGAGGACTTGATGCAAAGTTGATATTTCCACAGAGGGCCACATCCTACCTCAGCTGCTGTATTAGATCCTCGCCTTCCTTGATAACATTCACAGTAACTTGTAGAGTGGTCTGTTGCTGCTGGCCAAATCTTTTGATCAGCTCCTGCACAGCCTCCACCGATTCAGCATAGACATCATCCAGCAGTTCCTTCTGCAGCTCTTCCAGCCACGTCCAGAGCTGAGGATGGAAAATACAATTATGAAAGAAAACTGACTGTTAGATTAGGTTCTTCTCTCCTTCAGCACTTTTTTTAATCATACTTGCAAGAAAACTGGTTATGATGTGCAAATATTAGTTGCTCAGAATTCATATGATTCTGCCAAAGTTTGTGTAATGCTCTAGTTAAATCTCAACTCCCATTTCCCCCATGTGCATCATAAGGACAACAAACTTGGCCTTCTCTTGCAGTGTTGTTACACTATTTCACAACTCTACCCCATGTCTTCATGTTTGGAGGGATGTATAACTAGTTCCTGAGGACCTGCTGGAAGGAAGGAAAAGGTTGCTGACATCAAAACCTACTTGCAAGCTTCCTATAGGTAGGCCAAGGTAGAAAACAAGATGATAGACTGCATGTACCTTTGAACTTGTCCCTGCAGGGCTGTTCTTAAACTGTAGCTAAAGAAAAAGTAGATACAGGATTCTCTGAATTTTCTAAGACATTAAATAAATATGCATTGCTATTTAATTATATTAAACGTATACTGCTGATAACTAAAGTCTCTTTATGATCTGCGGTAAGTTCAAACTAGAGATTCTAAATAATAATAAAAAATAAACAATTAAAACTTGGTGTTTTTTTTCAAAAGGTCTGTTTTTAGATCTTTATGAATTCCAATAAAAAAAAAATAAGGCCACAACTCAGCAGTAGACATTTCAAAGAATAGGCGAAGGAAGTTACAGACAGAATTAATCTTGAAGACTCTGGCAATTGCAGATAAACTTCCACAGATGATTTCCACACTGAACCTCGTTATACAGATCTTTAAAAACAATGAACTAAGGCAGCTGACTCCTGAAGTTTGCACCAAATAGACTACATACAAAAGAGCCCACTGTACATGTTACAGCGGTTAAACTGAAAAGGTTACTTGTGTGTGTTTCACAGATTTAAGTTAATTATAGGCTTCATTTTGAGATGAGAGAAGAGACCTGCCAACATCAGCTCAGAGACCATCTCAGTCAGCGAGAGGAACTATATGAACAGAATACCAATGCTGTCTACATTTTATAAGCCATTACATGACACATGGCAAAAAGCAGCAAAAAAAATCCTCTTAGCACTGAAACAGTTAATACTATGACTTACAGCTCTGAATCAATATCTGATTTTTTTTAATCCTATTTGATCAGGACAGAACTCCCTCCTGCTGCTTGATTGCTAGAAAACAGCAACTCCAAGATTCCTCTCCCAGAGAGTTAGACTATCAAATGCAATTATCATTCTATAGAAAATAGTAGAAAGCAATTCTCTGTATTATCTCTCTAGCACAAACACATAAAAATCAATCGATTGATCAATCAATCAATCCAGGTTTTAAGAATCAATTCTTTCCAAAATTACTTGAGTCTATAAAACAAACAAAACAAAACACCCCTTGGTCCATGAGTTATAATCCTTAGGCTAATTGCCAATAATTCTACAAGCTTAGGTAGAGGTTTTCTCCAGCACTGCTATACAAGATTCTTTAAGAAGAGGTAATATGGATGTGAGATATACAGTCCAGTGAAAGCAGATAATTTTCCTTTCAGCTATACCACCAGCTTTATATTTACCTAAATCATTAATCTGCACTGTGATTAATGTAATATGTTGACTGAAAGCTAGTAAACTGGAACTCCATCTAGGCAAAGTGGAAGTTGCTAGTTTGTTTGGATTGCCAAGTGAAAATGTATTTATTCTGTCCTAACGGACACTGCATTCACCCTGATGGATCAAATATGCCTTTTACTCGTGTTCTTAGATGTATAATTGTCACTTGAAAAGTAAATAGCCTTGGTAGCCAGGAGTATGTTTTATCAGTTCAGCCTGATATAGTAACTACAATATTTTCTGTACCAGGGAAAATCTGTCACTATACTAGCTATCATTCAAAAATTAGGCAGTAATTTATATTATACAACACTACTTTACAAGTGGTATTATATAAAAGGGCGGGATGGCGCAGCAGTTGAAATGCTGAGCTTGTCAGCTTGAAAGATGACAGCCCAGGTTTGACACCCAAGCACTATGTGATGGGGTGAACTCCTGTTACTTGCCCCAGCTCCTGCCAACCTAGCAGTTTGAAAGCATGCAAATGCAAGTACATATCACTTCGATAGAAAGGTAACATTTTGTGCCCCTTGGCATGTAGTCATGCTGACGACATGACCACGGAAACACTGGTTCTGTTAAGAAATGGAGATGAGCACTGCCCCCCTAGAGTCAGACACGACTGGACAGGGGAAACCTTTGCCTTTATATGACCTTATTCTGGCAATTAAAATACAGCCATGGGATGCATGCAGGACATTCTTTGAAAATTGCTCAAGACACTTCCATTAGTCCAAAAAGGGCGTTGTCTTACCTGAACGCCTTTTCTCAGCACGGAGATGAAGAATCCACCAATGGGTTTAGACTGTGTTCCTGCCCAATCAGATCAAGTCAGCCAAAGTTGCCACGCCTCTCCTGGGCTAGAGGATCCCAGTCTCGACGTAGGCAAAGCCATGACTGACAGCAAGATGTGTTGGCTCATAAATATAGATCTAGGCCTAATAACCTACTAGGGTGGGAGTGGATTCTCCATCTCCGTGCTGAGAAAAGGCGTTCAGGTAAGACAACGCCCCTTCTCCAGCACAGGAGATGGAGAATCCACCAATGGGCCATACCAAAGCCTACTGTCCCTGGGGGGGGGGGGAATCAGGCCTGCCCAGTGTGACACTTTGACATAGTACCTGTTGGAGAACTCTCCTGCCAAAGGAGGCCTCCGCCGTGGCGAACTTGTCGATTTTGTAATGTCTAACGAAGGGTGATGGAGAGGACCATGTGGCTGCTCTGCAAACATCTTCAATGGACGCTTGAGTGTCCCAGGCTGCGGAAGTAGCCGCGCTATGGGTGGAATGGGCTGTAATGCGCCCTGGAACTGGCACTGAATCCGCCCGATACGACTCTGCAATACAAGCCCTAATCCACCTGCCAATCGTGGAGGATACTTTCCTGCCCTTAGAAGGAGGATGACAGGAAACAAAAAGGGCCTTGGTGGTGCAGAAGGCAATTGTCCACGAGATACAATAACGGAGTGCTCTGCGGACGTATAGTAGGTGCCACTGTCGTTCCAGAGCATGCGATGGATTAGGACAGAAATCTGGTAACATGATTTGAGTCCTATGAAATAAAGAATTCACCTTTGGAACAAAGGTTGGATCAAGACGAAGGACCACTCGGTCCCGGTGAAAAATGCGTAAGTCAGCTCTGGTGGAGAGAGCCGGTAATTCAGAAATCCGCCGCACGGAGGTGATAGCTATCAAAAATGCTACTTTATATGATAAGTATCGCAAATCACATGTTTTGAGGGGTTCAAAGGACGGGTTGGTAAGAGCCTGCAAAACCGTCGGTAATTCCCAGGAGGGATATCTATGGACTACAGGGGACTTGGTGTTAGTAGCACCCTTGATGAATGAGCGGATCAAGGGATGGTGACCTAGGGAAGTGGCAGATTCACATGTAAGTATGGTGGAAAGAGCAGTGATTTGTCTGCGTAGTGTGTTTGGAGCCAAACCCCTCTCCAGAGCCTCCAGAAGGAATATGTGAGGAATTGTCAGATCTGGAATTGTCAAGTGGTGTTTTGAGCACCACGAACAGAAATTCCTCCACGTGGCCTCATAAATACGGTTGGTAGAGGGCCAATGGGAGGCCTGGATTATGGAAATGACTCCTGGCGAGCAGTGCTCCCGGGATAAGACTGAGCGCTCAAGTGCCATACGGCTAATTGGAGCCATTGGTGGTCCAGATGAAGGAGTGTTCCCTGACTGAGATCTTGTCCAGGGGAATCCTCCACGGTTCCGCTAGGGAGAGGTTCACTAGGTTGGCGAACCACGGTCTCTGAGTCCAGTACGGTGCCACTAGAAGAACCTTCACTCTTTCCCTGAGGATCTTGCGGACGGCCGCCAGAAGAAGAGGGAGAGGAGGAAAAGCATAGCGTAGACCCTCCGGCCACGGACTCCAAAGAGTGTCCATGCGCTCTGCCCCTGTGGAGGGGAAACAGGAGAAGAACCTCGGTAACTGAGTGTTTGTCGTGGAAGCAAAGAGGTCTAGGGCTGGAAGTCTGAATCGGTGGGAGATTTCCCTGAAAATCCTTGGGTGTAGGCGCCACTCTGAGTGGTTCACCGTCGCCCTGCTGAGGAGATCTGCTTGCGTGTTTGCCTCTCCTGATATGTGATCGGCCTTGATGAAGTCTAGGTTGGATTCTGCCCACGAGCCCAGGAGGAGAGCCTTGGACAGCAGGGCACGGGATCGGGTGCCCCCTTGCCGATTCACATGGGCCTTGGCAGCAACGTTGTCCATGAGGACCAGTATGTGACGTTTTGCAACTTTTTTCCATTGCTGGCAATGGGGTGGGCGCGGTTTCGGCATGACGCATCTGGCCCGCGGGCTGGCAGTTTGAAACCCGTTATAGACTTTGAATTCTTGCATGTTTACCTTGTGTTCAATTTACCTGATGAATGTTTGTTATTGGATAGAATAATTATTTTAATTAATATAATATTTTAGCATTATTAGGAAACTTTAGGGAATAAAAATCTTATCTTAGAGCATCCCTTATCTATGCGGAAGTCTCTTGCATCGTTTATTCAACATCACACTGAGCCAGGTAGCTTTAAATATAGCTTCCAGACAGCAGGCATGCTATTGGTACAAAATCATTAAACAGTGTTTAGATTGCCCAAGCAACAATGTGGGGAAATACTCTCAAATATATTTTTAACCTATCAGTCACTTTCCTGGATTATACCAAGCATCTATCTAGTCAAATCTTTCCAAATGTCTTATTTCAGCTAAAACTTTTCAATACATCAGCCTTCAAGCAATTTGGCCAATTGGGTATTTTTTCCTGATTTTTTTAAATACCCTAGTCTACTGGTGATGATAAGCTGGCTTTGCAGGTGTTGGATTGTCCATTCTTAGTTTATGCTTTAGTGAAGTGTAAAATTATTAAATCATGGTTTAAAACAACATGTGCACCCAGATATCATATCATCTATGTCACTGATTAAAACAACAAACTTTAACTGCTACTGAAAGATAAAGAACGTGAACGAGTATCTTACCCAGCCAAGAACAGTTATGAAGCTGCAGGGTAACTGCATAACTATTCCAATTCATAGTAGTAAATTAGGATTATGGTGTTTGCCGGGAGCACTAATAGAATGTCAGCTGAATTAGTCTTTGTAGTATGTTTCTTTAGGCAGCTTTTGCTTATTATTTGGACTATTATTATTTTTTACTTCATAAGCTTGATATGTGGCCAATGGCTAAAACAACAATTTAAGGAATATGCTCAGAAAAGTTTTATATAACAATTTAATGTTTCAACATATGACAATGCAGATGCAGTGAAGCTGAATAGAAGTAAATGTATATCTATAGTAGCCTACAGTATGTGTATGTTTATATAATTTGTGAAGAAAAATAACAGCATCTGCTATTCAACTTTATATCACCTTTGAGTATGCAAGCCCCATTTAATTTCATGATTATGAGCAATAATTTGTGTGAAGTTGCTGAATGTTTTCTTTTTTTTTATTTTTTATTGGTTTTTTAATTTTTAACAGAAAAAGAAACAATAAACATAATCACAACATAAATACATATTTCAAAATCATCCATAAACAAAACATAAGTACTTATTTCAATACATCTAATAATAATAACTCAACTGAAAATAATCATAGACCATATTTACCAAACAATTAACATTACTGCTCGGTACCCCCACCACCACATCCCCCTAACCCTAACCTTCCCCCCTCACTTACCAACTAACTACCTACTCTCCTCCCTCCTTCTCTATCTCCCTCCTTCTACTCCACCCAACTACCTACTCTTCCCCCTTCTTATCAACTTTCTACTTACATAAGCCTTCACTCCTCCTTCCTCTTTCCATCAGATGTGGTGCCCAGAGGCCACCCGAGCAACCCCTTAATAACAATAATTACATATCCTTACATCAACCCCATTGCAGTTGAGAAAACATAGTATATAAAATTATAAACCCTCCCTACCCCCCCTGACTTCCCAGAGTGAGTACAGGGTAAAACAAAAGAAAACCCACTACTTCAAACAAAGTTATTATATAATCCTAACAAGAATTTTAAACTATATACTAAATACAATCTCTACTTAACATTTATTCAACCTTATCAATTCTAATACATATCTAATCCCTCAATCAGTATCTAATATCAAACCTTAAATCATTTCAATCCACTAAACAAAACAGACAAATCATCTTGTTAAGAGTATTAATTTTCATTTACATATCTAAACCATCAATCTGACAATCTTAATTTTAAATTTCACTTCTTCAATCGACTTCTGGGCTTTCTCATATGTCAAATAAACCTAAATAACAAATACAATCTATTTAATCCATTTCTAACTTAAATTCCTCCTTATCAAATCACATAATGCTTATCTATCCCATCAATCAATCAATCTAGTGTCAAACCTAGATCATTTCAAAGCAAGTACATTCTTCTTCAATTTAATTATATCTTCCATTAATCATCTTCTTTAACGTCTTACTCATAATCTTAATATTATATCTTCCGTTAATCATCTTCTCTTACATCTTATTCATAATCTTAGTCCTTGAGTCAGTCCATAGTTTTGAATTACCCATAATTCCTTGCATACAATTTTAAATTTCACATCTTCAATCGTACTCTTGGTTTTTTCTTCTGCCAGGTAGATCTCCATAACGAGGCCCCCCTTCCAAATAATAAGTCTCTCTTTTTTACTTGCAATATCATTTGAATCCATAAAAGCCATCTTAACCTTTGCATTAGTCCTCTATTTCTCTTAACCATAAACTTTCGTTGAGGTAACATTTCAAATCTCTGTCTTTGCTTTTCCTGGTCCTCAGCACCATAGATAGATTGCTTCTTAAACTAGATCAATTTCTCTTTTTTCTCAGTTAAATCTTCTTCTTGCTGCTTGTCTGAGAGGAGTAGCCATCCCCTCCTGTCTTGGAACAAAT
Organism: Bothrops alternatus; assembly: GCA_034064705.1. Lineage (NCBI taxonomy): Eukaryota > Metazoa > Chordata > Lepidosauria > Squamata > Viperidae > Bothrops > Bothrops alternatus. The sequence goes on along the minus strand of JARGCV010000001.1, from coordinate 4,850,861 downwards.
CCTCTTCCTCCACTCCGTAAATGAACTGTTTATCAAGCAAAATCCATTTCCCATTATTCTCTTCATTCTCAATACTGTCTTCTTCTTGTTTGGATTGTTGTATAAAATGTTCAACAGTCGGTTGCAAATCAATTTCATTTGGAAAAAAGGATCTAATTAATTTTAATATTTCTGTGTTAGTCTCTTTCAATATTGCAATCGTTTCTTCTTTAAATTCATCAATGCGATCCAAAATAGGTTTGACGTTAAAACGTAAATTCCACTCCATTTTAAATTTTAAAACAATCGCTCTGGCTTTAATCCAATTTCTACAACCGTCTCTCTAGCTTCACTTACAAGAACAAAGAGAAAAAAGAAAATGGAGAGTTCACTTTCACTTTCAAGCACTTTCCTTTAGCAGTGAAAGTAGTGAAAGCTATACGCCATCTTGAATGCATTATGTTGAAAGTAACAGTTAGAAATATATTGCCAGAAAAACAATAAAAATACTTGCAATCCAATAAAAGCTCCTGTATTCACTCAGTCTGCAAACAGTCTCTCTTGTGTTCTATTTTTTAAAAGCAGAGGCGGTCGCGGCATCTTTTTCTGTCTGATGACAGAAGCGTCTCTGGGCAGGAGCGTCTTCAAGGAGTTATGGGGAGCTCGCACTCTTGATCCCTGAAAGCTTTTTCCAGGGATATTAGAGGAGCTCAACCCTTTACTCCCGATACTCTACACCTCTTCTTCGCCCGAAGAGGGGATTTTTCACCACAAAAAACAGCTGATGTTCGCTATTTTTTGCGGCTTTACATACCCAGGGAACGGAGCCTCACAGAGGAGACTCTAGCGACGCCGGCGGAGCCACCGGAAGTCGTTGCTGAATGTTTTCTTGATGTCATTTAAGCTATGATCAGTTTCTGAGATCAGCTCATCATATGAAAAACATTCTAATGCAGCCGAAATATATTGTCAATCAAATCAGTGAGAGAAACAGCAATACTGTGCACTTATTTGCAGGCGTGTGCACACATGCACACCCATAAACAATACGAGCAAATAGTAAAGTTGTATTAAGTTTTTGTAATAATGATTCTTTTTTTCAAAGTCACGAAATTTCACACTGTATTCTTCAACTAAGAAATAGCCGGTCTCGTTTTTTTCATTCTAGCCTAGATTTCCAGAGTTCACTGTAGAAATGCTTATGTATGAAGATCGAGAAAGGAGCTGACAGATTCTCTAAAAATTAAATTTGGAACAACAAATATTTTGACATTTATTTTTTTACAAGCCGTTGAGGAGTGTTTCGTAAAACACTAGGCAAAAACTCTTAGGCATATGCCTCATGGGTTCATCTTCATCAAACAAATACCCATCCTTCCACCAGTAGTTGACATGGCTGATTTTTCCTACTTTTGGCACGGCTAGGCAAATACCTGAGCCAACTCACATTCCACTTTTTCCCACCTGGGGAAAGGGGAGTTATTTAAATGCACATTTGTACAGCTGACAGTTGGAAAGTTATGTGTGCAGACAAATGCAGACATTAGTCAAAGCACTTTTTGAGCAAAACATAACAGCTTTGAATTACTCAGTGAATGAAGCAAACTGCCCTCTGGGGTGTAGGCTATGGTTTCTGCCATTAATTCCTGCATTGAGCTTGCCACCTAAGTAACTGTTGCTATAAACAGTCTCCTAACTGCTTGACTTATTCTGTGAGATTTATCCTTTTACCCCAGCTCAAGACAGAACCAGAACGCTTAGCAAACACTAACAATCTTATGAATGAAGACAAATTTATGTGTCCCAGGATAATGTTGCAAGATCGAATCTGGATCAGTCACCGGGACTAGAGGTTTACTCGACTAATAATCTTTCTATACTTGAATGTTGGTCCTGGAAAATTAGATTAACCATTGTGAAAAACTATAGAGTGGTTCCTGGAGCTGAAAATACTAGAATAAAAGCTCATTTCATCCTCATTTAGATATGGCTGTTGCCAGTGAAGATTATGAAAGTTTTTGTTCTACTTTTTTGCTTTAAAAGGTTTATTCAAATGCTACTTTTTTTCCAGATCATTTCCTTCTGTTACTACAACAAAACTAGTGATCTTCATTGATGCCTGAGCTATTTTTCAGTCAGCTCTCTCCTGCTGGAGTTGGTTGGAACTACTTTCAAAACTGAAGAACAACCTACATCTCTGAACGTGTACTCATTGTAACAGTGACACGTTCCAGCAGTCTCTGTAGTGCCCATTTTCTGACACGGTCTAACTCGAAGGAATGACACTAATTTTCAGTACAACTCCATTGAATTTACTGTTCTTTCGCGCGCTCTCTCTTGCACAAATTCACAAACTTCCATGAATGTATTTAAAATCACTGCTTTAACCTCTGCGATTCTCACCTCAGGCTCCTTAGCATACAAGACATAGACTGAGTACTCAAAATATTGACAGACAATCTCCTCTCTGCTTCATATTCTTTATTGTATCATCTTGCTCATTTTCTTAAGGCTACTACCGGTACATGAGGGTTCCAAAAGGCTGATTGAGCACAGCAAGGCAACAAAAAGTTGTTATTTTTTTGTAATTCCTTAGCGGCTACTGTTTATCTGGCTTTTTGCAGCCCAGACCTAGTAGCTCTAAGCCTTTCTCATCTCTTCTACTGTTCTCCTGCAACCCTACAATTCCAAACCTTGTTAGATTGTGCTAGTTTTGCTTTTTTTTTTTTTTACTCCCACTTAAAATTCTCTAATATTCTCCGGATAGTTTTACTGCTACCACCAGGCTAATCTCTTGACTAGTATTTCTGGAAATACTTCAAAGCATACCAAAGGCTTCCCATCACTGATTCACTTTAAAAAAAATACGCTTCCGGATATGTTGGGGGCTGAAACTCATTCTGGAGCTATGGAAACTGGTGGTTAAAGGCCAGCACACCTAGTTGCCTGAGGAAGTGTTATTTTGAAACAATAAACTAAAATAAATCACAAGAATCAACAGGTTCTTTATGTGAAATATAACAACACAGGTGCCAACCTACAATCCACTTTGGCTTTCTTTTTGTAAAATAATGGCATGGTGTAATATGTTATATTGTTGTTCATCTGAGGTTGTATTTACCTGCATTTAAGAACTGCTAAGGATCAGATTTTTTTTTACTATGTCCTGATTTGTAAGACCATAGAATTCAAAAAGAGGGTGTACTTGCTTTTTCATATGACTGTATCTTGCCTTCAAAATGTTTTACCTGTAAGTAACACTAAGCAAGAACCTAAGACCAGAAAAGTGTAAGGTTTATTTATCTGTACATTTTGTACTCTGCGCTTTAGCCAAAAGAGTTCCAAGAGCGACTCAGATAATAAAAAGTAATCTAACTCCTGATTTCAGATTTACAAATTTAAAAAAAAAACAAAACATGATTATGACGTAAGATAGAGAAGAGGTAGAGGAAAAAACAAATTTGGGCAACCCTGAACAATTAACAACTGGAAGTATCAACTTTGTTACATACTTTTCCATTTATTTTTTCCTCATCTTTGGCAACAGGTAATAGTCTTGTCTTCTGTTCCCTCCTACCTTTGCTGAATATTCTTATTAAGCTGACAGCTGAGGAAACCATTTTGTGGAGATAGCTTCCAATAACTCATGAATGTACAACTATCCTTTAGATTTCTCTTCACTTTCTAGTATAAACAAATCCAGTAATATTGCATAAGAACAGAAATTTCTTACCGAGAGACAAGTTTACCATTTATGTATTACATTAAAAATGAAGTAAGTATAATGATAGATAGGAAGTTGCTTTGTAATGGGGTAACAGCTCAAAATGCTGGAAGGAGGGAGAGGAATTTTGTTTTTATGCTTTTCATTAAATACTTTAATAAAAGTACAGCATAATAAAACTCTCTCCTAAAACAAGAAATGTTCCACTGATCACCAGAACAAAAAAGAGTAATTTATTAGCCATATTCTTGTATGAATTCTCATTATACATACTTTAGTAATCAGTGGAATTTTCTCATGCTTAAAAGAAAATGTAATTCCATCCCCCCTTATTTATTTCGACCATTTTTTTTGTTTGCTTTTTATTCTATTTTAAAGATAACATTTTGGGGGCGAGACTTTTATACTATTTTTTAACCCAAGAGAAACTGGGTGGCTGACTTTTTGTAACACTTTCTGCAGCCATTAGATCTGAAATCTCCAATGTAGGAGCCAGAGCACCCATGTTGTATTTTGCTGAAGTCCCGATCTCATCTTTCAAATACTCTTTTAATTGAAAAAAATGGAGGATTCAGCAGGTGGAAAAGTAAGGAAAGAATCTCCAAAAACACCTTTATTTTCAGGAATGGCCTCTCGGCCACAAACATTTTCTTAGAAAATGGCTTCAACCCAATGCATTTAGAAACATATGATTCCCAGCAGATAACAAAGTTAAGCAGAGATTAAAAAAAAAAAAAAAGCATCCAGCAGCAGGGAGAAGAGGCAGTAATAGGTAACATTCTGGTAACTGCATGATTTGTACCTTTTATGTCTTCCATGGTTGCCATTGAGGAAAGTGAAAGCTTACCCAGCTCCCATGTGGTAAAAGTACTTACTATATGCCCTCGAAACGCCAAATGAGTTCAACAGCCAAAAATGGACCCTCATCTGATATCACTTGGACTAGTCTGGTTAAGCATGTCAGTGAATAACTTTAAGGAAAGGGAATGGATTATAGTTTTGGGGGGAAATTTAAACTGAAAGAGCATGTATATATATTACACCCTGAATACTAGTGAAATTTATATTAACCACCTTAAATTAGATTGGTTTCTCTCTCTCTCTCTCTCTCTCTCTCTCTCTCTCTCTCTCTCTCTCTCTCTCTCTCTCTCTCTCTCTCTCTCTCTCTCTCTCTCTCTCTCTCTCTCTCTCTCGGATCGCTAATTCTTTTAATTGCAACTATTAAATGATTACTTGTCCCTTCAAGGGAAACTACGACCCAATGCATTCTTTACACAGTACCTACTGTGTTTGAGAGGCTACCTGGCTTCCACGGCCTAAAGCTGATATTTACCTTGATCACCTACATTTTTATTTGTGTTGTAGTTTTTCAAGTGGGGCCAGGATCCACCCTCGAGTGCACCCAAATTTACAGCATTCTGAGGCAAAATTGGAAGAAATTAAAAGAGCAGCTAACGCAGCAAATAACCAATGCTGTTTGAAAGGCTGCTTTGCCTCAGGCAAAACTGGCAAGGTCTATTAGAAGGAATGGGAACCCAAAAAATGTCACATTGTTAAGGATTTGTTGAAAGACCAATCCAGCTTTTGCTGCTGTTAAGTTTCTATTTCAGCTTCTGAGCATGCACTTACAAAGATCCTGATGTTGTTTATTGTTTTGCTTACCTCTTTAACATGGGTATGAAAAGATACAGACATGTCCAGTAAGATTTTGCGCTGCTCCACCCGCCGAACAAAATCTTGTATCCGGTCTTCCAGCTGATGGGCTGCTTGATAAATCTCTTCCGGGTCACACTCTCCTGTCTGTGCCAGCTGCTCAGCTGCTTCTAGCAATTTATCTGCATTAGTATATGTGTTCTGCAGAAATGGCAAGAGAATAAGAGTTGCAGAGAAATTTTACAAACACTTATACCGACCCATAAACAAAACCCCATTTTGTAGCCTCTGATGTCTTTCAAGGCTGTATGACTGAAATCTAGCAGCACATTGCCGAAGCATGATTTCCAATCAAGGTTTGGTGGCACATGGAAGAAACCATGTATGTCAAGTTTCTAGTAGGTTTCATCTTCCTCTAAAAAACGGAAGAAGCAGAGTATAAATCCTGGGTTCTCTGGTGATATCATCGCCCTATCTTTTGAAGACCCATGACTACAGTATCTCTAACCATGACTTAAACATGGTTTAAGATACTGCACTTACAGAAGAACATTTGCAAGTCTGTCATTTACCTTCACATTCACAACTGATTTCGGTAAATGCTTTTAAGATTATCTTATGTTACTTGCTTTGTGTGCAAAAATTGAAAGGAAGGTCATGCACAGCCCTCAGTCAAGGAAGAAAGGTGGGATACGCTGTAATAAATGTGTTTATTAAATTATTCAACAAAATAATAACAATAAAGCAACCTACAGCTATTTCATATCACCAGGGATCACTGGATTACAGGGTTTTCAAATGGGATCTATTTAAATCTTCAGCAGTTATCAATGGAACACACAACCCGTGATATACCCATGTGACCCAACCAATTTCAGAAGGGCTCTATATTATTAATTGACATGAACAAAATCTATCTAAAGAAAAGGGAGGGTAAAATGCGAGCTGGGGAATTATGAGAGTTGACATCCATACTTCTTAAAGGTGACATTGTTTAAAAACACTATTTAAATGGTTTCAGTACTTGTTTTTAGAGTAATCAAGGTTGTCACTGCTTTTTTATCCCCCAACTTCGAAAAATCATCTGGGCTCAGCTCCTATAAACATTTGCAACTTTAATTTACAGGAACTGGGAGCTGTCTTGCCACTATCCTATTGCTTTATTCCTTTGGCTACAAAATGTCATAATGTCTCAGAAGGATTCTGGAATGATACAAATATTATAATAAATAGACAGATTTGCTGGCAGACATCCTTGTAATTTTTTTCCCTCTTTGCATATGTGCCTTGTAACCACAATCAAACAAATACTTGTTTATCAAATAAAATATCAAGCTTCTGAAAACTGTGCTTGAACACTATGACTGTATTGCATATTTCACAGTAAAATAAATAAGCTTCCTCATCACACTTGTCAAAAAGAAATCATTCCCCCCCCGACCCTTACAGGCTAAATAAATCATAAGAACTCAAGGGTAGTTTGAGTACGTTATATAGTACTCATTATACTTTGTCAAGCCTCTCTGACATCTTCAAATGCAACTGAAATCATTGTACAGGGGAAAGACAGATGTGAAGGATCTCCTCTATAAACTACCGTGCTCCGACTTAATTGTGGAGGTATAAAAAAAAATTCTGTTCTGAAACATCATAACTTTGTAATGTTTTGCCCATCCCTTCCATATTTGGCCATCATGGGCTCTGGAGAAAGAGAATAAAATGCTCAATAATTCAAGACTAATGGTTACATGAGCAATCTATATTCTAGAGTTAGTGAGCTGCCTAACAGCTCATTTCTAATAACGTACACACTTCCAGGTGGTATAGGGAATGTTCAGAACAGCAACTGGCAGCAATGGAAGCCAAGTTATTTCAAAGTAGTTGAGGCAATGAAGAGATACACACACAGACATTTGTATAGGTGAGTGCAAAGTGTAGCTTTAGGGCAGATAATAATACTTGCCTTGTTGGTCCATTTTCCAAGAGGGCCCTAGTCACAGGGAGCCAAGGGTAGATGACTCTGCTTTTCTTTGGTGGTGCTCCTGATCTGGAATAACCCCTTCCCCCATTAAACTCATTCTTCCTTATTGGTTTTCAGGAAGTTACTGACAATTGGATTATTTGGGAGAGCATTTTCTTGATTGCCTGCAGGGCACCACCTCTATTATTTTTATTTACCTTCATTTTTTGGCCCTTTTTTATGGTGGATGTTTTAACAGTTTTTATACTATATATCTTGTAAGCTGGTGAGAGTACATTGACTGTGGCAAGGTACAAGTTCAAAAAATAAATGAAACACAAATGCATCGTATAAGTGTTTTGGGCAGAAAGAAATGAGTAAACAACTAAACGGATTTCTTTGGTGCAATTTTTAAAAGATTACTTTAGAAGAGATTTTATATGGCTATTTATTGGATTTATCCAATGGGCAGAAAGGTTTTAAACTTAATATCCCACTAAAGGTGGTCCTCCACTGAACGACCACAATTAAACTCAAAATTTCCATTGCTAAGCAAGGTGGTTGTTAAGTGAGTCTGCCCCCATTTCACAGCCTTATCTTGCCAGAGTTGTGGAGTGAATCACTGCAGTTACTAAGTTAGTAACACAGTTGTTAAATGAATCTGGATTCCTCATTGACTTCACTTATCAGAAAGTCGCAAAAGGTGATCACATGACCTTGGGACACTGCAACCATCCTAAATAAGAGTGAGTTGCCAAGCATCTGAATTTTGGTCATGTGACCATGGGGATGCTGCAGTGGTTGTATGTGTGAAAAACAGTCATAAGTCACCTTTTCAGTGCCGTTGTAGCTTTGAATGGTCATTAAACAAACTGTTGTAAGTCGAGGACTGCCTGTATTAGAGATTCTCCTTTTCCCATTACACGAGTAACAAATGTATGTCTGTGTGTCAGGATTTTTTTTTAAAAAAATAACCCAATTGGTTACTGAATTTATAACTGTCAATTAAAATTAATCACCCGTAAAATAAATTACCCCATTTATAAATGAGCTCGATTCCCTCCTCTAAATAACTTTTAACATTTTTATTGAAAGACACAAAAACTGCCTCATGGATATGTTCCATCAGGCATAGTAAAGAGGGAGGAGGAGAAACAAGATGGACATGATGTGAAGGAAAAGGGTACCTTTATTAAAGGGGGGGGGGAACCTGGATGGAGAGGAGCAATGGGGAGACAATGAGACAAAGAAAGAAAGGGGAAAAAAGATTAAAAGTCAGACCCTGAAAGGCGCCTATGCTTTCAAGCTACAACGTTTGCAACCAGTTCCATCTCCTTGTTTCAAACTGGTTGCAAACCCTGCAGCTTGAAAGCCTGGGCACCTTTGCAGGATTTCCAACCATGACCTTTTTTTCAAATGAATGCCAAGAATAGTTGCCAGTGGCGAATTCCCTACCTGTGCCACTTCTTCAAAGTCTTCGTGGCGCTTCTGCAGTGCCCTGGCTCGATGCAAGGATTTCCCAACTCCTGTATGTTTACTAAGGAAAGCTTCTCCATGGTTTTCGATCCAATCCAGCACCTGCAAGACAGATCATCATGAACGAAATCCAACTGTATATTTGTAAGTTGCTTCTAACGGGCTTTGCTGTTGTGGAACGCAATGGGCTAAATCAGTTGAAGCCATAATTCATTATTTTCCTAACAATCTTCCGTAAAATGTTTTAGTGAAACATGGAATATAGATATTCCAGGGACAAATTCAAATATCAGTGAAAATCCAGCAATTATTAACATTCTTACTCCATATGAATCCTACCTTAGGATTCATATACGCATAAAAACATCCACTGCCTGGCTAGCATTTTTCTCCTATATTGATGGCTTTGTTATAAGCCCAGTAGTTTAGACATTCAGACTGGTGGCAGTTTCTCTCACCAGACTTTGCAATGATAAAAAAACAAGTACCCCATTTATTGCTGAGTTTGTAAACTAAGCAATCAAAATTGTCTCCTATGGGGATGTGTGCCCTGCTAATAGAAGAAACATCTTTTTGAAATCAGCAAAACTCCATCTACTCCAGCAATCATTCTCACAGTCAGAAAATTTTGGAAAACTGCTTAAATTAAATTAAATTATACTGAGAGAAAACACTCCCCTACCTCAAAGATTGATACACAGAGCTGTTTCTAAATTCTAAATTCAAGAGATTACTTTTCCATGCCACTATCCAATAGAATGTGCATGCAGGCATATATCACCAGTATCTTCTGTAAACCACAGATTCTATGTCCTATCTGCAAAACTCCTTGGTAGATAAATCCATATAGAAGATCCCTGAGGACATGATGTTTGAAAGTCACTGAACTGAAATGCAATTTTATTCTGACCCACGGAGCTGCCCCCTTGTGCTTAACCATAAAGTGCAAGATTTCAATTGAACCATCTGGGAAAAATTTCTTTCCATTCACTTGCTTTCCATTCCATTCAAGTCCCAATGATTTTACTAATCAGAATCTATTCAGTAACTAAACATTCTGGGAACTGAGGCCAACATATACATCCCTATACCATGGCAATTAAAGCAGTAACTGAAACAAGATGTTCCCTATTCTGCAAATTCTCTACAGATACATCATACCAGCAAGCATTTGTAGAACTAAGGAGCTCTTCCTTGAATATGAAGCTTAATTCAGCCTATACAAGAAATGTTTGGGGGAAATGGCATGTCCTGTACCAGTCAACTTTACCCTGGAGCCTGCAGAGGGAACCCTTATTCATCAAGCATCTGATTAAATTAGCCTGAGATATTATATTCACTCTTTTGACTAAAATTCATTATATATCAGTCTGCCCTGACCAAGCACCCCTCAAAGATATTACAAAATTAAAAATATTACAAGAAAAGTGTATGACTTCTGCTGAATCTGACTTCTGATCCTTTGGTTTAATCTTGACTATTTGGGCTAGCAATAGCTCTCCAAATTCTCAGAACCACTGTTTGATATCCTGCATAACCACAAAAGGCAGCAAAAGAAAAATAAAACCATGCCTTTATCATTATGTCATCAACTCTATAAAGAATCTTTATGCCTCTGCCTTAGTCATATTCCAAGGAAGTACTTAGCCAACACACTAACAAAACAAACCCATTTTCTTTCATCATTCTTACATCTGGCAAGCATGGAGTCCATGAATCTAAAGCAACATCTCAAAACCTCGCTAAAACAAAAAAAAAATCTAATTCAAACATTGTACTATTATGGATGATTGCAATATAGAATCCAAACTACAGTTTGAGTTTCAAAGCATGTGTTTTAGAGTTACTAGTCTACTTTAATTTTCATTCTAATTCCATTCTCAATATATGGAATTTTTCAGAGGCATCCACCAACCATATTTTTATTTTGTTATAGTTGTATCCTACCTTTTCTTCATAAGCTCAAGGCATCTTACATTGGATCTCCCTTCTTTCCCCCCGTAACAATAGGGAGAGATATGAGATAAACTAGCATGAAAGAAATAAATGGTCCAAAATCACCCAGTGAATTCCCATAGCTTGAGATAGAAGCTGAACTGAGTGTCTTTAGTGACTGTCCAAAAGCTGTATTATAATAGAGAAAATAAGTTACCTTTTGATCCTACTGCTATTATAAACCTAGTGAAATCATCTGTTGCCATGGAGTGAGATATTATCACTATGCTGATGATATCCAATGAGACATCTCTGCCCCTGGCAAATTAAGCAATGCTATGGATGTCTCACCCAGGTGTCTGGAGGCTGTGAGGATCTGCATGAGGAACAACAGGCTTCAGCTGACCTGTGGCAAGAGTGGCATTGGGTTTTGAGGCCTGCTGGTTCTAAGACCATGCCATTTTTGGTGCTGCATGGTTCTGAATTGTATGGCCCCAGTGAGCAATGTGGCAGTTTTCTTGGACTCGCAACTCCTGCTCAAAGAGCAGGTAGTGGTTGTAGCTAGAAGGGCCTTTGGACCATTTGTGTTGTGCATTAGTTATGCCTGTCCCTGAACTTGAGGGTTCTGCTCACAGTTACTCGTGCCCTAGTCACTTCCTGGTTCAGTTATTGCAATGTACTCTACTTCAAGGCTGTCCTTGAAGAGTAACTGGGAACTTCAGATGGCGCAAAATGCAGCAACATGCACAGTTATGTGTGCTTTTAGAACAGCACGTTACCTCTGCTCCATGAGCTGCATTGGTTGCCAACATGCTTCTGAGTCCAATTCAAGGTACTGGTTTTGTCCTTTAAAGCCCTTCACAGCATAGATTCTGGTTATTTGAAGGATTGTCTCTCCCTGATTACATCTGCTCATCCCATCAGATCTGGCAAGAAAGGCCATGTTCCAGGTCCCATCAATCAGGGATCTACAATTAGCAGGCCCAAGAAAATTGGCCTTATCTGCCTTGGTGCTCGCCTCCCCAAAGTCAGATCACATCCATCCCACTTTATTTTCTGGAAATTCATCAAATCTTGGCTTTATCATTAGGCCTGGGGGGTCTCAGGGGACTGGCGAGATCTCGAGGAGGCTCTGTTGTTGATCAAATCTCTTGTGCTATGTTAGACATGGCTATTGTTTGCCTTTTTTTCTCTGTAGGCTGGCCAGAGTCACTTTTTGTGCTGGCCAGAGTCACCTCTTAGCCAGATCACTTCTTAAGTCATGGTATTCATTTGAACCACAAACTTTTCACTAGCCAGCTTGGGGTAATGGCTTCTCTTGAGTTAGAAACAGATTGTGAGTTCTAGTCCTTCCTCAGGCACAAAAGTCAGCTGGCTAACTCTGGGCCAGTCATTCTTTCTCAACCATAAAGTGCTCTTGTGGGGAATATAGGAAATTAGGCATGTACAATTTGTGGCCTCCAACGAAAACTGTATACCAGGGGTCTTCAAACGTGGCCCTTTTATGACTTGTGGACTTCGACTCCCAGAATTGCTCAGCCAGCATGCCTGGCTGAGGAATTCTGGGAGTTGAAGTGCACAAGTCATAAAAGGGCCAAGTTTGAAGACCCCTGCTGTAGACCTATTGCATGTAATTTTGATTCTAACTCACAAAGGTAGGCACATGCTGACGTTGGTACATAGTTCATAGCAGATGTCATCTGGATATGGAAGTTGTGTGTATCAGTGTTTTGCTGCGCTCACATCACTTTTGAGCAAAGTTGTGGATTGTTAGTTCCTTACTCCTCCATAAGGGCAAAACTCCTATTAAAATGGTTTGCCCCAAACACTTGATGATTCTTGCTTCTTTTCTGAGTGATTTTGTGGATGATTTGGTAGATTGTTCAGTTTTTTAATCTAGTTGATCCCTGGCAGTGTGAGATGATTATAGTTCTGGATAAGATTATTTCTACAAGGCCTCTTTCCACTTGCCAATCAGGCAGCTCACTAATATATCAAGAAGCTGGAAGTGATTAAAAAGACTTCTAAAGTGATGATGGCATAAGATAAAAAGTGAACATGACTGAACAGTGAAACAAACCCAGGTTTGGGCTTAGCACTGGTAACAGGAACAGCAAAATGTTTGTTCTCCATTCTTGTTGTCTCTATAAACACCTGCCAACATGTTTAAAGTTACCAGGTTCTCTTATGGAGAGGTGAGAGCAGTGAGATGGCAGTAGGCTCCATAGATGCTTCCTGCAGATTTCTTTATGGATGAGCTGACTTTTATTTGCCAAGATCTGAATATTTCATGGGTAGAACCATTTGATATAAATGGGAATGGAATGGCATTTGGCAATGCTACCTAGGATTCCTTTAAGCTTGTGCAACCCAAGGAAGAGGAAAGGGTCCTCTGTAGTATGAGTTCCAGAAGGACACAACTCCCATCTGTCTCCCAAAACCAACCATTTCAGGTCTTCATTAATTGGAGGAGCCAGTTCCACTTGTAATAGGAGGACGTTAGTTCCCCATTAGCTCCTAGTTAATTAAATTGAGCCCGATGGCAGTGGGAATTAGCATATTGATTATATGGTTTCCACTGCTTTTATATTTTATTTACCAGACAAATAGGTCCTGCCCATGCTGGTTCCTTACTAATTCTATTGCTTTATTTTGAAAATTGTGCTCCTCCTCTCTGTTTATATATTTGGATTAATTCTCTTTTTGTGTACCTCAGGATATCCAACTGGGCTTTGGAAATCATCTGACTTCTCAAAGAGCGCTCTTCTTCAACTCTTCAGTAGTTTTCTGTTTTTGCTCTGGCCATCATTCAAGAACACACAAGCAAAGACATGTATTTGATCTACATTTGGGTGGCAAGAGCTTCACTTAATATTTGTAGACGCACTGAAGGTCTCAAAGTGAATGGCATCACAAAACCAATGAGAAGAGGGGTGACATTTCAAGGAGAGAGTTTTTGAGATGTTTCTCGTTCAGACCTTATAGGTAACACTCATTTCAATTTTCAATATTCAAGATCAGACAGGATTTTAGGTGGCACTTGGCCCTGGAACTGCCAGCTGTCCAGCAGAAATCTACTAGTATATCAGTGCTACAGTTCCACCCTTCCTTCTTCAAATTCAGCATTTTATTTTAACCTACTTTTGTAAACGCAACAAATCAAGATAATAGGAAAGTGCACTGACTGAGAATTTTGCTTTTTAAAACTTCCCCTTAGAGCAAGAAGGTGTGGGTACCCTCTGCATATATTTCCATACCGAATCCCCAATACCAGGAGATATGGACTGACCTGTTGTACATCCTGTTGAAAGACACAGAGTTGAAGCCGTTGATGTAAGCGAACTTTTCGATGTTGCCAAATGTTCTCCAATTGCCTCTGGTGATGCAGCACTTCATGAATAACATCTAGGACATGGTGCACTGCCTTGGAGTAGTTGGCTGAAGCAGTTAGGGAATCTGAGCTTCCAGGTGTCAAAGGTCGTTGCAGTTTGTCAAGCAGTGATTTCCCATCCTGACTTACCTAGAAAGTAAGAATGAAGGTGTTTACATACTGGCCGCAGAGTTCTATAATATGGAATTGCAACACTGCTTTTGCCAATTCGATGTATCTTTACAAGAATAGCATGTTGGAATTTATTTTGGATGAAATCAAACAAGTAAGAAGGGATTCAAGATTTTATTTATTTCAACTACTTCCCCTGATCAAGAAATCCTACTTCTAGAAACCTTTCAAGTTGTAAGACTTTATTGGAGAGGCTAGACTTCAGAGGTAATGAATTCTTACAGACCCAAGTCTTGGTCTATAATAGCAGTCACTGTTAAAATTCCAAGCTTGTTAAAATGCAAGCCATTTTGCTTTAATTTTACTATTTTTCTTCAAAATGAATTGATGCATTTGTCTTCACAAACCATAATATTGACTTCGAAAAGAGGGAGATGATGTGTTTATAGTTACATTTACACATTTCTACATGTAACCCTCAGAAACAAAAGGTTTCAGATGCAGCATGCACAGGGGAAAATTGCAGTCATTTGATAATAAAGTTATGTAGTCAAGAACTATGCATCCGGTTAAATATAGGTACAATATCCATGTTCCCAAGATGTCATGGTATCAATAAACATTAAAATATAAGGTTTTCCAGAAGTTTCCAGATAGACCACGGGTCTTCAAGCTTGGCCCTTTTATGACTTGTGGATTTCAACTCCCAGAATTCCTCAGCCAGGCAGGCTGGCTGAGGAATTCTGGGAGTTGAAGTCCACAAGTCATAAAAGGGCCAAGTTTAAAGACCCCTGAGATAGACAAAAAGCTTCTGGTTGGTTGGTTTGGACTGGATTATTCTTATTTCTATCTTGGCATCCCTATAGCTGTGTAATGCAGAAAGAATCCTTATGTCTCAAGAGCTTCTGCAAACAAGCAGTTAATAGTGCAGAAAAGAGAGAGAGATAAGAAAAGGTATGCCTTCTAACAGAATCAAAAGTTGACACGGTCATGGAGAGGTTTCTGGCCATGTGGAGACTGCCTTAACAGAGAAAGTGTAAAGGTAAAGGTTTTCCTGTCCAGTCATGTCCGACGCTAGGGCAGTTAAAGATGCTGAGCTTGTCAGCTGGAAAGCCCGGGTTCGAGACCCAAGTACTGCGAAACGGGTTGAGCTCCCGTTCTTTGCCCCAGCTCCTGCCCATCTAGCAGTTTGAAAGCATGCAAATGGAAGTAGATTAATAGGTACCTTAACAGAGAATTAAGCTTAAAATGAGACATACTTGATGGTGACTGCTCACCATCAAGGTTTCCTACACTCATTTGACTGAAAACTCTCATCAGCCTCTCTAGCCTGAGTGAACTGAAAACAAACTACTTAAACATCAAGTCTTCCTCAGGAGGGTACTTGGGCGTGCTTGAAAGCGACCATGCAACATTATTATAAATTAAGTTACTTTCGCCATCTGTCTTCAGTCAAATTTTAAATATGACTCTGGTGGCACAAGTACTTTGTAATCAATCTGAGGTTTGACACACCTCTTTTGGCTACAATTTATTGAGGTTTATTGAAGAGAACAACATCGTTCCTTTATCTTTATAACTCTGTTTTGTATACGTAGAAACAGGACTTTGATATTTTTCTCACTTCCTAGAAAGGAAAATAAATTGCTCGGTATTCAGATTGTACAAGCTTGCCTTCTTCCCTTTTCATAATTAGTTTGGACTGAAAAATGAATGTTTCAATGGGAAGTTGCCATTTAAGGAAGCTTTTTTTTTTAAAGAAATAATAAACAACATTTGTAGGAAGGGCCAGTCAAATAGGTTTTATAAATGGCAGAAAATACATCGCCAATAGTTGGGTTAAACTGTTTCAAATGCCATGTATAAATAGATAAATGTTGAACTGCATAAATAGATAAATGTTTCATTTTAAAAGATTCTGAGTGTGAACTGTCCAAAATGCCTTGCTTTTAAAGCAGCGGTTCTCAACCTGTGGGTCAGGGACCCCTTTGGGGGTCAAACGACCCTTTCACAGGGGTCACCTAAGACCATCGGAAAACACATATTTCCGATGGTCTTAGGAACTGAGACACCACTCCGCATCCGTCTCCACATGGCCTCCTCCGCCATTTGCAGAGAGAGAGACAGAGAGGCATTTTCGCTTCCCTTCTCTCTCTCTCTCTCTCTCTCAGGTGGACTTACCTCCTGCAGAGCTCCTGATTGGCCCTGCGCCCGGGTGAGGCACCCCCTGGGAGAAGCACGGCCAGGGCCTTGTGGCTTTGGAGCCGCCCAGGGAAGCCCCGAGATCCCTGCTGGGAGTGGCCCACTGGAGGCTCCGCTTAGCAGGCCAGCCCTCCTGCAAGCCACGGTCCAAGGGAGACCAGCCCCTGCGATCCCCAGCCAGCCTGACCATTGTGCCCGCTGGCCGGGAAGGCGCACCAGAATCCAGTCTGCCGGGAAGGAAGAAGAAGATGCAGCAATGGTAGGAAAGGAGAACCTCCACCTGGAGCCCGGCGCTGGTGGCAGCTTCCTTGCCCTCCTCTTCCTTCTCCCCTTCTTCCTCCTGCTGCCCCCCAGGCAGGTCAGGCGGGCGCCAGGACAAGAGGGGTGCCTGGGGGGGAGCAGCCGGGCTGGTGGAGGGGCTGGCAGGGGCCGCACGGCACCAGCCCCACCGTAGCTCCATCAATGGGCAGAGGGTGAGGCCAGGCAGCACGGAGTCCTGGTGGGGACGGCGGCCAGGCCGGGGGTGGCAGGGACCCCCAACGATGCAGCCATGCCGCCACCGCTGCCACCGGAGCCGCTGCCTCCTGTCCTGCTCCCCCTCCCCACCCATTCAGCTGAGGACGCGGCGGAGGCCAGGCCGGGGGCGGCGGGGACCCCCGACGATGCTGCCATAAGAGAGAGAGAGAAAGAAAGAGAGGAAAGAGAGAAAAACAGAGGAAAAGAGAGAGAAAGAGAAAAGAGAAAGAGGGAAGAGAGAAAGAGTGAGAGAAGAGAGAGGAAAAAGAGAGAAAGAGAAGAGAGGAAAGAGAAAGAGAGGAAAGAGAAAGAGAGAGGAAAGAGAGAAAGAGAGAGAGTAAAGAGAGAGAAAGAGGAAGAGGAATGGTGCTTCTCCAACCAGGCTGAACAGAGCCGGCGAAGCAACCTTCCTGCCCCCCTCCTCGGCCAGCTGGATGGGGGTTGGGGGTCACCACAACATGAGGAACTGTATTAAAGGGTCGCGGCATTAGGAAGGTTGAGAACCACTGCTTTAAAGGCAAACTTCATTCTGGAGCCTTTCTGGAAGCATCTCAAACATGAAACAGAGGCGTTCCAAATTTGAAGCATTTTGTTTCCAAATTCAAAATGCTTCCAAAATGCTTAGAGCAGACTGTTTTGCATTTATAAAAAAAAAATAAAACAGTAACAATCCAAAAACACCTCTCATGAAATTTCATGAATTAATTTTTTTAAACAATCCTATGTACAAACATTTAAATAGAACCAGGAAGGGGAAGATTTGCAGCCTGAATTTCTTTCCGATACATTATTTTTTAAAAAAAAAAAAATCCTGGAAGGATCCAAATACAGGAGTAATTTTCTTCCTCTCTTCTATTAAAAAAAAAGTGTTTGATTTGTATGTTGCCATGAGCTTTGGTTATCCTAAAGATTGAGCTTTGAAAATCGGGTACTTGATTCCTATCATAAGAATGGCTGCTGCTTTTGCATAAGGTCACAAGAATAAGCCTTGACTAGTTATCAGTTATGACTTATACACATCTTTCAGCGAAAAGATTACTCAGGTGTATCAACATGTCCTGATTGGAAATGTTGATTTACTGCTACCAACACAGCTCATACTTAAGAGATATGGAAATTTTAGCTAGCGATATTGTCTACTAACTCAAACTATACAGTGCTGGTTCAGATGCTCATTCCCTCCCCCCCCACTCTTTAAAGGAGATGAGGAACTGCCTTCATAGCACAGTGAGAATAATATGAGATGTCAAGTTTATATTAATGCAGGATCCCACCACTGCTGTGAGAGAGAAAAGTGTCCTTGATCTTATTACAGAGGCATTCTGAAATATAAGGCCTGACAACAGTAAGTAGAAGATTGAAATAATTTTATTTAATCACAAAGTCACCAGCACTATATTTCTATTTCTTAGTGATAATTGGAGCAGCAGTAAGCCTGAACTGCTAATATACTGTAAATGGTTGTAAAATAGCCAACAGACATCACTTAAAAATGATATAAATAATTTCAGCCACTGAATTTAAAAAAGAAACTGTAGCCATATAATTTAGTGCAAAGCAGGAACGGTTTTTAGTTATAGTAAAAAAAAAGATTGAACAAATGTGATTTCTTGTTATTTAAAAGCTGAGGTGAAAGCATAAGAAGTATTTCTTATCCTTTTGGATTATCACCCAAAATGAAGCTGGAGAGACCAGTTTTGGGGATGGATCCAATGTTCTTTGGGCAAATTTGATAGAGCCACAGTTGTAGCCTATAAATGAAGGGTTTCCAAAGCAGAAACCCTAATATATAAGAAACTTTTTCTATAGATGATGCTTTTAAAGAACAACTTGGGGGAGAAGATTGTTTTCAAAAGCAGAAGCGGGAGAAGTATATCTGAAAGCAATCATGTTGGCTTATTCAACAAACCATTTTAAAATCATGGCTTAGCACAGTAAATGAACTGAAGACTGTGTTCATGTCTGACCATTTCTTTTGTAGTCATTGTCAAACCACCTAGTAGAGCTATATTACTATTATCCTTCTTATCTTTTCCATTACCTATTTCCTTAGCTCCTTATGACTATAACTTTGTTGTTTGTGTCTCATAATTTAAGTTGATTGCTTTTATTTAGTATCCTATTATGATTTATGTTGATTATTTAGTATCTTATGACTGAGTGTTGTATCTTATGATTTATGATGCTTGTATGTTATGATCATGATTTATCACTTGTTGCTGGTATGTACGCTGAGAGCTTATGGACCAGAGACAAATTCCTTGTGTGTCCAATCACACTTGGCCAATAAAAGAATAAAGAATTGCATCATTTCACACATATTTAGTATCGTTTTACTTCAAGGGTCTACTTAACGGAGCTGCAATCAAACTACATGCCAATTAAATATGATAAATAGTTTGTTACTGCAAACTTAAATGGGCATTAAAAGCATCTCTAGATAGTTTTTAAAAACTCCACAGCGGATGCCAAGTTAATTTATTGAAGCAAACACAATTGCTTCCTAGCATCTTAAGGGCAAACATATTCCCATAAGAAACACAATTTGCAGACCAAAATCTTCCTCATCAAATTTCTTAATTCTTAATCTCAGTTGCTTGGCATATGTGTCTGAGAGCCAGTTTGGTGTAGTGACTCAGGTACTGGCCTAGAAACTGAGAGACTGAGTTCCAGTCCTTCTCTTGGGTATGAAACTCGTTGGGTGACGTTTAGCCAACCACTCTCTTTCAGCCTGACCCATTTCAAGTTTTGCTTTCTTCCTCATAAACACATAAATGATAAAGTGAACTCTGGTTCACAGAATCTTGTACTGCAGTAAAATAATAAAAGTTATTATTCTTTCAAATGCCACAGAATTTATTTTCATTGTTTTTGCTAAATGTATGATCACTGTTATATTATTATGCACAAGCCCGTTGTATATTTTTAATATGGCAAACATTGTACTCACAAGCTGGAAATAGAATATCACCTACCTCAGAGTATGCCAGGGTAATATGCTCATATATTCCTTGGTGATGGTGAATAGCATCCTCCAAATCTTGCAGTTCTGAGGGAAGCTCTACTTCACCACAGGCCTTACACCATGAATCCACGTTACTCATGTACTAGGAGGAAAAAAAAAATCTTCACTACAAGCATTCCCACTAAGAAATAACATCAAGTTCTCTGAGCAAGCACTTTTTTTCCTTTTTTTTACAAAGTGAGCTCCTCTTTTCAAAGGTAAGTTTTTCCCCCTTCATTAAAAAGCAGACCAAGTTTTTCAGCTGCTAACATAATTTCAAGTTTATTTCCACTCTGGCTCCTCCAAAATATAAAAATGATTGCGTTTCAAAAAAGAACTACCAATTCATTTCACTATCCTCTGCAAAACAGAGCGGGTTGTTAAAAAGAAAACAAACACTTTAGTAATATGAGAATTCTTTGTTAGCTGTGGAGAGGCTTGGAAGAGGAAACAAACACATATGGAAACATTAAAACAATCTGAAGCCAAACCTCAATTCACATGCAAAAGAATTCCAAATGAATCCAAAAGAGTTCAGCTGCAATCTCTGGCACCAGAAAATCAGATCAAATCATTTGCTTCTATCATCCCCACATCAATACTGTACACACTCAAGAGACACACTGCATTAATACAATAACTTGCAATTCATGGATTATTTTCTTGTTTTGTGTGGGAAAAGTACACAATTAAGTATCCAACCAAACAATTAATGAGGTTAATCCATTTAATCCAAATAGACTCCTCTACATTCTAGTTTTATTTCTCCTGGAACAGAAAATAGCCAAATAAAAATAATTTGCTTCTTTTCTTTTATAAGAATACACATCCCACACAATTCAATGGCATTTTGAGGTATGAACCCACCTTCCGGTTCTAAGGCAGATGAAGAGGAGGCATGTTTTCCTCAAAAATGTCTGTACTATTTATATGTGCCTCAGAGATACAAAGATACTCAAAATGATAACATCTTTTAAGTTGGTGTTGACTCTTGAGGAAAGTAGAAAGTGTCTCCCTATCTTAATCTGGCAGAATGTTTATAAAAAAAACTCACCTCAGTGACAAAGCCAGCAGAGAGCAAATATGATTAGTAAATCAGTCACAAATAATATGAATGTACAGATGAAGTTGTACATACAGATGAAGTCAAGTAGCCCATTATGTTATCATTTCAGATAGAGTTCTTGTCAATTTGAGGGGGGGGATACTAGAAATTAAATTTTCTATACACAATTCTGTGGAATTCTTCACATTTCAGTAATCTCTCCATACTGTAATAGGGCAACTCCCTGTAGCAAACCTAGAACATGCTACCTGAATTCATGACTTTTTGCCTTTACTATTCTTATTTTGCAAACTAGCAATCTACAGTTTTTGTGGCTGCATTACAACAGTTCTCAAGGCAAGAGACAGTGACCTGTTTAAAGTGCTCAGATCAAAAACAGATCATTCACTAGTTTTGAAAGAAATGTTTCCCAGCTGCATCACATTCATTTAAGGCCCTTGATAACAAAATATAATTTAAGTAGGTGGCAGTTATTTCATTTTAATACGAGAAAATCTAGGGGGGTTTTGACACAAGCCTTGGAAAATATACTTTTCATTGGATTGGATCTATGAAATCAAATGATCTTTTCCCAAAATAATCAGCCTCCCAGCCAACCTATCATAGAGCTGTTTGCTTAATGGAAGAAAAGACAATATAATGTCAAAGGAGATGGTTATAAAGAACAGCAGAGCTGAATTCTCAACCATTAGAAAACCCCAACTACACTAGGGAGTTGATTTTTGTGTGTATGTGTGTGTGTCTACTATATGATTAGCAGGAAGCAGGGGGCCTGGTTTGGGTGTTCAAAGTATGACTGAGATTCAATCAAGTTATGAGGGCAATGTTTCTCTGCTTAGTAATGAGAAACAGCAGCAGCCTAGAGGGAGATAATTTGGATGTATCTTGTGTCATCAGCAAGCAAAGGAAGTCCCTAAGACTCCAAACTTTATTCTTCATTATCCAAAACCACTTATCAGAAAATCTTATCAAACTTTCAGTACAGTCCAAGTCCCTTCCTTCAGCACCGTCATAACTCTGAACAATTGCTGAATGAATTGTCGTAACTCAAGGACCTCTATTATAAAAACAATATTGTTGAGGGATGTTTATGTCATCTCAACAAATTATTATTAGCAGTTTCATCTTTATGGGAATACTCTGGGAGATTTCTGAATATAATTTGGTGCACATGTCAATCTTCAAGTCAATTTAAATGTCCCTGTTATGATGGGTAATGGGTTTGGGAAGACACTTTTATCCAGTTTGGGGTAATTTACCCAGGTTTGGGCATCACTGTCCTAAGTGATAGCATACAAGTCCTGATTGTCCCAATATGCTCTCCAAACTAGAACACACATACCAGGTAAGGAAGTTAGGCCTCTTTAATGTTTATTTATATTTAGTTATATATTACATTTAGAAACTGCCCATCTCCATCACAGAGCAAATCTGGGAAGTGCATACTCTTGGACTACAGTTCCCATTATGAGTACTGGCCACACAAATTGTGGCTAAAGACAGCTGGTATCAGGAATCATATGATACTATGTTTTCTGTATTTCTGGACAAGTGGAGCAAGAAACTGAAATAGTATTCCAATGATCAAAGAGAGTAGAGCTGAACACTGGTCTCCCATTTTCTTCAATAAAGATAGTTCAAACAGCACTGCTAACTATAATAGAAACAATACTATAGACCACGAAGATAAATTTATAAGTGAACACTATATAGCAGTGATGGCGAACCTTTTAGAGACTGAGTGCCCAAACTGCAACCCCAAACCCACTTATGTATTGTCGGGTGCCGGGTAGGCGTGGCCCATTGGGTGGGGGTGGGCCCATTGGGTGGGCGTGGCTGCGGTGGTAATGGCAGACTGGATAGGACTAAAAAGTTCAATCAATCAGTTCCAACTTTGCAAGATCTTTTTTTTTCTGCAAGAAGTTGAAATTGATTGATTGAACCTTTTTTTTTTTGCACATGGTGGCGGAGGCCTAAAGTGAAAAGATTTTATAAAACCCAGCTAAAGGCCTAGGACTGGGGCGACGGCGCGCATACCCACAGTGAGGGCTCTGCGTTTCACCTGTTGGCATGCGTGCCATAGGTTCACCACCACGGCTATATAGCATTAAGAAAGTCACATTCTAGTTATGGAAACAGGCCACTCAGGGGCTGGAGCTTAGCTTCTATGCCAGCTTCTCTTTAGATTAGGTTTTTAAGTCATTGGAAGCAACACATAACTTGCAACTGTTACATAACAAAACTAACAGCTAAGAACCAGAGTGAAACATTTGCTTTGGATTAAATATTTAACTTTGGTTTTACATTCTAACATCTCCATTTTCCTAGAAATCCTTTATTACTTATGGAAAATGAATCTGCAGAAAGCATTGTTTTGTTTCTGCCTTTTATTCATCCTCAGCTCATTTCTGAGGCCCTTTACAATAAATGCCTTGAGCATGAACCTATGAATATTCATAGTTTACAGACCAATAATCCTTAAAGCAGGTACAGACGAATTTACCTCAAGCTTCCTTTTTCGGGCCTTTCCTTTAAAGAAAAAAGGGTTTCAGTAGACTCCAATTCCTTTCCCTTGTGTAATTTTTATAGGAGGAAGAAAATCAAGACGCAAGTTTCCTTGTTCCTTTCAGCAAAAATAAAGTGCAGTTTTGCAATGCAGCAAAACCAACCACAACGATGGCTCTTTCTTGCTGCCTAAAGCAAGATCTAAGAGGGTGGATCCCAGATCATAGCTGCATGTAACTTTAAGTGATTCATCAGGCGTAAGGAGTCTTCTCTCCTCTCAATGCCTCTGCAAGCCAAATATACAAGCTAGTCCCTTGATTCTAACCAGGATGGAGAATATTTTGGCAGCGGGGGGGGGCATGTCTAACATTTATAGGAGAGCTGAGGGTCACAGCAGATGAAGTTTTGATACCATGTAGGTAAGAACCATGCTTTTCCTCTCAATATATAAGGGAATGTTCGTTTGTGTTTCTGAAAATCTGGTTAAGGGATTAGAAACATGGTTTGCACATGGCTTCTATGGCTGGCCTATGTCTCAAAATGGCAGGAAAGTGCCACTTTCAACAACTGCAACCAGCAATTTAATAAAAGAATTCAGATGCTCTATAGCAGGGGTGTCAAACTGCCAACCCACGGGTCGGATGTGTCATGCCAAAACTGCGCCCACCCCATTTCCAACAATGGGAAAAAAGTCGCAATACATCATGACATGTCACGTAACGTCACAAGTTTGACACTCTCTACAGTGTCTCAGAATTTTAGGTTGTCTATTCTTGTCCTCGACCAATTATAAAATTCAATCACACCTTAGAAAACCAACAGGCATCCTTTGGCCTTGTGGAATGACTGACCTGCTCAGCCTTCTGGTGGAAAATAGCTGACATATCCAGCAAGGTGCTGCGTTCATCCAAGGCTGCAGCAAATGCTTTCCATTCCTGTTCCAACTGGTTGGCAATCTGCTTGATTTGTTGTGAAGCATAGTGACCAGACTCCACCAAACGATTGGCTACCGACATTATGCGATTTATATTCACGTACACATTCTATAAAAAAGGAGGCAGACAAGATCACTGAGGGGACTAAAACTTGATGATTTGACTTAAAAACCAGCATCAGCCAAGATAAAAGCTTTCTGCTAATGTCCTTACAGTAGGCACCTTGCTTAAGGTCTACATCCAGAGAAATTCTCCAGTTCTATTATTTAGAAAAAAAAGTATACTTCCAGTATGCTGAATTGAAAAGACAAAATATTGAGTTTTTGTAAACACTATTCTAAAACTAGGCTTCTCTTCACCATTGCTTATACTGATTGTTGGAAGCTTCGACGCAACTATATCTACAGGGCTCTCAGTACCTTATCCCTGTTGTATATTTTTTACTGTAGGCAAAATAAACCAAGGCAAGGAGAATAGGAATACAAAGAACCCAGAGCTTAATCAATATAAATCAGATTTTCTTAAAAACAAAAACAGAAAACCAAGATACCCTTGTTGGTGGGAGCTCTGCTACCAAATGCAAAGTACTATGGACCAACCATATAAAAAATACTCCCCAATAGGAAAAAGATGAAGTCATGCTTTTTTACATGCATGACAAACATTAAATGATGGCTCTGGTTGCAAGTTGAAATAGAATGGACAAGAAACTATTCAGTGCCAAGGAGAGGGGAAGTCATAAGAAAAATACCGTAAATTATCCTTCAATATGAGTCAGCTTTTCCTCTGTCACACTCTGCATTTTTACTATATTTTGTGTGTAAGTCAATGGTATTTTGTTTTCAACTTGATTTGTCAAATCATCTCAACTTACACTGGCTTATAACAACATACTAAAATGCAGTAAGTTTTTACCCAATGTAGCACAATACAGTATACCACAGTACTTTCCGAGAAAGAACATTGTGCTGGAGGACGAGATGTGGTGACCAATAGCACTCTGATAAAGAGGTGTTTTGTAACTTCTGAGAATTTATTTTCTGAATGAGCAAGCTCTCCCTTCCCAAAAAGGCAAAGAGAGCTTGCACATATTTTCAGATTATAACATTACTCATTAGGCTAAAAGATTGGGAAACCCTGAGCTATATTGGTCTAACTGAAACCCAGGAAGCTATTGCCAAAAGCAGTTATCTGATGCGATACTACTAGCTTCTTATCTTTGATTTTAAATGATTAGGTACCTAACATGGTATATATGGCACCGACAGTTCAATCGTAAGAAAACATAATTGACTATCCCCACGTTTTAGGACTCTCTACTGAATTCTGGAAAAGTAAAGCGAAATGTCAAATATTTGTGCCAATGCCATTTTCAACTCACTGCCACTGTTTTAAGGAGCAGTAGAAAAACTGAGCTAGAGGGAGGCACACTAAGGTGAAGACAAACCCTGGACATACTGCATTTGGACTGATCTAAACAACTAATGTTAATAGTGGATCTTTTGTTTAAAATATTCTTTCAAGGTTGTATAAGAGGCATAAAAACTGCTGATTACAGGGCAATTTTAGAAAAAAAACCCCAGAACTTCAGGTCTGGGTGGGAGAGAGACTTCAAGAGAAGAAATTAATTTCAGACACTGGTCTTCCAGTTCAACTATTTTTTTTAATATATAAAATTCTTTTATGAAAACAATCAACATTGGACATAAAAACATATTGTGCAGCAATCATCATGGCACCTGATATACAATACTAAGTATTAGTCATTGAAAACGTCTGATTTAGTAAGCCTTTTTTCACCCCTCGCGTCTAGCCTCAACTATACTCCTGTTACACTTTGTTTGATTGGTGTTTCTCTTATCTGGTTCCATATTAATGTGATCAACATTAAACCAAAGATCCTATTGCTAAACAATCATCCTAGGACATAGCATACAACATTAGGTATTAATCTTTGTAAACATCTGTTTTAGTAAACGTTCTTCCCTCCTCCCTTCCCTCTTCAAGTATACTCCGAGTACCTTTTGTTTGGTTGGTGTTTCTCTTATATATGGTCTATCTACTGTGTCTAGTCTATTGACCTGACCTCATTTACTTTAGAATTGGATGAGAGATTTCACTTTCACTGTAGCACAAAAGCAAGCTCGCCATTCTATAATCTGATTAAGTAGGCATCTTCCCAATGCTAAGAGAATTATATATAGAAGCGTGATAATGGGGAAAACATTTTTCAAAAATTTAAGTATAAAGTTTTGCTTTCTTCAAAGTAGGCAATGGTTCTCCTGAAAGAACTACAGCTTTGAAAGGGATTCTCCTTCTTGTTTTGTTTATTCAGCTGAGAGGAGCCTGCTTCAGTAAAATGAACCTGCTCTCCATAAATAAGGCAGAGCTGAAAGAGAGAAAGAGATTTTGTTCCAGAAAAGAGACACTATAAATTGTGTTGTCTGTTGGGACAGATGCGACTGATACATCTGTTAGGATCATATGAATATTGAAAAAAAAATCTTAATTTACATAAGTTTCTATTTTTCTCTAGAAAAGGTTTAACTCTTTTTGAAGCCGCCCTTTCATAAGTGGCATATTGCAAACTGATTAGTAATGATCAATCTAAAGTTGAACACGACTTCATATGAATAAAACTTTAAGGAAAATATAAAATTCTACTAAAGGCTATAACTTTCACATTTTCTTCTTCAAAAAGAAGTTCTGATGATGTTACCTAGTCAGGTAATGAATTATCTACAAGCAAAAAATAAAGTGGAGAGAGCACCAAGGACTCCACAATTCAACCTTAAGTTACATAAATTCAGTTCTGTTTTAAGTAAGAAAAACCCAAACAGACCTCTTGATAAGTAGCCCTAAGAAGTTCAAAACTGCTGTCAAAACAGGTCACATTTAAACTGTAGAAGTTCAAAACTGCTGTCAAAACAGGTCACATCCAAACTGTAGATCTAAGTGAAAGTAATGCTCAGGAGAAACAAGCCACAACTTAAAAGTTGAATAAATCCTAGCATTTGTTTTATTAATGCATTTCCATTTCAAAACCCCTTTTAAGAACTGTCAATTAAATGCTAGGTCCCTTCAGCCATTAGGCTTGAAATGTATTTTACTCTTCCTTTGGGAATTCTATGAGTTACCTATTCCCTTCCAAACTGTACAGCATCTGACTCTGTGTGTGTTTGTGACAGACAGACACACATCCACACACACTGTATAATACTTTTAAATATTACTTCAACTTTTTGAACAGTAGTGTCTAGAAGTTTTATATATTTACATATGTGTAAGTGTATCTAACACACACACACACACACACACGATTTTTCCGTTAAGTCCTCCTTTCCATTTGTATGTTACCTAATCGAGCAAGCTATGTTCTTCTCAATCTCTCTTCTCTGCTATTTATTTACACTGGATTCTCCCCAGACTTTCCATTATCCTGCTTTCAATGAGGATCAGAAAGGAAAGCTCTATATTCTTCGATATTAAAAAAAAACAAGGTGTATCAAAAAAAACAAGTGCTCTTGCAAAAGTCTTACCATACAGTTCATAGCAAAATGGTTGTGCTGTGTCTGAAGTTCCATAGCATGAGGGTGACTGGCTCCAATTTCTGTGTAGCTGTTCAAAAACAGCCCTTTATTGTGTGTGATCCAGTCAAACATCTAAAGAAAGCAAAAATTAATGTTCAGCATAGAAGTGCACAGAGGCTTAAAACATTTGCCGATTATCATATAAATGATTTACAATTTTAGCAAAGCTTCCTAATGGTACAGAGCTGAGCAAGACAGTCATGTAAATACCCATTCAGGTAGCTAGTAACAATCGCCTTGAGGCAACTAGTTGGCTCTTTTAGTTTCTCAATATACCTCAAATATTAATCTAAACATAAAAGGCTAGCTAGGCAAAAAGCAATTGATAAAAGTGATACATGCCATGACTCATTTTGAAAAGATGAAGTAAGTATAAAGGAGCACTACACCAAAAGACACAATATCTGTCAAATGCAAAATTTGTTGAAACACCCACTGAAAAAAATGTTTATTAATGTACTAATGAAACAAGATGAAACAATCAACCTGGGCCTTATATTCTACTTATTTGGTTGAAAATATGTTTGTATATAACTCTCCAAAATGTGTTTAGCTGATGTGGGCTCCCTCCTTCCAATGGATTAGGTAAGATTTCAAATGATGAATAAACTGAAAAAGCAACTATTGAATGAAAATAGGAAACTTCATTTATAAGAACTTCATAAGAACTTGGCAGCATACCAACAAGCATTAACAAATTGAAAAGCATTATCAACCACTATGACCATATTGATCACCTCCACCTTCAACTCTATTTTGGACAGTTCAAAGTTTCTGAACTGTCTTCAAAATTAACCCTAAGCGTAACTTGCCAGAGCAGATAACTGATGTCAAGATATTCCTGTTTTGAAAGGATCCAAACCAATACTTCACCCTAAGCAGACTGCAGGCCATCAAAACCACCAATGACACTAGTGACAGTACTGGATCCAGGAATATCCTCAGTTCATTATTTTAAGAATAGTGCAATTCTTCTCAGAACAGGCCAAATGTGGTCCATTTGAGCAGAGCTGCCATTCATCAAACGTACCTCCTTATCTGGACAGAACTTCATTCATTGGGCTTCATCATTTCTATGCTGAGCCACTGATCTGGGGTATTTACTGCTACACCACACCAGTTTAGATGGAAAAGTGAGGTAAAGCTGCATATCAACTGTGTATTGTTAAACTAAGCACACTACTTCAAATTATCTCCCTCAATGGCTTTCACATAGATATTAAATTGTACGGGCATAAAGCTGAGGACCACTGTGATCCTGCTGCCATGGAACAGGGGTATAAGACCACAGCACCACCTTCTGAGAATGTTTAGTCAACTAGGAGCGGAATTGGAAAAAAAAAAAACCAGTGCTTCTATCTCAGGCAGTTCCGGAAGACACTACATCAATGCTATTGAAAGCTGTTGAGATTTTGAAGATAATACATAAATCTCTGTTCTATCTGTTACTTTCGCAGAGAAATAGACCCACAGGATGACCAAATGAAATGAAATGAATCTGAGGAAATCAACTTCATGCAGGAATGCTTGGAGTTGGTCATCAACCACACACTTGAGTATCATATCTGAAAATAAAGGTAGGGTTGCTCATTTTTTCTTTATTCTCTATTCTGTGTCCATGTTAGATTTCTTCATTAGTGACCTGGTTCTTGCTTCTTTCAAAGGATCTGATCATTATCAGAATTAATAATAAAATGAATTAATGATTTCTTCAATTCAACTGGCTATCCCCTTCTTACTAGATGTAACAAATCCAGACAAACAAATACAGTTGTTTTTTATTTAGTGACAACTGGGACTGGAAACACAGTCATTAATTTGAAGTGCTCACCAAGTGAAACAGTGATTGTGCTATGATTTTACTTCAGCATTCCTTCCCCTTCCAGATCTATGAAGGTCATAAATGTGAGGAATGCTTGCAAAGTTACTTTTTCATCATCATTGTAACTGCAAATGGTTGCTGTTCACAGCAGTCACTAATAAGGACTACCTGTACACATAACTGGTTGAATTTCTCCATGAGCATAATCTTCATCTTCTGGCCTCAACAATAGTGGACTACATAGTGCTGTGGATACCTCTTCCAAAACATCTTCATTAATTATGAAATATCAGATGTGGCCAAATTTACCAGATGCCACCCTTTACCATATTAAGCCATGGAGGGTATAATCAATTGCCTTTCGAGGTCAAAGTATTAAAAATGCTTCACAAATCAGAACAACTTGAAATACAATGAATGGTAGAAAACAACTCCTTCCATGCCATAGAGTAAGCTCAGTAATGAATTTTCATACTACTCATTTAGATTTGTCATATGTTTCCTTCATTTGCTTCTTGGCCACTGTTCTACTTTATTGTTGTCACTCCAAGATAACCAGGTAATTCTGGCAAGCTGAAGGAGATGGTGGCTAAAAGCAGGGGTGGGGAAGGATAATTTATGATTTTTTTTGATTAAACAAATTTATATGGCCAGCCAACTCATACACAACTTACATCATTAAACTATCACAGTGTAAAAACCCATAATCCTTCCACCTGCCCCATTATCATATGGCAATGGGCCAAGTCACAGGGCTTCAACTCAAGTGCCTAACATAACTGGAAAACCATGAAAGCCACATTGCCATGGGGAAACGACACTGATAATTTCAACGGAGCAATCTGTCCATGACAGTGGGGTGTCAAACCCCCAGCCCAGATCAGCAGTTTCCTGTCCAACTGATGATTTCTTCAACATGTCAAGTCAATGACATTCTTGGATAGTTCCATTTGTTGTAATGATATCCATAAAATCCTGGGTTGCACTAGATTGACTAGCCTCAACCCTTACATTGTGCTCCCCCAGGACTACCACTTGGGAAGGCTCTGAGATCATACCATCTGTTCAGGGAAGGAGAGTGCTGGGCCAAAAGATAGGACTGAAAAAATCTCTCCATCTCCTTCAGTGATTCCAGGAGCAAATAACTAACTTGTTGACCCTGAAGACACATTTTAACTGAGATGTTCAGAATGTCTAATTCTATAGTGTAAGTTGGTTGAGAAGAAATGTCAACATTTAAATTCAGGCGGTTATAAAATATATGCCTTTTTTAAAATAAATAACAAAGTGAAAGAAATGGATACCCGAGATTAAATTAAAAGAAATCCTTGAAAATTCTCAGGCTACATTTGTATTAATACATTACAGGATATTTCAGAGTTAGGTTTGTCCAAGGTAGATTGGAAATTCTAATTTGAACTAAAATATTTCAGAAATTGGCATAATTCTGAACAAGATACTTCTATTCTAAATTTGATATTGATATGTGCTCAACTAGATAGCTTTATTGCTTATATGTTTTAATTTACTGCATGCTATACTTGAGATTTGAAAAGCGAGAGTGTCAATCAATGTGAAGTTTTGGCATGGCTATTTGGAATTTGTGGGATGAGAATTAAAACATCTAATTACAACTCATTTTAAAAAGGTAGCTAATGAATACCTACTATTTAGTTTATTTGGTATAGGCGCACTTTTAAAAGAGTCCTATAAAAATACCCAAATAACAATATCTCGGGGGAGGGGGTTTCTCTTCTTTATAATCTTTTAAAGCTTTGATGTTCTAGCCATAATTCTTTGCTGGTATAATAAACAAACACAAATACTCTCCAATGCTATGTGCTTGAGTTGGAGTTGGGATTCACCATCCGATTTGTCTGTCTTATCCCCCTAAATATAAACAAAGTAATAAAGACAATCAAGATGCTCTAAGAGTTTGAATGTAAATCTAAAGCCAGCTGCCCAGGTGCCTTTACTTTAATAGCAAAGATTAAGCAGGAACTCCCAGCAGATACAGATATTGTTTCAAAAGCACGTTAAAATTATGTTGTAATCAAACACAGTTCAATTTGAGCCATGGCATCTCCAAATGCCCAAATACAGAATTTCTTATGGAATAAACGTTCATGGACCAGTCTAGTTCATTATAATAATGATAATCAGACATAGGAAACCTGAAATATAAATTCAATGGCACACATATGTTTTTGCTTAGAATAAAATAGCGCAAAACCCAAATGTATGTTACATTCTAACAACATTCTTTTCACTTATTTAATTCTCCAGGGTATCCAGCTACAGAAGAAAAGCATAAGGTTAGAATTTGTTCCAACTCATGTTTATCGTCTCCTGTTGTCACTGGCAAAAAGGATGAATCAATCATATATTTCCAGATGCTTCTTTCCAGCCCCTGCTGAATCTTAAATTTGGGGGAACATTTCCTGCATGTATGGGATGCTGGATCAATGTACTTTCCAAGCAGGAAATCTGTTCCCATGTTAGGATATAAATTAGGTAGAATCTATTCCGATCTTCTCAGCTATTCAATCGGGCTAAGAAAGCTTGTGAACCTCTAAACAGAGAATACCATATATTTTCTGAATTATCTATAAAAATGAAATCCAAACAATGGAATATTAAGACACGGCTAAAAACAGGGACATGCACAACATTCCAAGTCAAACTGTTTTCAAATTCAGCATTTCCTATTTCCTATTTATGCTTCAAGTATGAAGCAATTTTTTAAAGATGTGAAACTGCTAGTTTCCAACATTCTGGAAGTGTTCCTAGCTCAAAAGAGAGTAGTTCACACTAATAGGTGTCTCAACATACTTGGAGGGACTGTTTCCAACTCCAGGCAAAGCACGCTGCATTTAAAAACTGGATACTTCAGATTCAAAAATATTCAGTGTTTTTCATACTCTTTCCTCCAAATCCCTATTACTAGCTAATAGAGAAAGAGCCTATTTTAGGGCTGAAATTAGAATAGCCTGAAAGGCAGTGCAGCCTATGCCTTTTATTTGACTTCTACTTGTAGGTGCTTTAAAAAGCTATTTCAACAGAAGGGAAGGCGATTCAGAGTATATAATTGTCTTGAGACTTTTGCAATATTTTAGCTGCTTAGATGAAAATATATGATTAAAAACTTGCTGGGTCTCCTGAAAAAGCCCTCTGTGAAAGAACTTTAGACATGTTGATTTTCAGCCCAGAAGAAAAAAATGGCAGGAGTCCCAAAAAAAGAACAAGCTACAGTAATAATAGTGAATTGGTTATGATTTTATTGGGCTGTTTGTTCTCTGTTGGTTCTTAATTGCAAACCAGACTTGAAGCCAACCTTGGCTGAGAACAGCATGTACATATGTGTAAGGGTAATAAGAGATCTCACTCAAATCCCAGTGTTATGATTAATTTGCCCAAATCATCAAATTAGCTAGGTTAAAGTGATTTATAATAACAATAAAAATAAATATTTTACTCCAGTATCTTATGCTTTTTCCTAGTCTTACTTTTTAGATATAGCGAGTTCCTACACCGTGATTTATTCTGAATTGTGCAAAAGATTGGTATCCAAATTACCACCAATCAAGCACCTATCAGAATAAAAAAGGAGGGATAAAAATAAACATTTAATTAAAAAAAACCTGCCAGATTATAAAAAAAAAATAAGGGATCTGAAAATTAGAGGCCAGAGTTCCACCTACCTCTTTTTCTTTAAGTATGTGTGCATGTATGTATGTCTCTCTATGTCTGTGTGCAATTTACTAATGCCTTCTTTAAATTGGTGTCCTCCAGTTGTACTAAAAGAATCCCACCTATCTAGTGGGCATCAGCTTGGAGAGGCTGCTAAAGAACAAGCTTAACAACTAATGGGGGCTTTGGCAACATCATACTTTCCTAGGAAAGCCACCTCTTCTTTCTGCAGCATTAATCATCACATACTTCCTATGCCTGAATGGCTAGGAGAACAGATGAATCATAAAAGTCTAGGTTTTAAAAGGGAAAAATGCAGGATGCTTCCACAGAACCAAGTGCTAATATATAACAGCAAACATATAATAACAAGAAATGGAGATAGATAGCCAGCAGACGGAGGGGAGCTTCCCAGTGTTTTGTCTTGAGTGTCACATGTATGACTATCTGTCTGCTGGACAGAAGTCTTGGGTGTGTGATCGGTGCAATGAGCTCCTGGCTCTCAGGGAACAGGTTCTTTCCCTTGAAGCCAAGGTAGCAGACCTGGAGAAGCAGAGAGAGATAGCGAGGCAGGAGAAGATCTTCAGGGATGCAGCAGGAGTGTCTCACTCCATGCTGAGCAGCTCTCCAGCTGCTTTGGAGAATGGAGATCTTGGGCAGGGAGGACATCAATCTGTGGAAGAGGGACAGGCTCCCTTAGTTGAGACCCCTTCCCTGGAGGATGTGCCCATATCCTCTTGCACCGAGGATACTTCTCCGCAGGTGGTGGGAGGGGGGCTTCTTGTAGTGGGTGATTCAATTGTTAGAAATATAGAGAGATGGGTTTGTGATGGAAGCTTTGACCGCATGTTAAACTGCCTGCCGGGTGCAAAGGTTGCGGACATCACGAGGCATCTAGACAGGCTGATAGACAGTGCTGGGGTGGAGCCAACTGTTGTGGTACATGTCGGTACCAATGACATTGGAAAAGCTAAGTGGAAGGTCCTGGAAGCCAAATTTAGGTTGCTAGGTAGAAGATTAAAGTCCAGGA
Source organism: Bothrops alternatus (assembly GCA_034064705.1). Classification (NCBI taxonomy): domain Eukaryota; kingdom Metazoa; phylum Chordata; class Lepidosauria; order Squamata; family Viperidae; genus Bothrops; species Bothrops alternatus. The sequence goes on along the minus strand of JARGCV010000001.1, from coordinate 4,816,272 downwards.
CCCCCAAGGTTGCATTCTCAGAAATGCTACCTGTTCCACGCGCAGGGCCAGCTAGACAGGCAGAGCTCAGGAGCTTCAATGCGTGGATGAGGCAGTGGTGCCGGGAGGAAGGGTTTAGATTCATTAGGAACTGGGAAACATTTTGGGACAAGCCACACCTGTACAGAAGGGACGGGTTACATTTGAACCATAATGGAACCAGACTGTTGGCGATTAATATTAAAAAGGTTTCAGAGCAGCTTTTAAACTGATTCATAGGGGCAAGTCGACAGGAGCTGGGCAGCTTCCGGTTCGAGAAGGCGCACTGCCTAATATGGAGGGAGGAAGTTATGCACACATTGGTGAGTCAACAGGAAAACTAAATTGTAATAGTCAAGCAGAAGGACATGGTAGACCATCTACAAATTCTACAACCAAATTCTACAGTCAAAATCCACAGTCAAAGTTGAAAGTGCACCAGAAAATTACATATAAAGGTCTGTACACAAATGCTAGAAGCATTCGAGCAAAAATAGGGGAATTGGAATGCTTGGTGAAGGAAAATAATATTGATATTATCGGCATAACAGAAACCTGGTGGACGGATGAAAACCAATGGGACACAAGGATTCCAGGTTAGAAATTGTATAGGATGGACAGGAGAGGGAGAAATGGTGGTGGCGTGGCCTTGTACATAAATGAGGAGTTAGAATCTCATGAACTCGAAATTCAAGAAAATTCAAACTCACCCACAGAAACATTGTGGATAAAAATCCCAGGACAGGAAACTAATCTGACGTTAGGGATCTGCTATCGCCCTCCCAACCAAACTCCAGAGGCAGATTGCTATTTGGAAAAAGAATTTAAGGAGGCCTCAAAAAGAAATAGGGTAGTCATAATGGGGGACTTCAACTATCCCCAAATAGATTGGGTAAATTCTTGTTCTACACATGAAAGAGAGACAAGGTTCCTCGACATGTTAGCCGATTATTCCCTTGAGCAGATGGTCATGGAACCTACCAGGGGAAAGGGGATCCTGGACTTGGTTCTAACTAATGCACAGGATTTGGTTCATGATGTCCTTGTAACCGAGCCCATAGGAACCAGCGATCACAACACAATAACCTTCAACTTAACCATGGATAGCAAATTGTCAGTGAAAACTAACACAGAGACCTTAAACTTTCACAGAGGAAATTTTGACAAAATGAGGAAAATAGTAAAGAAGAAACTAAAAGGAACAGTAAAAAAAGTCAAATCCCTCCAAAATGCTTGGAAACTGTTTAAAAATACGTTACAGCAGGCTCAAATAAAATGCATTCCTAAAAGAAGAAAGAGGATTGGAAAGTCCAAGAGGATACCAGTATGGCTTACGAATGAGGTAAAGGAGGTTATTGGAAAGAAGAAAAACTCATTTAAGAAATGGAAGGCTCTTCCTACCGAGGAGAACAGGAGGGATCACAAACTCTGGCAGACCAAATGCAAGGCGATAGTCATGAAAGCCAAGAGAGTCTTTGAGGAGCATATAGCCAAGAATATTAAAAATAATAACAAAACCGTTTTTAAGTACATCAGAAGCAGGAACCCAACCAGAAAATCAGTTGGGCCACTTGATAACAATGGTCAGAAGGGGATAATCAGAGAAGACAAGGAGATTGCTGAGAGGCTAAATGACCTCTTTGCCTCCGTTTTCACCGAGGAGGATAGAGAACATCTGCCTGCCACTGAATTAGTTTTCCCAGGGAGGGAAATAGAAGAATTAAACCTGATAGAGATAAACAAGGAAGATGTTCTTGCATGCCTTTCTAAACTAAACGTCAACAAATCGCCGGGTCCAGATGGCATCCACCCTAGAATACTCAAGGAACTCAAGTGTGAAATTGCTGAACTTCTAGCTAAAATATACAATCTTTCTCTAAGATCAGGCACTGTGCCGGAGGATTGGAGGGAAGCAAATATAACCCCGATCTTCAAGAAAGGATCCAGAGGTGATCCAGGAAACTATAGACCAGTCAGTCTAACCTCAGTTCCAGGCAAACTGATGGAAACCATTATTAAAGATAAAATTACAGGGCACATAGAAAAACAGGCATTCCTGAAAGAAAATCAACATGGTTTCTGCAAAGGCAAATCATGTCTTACTAACTTGTTAGAATTCTTTGAGGGTGTAAATAAATACATAGATAAAGGGGCCCCAGTTGATATTGTATATCTTGACTTTCAAAAGGCTTTTGACAAAGTTCCTCACCAAAGGCTCCTAAAAAAGCTCTCCAGCCACGGAATTAGAGGACAGGTCTTGTCCTGGATTGGTAACTGGCTAAATTGTAGGAAGCAAAGGGTGGCAATAAATGGACAATTCTCCGGATGGAAAGAAGTGAGAAGTGGTGTACCCCAAGGTTCAGTTTTGGGACCTTTACTTTTTAATTTATTCATCAATGATCTGGATGTAGAAGTTAATAGTGAGGTAGCCAAGTTTGCTGATGACACTAAATTGTTCCGGGTTGTGAAAAGTGAAACTGATTGTCGGGAGCTCCAGAAGGATCTCTCGAAATTGTGTGAGTGGGCAACAAAGTGGCAAATGCATTTTAACCTAAACAAGTGCAAAGTTATGCACATCGGGGCAAAGAACCCCAATTATACTTACCAACTGATGGGGACCAAACTTTCTGAGACAACCCAAGAAAGGGATCTTGGGGTTTTGGTGGACAGCTCGATGAAGATGTCAACCCAATGCGCAGCAGCAGTAAAAAAAAGCAAATTCCATGCTTGGCATGATTAGGAAGGGAATCGAAAATAAGTCAGCAAGTGTTGTATTGCCTCTGTACAAATCGATGGTGAGACCACACTTGGAGTACTGTGTACAGTTCTGGTCACCGCACCTCAAGAAGGATATAATGGAACTGGAAAAGGTGCAAAAAAGGGCAACAAGAATGATCAAGGAAATGGAGCGCCTCCCTTATAAAACCAGATTGCAACGCCTTGGTCTCTTCAGCCTTGAAAGACGGCGTTTAAGGGGTGACTTGATCGAAGTGTATAAAATCATGCATGGGATAGAAAAGGTGGATAGAGAAAAATTCTTTTCTCTATCACACAATACCAGGACAAGGGGGCACTCCCTAAAGCTCATTGCTAAGAAAGTGAGGACAAATAAAGGGAAATATTTCTTCACCCAGAGGGTCGTTGATTTATGGAATTCACTTCCTGAAGGGGTCGTGACAGCTGTCAGCCTTGACAGCTTCAAGGCAGGGCTAGATAGATTCATGGATGCAAAGTGTATCGATGGTTATTAAAACGGATGTCCATGTGCCACCTCTATGTTGGTTGAGGCAGGCAGGATTCCCTTGGGTACCATTTGTTGGGGGTCAAGGGAAAGGGAGGGTTATGCCTTCTCTTTCTGCTCAAGATCCCCATGTACATTTGGTGGGCCACTGTGTGACACAGAATGCTGGACTCGATGGGCTTTGGCCTGATTCAGCATGGCTCTTCTTATGTTCTTATGTTCTTATATGGCCCAATCACCTTAAAACAGCTCATAAAAGTTTACATTTACCTTCTCTGCATCCTGCTCAAATAGCCTGAGCTGAAAGCATTGGTCTAATTTCAATTTCCGTACGTGCCACATCTGATGCAGATGCTGCCGTGTTGAGTGCAGCCGGTCCAACATAGTAGATACTTTCGGCAAGAGATTCTGAAGATCCACGTTTCCAGACCCAGAGTTCTTTTTGGGGAAAGTCTCACTGCTTTGTATCCTCTGCAGTAGCTTTTGCCCTTCCAAGTCCAAATCCTCAATAGGAGCTTTAATGACTTTTTTCTTCAATTGTGAATGCTCCTCTATCATACTCCTGGCTGCCTCCAAGTCCTGAGGCAAATCCTTTTTGGCCAATATATCCTGCAGCTCCTCCAACCTAGAGAGCATATGAGTGGCATTGCTAATATAATCCTCAAAGGCAACTCTGATTTCTATCCATTCTTCGTGGTTATATTCCAAACAGCCATCAAATTCGTGAGTTAACTGAGAAGGGTCGACAACTTTGGTAAGGCCTTCCAGAGACACCATGTTTGTCTAAAAAAGCAAAGATTAATTGTTAGCTATGCAGCATGGTATATTTAAGCACACATATGTGCATACTAGGCACTATTACAAATAACATATATAAAACACAATAAGAAGAACATGAAGTAACACCAGTTTTAATTGTTCTACTTATCACTCTACCTTTTCTCCCTCTACGTGGGTTTCTTTCAACACGTTTCATAAATGGGATATTAATTTAGACTAGGCAAGATCACTCCAAAGCATGATAATTCTAAAGCAGCCAGGTTTCCCAATGCTATGGCTGAACCAAGATTTAACTAGATATAGCCTGGCTATAGACTTTTTTTTTTTAATTAAGAGGTCTCTTGGGCAAAAGATAAGGATCAGTTTCAGAATCTGGGGACCAAAGTATAACATGAATATAAACAGCTAACTCATCTGATCCCATCTTGCATTCATAGGTAGCTCTCAACTGAGGGCATACAAGAACAAACTCAGTTCATTACAGGTAATCATTGGTTCATGACAGGAATTGGAACTGATATTTTCAACATTAAGTGATGTGGGTGTAAAGCATGACCATGCGACTGCAATGCTTGGCAATGGCAATCCCAGCATTCCCCATTCCCATTGTTAAATGAGGATCTTGGATTACTAAGCCAGTCCCATATGGTTTGCAAGAAGGCTGGCAGGCAAGTAAAGCACGGTTAGGCTGGGGATGGCTGCTAACAAGGGAGGGTGTGCAAGCAGCTCGCAAGGCATGGCAGGAGTGTGGCAGAGTTGGAGTGACTGCTGCCCGGTGGGTTTGAGCGACTTACTGGATGATTTGTAACCTTTCCTCTGCTTTTCCCGTTGACTGGGCTGGTGGGAAGCCAGCAGGGAAGGTTGTAAATTATGGTCATCTGACGGGGAGGGAATTCTGCAACCACTATAAATGCAAGCTAGTTGGCAAGTATCTAGACTGGAATCACATGACTGTGGAGGTTGTGACAGCTGGAAGTTCAATGACTGGTCATAAGCCTCCCTTTTCAGTGCCACTGTAAGCATGAATGGCCACTGAATGGTCAGTAATCAGTGACTACTTATGTATATTTGTATGTATGTGTATAGTGGCATAAAGTCTAATGATGATGATGATAAAAGCATCCCCCCTCTGCAACTAACGCAAATTAGGTAATGCCAAGTACTAAACTCATATCTGGAGTCAACTACAATTCCCAGTAGTCAAGATTACAATGTCTTCTTAAATTATAAATATTTAATTTTGCTTCCTGAAAAACTGTAGATGAACCCTGAGAGTTCTCTCTAGAGAGGGAGAACTGAGACCGCAGTGGACTGAATCCCCACTCATAATCTTACTAATTTCATGGATGAGACAAAGCTATCTCTTCTGTTGATCTTAAAATCCAAGATGGTTCACTGGTAATTTGCTCTTCTGGTGAATTTTAACACTATACCAGAACAAACTTCTATACTGGTTTATATTTCGTGATTGCTCCCCCGTAGCTTGTATCATGCAGTCAGCTATATGAACTAGGAAATCTCATTTCAATGTTCTCCTAAAAGTCAGAATCCGAAACCATGCAAAGGCAGCCAATATAGGAAGGTACAAAATAAAATAGTCTAAAGTGTCTATTCAGAATTCTAAATTCAGATTTACAAATTTCACTATTCTTGTTGCAAGAGCCCAAGAAATAAATTAATCCAAACTGGAGTTATCACAGAAGCAGGGAATAAGGTGATGCCAAGAAGCTCTACTTCCAATATGAATATGCCAATTGGCTCTTCTCTCTGGAACCTTTATCTAATGCACAAATGTGCACAGGGAAGCATTACAACTTGTGGAGAAGCATCTGTGTGTATTCACAACAGAGCACAGGATGTAATCTGGCTCAGCATTGTATGACCATTATATAAGGCCCCCACAAAGACAAGGTGCATATAAAGCTTCTCTCCCTCTCCCTCTCTCTCTCTCTCTCTCTCCTCCCTCCCTCTCCTCTCTCTCCCTCCCTCTCCTCTCCCTCTCCCCCTCTCTCTGGCTTTTCAGAGCACACAAAATGGTGATGGTGCAAACCAGCAGCTTATCAAAATATAGGTACTTTACAGATATTCTGCTTCAAAGCTCTAGGCCCAAACAACAGTCACCACCACACTCCATCCTCAAACAAGTAGCAAAGGAGAAGGCAGCCCTTCCTACAAAATTAGAAGGAAATTCAGTACAAATATCCCAGTTCTCTTCTTATAGCCTCTGCACTCTGAAAAAATATGTAGAAGCCTAACACTCTTCCCATTTCACAGCAGCAAATCCTCCCACACATCAAAAAAAGTGATGAGCTTCTCCTGCTAGAATGTCTTCTGCAAAGGGCAATTATTCAATTCCATCCATTGCTGCTACATTGATCAAGCCATCCTGAACACTGTTCTATTTGCTTCATTCAATCAATCATCCAACAGCTAACACTTCCCTAAGTGACATACAAAAAGTGGATCAATTTAAGAAACACAATTCCTATGAGCTATAGTTGCAGCACATAAAAAGCAAATAAGTAAATAAAATAGTACCAAGACAGGTCAGGATGGATGGAGCATACCCATCCTGGCCCTCCTTGATCTCTTAAGCAGCTTTCGTTACCATCATTTCTGGAAACTTCCTGGCTGATGGAAGTGGGTTGGGAATGGGAGGCAGATTCTGCCAGTGGTTCTCTATTTATAGATGGTTCCAGTTGGAGGTGGGGATGGGATCCATCCCTCGGTCTGTGTTTTGCACGGCACTACACGGTTTAATTTTCTTCCCACTGAAATATATTTAAAAACCCTGGGTGATGTTATCTATTAGCATGTATGCTAATGATAGTTGTACATCTACAAATGATGCCTAGAGACTATTCAGGTGTGGATGAGGAAGATTTGGCTTCAGCTCAACCCTGACAAGACTGAGTGGAGGGAGGTTTTATACTCTCACTAGTAGGTCTAACGAGTTTCCATTCATAACTCTGAATGGGGTTACAGTTCCCCAGGGAGAGTTGGTGTGCAATCTGATGGCTTCTGCTTGAGCAATAGGTAGCAATTGTGGCCAGGAAAATCTTATTGCACAAATAAACCTTGCCCATCAGTTGCACCTGTCCCCAGATGGGGAGCCACTGCTTACAATCATCTTAGTCTCCTCCCAGTTGGATGGTTGCAAAGCAGCTACCTTTAAAAAGTATTTGGAATTTTCAGTCTAACCACAATGCAGCAGCATGTGAAGCAGTGGGCACCCCATGATACGTGCACATAAGGCCAAGTTGCACTACTGGCTCCCTGTAGGCTTCTAGGTGCAATTCAAGATGCTGGGTTTCATTTTTGAAGCCCTGCATGGCAGGGGAGCAGATTATTTGTGGGACTGCTTATCCCTTGTGGTTGATGCCTATCCCACTAGATCTGACAGAGTGGGTATGATCCACTCTGCTTTGCCGACATAATGTAAATGAGGAGGAGATGCTGATGCAACCAAAGTCACTGCAAAGTAAGAATATTCAATGGGGGGTAGTGTGGAGGAAGGCATGGGCTGGGCCGCCACAAGCACTGCTCTTGCTTCTTATACATTCTAATACTGGGAAAACATATTCATATATGTTCATATATTCAATGTAAAATATATTCTAATACTGGGAAAATGTTCAGAGACTACATGTTCCTCGATGCTACTCGTTAGTCTGCTTCCAGTGAAATATTTGTTCTGCAGAAACTGGTTATCGCTACCGCTCATTTCACCAGGCCCGTGAAAAAGACCCATTTATCAACAGCAGCAATGCCTGGAATGTTCTGTGCTATTCCATCTCCCAAGGCATTCAGCAATATTCAGTGGGACAAGATTACTGTCTCCTGACCAAGTCCTTGACACATGATTTTGCATCAGAAGATTATATTCCTAACACCAAGCTAATACCAAATGCCATGGACCACAGCAGAGGAGGAGCCAGGAAAATCACCACTTGCAACCATATATTGAGACTCTTCAGTAATAAACATTTTTCCATGTTTGAATAGCGGACAGATATCCCTAACAGCATGGTTCCTCATTAGTAAGCAGAGGCAATACTTCCAGCCAAGCTGGGTCATGACTGGCGTGTATGTATTTTCTAGTTTATTCTTTTATCGCAGAAGGAGCTATGTATTTAATGACTGCTTAGAAGATGAAGCAATGCTGTATCCTTTTTCCTTTACTCTAAATATAGCTAACTTGCTCTGTAATTTCCTCCTCCCACGGTCCAGCAATGCAGATTTTCTTTTTAAACAAGTGCAAAATATTAAATCCATAAATGTCTGGAAAGGAGACTCAAAAGGCAGTTTTCCCTTTGCCTGGTGCGCCCAACGCTGCAAAAAAAAAATAACCCCCCCATTGCTGCAATACATTACCTCAAATTCAAACTTGGAGCTGCCAAAGTTAGTCCGCTGTTTCTGCCAAAAGTTATCTGGCTTGATTATCAGTGCAACGTGAATGCAACATGGAAAAGATTCCTGTAGGATCTTCAAAAGTGGCTTAATAGAGTCCCATTTTGATCCGCGCATATCTACAATTACTGTGAAACCTCGCTTGCACACCTCTTCACTAGAAAGGAAATAGAATAGCAATTAAAAAAGGCAAGCTGTATTACAAGTGCAAACTTGATAATTCATCTGTCAATTGTGCTTACACTTTCATCTATCCACCTAGTACAGCAGTTCTCAACCTTTTCCGGGGCTCGACCCCGGCCCGCACCGCGCAAAAAAAAAAAAATGGCGAGCCCGCACCGCGCATGCACGGCACGACGGGGCGCACCGTGCATGCGCGGCGCAACGGCCCGCATCGCGATAGGGGAAAAAATGGCCGACCCAAAAAAAATGGCCGACCAAAAAAAAAAAAAAAGGCGGACTGCGGTGCTTGGCGACCCCCGTGAAATGGTCGTTCGACCCCAAATGGGGTCGCGACCCACAGGTTGAGAACTGCTGACCTAGTAGGAGTTTTACCTGTGGAAAGATTGTCTCCAGCCAGATTTTTAAAAAAAAAAAAAAACTTAAGATTTTTATCCAGTATGTTTTAAGATTGGCAGGCAAACTTAACCATGTTTCAGCTTTGTGTAAAAGCCCCCCCCTCCTCTGCCTTCCCTTTCTGCCACATATCCCATCTGACTTTCATTTTCTCCTTCAATATTTTGCAAAGCAGGCTTGGCTCTTCTAGTTAGCTACTAACAATGCCTAAAATCTGAGTTGCCCTGAAACTTTTGAAAAACTCTGCAAATTATAACAAGAAGCAGTCATCTCAAAAGAGAACAATTTCAGAAAAGCAAATTTGTAGTAGCATGCTTAATGCCATTTCTGGGGGTTTTCTCTGCAACCAATACCTAGAAGATCACAAGGTGAGCTTTAAGCCTTCACCAGTAAGACGTGGAGTTAGGGCAAGGATGCTTTTCACTACTGCTGTTTGCCAAATGCTTGAGCAAAACAGCTTGAGCAATGCCCCTTAAAACTAGCTCTAATTTTGTCAAAACCACTTTCTCCCTGATACTTTCATTCCTTCCAGGACAAGCTTTCCTTGTAATTATGTAATTACAGAAATTGCATTACACAGAATACAAATCTGACAGAATGAAAGAATAAAGCAGACTTTCCAGTCATGTCTCCATAAAATATAGTCCGTGTAAACAATTTTGTTTTGCTGCACACATAAAATACACAAAAGGTGCCCTTACCTAGGGATGCACGCAAGGTATGAAATGAGCCTCCTAAGGTCCTCTTGTCGTATTCTGTCATGATTGCTTCGAGCTGGAAATGTTAGAATGGGGCCCCCACGCTTATCTCTTCCACCTGAAAAAAGAAACATACTGAGTGCCTGCAGACCTTGGCAAACGTTGAAGATAAAGGCCTCTGTCCCAGAGAGAACTGCAATCCCTCACTATGCATCTGAGCCAAGAATTTGGACAAGACTGCATTTCCACAGAAAGGCACCACTGTGTACGTTATGTTCTCAATTAAAATGCACAACACTAGGGGGAGGTATGGGTAAGAAAGTTCTTCTTTTACAGCTGCAGAAATTACGCTGAATATACGGGAAGCATTTTATATGTATCTAATTCCATTTGTACCCTTCACCTTGTCAAAAGGGCTGCAAATGGCTTCAAAGAAATTCTATCTTTGCAACAATCACTGAAGGTGGGGTTAGAAAGAACAGAGTGATTTACTCAATATGTAGCTATTTTCGTAAGGAAAACCCTTATGAAAAGAACTTATCCATGTTTTATTTAGTCAGCTCTGTAAAATATTGGGCATGTTCTAATGCTACCTAAATTACTATCATATCTAAGACACTAATGTTCTCCTATGTCTTAAGGCTAAGAACAGTGTATTAAAATTATTTTCGGTGGCTGATCCCAATTTTGAATGCCAACACAGAAAAGATAGTCCTCTCCCTCCATCATCATCATCATCATCATCATCATCATCATCATCATCATAATAATAATAATAAAAAGTTGGAAGGGACCTTGGAGGTCATCTGGTCCAACCCCCTGCTCAGGCAGGAAACCCTATACCATTTCAGACAAATGGCCGTCCAGTCTCTTCTTAAAATCTTCCAGTGTTGGAGCATTCACCACTTCTGGAGGCAGGTTGTTCCACTGGTTAATTGTTCTAACTGTCAGGAAGTTTCTCCTTAGTTCTAGGTTGCTTCTCTCCTTGATTAGTTTCCATCCGTTGCTTCTTGTCCTGCCTTCAGGTGCCTTGGAAAATAGCTTGTCTCCCTCTTCTTTGTGGCAGCCCCTGAGATATTGGAACACTGCTACCATGTCCCCCCTCGTCCTTCTCTTCATTAAACTAGACATACCCAATTCTAGCAGCCTTTCCTTCTATGCTTTAGCCTCCAGTCCCCTAATCATCTTTGTTGCTCTTCTCTGTACTCTTTCTAGAGTCTCAACATCTTTTTTACATCGTGGTGACCAAAACTGGATGCAGAATTCCAAGTGTGGCCTTACCAAGGCATTGTAAAGTGGTATTAATACTTCACGTGATCTTGATTCTATCCCTCTGTTAATGCAGCCTAGCACTGTGTTGGCCTTTTTGGCAGCTGCAGCACACTGCTGGCTCATATTTAAGTGATTGTCCACTAGGACTCTCAGGTCCCTCTCACAGTTACTACTATTGAGCAAGGTACACCCTATACTATACCTGTACATTTGTTTTTGTTTTTTTGCCTAAATGTAGAACCTTACTTTTTTCACCATTGAATTTCATTTTGTTAGATAGCGCCCAGTGTTCAAGTCTGTCCAGATCCTCCTGTATCTTAAGCCTGTCTTCTAGAGTGTTGGCTATTCCTGCCAGCTTGGTATCATCTGCAAAGTTATTTACAATTCTCTGATGGTTTTCTACCAACACCACATCCAGACCCAAATCTTCTAAGCTTCTGAGCTATAAAGATACTGTATGCCTTTGTACCATTCCCTTAATTTCTGCAAGATTGAGAAGCCAAACTACTGGCAAGAGCGAGAAAATGTCAAGAAAATAAATCCATGGAAGAGACTGATGCAGGCACAATCTGAGGAATGAATGGGACCAGGACTGGTTGTGACTTCTTGTACAGCTTGCTTAGCTCCAGAGGCTATCTATCTTATTCTGGGCAGGGGTTCACAAAGAGTACCAAACAATACAAGATGGCAGCTATTGCCATTACTTCCCTTCTCCAAGTAAGAAAGTAAATGGATGCTACTCTTTGTTCTGCTTTCCATTGGAGAAAGGAGGCTTCAAAGTCCTTTTGAACAATAGTATTCTCTTACCCTGGATCTCTCAGAGAAAGGGAGTACTAATATTAGGATTATTTTGGATAACAATGCTCAAAGATGCTGAGGGTGGAATGTGATCTGAGCCAGTGTAATCAGAAAGGGGCGTTGTCTTACCTGAACGCCTTTCTCAGCACGGAGATGGAGAAGCCACCTATGGGTTATGACTGTATTCCTGCCCTATCAAATCAAGTCATCCAAAGCTGCCACGCCCCCTTCCTGGACCTTATCCCCAGGTTTGATGCGAGCGTAGCCCTTGAATGACTGTGCGACATCGTGGCTCCTTCTACTATGCTAATCCTAGGCCTATCTGGCCTACCAGGGTGGGGGTGGCTTCTCCATCTCCGTGCTGAGAAAGGCGTTCAGGTAAGACAACGCCCCTTCTCCAGCACTGGGAGATGGAGAATCCACCTATGGGACCTACCAAAGCCTACTGTCCCTAAGGGTGGGCAATAGACTGGTCCGGTGTGGCACTTTGGCGAATAACCTGTTGGATAATTCTCCGGCCAAAGGCGCCTTCGGCCGAGGCAAACTTATCGATCTTGTAGTTTCTAATGAAAGGTAATGGTGTAGTCCATGTGGCTGCCCTGCATACCTCCTCGATGGATGCCTGTGTGTCCCAGGCCGCGGAGGTAGCTGCACTTCGTGTGGAGTGTGCCGTGATCCCTCTTGGGACTGGCAAGGCTTCCGCCTGATACGCCCCGGCTATACACGCCCTGATCCACCTGCCAATTGTGGAGGAGGATGCTTTCTGACCCCTATAAGAGGGGTGGAACGATATGAACAGAGCCTCGGACCTACGGAATTCCGCTGTACGGGCAATGTAGCGCTTCAGCGCCCTACGTACGTCGAGGCTGTGCCACTGCCGCTCCCTATCGTTAGACGGATTGGGACAAAAATCCGGTAGTACTATGTCCTGCGATCTATGGAATAGGGAATTTAGGTAGCGCACGTCGCATGTCACTAGGGGTTCGAAGGGCCGCCGCGTGAGGGCCTGGAGGACCCGTGGTAGCTCCCATGAGGGGTACCTGTGTACCGTGGGTGGTCTGGCGTTGGAGGCTCCTTTTAAGAAGGACCTGATACGGAGATGGCGACTCAGGGTCTCTGCGGAGTCGCATGTGAGCACCGTTGCCAGGGCTGCCACTTGTCTGCGCAGTGTGTTTGGGGCCAAGCCCCTGTTGAGTCCGGCTAGCAAGTAGTCCAGAATATGGGCGATTGTGAGCTCCCCAAGCGACAGCCGCCGCCTGGAGCACCACAATTGGAAGTTTTTCCACGAGGCATCATAGATGCGGTTGGTGGAGGGACGGCGGGAGGTCTGTATTATTGCTATGACCCCCGGGGAACAGAGTTCCTCCGTCAGGATCGAGCGCTCAAGTGCCAGGCGGCTAACTGGAGCCACTGGGGATCTGGGTGGTGAATGGCTCCCTGACTGAGTGCCACCCGCTCCGGGGGAATTCTCCAGGGTTCCGCCCGGGAGAGACTCACCAGGTCGGCGAACCATGGTCTCCTTGGCCAATGGGGGGCCACTAGGAGTACCACTGCTTGTTCCCTGATGATCTTGCGTATCACTGCTGGGAGGAGGGGCAGGGGGGGAATTGATGCTGTGGCGGAGGTCCGCCCTGGACCACCGGCCCTGTGCCCACTGTGACTGTATGTGCGTTCCCCAGCCGAAGAGGCTGGCGTCCGTGGTGAGTACTATGCGGTCCGGCTCCCTGAAGTCTGACCCTTTGCTTATGGTTGGTGATAGCCACCATCTGAGGGAATGTAGTACCTTTGGCGGGAGGCGAACTCTCTGTGGTGAGGCGCTGAGATTTTGCTTCTGGAAAGGCAACAGGAACCATTGAAGTTCCCTGGAGTGAAGCCTGGCCCAAGGCACTATTGCGATGGCCGAAATCATCTTCCCTAACAGTTGGGATAGGCTGGCCAATGTTACTGATCGACTCCTGCGAATCTGGAGGATCAAGCTCCTTATGCTTTCCCGGCGTTCCTGGGATAGGTAGACCCAGCACTCTACGGTGTCTATGATGGCGCCGAGGTGGAGTAACCTTGTTGAGGGGATTAGGTGACTTTTGGAAAAATTTACGGAGAACCCGTGGCTTTGGAGTAGTCCTACCACCGTCTGCAGGTCCGACTCGGCGGCCTGGGTGGACGCGGACTGAATTAGAATGTTGTCCAGGTAGCACTGGACTCTGATCGGCACCATCCGTAGACTGGCTGCTAGGGCTGCCAGGATTTTGGTGAAGACCCTTGGGGCGGAGGACAGGCCGAATGGGAGCGCCCTGTACTGAAAGTGGCGCCCCCTGTAGGCGAACCGGAGGAACCGTCGGTGGGCCAGAGAGATTGGGATATGGAGGTACGCCTCCGTGAGATCGACAGATGTCAGGAGGTCTCCCTTTCTGATGCTTCCCAAGATTGATCGGAGCGTTTGCATCTTGAATTTGTGGTATGCCAAGTGGTAATTTAGTCCTTTGAGGTCTAGTATGGCTCTCCATCCCCCTGATGCCTTTTGGACTACGAAGAGGATGGAGTAGAATCCCTGACCTCTCTGGTCCAGCGGAACTGGTTCCACGGCCCGTATGTGGAGTAAATGGTTTACTGCCTCGTCCATCAACCTCCTTCTTATTCGGTTGCGAGGGTTTGGACAAGGGAGGAACCGGTTTGGGGGGGTGGAGACAAATTCTAGGAAGAGGCCCTGGCGGATGATGTTGAGAACCCATGCGTCTGTGGTGGTGACCTCCCACTGGTGGGCGAACAGGGAGAGTCTGCCCCCAATGGGAGGTCCTGATGAGGTGTCATTTTGATCGTCGGAAGGGCCTGTTGGAGCCTCGAAAGGGCCGCTTGCCCTGCGGCTGTTGTCTTGGTCTGGGGCTTTGCCTGTCTGCCTGTCTGTCCTGTCTGTCCTGCCTGTCCGGGAAGGCCTGAGATGCCTGGTACTGGTTGTACCTGGCTCCGGCCCGAAAGGGCTGCCGCCGTGGGTAGGCTCCAGGACGTCTGTCCATCCTCCTAAACACGTGTTTTAGGACCCTGCGTTTGTCCTTGTTCTCTGTTGTATAGGGGTTCAAGGCGTCCCCGAACAACTTTCCCCCTTGGTATGGCGCTGCTGCGAGTTTCCACTTGGACCTAGAGTCCGCCTGCCAGTGTTTCAGCCAGAGCAAACGCCTGCCAGTGATGTTGGAAGCCATAGCTCTGGATGAGAACCGAGCGGCCTGGAGAGTTGCATCTGCTGCATACTCTGCGGCCGCCACGATCTTACTGAGATCCTGTTGCGTGCGGAAGTCCTCCACAGGGATCTTTCCCTGGAGCTCCTGGAGCCAACCGTGGGCGGCCCTGATGAAGAATGAAGCGGAGGTGGACACTCTGATTGCCCAAGCGGTTGCTTGGTGCGTTCTGCAGAACGTGGCCTCGCCCTTGCGATCCTCACCTTTGAGGGCCTCAGCTAGGTCTCCTGAGAAGGTGGTGGACGACACTAGGGGCGCTAGGGGTTCGTCCACTGTGGGTACCTCCAGTGTCTCTTCCAATTTTGGAGCCACGCCGAACAGCTTTTTGTCGGTACTGCTCGGCGTGGGAAGAGAGGCCGGTGATTTCCACTGTGTCTTGATTGCTTTCAGGAACATGGCGGGACAGGGGATGTGATGCTTGGTCGTGACCGGTTCCACGAAGCTGGGGTGTGCCTCTGCATCAGTCTCCTGTAGGTCGGAGCCTGTTGCCGCTGGGGTTTCGGGCCCCAGGTGTGCAGTGGAGGCAGCCTTGCGCAGCAAGGTCAGGAAGGAGGAGGGGTTGAATAGCCCTTTGGAGGTGGGAGTCTCCGGTGGGTCCTCCTCCTCGTCAGACATTGGCACCCCCTGTTCCGCCATTTCCTCCTCTATGTATGATTCCTCCGAGGCCTGAGAGGCTGAGGGAGATGTGGGACTATCCTGCACCCTCGTCTCTCGGTGAGGGCTGCGTTTCCGAGTCACGGGTGCCTGTGTTCTGGCCTCTAGGGCGCGCTCCACTGCCTGGGCGATAAGCAGAGCCAGGCGATCCTCATTTGGGAGGGTCGCTTGCTCGTTGCCCATGGCCTGAGGGTCGTCTGTAGACGGGCACAAAGGTGATTAGGCGCTAGTTTTGCTTTTTTCTGCGCCTTGGAAAACTCCCTTTCCAATGCCTGGTGTCTCCTCTTGTCCTGTCTGTCTGCTCTCTTAGAGGTCATAGTGGCAGATCTAACGCTAGATTTGGCTGCCGACCTGCTATTGCCTTCCAGACCAGGTTGACCTGATGAGGACGGCGGGGCTCCTGAAGAAGGCGAGGTAGCCTCTTCCATACTCCGATATCGCCGGGGCGCGAGAGGGGGTCCCGGGTATCTAGGAGGTGTAGCCCCCTGGGTTGTCACAGGTGCGCGGGAGGGGCTCCTGGCACCCAGGGGCAGCCTAAGAGTGGGTAAGGGCGGCACACTGCCTGGATGGCTGGGGGCCCACTACGGCTGTGCACGGATGGGGCAGGCACACTATGGGGGGCGCCTGCAGTCCGCTAGAAGAGAACCCTTGGATACCGCAAGCCCACTGTGGGGGGGGGCGCCTGGGATCCACGTAGGGTTGCTCGGATAACGCCAGACACGCTAATATTGGTGCCTGGCCTCCGAGTGGAGCCAAGATCTAAGGGTCAGGCCAGGTGCTCGGATAACGACAGGCACGCTGATGGGGGTGCCTGGACTCCGAGTGGACCCAAGATCCAAAAGGCCAAAGGCCAGGGAGCTAACAATTGGACAATGGGAGACACCAAGTTTGGGATGGGAGTTTGAGTGTACGGGCTGGCCTAGTTATATCTGGACTCCCTAGGTGGGCTTGGCTGCGGAGCCCAGTGGGCCTGGTGTCCTATCTGGGGCCCGCTGTCCTGCTCTGTGGACGGAGTTGAGGCTGTGCCCGGCCTGAGGGGTTGCGGGCTCGTACCACGTGGCTTAAAGCAGCCACTGTGGCCCGCTCAGCTTCCCTCTTCGCTCGCTTTCCGAGCGGCTGCTCGGGTCTGGCCTCGTTTCTACGCCGCCTTGGCTGAAACCCCCCGCGTGGGGCCTCCGGCGGCAATCCGATGGTCTGCGCTGGCTTTGTTCCAGCCGCCGACCACGTGCTCAATGGCCGCGGGCCGCCCCAGCGCCGCACAGCTGATCGGCTCTGGCTTTGTTCCAGCCGCCGACCGCTTGATCAATGGCGGTGGGCCGCCCCACCGCCGCCCAGCTGATCGGCGCTGGCTTTGTTCCAGCCGCCGGCCACGTGGCCAATGGCCGCGGCTGCTCCGGCGCCGATCAGCTGGTCGGCTGCGATCTCTCTCCAGCTGCGGCCGCGTGTCCAATGGCCGTGGCCGCCCGGAACCGATCTTAAATCGGTTCCGCTGCCCGGTGCGGCCTTTCTACGCCGGCGGCAGGCCGCGGCTCTCCGGCGCCGATCAGCTGGCCGGCGCCGGCTTTGTCCCCAGGTCCGCGAGCGAGAGGCCGCCGGGTTGCTGGCCGGCTTTACCCTGGGCTCTCAGCGGCCGCGCGTTGCTCCGGCGCCGATCAGCTGGTCGGCGCCGGCTTCCTCTAGGGCCGCGTGGCCGCCGAACAGCTGGTCGGCGTTCTGCACAGCGGCTTGAGATCAAGCCGCGAGACCACGCAGCGCTCGGGGCGCCGATCCGTTGATCGGCGCCGGGGCTATCCCCCCGCGATTCCCCTGCGGAGGGGGGAAACGGCGACGAAGGGTGAGGGGACACCCCTCCCCTTCACCCCCCCCCTCCGCCCTCCCCCGCGCCAACCGGGGTACTTACGGTTTGATGAGGGGGTGGAAGAGAATCCAATGGGGGGAGATGTGTGAGGAGGCTAGGAGAGCAAGCTCCCAACCTCTGCTTAAGCCTATTTACTGTTCTAGTTTAGCCTGCAACTCTCTACCTAACAAGAATTTCTAACTAGAGGAGAATTCACCAATGGTGACTGTATCTGCCTAGGAGCCACGCTTCATGTCCTTCCTGGGCGAAATCAAGTCAAATCTGGGGATAAGGTCCAGGAAGGGGGCGTGGCAGCTTTGGATGACTTGGTTTGATAGGGCAGGAATACAGTCATAACCCATAGGTGGATTCTCCATCTCCCAGTGCTGGAGAATGTCATAAGTAATAACTTTATACTAAATTTATACGTTTTATATTTTTACTATTCCCTCCCAGATCATGTTTTGCTATCAACTCCTCCCATTCTGTATGCTTCTTCTTGGAGGCTCTCATCACATGCAAAAATTAAGGTGACATTCTTACATTTGTCATGCCGTTTATTATTAAATGCAATTTTTTTTCTACTGCTACTACTACAAACCTGGGTTAAATTCTGCTGCTACATATAATATACCATAGTAACCTTATATGTACTCTACTGCTGAATTCAAGCCATAGAACAATAAACCAACTTTTTTTTTATTTGGGGGGTTTTGGATACTTTTTGAGGAACATTAAAGAAGATATATAAACTACATAAGACAAAAAAAAGAATTAAAAAGTAACATACAAATGAATTAGCAAGAGTTTATAAATCTTACAGAAATTATAATTTTCCAGTATAACATTGTTAACTATAAATAATTTAATATATTGCTTTAACAGATTAAAAGTCACTACTGAACTCTAAGAATGAATGTGGAGAACTAAATTAGTTCCCCAGCAATTTATAGGTAAATTCTAAATTTTGGTTGTAAAATTTTCAAATTCAGTCAGTTAACAAAAATAACTGGGACCAGGAACTCCATTGCTAAGTGACATGATTGTAAAGCTGTAGGACAGAGGTCCCCAACTTTTTGGGCACCAGGGACTGGTTAGGTGGAGAGAGGTTTTTCTGTAGACCGAAGGGGCGTTGTTTTGTGTGCTGCCTGCATCCTTAGCGTGCAACAAATGAAGATAAAATCTTCTGAGCCTTACTTCAGAATGAATTAGTCTACCTGATTTGCAGAAACAAAAGGGAATATTGTAAGAGGGAATACTGTGGTACACATGGTCCTCAGTTAACAACTGTTTGTTCAACAACCATTTGAAGTTCAACAACTATGTGGGATTCACCTAATGACCACAGCTGGAACTGTAGTTGTAAACACACACAGTCATTTGATGCCGTGCTTTTGTCAAGCACAGGAAATCAGGAGTCCAGACAGTTTAAATGAATATATAGATTTGTTGCGCGCTAACGCTCTTTTCATGAATCTGAACTACTAACAGTCAAAGTAAATTGCAGTAAGATAAGAGTCAATGGAATTCAAGGTGGGCTGGACGTTATCTCTTATGGGCGTGAAGAGACTCGAGACTGATGACATATTGATCCCTCCCTCAAGCTCAACCTAGTCATTTCCCACAGCAGGGGTCCCCAATCCCCGGTCCGTGACCCAGTACCAGGCCGCAGCATGTCAGCAACTGGTCCGCACAAATAAGGATGCAGGCAGCCCACAAAAACACCTTCATCTTGTTAATAATTAAATCTTGCAAGATTTAATTATTGCAAATCTTGCAAGCTAAACAAATTATTAAATCTGCAGTGAGCTAATTTTGAGGTGTTTTTTTCTTCATAGAAATAAACAGCAAAAGAAAAGAAAAGAAAATCTGGGCTTATATTTGTTCTTTATTTATCCCAAGTATTCAGTACACTACTTATTTTGCATGATCCCTTGTGAATGTTTTATTGCTGTTTGTTTCAGTCTAAAAATATTTATGCAGTGCATCTAGAACTCCTGTCCCTTTGTTAGAGGTAGGGAGCCAGGAGATGCAAGCCACTTGAAATCCATGTTAAACAGATAATACTATTTACAGTCCAGAACCACCAGTCCATCTCTCTTTTGAATCCTGTAAAATATTTAATTTAATCTAATTTACATGTTTTACTGGGTCACAGGTAGTTCTTTATTTATTGTGCCAGGGAATATATAGAAGTAGGGAAAACATTCTAGCCAGTTTTTATAGCAGAATGCAAGTGGAATACATACCAAAGGATAAAATCTTGGAGCAAGCACTATTTCATTATAACTGCAGTTTATAGTCAGTCACCGAGCACTAAAGCCATTTGATTAAAGGTTGCCATTTCCAAACCAAGGCTGTGCTTTTAGACTAGTTTAGAAAATAATGCACTGATAAACGTAGCCATAATATACTCCATTCATTTCCATTCCCAGGCCTATCACATTTGTTAACAAAACAGCCAATTAGGCCTGCTAACATTTAGTCTAATGCTGGCATACTGCTCTGCTGGATTTTATCCTTAATCTTAGGTTATGAGAAAGTCTAGATGTAAATTGATCAAGTAAATGAGATTCTGTCATCAAATGTAGAAGTGATACACTGATTCCACAAAGCAGAAACATATACATAAGGGGGAGATGAAATACAAATGTAGAAGAAAGGTGGTTGTCTCCTCTTCCCTCAGCTATGAAGTTAACTTTAGCATCATTTGCCCATTTGCGCTATTACAGACCTTTTCTGAACTATATCAGTGTTTTCATTTTCTCACCGAGAACAAAATATTGGAACATGGACAAGGACGGGCTTACTTACTGAGAACTGAAAGCTGTGCTCTCTCATAGATTGAGAGGAGAGTCTGGCTTTGCTATTCTGACAATCATTGCAGTTAGGATGATTTTTGAGCCACTTCAGGATTTTTACCTGGATTTAGAAGTGTTTGCATGATGGCAATGTTTACAGTGAGTAATGCTCTGATCCCCAAGTGGAAGCTTTCATTCCAGTCAAAATGGCAGCAGTTTGTTTCTTATATGAAGTAATTTGATCTGAAACCCAACTGGAATCTTTATTAATGTTCCATAATTTACTAAACCACCTGATGTCCATACTGTTAATAGATACAGTAGATTCTGTACTTGTCAGCCTTACCAGATAGACCAGACAGGAAATACAATGAGGTAATCTAATTCTACTTTCTTCTAAAGCTACATTAATAGAATCTTGTAAGTCTGAAAGTACAATTTTCTTGCGGTCCAGCCCAAGAATTTAGAGTTCCTTTTAAGCCTCTTGCCCTATCCATTATTCCAGGTCCCCAACCCCCAGTCCATGGACTGATACGGGCCACGGCATGCCAGCAACCGGTCCGCACAAACAAGCAAAGTCCCATCAATGGGATGCAAGCAGCACACAAAATTACACACTCTCTGGTCCGTGGAAAAACCTTTCTCCATGGAACCGGTCCCTGGTGCCCAAAAGGTTGGGGATCTCTGCACTCTGCAGTTGCGGGTTGCCCTGTCTCTTATCTGACTGTTCCTAGGCAGCATCTCTTCTCTCAAGCTCTTTCCCGCGTACTCTGGTGGTGTGTGTGTGTGCATTTGTGTGTGTGTGTGCATTTGTGTGCGGACAACAAACATTTTAAAAGGACTAGTTTAAATGTGAACTTCAAGAGGAAGAGCTGTACCAACACCCAAGACATCATTGTTGGAACACATAAGTAAATGCACAAGAGAAGAAGCCATAGAGAGGCCCTTTATCAACACTGGTTTAAAAAAAACAAACAGCCAAAATTTCAAGAAAGGAAATATGGAGGAGGGTCCAGGGGAACAGACTGGCAATAGAAGAACCAGAAGATTGTTGTAAAGGGATAACAGAAAGGAAAAAAGAGAGAAGAATATCACAGTGAAATTATACCCAGTTTCTGCTATTTTCCCAGATCTCTGAGCCAGATCTCAAGACATACATTCAGCTTGGAGTAAGTGTGACAGCTACAAACAGAGATTCCAAGTATTAATCCTGAGCATTTATACAGCTCTCGAGAGTTTAAAGCAATGCATCTAGATTATTTCAGTAGCCTATATAACACCTCTGTTAGGGAAGGTTCCCATATTGCAGATTTGGGTGGATGAGGGCCAGTTTTTATGTCATGTTTATTTAGACTTATGGTTAAGTATGAGTGCATTTGCTTGCTAGTGCCAATTCTTCCTCTCTCTCCCACCCGTACTTCCAACCAATATGACTAGCAAACAGCCATATTTGGGTAATATACAACTTAGTGTATGATGCAGGACATATATTACTTCCAGACTCAATCAGCCAGAGAACATAACCA
Source organism: Bothrops alternatus (assembly GCA_034064705.1). Lineage (NCBI taxonomy): Eukaryota > Metazoa > Chordata > Lepidosauria > Squamata > Viperidae > Bothrops > Bothrops alternatus. The sequence goes on along the minus strand of JARGCV010000001.1, from coordinate 4,794,431 downwards.
TAAATAAATCTAGTACAAGCCATAACTATATTGTCTGGTTGGCTGAGACCATGCATAGTGTATGTCTTACTCTCAGAGATATATTACACCAACTTTCTAAAATCTGTGTGCCTTCCAGATGTATGGATTCCCCCAATTCTCTTTTGCTGAACTGTCACCCAAACATCTGGAGAGTGAAGAAAGCTGGGGAAAACTGCAGTAAGCCCTATACCTGGAAGGAGAAATCAGCAGCTGTCATAAGATGTGTTCCATGCTTATTCATAAGCCTGAGTAAATACAATGTGCAAATACAGTCAAAGAACTTCTTTATGTAATATGATATGCTAGGTTGATATTATGAAGAAGGCACTTATTTACTGCTTCTACAATGAACCACAATTCACACATCTCCCCCAATATTGGCCAGCATCCCATTTTTCTGTGATTTGATTTGCATTTGATACTTCAGTTTTAAAAAAAACAACTGCAAAGTAATAGCCTGATCAGAGTCAGAGCTTCTCTGCATACAGAATGCCAAAGTCTGTTTCATTATCTGTGCTATCCCCATTTTGTGATCCTCCCATGTAGATCAGCAAGGCTGCTGAGTGTTTGTCTGCAGGTGTATATGTTGAAAATAGAAGGGGCGTTGTCTTACCTGAACGCCTTTTCTCAGCATGGTGGTGTAGAATCCACTGACTGATTGGGTTATTTCAGCCTTCCTGCTCAGAGAGACTAAGTCACTAAGTCAGAGCTTTAGTCACGCCTCCCTTTGGGTGTGTCTTCCCAGTTTTGACGAGGCGAAGGATCCTGACAAAGTCTGATGCAATGACTCCAAAAATACAAAAAAATGACAATACACAAGCCTAGACGCCAATCCACGGTGTGTGTGTGTGGATTCTACACCACCATGCTGAGAAAAGGCGTTCAGGTAAGACAACGCCCCTTCTCCAGCATGGTGGATGTAGAATCCACTGATTGGGACATACCAAAGCTCCCCATGTCCCTAAGGGAGAGAAGGTCTAGGCTGGTGTCTCCCTAGAGGAAACAACCTGTTGATGAACCCGTCTGCCAAATGCAGCGTCTGCCACGGCAAACCTATCGATCTTATAGTGTGTAATAAAAGATGATGGAGACGACCAAGATGCTGCCCTGTAAATCTCCTCCACAGAATCCTGGGTAGACCAGGCCGCAGAGGTCGCTGCGCTGCGCGTGGAGTGAGCTGTGATACGAGCCGGGACCAGAAGTGACTGAGACATGTAGGCCTTAGCAATGCAAGCCGTGATCCACCTGCCAATGGTGGAAGAAGAGACCTTCCTGCCCATGGCAGAGGGCTGAAAGGAGACAAACAAGGCTTCTGACTTGCGAAAGGTCGAAGTACGCTTGATGTAAAGACGCAGAGCCCTGCATACGTCTAGCTTGTGCCACTGGCGTTCTAGACGGTGAGAAGGATTTGGACAGAAACTTGGCAAAACTAAATCCAATGACCTATGAAAACCGGTGTTCACCTTGGGAATAAAGGAGGGGTCTAATCTAAGGACCACTCTGTCCTCATGGAAGGTAGAGAGATCATCTCTGACTCAGAGGGCGGCCAATTCAGAAATCCTCCTGGCTGAAGTGATTGCAACTAAAAAGGCAACCTTCAAGGAGAGAAAATGCAGAGAGCAAGACTGGAGAGGCTCGAAAGGAGTGGTGGTTAAGGCCTGCAACACAGTAGGTAAATCCCAAGATGGGTATCTATGTACTGTGGGAGGACCAGAATTGGCCGCCCCTTTAAGAAAGGCAGAGATAGCTGGGTGTTGTGAAAGCGGACCCAGATTATCACAGGTGAGGACCGTGGACAAGGCCGCAACCTGCCTACAGATGGTGTTAGTGGAAAAGCCCTTGGAAATGCCCTCCAGCAGATAATCTAAAATATTAGGGACTGTAACTGAAAGAGGGTCCAATTTGTGTGAGATGCACCACTGGCAGAAATTTCTCCATGTGGCGTCACAAATCCGATTCATCGAGGGGTGTCTAGAGGCCTGGATCATAGAGATCACCCCCGAGGAATAGGCCTGCTTAGCTAGACTCTCCCGCTCAAGTGCCATGCAGCTAATTGAAGCCACTGAGGGTCTGGATGCTGGAGCTCCCCCTGGTTGAGAGCTACTCGGTCCGGAGGGAACCTCCACGGAGGAAACAGGGACAGATCCACTAGGTCTGTAAACCACGGGTATCGAGACCAATATGGAGCAACCAATATTACTTCCGTCTGCTCCACTATCAGCCTGCGAATGGTGGCCTGTAACAGCAAAAGGGGAGGGAAGGCGTAAAGCAGACCCTCCGGCCATTTGCACCGAATGGCATCCGTCCCCTCAGCCCCCCTTGTTGGATATCTTGTGAAGAATCTTGGGAGCTGGGCATTGGACGGGGAGGCAAACAGGTCCAGGCAAGGCCTGCCGAACCTGCTCGCGATCATCTCAAACAGGCTCGGGTCCAGGCGCCACTCCGAGTGGTCCACAGTCGCCCTGCTGAGGGAATCTGCCTGACGATTTGCCTCCCCCAAAATGTGTTCTGCTCTGATTGAGCCCAAGTTGGCCTCTGCCCACAAACCTAGTTCCATGGTCTCCTGCAGGAGAGCCCAGGAATGTGTCCCTCCCTGTTAGTTGACGTGAGCCTTGGCTGCCACATTGTCCGTCAGGATCAACACGTGTTTTCCCGACACTAGGGAGGAGACGTGAAGGAGAGCCAAATGAATCACCCTGAGTTCCAGCCAGTTTATGTTTTGTTGGAGGTCTGCCCTGGACCATCGCCCCTGGGCCAATTGGTTCTGCAGGTGAGCCCCCCAACCGAACCGACTGACATCTGTGGTCAGGATGAGCCTGAGGGGTTCCTTGAAGATGGTCCCCTTGGACATGGCTGCGGAAGTCCACCACTGGAGAGATGAGAGTATGTGGGGTGGAACCTGAACCTTCCTGGTGGAGGCACTGAGGTTCCGCTTCTGTAAAGGGAGAAGGAACCACTGGAGGCTCCTGGAATGCAGTCTTGCCCAAGGGACTATACCCATGCAAGATACTATCTTTCCCAGGAGCTGGGACAGCTGGACCAGAGGAACCGTCCTCGCTCCCCGAATCTGGGATACTAATTTCCAGATGCTCAGCCGTCGCTCCTGGGAGAGATAGACCCTGCAAAGGTCAGAGTCTATCAGGGCTCCTAGATGGAGGAGCCGTTTTGTGGGGTCTGTGTGGCTTTTCCTGAAATTTACTGAAAAGCCGTGATCCTGAAGGATCTGAATGGTGGTCGACAGGTCTGACCTTGCTGACTGGAGGGACCTGGACTGTACAAGGATGTTGTCCAGGTAGCACTGTACGCGCACCGGTATCATCCGAAGGTGGGCTGTCAATACCGCTAGGACCTTTGTGAAAACCCTTGGGGCTGAAGACAGGCCAAACGGAAGAGCCCTGTATTGGTAATGCCGGTGTGTGTAACAGAAACGCAGGAACCTGCAGTGCTCCTGGGAGATTGGGATGTGGAGGTAGGCCTCGGTAAGGTCTATGGAGGAGAGAAAATCTCCCTTCCTGATACCAGCCAGTATTGACTTTAGGGTCTGCATCTTGAACCTTCTGTATACTAGAAACCGGTTCAGACCCTTTAAGTCCAGTATCGCCCTCCATCCTCCTGATGCCTTGGGGACCACGAACAGGATGGAGTAAAAACCTGTTCCAATTTGATCCCCTGAGACTGCCTCTATCGCCCTGATCTCTAGAAGGTGCCTGATGGCGGTGGTGACCAATCGTGCTTTTGAGGGGTTCCTCGATACTGGGCACTATAGGAAGCGATTGTGTGGAAGTGACTGAAACTCGAGTGCCAGACCCCGTCTGACGGTGTCTCTGACCCAAGAGTCGGTGGTGGCCTGGTCCCAGACCTGGTAAAACTGTTCCAGGCGCCCCCCTATCGGAAAGTCCCCTGTGGCGTCACTTGGAGTGTCTGTAGGGACGACCTCCGGAACCTCTGAAGGAGCGTTTGGCCTGTGACTGACCCCTGGCTCCAGTGTTTGGGCAGTCCTGTTGCCGATCCTGCATCTGAGGAAAGGATCATGAGCCTCTGGGCCAATCCCAGGACTGCCCTGCCCGAAAGGGCTGTCACCACTCCCAAGAGCCAGAGGGACGAAAAGTCTGCCTGCGGAACTCCTGCTGTGGCCGCCTGTCAGACTTCTTGGAGGGGTGTACCAGAACCTTGCGCTTGTTCTTACCCTCAACCACATGTGGATCGAGGATAGGGCCAAACAGATTTTTTCCGGCGTACTTGGTTGTAGAAAGGCGCCATTTGGCCTTTAGATCCGTTCTCCACTGCTTCAACCACAGTAGTCTACGAGAGGCCACTGTGGCGGCAATGGATCTGGCCAAACACTTGGCCAAATGGAGAGAGGCGTCAGCCATGTACTGTGAGGCTGCTACCAGTTTGACAAGTGTCTGGTGTACTCTGACCTGATCAGGGAGAACCAAGGTCTGAAGATTGCGAAGCTGCATGATAACCGCTCTGGTGAAGAATGAAGCAGAAGTCGCGGCCTTTATGGCCAGCCCCGAGGCCTGATGAGCTCTTCTAAAGGAGAACTCGAACTTCTTGTCCTCTGCCTTCAAGGCCTCTGCAATGTCGTCTGGGACGGCGGAAGTAGAAAACAAAGAAATTAAGGGGGAATCAACAGTTGGAACCTCTAGTATAGCAGCGAATGAAGGAGAAACATTGTACAGTTTCTTTTCCATGCTGCTTTCTTTTGCAGTAGTGGCCAGGGATGACCATTGGGTCTCAACCGCATCCCGAAAAACAAATGGACAAGGAATTTGTTTTTGGTCCGCAACCTTCACCGCAAATAAAGGATTGGACTCCTGATCTGCGGAAGTAGAAGGCTTCTCCTCCTGTACTGAAGTCAGGTTAGTAATGGTGCAGGCCTTCAGAAGAAGGGATTTAAAGAGGGAGGGATCAAACAGACCCGAGGTAGATGCCTGTTCGGGTGTTACCTCCACATCCTCTGACATGGGAGTGTCAGCTATGGCCAAATCCACGGACTCCACCTCTCCTAATTGAGAGGAAGTTTCAGAGATATCTGAACCAGGCCCCGTGGCACGTCCCGGCTGAGAAGAGGGACTTGGAGGGGGAGGCAATTGTTGGGAAGGAACCTGCGAACTCCTGCGAAGACATAAACTGAACAAAGGCATGATGCATGAATGCCTGGAATTGGCTCTGAGACCACATATCCCCTTGGTCCCTGGGGGTAGCCCCAACCACCGTTGGAGCATGAACAACTTCGGGGCTCTGATGTATGGAGGAAGAGGAGAAGTGAGAGGGACCTGCCTGTTCGGTTGCCCCCAGAGGAGAACTAATCCAGGTGGCTTCTTGCACAGGCGCAAAAGAAGGCTCCAGGGTGGAAGTATCCAGTGGGGCAGGGGGAACCGCTTCAGACCCACTGGATAGGAGCCGCTGTGCCTTGGAGAATTCCCTCTCCAGTGCCTGATGTCTCCTCGAGGCCTCTCGCTCGGCTGCTTTTGAAGTCTCTTTAGTAGATAAATGTTTGGTTTTGCCCTTTTTCTTCCCCCCTGCTTCCAATTCAGTAGATCTGCGCTTTGGCTGCACAGGGGGTGCACCAGAGACTTGTGTTGCCTGGGGCAAGGAACTGTCTGCCATTGCAACCAGATAGAGCCGGCCAGGGATATCTAGAGGAGGGGAAAACCAAGGACGCAGATCACAGTCAGAGATGGAGCGCAACCGTTCCTAGCTCTGAACAAAAGGCAAAAGGCAGAGACAGCCAGACAGGACTCTAGCCCTGTCTGATTAGGCCCGGTGGCTAAAGGCCACTGCAATCAATAACAGGTGGTCAGAAAAAAACTCCTCACTCCAATCACAGGACCTTAGGCCTGCGAGTAATAAAGGGCCCTTATATTTATTTATTATTTTTAATTTGTTTTATAATTTTTTTAAAAAAATTTCAAACAATAACAATAAAGCCAAGAATACAACAATAACGTCAGTGCTCGGACCTGCCACCACAGGTCAGGCCAACCACGGAAAGTCTGGCCTAGCCGGCCCTAAACAGTCAAGAGGCCAGCAAAATGGCGTCCGCCTACAGGCCTCGCAGCAGACTGTGTTAAATCGAAGAAAAAACTTCCCCCGCACAGACCTGCCAACACAGGTCAAGGCAAACAGTCTCACATGGAAAGCGGCCTAGCAGGCCCTAATAACTCAGGGAGGTAAAATGGCATCCGCCCATGTGCTCCTGAAATGACGACCGCCCGACGCCCACGTGGGCAAAATGGCGGCCGCAACTCCTCGAGTCTCCTAAAAGATGACGGAGGCGATCAGATCTTAAAGGGAGATAGCGAAGACGAGCCCGGGCTCCCCATTCCTCCCCCCCCCGCTTAGAAACTTGCGGTTCTGAAGGAAAGGCTCCACGTGAGCCCGGGGGGAATCCGCTGCTGGAACCTCATGGCGCGGTATCCTAGGGGATTCTAGGGCGCCCGGCAAGAGGCTGCAATCCGCCGATCCGAAGCCTGCAAAAATGGGTATGAGCTACCCGACGATCCTGCTTCTAGGAAGGCCCAAAGGCCCCGAAGGAGGGAGAGAGCCCTGCCAGAGCCTGAGGGCTCAAGCTTGAGGAAGGACAAAGTCCTTTTAAGGTCAGCCAAACCCAAAGACTAAGAAGTTAGATAAATTTAAAATGAATTTAAAAGAAAAAGCCAATTTAAATTGAATAATGGGAAAAATCAATGGAGCCAAAAAAACAACAACCTGCGTGCTGCTGAGCCTAAGACTAAGTCAAAACTGGGAAGACACACCCAAAGGGAGGCGTGACTAAAGCTCTGACTTAGTCTCTCCGAGCAGGAAGGCTAAAATAACCCAATCAGTCAGTGGATTCTACATCCACCATGCTGGAGAACAAACAGTGATTACAGTTTGCATCAGATCCACTTTGTGGTCACTCCTTCACATTCCTACTTTCAGAGGCCAGGAAAGGAGGTAGAATGTAACAGATTAGCTCCCTTTGACTAGGTCCACAGAAGCAACTTAACTCTACATTGTGTACATATTGTTGAGCTAATGCAGACAAAAATTCTTCCAATATGGGGAACCAGAAACTATAGATCAATGAACAAACTTTACATTTTTCATTCTGCAATGTCATACTGTTAAGTAAAGAGTTAGAAGGCAGAACCCATATTCTTAAGTAACCAATTGTTCAGAGATTTCAAAGAGACCAGGATAATATTAATACCTTTTGTAGTATATGACAATATTAGACTCAAGGGTTTGTTTTTTCTATAAGTTGCTCTCCATTCTTATTTTACCAATGATTTAGTATCTAGACACGGATTAAGCACATAATACCAGGGAAGCAAGTGTTCAAAATATGGTCATTATGTTATGGAATAAATGCCAACAAACTGTTGCCCTCCAAATGTATTGAACTATAGCATCCATTTTAGCCAAGCATGATGGAAACTAACATGCCAGGTTGAAAACATGGAGTTAATAGAGCAAAGGGATAATGAAACAAGGATATCTTATTTCTAGATAGTATGTTCAGAAGTAAAAAAAAAAAAAAGAATGTGAATAGAGCAATGGTGTGTGCAAGGTTTTTTTAAAAAAGAAAAATCTTGTGTTATTTTTACACAAAAGTCCTAAGCGTTGGCATTCAAAGTAACTCTAGAGTATTTAGTTCACAGCAATAGTCTTGGTAAACACAAACAACTAATATCACACCAAAGGCTTCATGGAAGAATGATAGCTAATTGTTGAATATTTTGAAGCTATCCAACAAAATATAAAACCCCCCCTCCCCCAAAAAAAACTATTTGTGAAAGTAAAGAGATAACATGCTTTACTTAAATAATCTTCAAACTTCCTTCTCTCATGTTGTGAACTGGTTACATAACCCATGCATTTGGGGGTGGGTTAGTATCCATCTCCTGTTGTATGAATGATGCAGGCTAAGGAATTCTAGGAGTTCACACATCTTAAAGTTTGCTGAGATTGAGAAGACTGATTTGTACTAGATCGTTTCTATTTTTTTTTCTGAGTAGTTCTGCCTAAAGATTTTGTTGGAGAAAATTAATTGACAAAATACTGAAAGTATGAATGTGTATCAGAAGAAATACAATAAATAATAGAAGATATATTCATTGTTGTTCAGTTGTCATAACTATGTACTGCACTATTAGCGATCTCTCACCAAAAAGCTAAGTAATACAAGTCAGAATCATAAACACATTATATTACATTACCTGAAAGGTATGCAACTTTCTCCTTGAGGATTGGAAGGACTTCCATAGCTTTCATTTCATCATTTTTACGAAATCCTGAAGACAAAAACAAAATGGATATTAAGTCCAGTTGCACAGGAACAGTATCATTATTTTAGAGTCTTATTCTTTATATTGTTGGGGGTAGAATGCATTTTTGTTTTGCACATCTAAGAATAAAACAAAAGGTATGCTGATAATTTAAATTGTCAAATAAAAGTTTTTATGACATTTGAAGACCTGGATACACTGAGTATACTTTACAATATCGCAACATGAAATACAATCATTTTAAAGGTGCACATTAAAGACATACAAGTAGTCCTTACTTTATCAACTGACTGTTCAGCAAAAGTTTGAAGTTATGACCGTACTGAAAAAGGAAACTTATGATCGTCTTTGAAGTCGGGGCCCTTGCAGCATTCCCCTTGGTCACGTGATTGAGATTTGGGTGCTTGGCAACTAGTGTGCATTTACGATAGTCACACACCCCACAGTCACATGATTGCCATTTGCCACTTTCACAGCCAGCTTCTGACAAGCAAAGTCAAGGTGGAATCTGACAAGTTGTGGTCATATGACATTGTGATTAAGAACCGTGGATGATTCCCTTAACAACTGCAGCCAGAACTGACATCATATGTTGATGCAGTTATGTGATGTTTTGTTTTATGATCACATTGCCTAGTGATATGTTGCCAATCCTAACTGTGGCCAGTGAGCCAAGATTACCTGTACACATATTCTAAAAATCAAATGGCAGCCATTTGAAACAAGACACGTTTTTTCCAAGGCACCCAGAATTCTGGGAACCTCTTCAGGACATTCAGTACATAAACCTCAATTATGCCTCTTCATGTCCATCATTAATTTTTTTTAGTAGATTAAGGAATGACCACATACAGAGCTGGGCAAGAAATTATCAGTACTAAAGTATCAATTCAGTTGGCTCAGAAAGGAGAGCCATAGCTCAACATAGTTTCTGCTCTGATTCCCGGAATGTGGCATTTATGATCATGACAAATTCAGTCTTATATTTCACATAAAATTTAAATCTATGTTCATTACCTGAATTGGGAAAAAATGCAATGAAGAAAAATATGTAATTATAAGGAGCTATTGATTTGTTGTAGCATATGAGGCAGAGACCAGGATCCAAGGAAATTAGTTTCAAACCATGGATTTCAAAGCACTAGTCCTAAACTGATTGGGGTAGGTTAGACAAAGTTAGCTGAGATTCAGTCCTACTGCAATCAGTGACAGAAGACAATAGTGGACAAATCTGCATGACACCATTTGCTAAATAAGTGAAACGAAATGTACAGAGAGGTACATCAATATATTCCTGTCAGTACTTGTCAAGTACTTCAAGCATTTTGTGGCAACTGGAAAGCCAACATTTCTCTTTTTAAAGTAAAGGTAAAGGCTTCCCCTGTCCAGTTGTGTCCAACTTTAGGACCACGGAAGTGTAGACATGTGGTCAACATGACTACCGGTATATACTGAGGCACACAGAATGCTGTTACCGTCTAATTGAAGTGCTACCTATTTATCTACATGCTTTCAAACTGATAGGTTGGCAGGAGCTGGAGCAAGTAATGGGAGCTCACCCATCGTGCAGTGCTCAGGACTCGAACCTCATCTTTAACTGCTGAGATTTTCCCCAATCCCTTCATTTTTGGGGGGGGGGGAAGAGAAATAAGAAAAAACTAGCAGCAGCCTGAATCAAAGCTGAAACTATCTCATGTGGGGTGAGATAAGACTGAGCCTTCCACATGCCTGCAGGAAATAAACAAGAAATAGAGCCTGGCTAGCAGAAATATTTCACTCCTCCTCCTGGTTCTATATCCAGAGCCTAAAAAAGAAAGCTAGCTGAATTCCACCACCACTCCTTTGCAATTTATTTTGCAGCATCATGGTTAAAGTGAATAAATGAAAACAACATTATGAGCACATACTGTAGTTAAGGACTCCTCCCTTCACCTCCATTTAAATTATGATCCAGACTTAGACTTCAAGAATTACCCTTTAATGTTATGGTTTGCAAGCATCTGTTCATTTCAGCAGTTTATTATATTCATTTGAGTTCCAGAAGCTTTCTTTGCAATGGATACTTTCATGAAACCCCTCACCGGAAGAATTTTTAAGTGTTTTTTAAAAGCTCCAGTAATCAAAGAGATCTTTTAACGTTTTTAGAAAGGAAATGTGATGCCCTTAACACACAGTTCCACTGAGAAAAAACATGTTCTTAATTATTAAATGGGCTCCCTATGTTTGAATCAATTAAAGCTTTAGTTGATAGGTCATAAACTGATTAAAGCTTGCAATTTTAGTAATAATGAAAACAATATTCTATAACTGAAGGAAGTGTGCCAAAAGCAGAGTAATGAAAAGCATTCATGGGATGTTAGAATAGGAAATTTTAAGCACATCTCACAAAACTGATTGTTAGCATCATGTATATCCTCAATGGAAAAGATCCTGAAAACCACCAATCAAAGCTTTAGAAACAACTAAATTACGCAAATGTAATAATGAGACAAATGATGGAGATTCTGGATATCTCAGAAACAAAGGGATTTGATCTTGGGACGGGGCAGTAATATAGTTACAGACTAACCAATTCATTTAATAATATTACTGTGTAGTACATGAACATGGCCTAGAATTTATGTTCATATACCTCATTCATAATCATTTTGTTAGGAACATTAGCAAAACATTTAAATTAAAATGTTTTGTTCCACATTGCTTGGAAACTTTCTAATGAAAACCTTTTTAGGACTTCTGGTTTGCCATTGCGGCTCCCGTAGCCGCTGGAAGGCGAGCTCTGTCTTCCGCGTTCCATTTCGTTCCGCTGGAGGACCGTGGAAAGGGTTGAAAGTCGCTCGATCCCTCCAAACTGCCGCAGGAAAGACCAGCCATGGCAATATGGCTCGTCACTAAGCTGCAGACAGCCGAAGTCAAACTTACCATCAAGCACTTCTAAAGCAACGCGTATGAAACTGGGTGAGATCTGATCTTCTCTTTAAGATCTTAAGTATTTTTTTTTCCTGTAAAAGCTGCCCAAAGTATCTTTTCCCACTCTGAGGAGAGAGGGAAGGGAATTTCTATCCCATCCTCTAAGAACAGCGGTGACTACCCAGGGGAATTAAAACAACTAAACAAACAATTTTAATCTAATTGGATTTATATGTTTCTGAAACTTGGAGACCAAAAGTTTTCTTATTTTTACTGGAGACTTTTGTTTTTATCTACAAAAAAGAAATAAAACTGGAAAAAGGACTATAAAAATTTTGGACTTAAAAAACTTTAAACGGCATTGGTGACATCTTGTGACAAAGTTTGGTATTACAACTTGTTATTGCCTAAAAGAGACTTGGCTTGAAGCCCAGGACTTCAGATAAAGCTCTTTCAACCTTGATAGATACCACCTGTGAGAAACATCTGTAAAGAGAATTTCTGGGTGGCATAACTGGCCTGCTTGAACTATGAATGTAAACCTTTATTAACTTTCAGTGCTATATGTGGGGAATTGCTTTCCTATTTCTTTATCTGAGGAACATTGGTTATTACCTGAGATGATGAAATATCTTGGATTAAATTCTTACTTGACAAACGACTTCTAAAGATTGGCTATAATATGTGAAATAGAGGTCCCATACCTAGTTATAAAATTATTTTTAACGTCTGATTTTAAAGTCCTCAACTTAATACACTATTAAGACTAGGAAAAGATCCTTTCCATGTTGAAAGCAATACATGAAACCATTATTTCAGCTTGTGACAAAATAAGGTCCAACATAAAAGAACAAGATGCCAGCTTAGATATACAAACCCAAATTTTGACTACAACCAAAGAACTAACAACGCAGAAGATAACAGAAGAAGTAGAGCAATCAAATACTAAGACAGAGGACTCAATTGACCAACAAATACAGTTAATGGAAAATCCAGAAAAGGGAGTGACAACAGTGAAAATGGAAAAGACTTTCTATATAAATTAGAAGAAATTTGAGGAAAAAGAAGAACAGATTGAATGGAAGATAAACATATCAGGACAATCATGGGGAATTGGAATAATAAGGAGATGATCTAATGAACACAAATGGGTTACCCCTTCCAAAAAATGGCAACTAAATGGTCTCTCTTATTTCAAATTATATAATAATAGAGGGAGATCTATTTGATTATTTAAAAGCACTGACATGGAAGGCTAGTTAGCAAAGGAAGAAAGCCAGAATAAGGCTGAAGAAAATTGGGGTTTTGATTTATTAGAAGGGATTTCATATTACTAATTAGAGGGTTAAAGGGAGAAGCTGAGATAAGGGGAATTTTGGTTATTAAATTTAAAATATTTGGAAATTAGTTGAAAATAAGGATTCTATTTGTTTAATATTTAAAAATTAGACCCAAAAGAAAAAAATTATGAATATATTTGATTTATTGATTAACCCAGACAATATATATAATGGTTTTGACTTATTGAAGGGGATACTGTATTATTAATTAGATGATTTAATATGGTAGAAAATAGAACTATACTCAAATAGATAAGATGTCTATTTTGAATATTAGATTATGTTATGAATTGAGATAAGGGAAACTTTGGTTACCTAAAGCTTGGAAATTATAAATATCAAATGTTAAATCTGAATATTGATGGGAAATTAAACTTGGGAAAAAAACAATAACAGGACATTGATTGTCTATGAAGATTGAATGTAAAAGTAAAGATATGTATAAACTAAAAATGTATTGATAAATGTAATAATGATGTTTTTATTTAGTTGATATAATAAATATGAGATAGTAGAGATAAATATGAGATAGTAGATATTAAGGGAAAAAGAGAGGAAATATTTGATGTTGTAACTTGAGATTTGTACTAAAGATTTTTGTATGTTATTGAACTATTGATTAACCCAGCCACCACGTTGCTTTTTAAATACCTAAATGTAAAATTAGAAAAATAATAAAATATTATTTTTTTTAAAAAAAGAAAACCTTTTCAGGATTTCATCTTCAACAGAACAAAACTCAAAACTATTCAAATATTCCATGTTCGAAAGAAACAAACTTGAAATGTTCCAAATATTCTGTACTCCTCCCCTTTTTTTATGGTCTTGGGATCACAAAAGTAAATGATTGGTGATCAGTGCTGAATCCTATCTACCATTCAAGATCCTGAAAAAAATGGCAACTGGGATGATTAAAAAATACTTAAGATGTTTTAAACATTCCCATATCCAACAACAGATGCAATAATTAAGCACATATCTACAATCTGTCCTGCCTGCACAAACACCTTATCAAGCCCCAAATCACAGCTAGTTGTTCTCTTCAATATAGCCCATGAACAGCTTAACAGTAGCAAAGACTTCTTCCTAATACATACAAGGAGTACTGTTTTGTATTTGGCATTCTTCCTACAAAGCTCAAAAGGAAACCATCATCTTCCAAAGCAGGCATTTACCTCTCTGAAAAAGAAGTTAACAACGCAATTTTACAAGGACTGGGTTCTAATTTGCCCTGGCACAGATTTTTAAAACAGCAGTAAACTTACCTAGCAGGTTGGCAGCAACCTTTCAAAACCTTTCTCCATCTCTGAATATATGGTAAGTCTAGTCTCCTTCATCCCCAGTGACTGTCTTTTCTTCAAATTAACTCCACCCAAAGAGAGAAGGGCTATAATGGCTACCTTCTATTTTACTGGCTAATTGTTAGTCATCCTAGGTAGACCAGACAGAAAATACAATCAGATGAGCTAATTGTACTTTACTGCAAGGCTGCATTAACATAATGTCTTTTACAGACTGAGAAGTTTGGGGGCGGGGTTCCTTTCTGAGTTTCTTTCTCTGCCCATTATACAGCTGTGGACAACGGCCTCTGTTATTTGATAATTTCCTAGGCATTCTTCCCCCCCCATTTCCAAGGTCCTTCCCACAGACCATTACACTAATACACTCACCAAGTTGGAAGAACTCTTTCTAAAATTAAGCCTTTTGAAGAATGTCTGAACTCTCAAACAGTAAAACAAAACATTGTTTGATCCTGAGGTTGGGCTAAAAATCCAAGAATAGCTGCAGCTCCAAGCCCAGAATGTTCCCCTACATCAGTGTTTCTCAACCTTTTGCAGGCCGCGACCCCGACCTGCACCGCGCATGCGCGACGCGACGGCCCGCATCGCGCATGCGCGGCGGCCCGCATCGCGCATGCGCGGTGGCCCGCATCATGCATGCATGGCACGGCGGCCCGCATTGCGCATGCACGGCGCGGCGGCCCGCATCGCGCATGCGCAGTGCTGCCCCCTGCGCCGGCCATGGGGAAAAGGGGAAAAAATGGCAGATTGCGTTGTTTGGCGACCCCCGTGAAATGGTCATTCGACCCCAAATGGGGTCGCGACCCACAGGTTGAGAACCGCTGCCCTACATGCTATTTTCACTACTCCAGATTCAAATAGATCAATTGCTCTGGCATCTGCCATTATTTGTAAAAAAAAGTGTAATACATTTGCTATACATTTGATTTCAAAAATTATTAGTTCTAGTAATATCCCTTCTCTGATTTATAGTACTTTACAAACTCTTATTTATATTGCACTATTTATAATTAAATTGGCATCAACTTTTCTTCCGATTGACATTAGTGGGTTTCTATGATATCATATACATATCATCATGATAGCTAAGCAAGGTAAACCTAGAATAGGAACTGTAGATTTGAAAAACCACCAAGGAGGAGATCTAGGTCAGTACTTCCCAGACCTTTTCCTTTATTACCCCAATCACCTATCAGAAAGTTTTATTGAACTTCAAGGACTGACGATAAGTCCCTCCCTTCAGCACCATTAATAAATTCTAATGGTTGCTTAATGAATGGTTGTAACTTGAGAATTATATTATTATATTATAAAAACAATATCTTGGAATTTGATGGCATTTCACCAAATGACCACTAGTAATTTCAGTGATTTTGGCCTTAATAGGAAAACTTTGGGAGATTTTTGAATATATTTTAATACATGTGACGATATTTAAGTCGATTTAATTGTCCCAATTGTGATGGGTAATGGGTTGGTGTCGTTACTCAAAGAAAAACTACTTTTACCCAATTTGGGGTAATTTACCAAGGTTTGGGAAACATTGATCTAGGCAACTCAGTTTCTTAATGGGGGCAAAGAAAAATACTTACTTTTTTAGAATTAAAAACAATATGGGGGAGTCTTTACCTTTACTACAGCTTCTATTTACAGTCTTTTTTTTTTTGTATGTGTATGTATGTGTGCGTATGAGTCAGTTTTGATTCTGGGCAACTGCCTGGACAATTCTAGGCAGTTTAGTTGGCAACATTTTTGGGTTGGTAATTGCCTTCTGCCTAGTGCTGAGAGTGATTGGTGCAAAGTTAGCTTCATCTATGACTAGAACTCATGGTTTCCTGGTTTCTAGTCTAGAGTTTTACCATTACACCAAACTTGCTCTCAGTATCATATTTAGCAGTTCAGAATTAAGTAGTAATGCCCTGTATTTAATTAGGTCTTTCTACCACTAGAATTGAAATCATAATCAAAATAATGTACACTTATCACTGCATCCATTCATAAGCCCAGAGAGAATTTCCAGAGCAACTTTGAGGTCAACGCAGAGAATTTATAACAGAGAACCTTGTGATTTAGCATAATCATGGATAAAATCAGTACAGGTTTAATGTAAACAAAGGAATAAGCAAGCATTCTGACGGTAGATTAATGGGTAACAAATATTTTAAGTGAATAAACTAACGTGATTTAAAAAAACTTGTATTTTTATCTTCTGATTAAAACATTAACCGCAATATTATCTGAATCCCCTCACATTCTAAATTTAAGTTCCTTTTTCAGCTAATTATTTGAGCCAATCAAGGAACTTTTCGATGAGGTTATACATAAAAAAGAACCTGC
The DNA here is from genome assembly GCA_034064705.1 of Bothrops alternatus. NCBI lineage: Eukaryota > Metazoa > Chordata > Lepidosauria > Squamata > Viperidae > Bothrops > Bothrops alternatus. The sequence continues at coordinate 4,778,243 of JARGCV010000001.1, read as the reverse complement.
CTTATTTCTGTTCTTCAATTAAAATATTCAGCAATTGAGGAACTGCTAAACAAAATCTGAGAATTTCCCTTTTTAATAGCAAAGTTAATGAGGTACACACATGAACCAAAACAAAATGGGAGTCCTTTGTGAAATAACAGATATTTTCTATTATACTTGTCATGATAATCAAATGGATTTCAATAGAAATCAACCTTTTAAGATGGCATGCTCCAAATTCAAGCTCACTTATGAGGCTGCCCTAGATTTAACCCCAGAATTTCAATCCAGTTCAGCAATTAATAATTATTATTTTAAAAAATAATCTTTTGCATTTTATTGTGGATTAATTGTTCAGAAATAAAGAAAGAAGGTGCCTATTTCATCTTAAGAATATTCATATATCTACTTTATTCATGGTGTTTCTTTTTGGGAGATGACAAAATTAGAACATTTATATTTTAGATTTGAACTGGGAAGATTTCAAAAATCACTGCATATATGCACCAAGCTATATACTGTATATCTGCATCAATCTCTACTTACACACACTTCAAGCTGGCATTCTCAGCACCACACATTAATAGAGATGATGTCATCTTTTCAAAATCAGAGCAGTCTGCAGCTCCTGCTACTGTTGTTCCTTCTACTGCAGTGCCTGCAGTATTCAGAGGATTTGCAAAAGACAAGGCAGCCCAGAAAATAAATAAATAAATAGAAACTGGATTGGGAAGCTCGGGAAGAGAGGTGACTTATTGAAATCCTGCTTGGACAGAGTGTTATTTTTAAAAGAAAGAGAAGAAGTATTTTTGGGGTCACTGCATCCTGTGAATTTACCACTCGCAAGAATTTATGTTATGTGATTGAACAAAGCATCTTTGATACTTTTGGCAAGTCTAAATTGACCTGTTCAACAAGATTTTCATAGAATAATGGGTGTCCTCAGAGAAGCAAGTACCGGAATCAAATCTGAATAATTTCCACTGTTCTTTTAGCTTGGATCATTTCATTTCCTCTTTCTAAGAAACCACAAATGTAGTAAGATATAAAGACCAAATGATCAGAATTGTAAACCAAAATAGGACTTTCTCACAATGTAAGCAATAATAATGGAAGTGAAATGATTTGATTTGATTATAGTTGGTGGTTTGGTTTCTTTTATTTTTTTTCTCATATTTATTTTTTATAATATATTGTAATAGAATCTATAAAGCTTGATCATAACCTTCGCACCTTTAAAACCTCTTAATTAGATGTTTTCTATATATATATATATATAATAATCTTAGCATCATTGTGTATCTGCTGCAGCTACCAATGATTTCAGCACAATAACAGATATCTTTCTATTTCTATTTTGTGATTAGAATTATTTCTAGACAGGACTATATAGGTATTGTATATTTTGTGTATATTTTGGAAAAAGTGCACAATAAAATTACTTTTTTTAACTTCAAGGTAAGGAATAACAAACCTTTTGTTAAACTGAAAAACAGGAATATACTGTGATCTAATCAAGATTAGCGCTTTGTGATGAACCTGAGGGAAAATGTCATGCATGTAATTTTAAAGATCAGTTTTGTGTCTCTCTGTTTAACAAAATAATATAGTTTATTTTCTATATTTTGTTGCACACTGACACACACACACACACACACAATACAAGACATGCAAAGGTTTTCTTGAAATTTAAGAGATTCAGCTACATTTTGAATTTTTATTTTTAAAATATTATGTCATTTGATATCAAATCTTCATTACAAACACAAAAGGTACAAATGCCATTAAAATGTCAAAATTCTACATTGTGCTCTCTGCAAAATTCCTGGAAAATGATCCAAGGAGTTATTTAAGCAAGCAGTCACAGCACAGACAACTCCATGTAGTGGATCTACATAATATGCTACGCCAGAAGTATGTAATTCATAGCCCAATTGCTTTCCCATGAGTTCCAAAGGCAGAAATCAACATTTCAGGTTCCCTGGATTTAAAAAAGATATTAAGAGTGTCTTAACCATTTCTAAGGTTTCAAGCACATATTGCTCTCCTTATTTTGAGTATGCCAGTTAAAAGTATATGATTAATTATTTCATTACTGCTGAATATATTCTGAACTTGCAATGAGCATCAGTTCACAGTGATGTAGCACAAAAACACACATTGAAATTCAGAGCATGTTACATTAGACAGTGCTATTTGTGAAGCAAATTATATTGAGTACAACATAACATTTGAACATGATACCTACAAGCTCTTAAAATGATTATATATGCATTATTCCCCCAATATGTACTGATATGTTGTGCCAATCCCACCAATCAATAAATTTGATATACTTTTGGCTTAACAATACACAAATCTAAATATCAAATTGTATTAATAGTCAGCAGAAAAAAAATCTGATCTGCTAACTAGAAGGAATATAAAAATAAAGCATTGTTGTATTAGTGATTAGGGCATCTGCATTTTCTCACTCCTTTCCTATTGCTGACCTTGTACAATTCCTTAATTTGTTTTATCTTTGTGATCATCTAGCAGTTCGTTTTAAAATTCAGTTAGTTACAACACTTTCTAAATTCCAACCTAATTCTGCCTCACTTTGACTTACCTCTTTTCTGTTGTCAGAAAATTAAATTAAATTTAATAGCCGGACAAACTGGAATTATATAGGAAATGCTTAGGAGGAAAAGAAGAAAAGGAATCACTGCACATCAATTTCATTGCAAATGTGAATCCTAATGTAGTTCAAGAAAAAGCAAACCTCTTATTCAAAGCATATACCGGTAGCTACGTGCAATCTGTTAGCTAACCCTTTTGCTTCCTTGGCTGGCACACCTCCTCCAGTTTGTCTACATCGGTGTAGGAAACACTTAAACTCTTTCTATAAATCTGAAATATGTCGCACAACAACAGCACAAAGTTACAAGCTACTCTGCAACTCAGGAGGCAACAGTATTATCATCGAGAATAGAAATGCACAGGCTTTGCATAGGTACAGATAGTCCTGGATTTACGACCACAATCAAGTCCCAAATTTCTGTTGCTAAGTGGGACATTTGTTAAGGGAGTTTTGGCCCCATTTTACAACCTTTCTTGTCACATTTGTTAAGTGAATCACTGTGGTGATTAAGTTAGTAACAGAGTTGTCAAGTGAATCTTGCTTCCCCATTGATTTTGCTTGTCAGAAGGTTGCAAAAGGTGACCACGTGACCCCGGGACACTGCAACTGTCATAAATATGAGTCAGGTGAAAGGCATCTGAATTTTGATCATATGACCATGGGGATGCTGCAACGGTCGTAAGTCCCTTTTTTCAGTGCCATTGTAACTTTGAACAGTCACTAAACGAACAGCTGTAAGTCAAGGACTACCTCTAGTCATCCTGAAGTATTAAAATAGAGAAGATCTCACCTTCGTACCATTCATGCTCTTGCTTGTAATTTTTATCTGATCCTTACTAAATGTTCATGTTCTTATATTTATATTTATGTTTATATTGTATTGTAAGCCACCCAGAGTTGCTTTGGATGTGGGCAGCACATTAAATAAACAAATAAACAAGAATACAGGATATAGAGAAGCGTCCTTGATGGCCCCAAAAGTCTATGCAGCCCTTTCCCTTCAAATCATAACACTGAGTTTGGCAGGCTAAAAATTGTGGGAGCATAACCAACAAGAAGCTCTGTCTTCTTATATAAGCTCAAATAACTTGCTTGAGGATAGCTCTTCAGCTGTGGAATTTCTTCCTGGTAAAAGTATGTTAGAATTTCCTGAGAAGTTAAACAATTAGTCTTTGGGCTATAGCTTCTTGGGAGCTGCTGTTTCCCTCCCTGTTAAGTTTTTCATGATGCTACAGTTGTTATACTAATTTATTGGTTTATTTATTTTGAGCTGCTTTGAATTGTGTGTACATATATATATATATATAATCAAAATTTGAATGTGTGGATCAGTTGTGGCAAACAGTGCATGCCAACCTCCATATGTTACATTTTAGCATTTTGAAATTATGTTCCTTTGCAAAGATCCATCTGGGATACTGACCCCCAAAGAATTCTTTAAATCTAACTTCAAGATATAATTTGGGTTTGCCCTTTTTGATACTGGCGTTAAGATAGAAAAGACAAGTGCAGCAAGGACTACAGGCCTCTTATTCTTCCAGGACCTCTCTTCTGACCTTAAAGAAAAGTACCACAAGGATCTGCAAAGGATACGAAAGATCCGCTGAACAATAGATTAGTCATTCCGGGGATTATACTTTGCAACACATCTGAGCGGATGAGAATATATTTCTCTAAATTTGGGAACAAATCTTAATTACTGCAAACCTGGCTATATGCAAATACAGTAAATAGTAGTAGTACTTAAGGGTTTCAACACCGGAAACAAAATAAGGAACACCTATATTACAGTTAAACTAGTTCAACCTCAAGTTTTAACAAAAACATTCAGCTGATCTGTAGTGGCCCATAATTATCTGAGGACAACTAGAGATAACAATGAATATGCCCAATTCTCTAAAACCATAAGCTCCTTAAGAAACATGGAAGTTGACATTAATCCTATGTATACTTAAAAAACTAACCGCAAACATCGTGATACTTCATATTCCAATAATAGACTTCTAAGAGCAAACTAAACAATGGTATTAACTGACTCCATGAAAGCAAGCTAAGGGAAAACTGACAAGAACAATACTTGGGGATCTTGCCAAATCTTCAATTTCCTGTACTGTTTGGAAAAAACAATGCCTTGGTTTCATTTGAATTCATTGAGTAGTTTGAACAGTTTGAAAATAATTCATTAACTATGAAGAGCATAAGCCCTATACCTAGAATTCCTGTTCAGTTAAATCCATTTTAGTTACTAGCAAGAAGTAAAATTTAACTAGTTCCTGTCAACATTTTCTCTCCTGATTGTTCACTCTTGAAATTCCATATATAAGATCCAAGGAGTCTCTGCCAGCCAAACCTGATTTCTAAAAAATCTTTCAGATATCAAAATCTAACTAGGAGGCAAGAATGAAAAATAGATTAGCAACACCAATTTTCAAGAATTATAGTCAGTGGTGGGATTCAGCAAGTTCGCACCACTTCGGCAGAACCGGTAGCTAATTTTTTGTTGCCCAGGCCAAGAATGGACTTCCAGAAGTGGCATCCACACAGAGAACCAGTTGTTCACATATTTGAATCCCACCACTGACTATAGTCCTCACATATTTATTAGGACAGTTACAGCAAATGGTAGATGCCTCCAGAAAAGCTAAGCCACAAGATTGGCAGGAAACAATCTGAAGAGTTAAATGAAAGAAAAAGAAGACATCTGCATGTTATTGAGCAGGGGTCCGCAACCCCTGGTCCGTGGATCAGTACTGGTCCGCAGCATGCCAGAAACTGGTCTGCGGAAACCAATGAAGTTCCATCTGTGGGATGCAAGCAGCATGCAAATCTACATCCCCTCCGGTCCATGGAAAAACCTTTCTCCATGGAACTGGTCCCTGGTGCCTAAAAGGTTGGGGACCTCTGTTATAGAGAGAGGTTCTGTCTATATTGGGAGAACTTACATTTTTTATGCAGTATGCATTTACCAATGCTGTGGATGTAGCATCAACCTGCCTTCTCTGAAGTGGATACCATGTTTTGTGAAATTAGATACGTAATTTAGCATTTGGGTTTCAACATTGTCCTTACATATGTGACCAGCTCCTGAGCCTCCTCTGTTTGGCTTTTATGAAATGAGTGTTTTCTGCTTGACCAATCCTGCCATTTTGTGAATGGACATTCCTCTCTTTCCTAGGAGTTCCTGCATCTTAACTTTACCCAACATGATGTTATGTATATGTGTTAAACAAATTACCCACCTACATAAGTAAGTATAAATTATAGCCTATGATGAAACAAAAGTCTACTGACTGCAAGGGAGCACAAGATTTGATCTAATCAGTAAGGACAAAAAATATATATACTTTGGGATTAAACAAAATCTGACAGTCAAAGCAAGATGACCCAGTCAAATCTTATTCTTAGTTGACATAGAAGTTATAAGGAAAACATTTTAGTTGAAAACAACTGAAATTTCTCTGCATCAGGAAGGATGCCAATATAAACATAGACATTAGACTCAACAGGTTACAGATGTGAAGCTAAAGAATTCCTTTGAAGGTAATATTGTTGATAACTCTGTAGAGATTCTCTCCATATTCTTGGTGCATAGTATTTTGTAGTGAGCTAAAAGAATTTCTGATGGATCCTTAGCTAGATAAACCAATCTCCCTAAGCTTAATAGTGCTTCTGAAATCATCTTTCCTTTCTCTCTGAGTCTTGCCCTGTTGACCCACTACATTTAAGGTCTAAAAACCTATAGGAAAGAAAAAGTTAGTTTACAAAGTTTGTGTTAAAATTACACATGCCACAAATTTCATTTTTAATTAGGACTGAATGTATATTATTTAAATGCCAAATTCTTCATATGCAGTGTGTCTTTTCTTGTAGGTAGGTAGGTAGGTAGGTAGGTAGGTAGGTAGGAAGGAAGGAAGGAAGGAAGGAAGGAAGGAAGGAAGGAAGGAAGGAAGGAAGGAAGGAAGGAAGGAAGGAAGGAAGTTGGGATATGGACATACAATAATAATAATAATAAACCCCTGTGATTATTCCCATTTTTATACATTAAAATGATGTTTATTAGAACTGATCATTTTACGAGTATGGATATGGTCTTTACAAGCCCATACTCCTTATGGTATTCCTAATTTCTTGGCCTAAGGTTTGATAATGGCCAGATAAGTATGAAATCTTCTGGCAAGATGCTTGACTGTGAGTGGCAAGGCCTATATAATGAATTACATTACAAGACTGTAGTTTCACACATTCATTGTATTAGGCAAATATTATAATCAGCACAACATAAAGATATTCCCTCAAGACAATTCCAAATACAGACTTATGGACCACTTGGCTTCTTAATAACTGTAACTGCTGAGAATCTGTCGTATAAATAAAAGGAAAAAAACAGGACTAAACAGTATCACCTGAATGAATAATGTTGCTGTTATCTCAGTGCATTCAATTCAACCTGAGAGTTATTTCACCTTGACATACATTCCAATTCTTCAACAACAACAAATTAGAACACTGTCATAGGCACAAACAACTCGTAACACTTAGAAATGATCCTAATTTATCTGAAAATAAGGATAAATGATTTTCCTTTCTGCAGAATCTGACTAGGAAGATTCTATAACTAGAATACATAAACGCAATAGGAATAGCACTTAGACCAGGGGTCTTCAAACTTGGCCCTTTTATGACTTGTGGACTTCAACTCCCAGAATTCCTCAGCCAAGCACGCTGGCTGAGGAATTCTGGGAGTTGAAGTCCACAAGTCATAAAAGGGCCAAGTTTGAAGACCCCTGACTTAGACTTATATATACCATTCCACAGTGCTTTACTGCACTCTCTGAATGGTTTACAGAGTCAGCATATTGCCCCCAACAATCTGGGTCCTCATTTTACTAACCTCTGAAGGATGGAAAGATGAATCAACCTCAAGCCCTGTCAAAATCAAACTCAAGGCTGGGGGCAGAATTAGCCTGCAATATTGCGCCACCAGGGCTCCTATACACCAAGCAGTCAAATTTCTAAATAATGCACACATTATAAATTGATGTTATTTAAATATTACTGCATGAATAATTACAATGTACTAAAAATCATTTTGATATATTAAATTCATTAAAAAGTTGAGGATACCTAAATCCTCTTTTTACATATAGGAAAGAGCCTGTGTATATATAGTGGATACCGTATTATAATAGAAGCATCCAAAATTAAGTCCACTTTCTGACTTGGAAGCTGCCTGATCAACTTTACACTCACAATGACTTAAAAATCACACACCAGAGATCTATGGATGTGCCATGTTTACTACCATAGCTGTAACTTACATTCGTATTTTCACATTTGAAACCTTAATGTCTGAACTCTCCAATATGGTCACACATTTCCAAATGTACTTTTACACCCTTGGAATTCTGAATTCAGCTTTGAAGTGGTATTTCTGACTATTTCAAGCCTATTTTTTAATTATAAGGAGTAGCTGAATTATGAGGGCTTAATTATAAAATGGAATGGAATGGAATAGGATAGGATAGGATAGGATAGGATAGGATAGGATAGGAGTTGGAAGGGACCTCGGAGGTCTTCTAGTGCAGCCCCCTGCTTAAGCAGGAGAACCTATACCATTTCAGACAAGTGACTGTCCAGTTCTCCAGCACTTGGAGATGGAGAATCCACGGAGGGGTGTTGACTGTCTCTTCTTAAAAATCTCCAGTGATGGAGCAGCCACAATTTCTGGAGGCAAGCTGTTCCACTGGTTAATTGTCCTCGCTGTTAGGAAGTTTCTCCTTAATTCCAGGTTGCTTCTCTCTTTGATCACTTTCCAACCATTGTTTCTTGTCCTGCCCTCCTGTGCTTTGGAGAATAGTTTGACTCCCTCTTCTTTGTGGCAGCCCCTCAAATTATGAAGACTAACAGCTCTGTTTTCTAAAGCAGAGGGCCCTCAGAATATTTACCCATGCATTTTGTTATTCTTCTTTTTCTTGATATTGTTTTACAAAAGGCACATTTGGGGTTATCATTCTGTTTGTAAACATAGCTACATTCCATGTTTATCTAAAACCAAGCTGGGAAAAGGGAAATTTAACCAAGGGAATGTGCCATGTCATGGTACCAAAAGCTAGTTCCAAGGTCACCCATAATACAAGAAAAGCTACCTATTTCATTGACATTTGCCAGAACCGTGTAAGAAAAACACCAATATTCCTAAACCACCTTGTTTTCATACATTAAATCCTATCAATCATTTACCATTGAACATTTTACTCTAGCTGCCCACCTCTGTTAATTATCAGCTTTGTGGTTTTCTTCTCATACCTACTAAAAGGTGCTTTTGGTTTTGCCTCCCTCTTTTCTTCTCATCCTCAGCCTAACTCCCTGTAGCATTTGAAACTCCCCCATATATGGCATTTGTCTGAAAAGACAACAAATTATTTTTCATATTTGTTTTTGGTAAAAATCAAGGATTTCCTATTATCAACCTGCAGTAAACCCAGATGCGAAACCTTTTTGAAGACCATAGAAATGAGCTGCACACAAAGGGGATGGGTAGTGTGGGGGAAGTCTACACCCTTCTATAATGTAGGCAAGTGGTTGCTATTAGCAACCCATATTCCCTCCCCCCTTGCTTTAGCGCAATGGATAAAAGCAGCCTCCAATCCCCAAGCCGATGTCCCAAAGATTCCACAGTGACAGTTATACGTTGAATGTAAAGACAGCGCAGACCTTTCCCCCTTGTAAGCAGGTACACTACCAAGATAATTCAGCACACAGGGGCGATGCAAAAGACAATGTAAAACCTAGGAGGGAAAAAAAATTACAGTAGCCTTGAAATCCCTCCTGGATAATGAGCCAGTGTAACCCAGCGCATCCGTATGAAATGCAGCAATAGGAATCTCTATCTATAAGTCAGCAGCCCATGCAGCAGAATGGATTACATCATCCTTTTGCAGAGCTGAGACAGTGAATACGCTTAAATCGAGGACCCAGCCAGATGGAACTGCTTTCCCTCTGCTCCTGCAGTTACCACCTGCCTCCCACCTTCGGAGTCTGAACATGACGCAAAATTAAAAAAAGATCGTCTTGTCAAAGCTTCTTCCTACATCATCGCCCTTCTATTATGGTCTGCAGATGTCAAAATAACCCAGCACATATTTTTTTTCCTACCCCATTCCAAACAAAGCATCTGATGGAGCTTGCTTTTACTGTACCACAAGATGATTAACAGATGGTATCCCCACGTTAAACCCCGCAAGGTTGAAACTCTAATTTCTCCCCCCCCTCAAATGAACAGATGGGGTAGAATATTGGGACGGTAGGGGATACAAGTAGTTTGCTTTTTTTTTTTCCTATTCGTCATAAAATCTTCTTTGCTTAAGAGAGAAGCAACTGCCCTGTATTAAGGATTGCAGTTCCCAGATATGCTGCAAGAATTTTGGTGATACCTTCCCTTCCGAGCCCATTCCTCCAGCTGCTTTGCTCATATTATGTTTTGTCTACTAAAGTGACATTTTTTTCTACTAATGAACACCAGTGACATAAGCGACAAAGAGCAAACACACATTTTCAAGCACTCACGCTGTAAATGAATTCAGTTTGCAATAGCCAAGCACACTGTTCTGGGAACACATGCACCTGTCAATACAAAAATCTAAAGCTTTACCTGTAATCCTATGGCTCTTAATAGGGCTGGATAGTCTGTGTTAGTTTTCCAGCATTCACCTCTGCTCTGCAAAAAGCCACTGAAGGAATTTTTTTTCTGCCTGCATTTTTAAATGTCCTCAAGTGAATGCGTTGCATTTCTCCAGTCCTAGTCTCTCATGACTGGATGAATTTTAAGAACTGCTCAACACTTCTGAACCACTCTTTTACTCGAACTTTGTAACTTTCCCTATGTTTAGGTATCCGCAAACTGTATTCATCTTAATCTTATGGAAAATCTTGGCTGCCGTTAGGAGCCAACTATGAAAATACAATCATGTGAAAAAGTAAATATATACCTGTATATAAAGTTTTCTTTTTTAATGTATGCAAACTATCAACATTTTAGCATCATTCAAACAGTTTAAAAGGATAAAGGTGATGCAAATGAACAAAAACAACTCCAAAAGGTTGACTTTGCAATCATTCATTCAATTAAAAAATAAAGACATATATACCATTTCCTTCTACGGATAAAGTAGAAACAACCTCAAATATATGTTTCCTGCGAGTATCTCCCAGTCTCTGGCATCATCTGGCAGGATTTTTTTTCAGCTGTGCAACATTTGAGGGTTACTTGCATGCACGGACCTTTTCAAATCTCGGTGGGATTTATAGCTGGGCTTTGACTTTACCATTTCAGAACCCTCTATCTTTTCCCTGGCCATTCCTTGGTGGATTGACCAGAAGGGGCGTTGTCTTACCTGAACGACTTTTCTCAGCACGGAGATGGAGAATCCACCAATGGGTTTAGACTGTATTCCTGCCCAATCAGATCAAGTCAGCCAAAGCTCCCACGCCCGTCCTGGACCATAGAGATCCCAGTTTTGACGCGAGCGTAGCCATTGACTGACAGCACGGCATTGTGGCTCCTCCAGCTAATGCTAACCCTAGGGCTAAGTGACCTACCAGGGTGGGAGTGGATTCTCCATCTCCGTGCTGAGAAAAGGTGTTCAGATAAGACAACGCCCCTTCTTCAGCACTTGGAGATGGAGAATCCACCAATGGGACATACCAAAGCCTACTGTCCCTGAGGATGGGAAGCAGACTGGTCCGGTGTGGCACTTTGGTGAATAACCTGTTGGAGAACTCTCCTGCCAAAGGAAGCCTCAGCCGAGGCAAACCTATCAATTCTTTAGTGCCGAATGAAGGGGGATGGTGAAGCCCATGTGGCTGCCCTGCATACCTCCTCCATAGACGCCTGTGTGTACCAGGCCGCGGAAGTAGCTGCACTTCGTGTGGAATGGGCTGTGACCCCTCGTGGGACTGGCAATGTTTCAGCCTGATATGCCCCAGCAATGCATGCTTCCGACCTTTGGAGGAAGAATGGAAAGATATGAAGAGGGCTTCGGATTTGCGGAATTCTGCTGTCCGTGAAATATAGTGCCTAAGCGCTCTACGGACGTCCAAGCTATGCCATTGTCGTTCCCGAGCGTGCGATGGGTTTGGGCAAAAATCTGGTAATACTATATCCTGTGACCTATGGAATAGAGAGTTTACCTTCGGTATGAAGGTGGGGTCGAGTCGTAGGACCACTCTATCCTGATGGAACACGCACAAGACATCCCTGACTGAGAGCGCTGCCAATTCGGAGATGCGCCGTGCGGACGTGATTGCCACCAGAAATGCGACTTTGTGGGAAAGGTGACGCATGTCGCATGTCGTTAGGGGCTCGAAGGGCCACTTAGTGAGGGCCCGAAGGACTCGTGGTAATTCCCATGAAGGGTACCTGTGCACGGCAGGGGTCTGGTGTTGGAGGCCCCTTTAAGGAATGATCGGATTAAGGGGTGGTGGCTCAGGGTTCCCGCTGAGTCGCATGTGAGGACCGTTGCCAGCACTGCAACCTGTCTGATGCCACTGACCGAGGACTACTAACAAGTAGTCCAGGATATGGGAAATTGTGAGCTCCGAGAGCGATAACTGTCGTCCAGAGCACCATAATCGGAAGTTCTTCCACGTGGCCTCGTAGATGCGGTTGGTGGAAGGGCAACGAGAGGCCTGAATTATTGTGATGACCCCTGGGGAACAGAGCTCCCTTGTTAAGATCGAGTGCTCAAGTGCCAGACGGCTAACTGGAGCCACTGGGGCTCTGGGTGAAGAATGACTCCCTGGCTGAGTGAGATCCGTTCTGGGGGAATCCTCCAAGGCTCCGCGAGGGAGAGACTCCTTAGGTCGGTGAACCAGGATCTCCTTGGCCAGTAAGGGGCCACCAGGAGTACCTCCGCCCGTTCCCGGAAGAGCTTGCGTATTACCGCTGGGAGGAGGGATAGGGGGGAAAGGCGTAAAGCAGGCCCTGGGGCCACAGGCTCTGAAGAGCGTCTGTCTGCTCCGCCCCTATGGCTGGAAATCAGGAGAAGCGAGGCAGCTGAGCATTGAGCGGGGACGCAAAGAGGTCCACCCGCGGCGGTCCGAAACGGTGACAAATTTCCCTGAAGATCTTCGGGTGAATGCGCCACTCCGAGTGATCCACAACTGTTCTGCTCAGGAAGTCGGCCTGAGTGTTCACTTCCCCTGATATGTAATTGGCCTTGATGGAGGCTAGGTTGTGTTCTGCCCAGGTTCCCAGTAGGAGAGCCTCGGCAAACAGGCTCCAGGACCGGGTGCCCCCTGGCAGTTTATGTGGGCCTTGGCTGCCACATTGTCGGTGAGAACCAGAACGTGGTGGCACGCCACTCGGCCTCGAAAGTGGCGGAGGGCTAGGTGGATAGCCCTTAATTCGAGCCAATTTATGTTGTGTTGGAGGTCTGACTTGGACCATCGGCCCTGTGCCCACTGTGAGCGAAGGTGCGCTCCCCAGCCGAACAGGCTGGCTTCCGTCGTGAGTACTATCCGATCCGGCTCCTTGAAGTATGACCCTCTGCGTGTGGCTGGTGATAGCCACCACTTGAGGGATTGGACCATCGGCCCTGTGCCCACTGTGAGCGAAGGTGCGCTCCCCAGCCGAACAGGCTGGCGTCCGTCGTGAGTACTATCCGATCCGGCTCCTTGAAGTATGACCCTCTGCGTGTGGCTGGTGATAGCCACCACTTGAGGCAGCTGAGCATTGAGCGGGGACGCAAAGAGGTCCACCCGCGGCGGTCCGAAACGATGACAAATTTCCCTGAAGATCTTCGGGTGAATGCGCCACTCCGAGTGATCCACAATTGTTCTGCTCAGGAAGTCGGCCTGAGTGTTCACTTCCCCTGATATGTAATCGGCCTTGATGGAGGCTAGGTTGTGTTCTGCCCAGGTTCCCAGTAGGAGAGCCTCGGCAAACAGGCTCCAGGACCGGGTGCCCCCTGGCAGTTTATGTGGGCCTTGGCTGCCACATTGTCGGTGAGAACCAGGACGTGGTGGCACGCCACTCGGCCTCGAAAGTGGCGGAGGGCTCGGTGGATAGCCCTTAATTCGAGCCAATTTATGTTGTGTTGGAGGTCTGACTTGGACCATCGGCCCTGTGCCCACTGTGAGCGAAGGTGCGCTCCCCAGCCGAACAGGCTGGCGTCCGTCGTGAGTACTATCCGATCCGGCTCCTTGAAGTATGACCCTCTGCGTGTGGCTGGTGATAGCCACCACTTGAGGGATCGTACCACCTGTTGTGGAAGTTGTACTCTTTGGTGGGAAGCGCTGAGGTTCTGCCTCTGGAAGGGCAGCATGAACCATTGCAGCTCCCTGGAGTGGAGCCTGGACCATGGCACAATTGCAATGGCCGAGATCATCTTCCCTAACAGTTGGGAGAGACTGGCCAATGTTACAGATCGACTCTTGTGAATCTGGAGGATTGAATGTCTTATGCTGTCCCGGCGCTCTTGGGATAGGTAAACCCAGCACTCCACGGTGTCTATGATGGCGCTGAGGTGTAGTAATCTTGTTGAGGGGACCAAGTGGCTCTTGGGGAAGTTTACTGAGAACCTGTGGCTCTGAAGCAGCTTTACCACCAGATCTAGGTCCGACAGAGCAGACTGGGGGAATGCGGACTGGATTAGTATGTCATCCAAATAGCATTGGACTCTGACCGGTATCATTCTCAGGTGTGCTGCTAGAGCTGCCAGGATCTTGGTGAAGACCCTTGGGGCCAAGGACAGGAAAGTGGCTGAAAGTGGCATCCCTTGTAAGCGAACCGTAGGAACCGTCGGTGGGCCAGAGAGATCGGGATATGGAGGCACGCCTCCGTGAGGTCGATGGACGTCAGTAGGTGCCCCTTTCTTACGCTTCCTAGGATGGACCGGAGTGTTTGCATCTTGAATTTGTGATATGCCAGATGATAATTCAAGCCCTTGAGGTCTAGAATGGCTCTCCATCCCTCTCATGCCTTTGGAACGACGAAGAGGATGGAGTAGAATCCCTGGCCTCTCTGGCCAAGCGGTACCAGTTCTATGGCCCGTATGTGAAGGAGATGATGAACTGCTTCGTTCATCAACCCCTTCTTTGTTCGGTTCCGGGGGGTTGGACAAGAAAGGAACCGATTTGGGGGGTTGGTGACAAATTCCAAGGAGAGGCCGTGACGGATGGTGCTGAACACTCATGCGTCTGTGGTGGTGGCCTCCCACTGGTGGGCAAACAAGGAGAGCCTGCCCCCGATGGGAGGTACTGGTGGGGTGTCATCTGGTGCACCGGAATGGCCTGTCGTTCCCTCGAAAGGGGCGCTTCCCCTGGGGTTGTTGCCTGGGTCTGGGAGCTTGCCTATCAGCCTGTCTCTCTTGTCTGTCTTGTCTGGTCAGAAAGGATTGGGGGGGGCTGGGGTAACTATACCTAGCTCCTGCACGACGTCATGGATAGAATCCGGAGCACTTGTCCTGTTCTTGAGCAGATGATTAAGGACCTTAAGTTTCTCCTTGTTTTCGGTTATGTAGGGGTTCAGGCCGTCCCCAAATAACTTGCCCCCCTGATATGAAGCCGCTGCTAGCTTCCACTTGGACTTTGCATCGGCTTGCCAATGTTTTAGCCAGAGCATACATCGGCCAGTGATACTGGATGCCATAGCCCTGGCGGAAAACCTGGCGGCCTGGAGGGTCGCATCTGCAGCGTACTCCGTGGCCGCCACCAACTTACTGAGGTCTTGATATGTCCAGATATCCTCCGCTGGGATCCGGGCTTGGAGCTGCCGGAGCTAACAGAGGGAGGCCCTGTTAAAGAAGGAAGTGGAGGTTGCCGCTCTGATCACCCATGCGGATGCTTGGTGCATTCTGCGGTAGGTGGACTCGCACTTGCGATCCTCAGATTTGAGGGCCTCAGAGAAGTCCCCGGAAATGGCGTTGGATGACACTAGGGGCCCTAGGGGCTCGTCCACCGTAGGCACCTCCAGTGTCTCTTCCAATTTCTTGGCAACACTGTACAACTTCTTGTCTGTGCTACACGGAATGGAAGAGAGGCCGGTGATGTACACTGTTTCCTGATTGCGTTCAGGAACAGGGAGGGGCAAGGGATGCGATGTTGCGTCGCGACTGGTTCAACAAAGTTAGGGTCTGCCTCCGAATCCAGTGGATCGGGGGGCGTTGTCGCCGGAGGTTCGGGTCCCAGGTGAGCGGTGGATGTGCCCTTGCATAGCAGGGTGATGAAGAAGGAGGGGTTGAATAGCCCACCGAAGGAGGGGGCCTCCGGTGGATCCTCCTCCTCCTTGGACATTGGTATATCCTGTTCCGTGACCGGCTGATCGAGATAAGAGTCTTCAGACACTAGAGACCCAGAAGGAGAGGAAGGGCTATCGTAGGCCTCTGTCTCTGGCTGTTGGATGTGCCTGTGGGCGGTGGCCACTGGTCTGGAGGTCTGAGCCCTGGCATCCAGGGCTCGATCTACTGCCTGAACGATGAGTAGGCCTAGGCGGTCTTCCGTCAGGAAGGTAGTTTGCTCGCTCGGGCGGAGTCCGGCCGCAGTAGGAGTGAATGTGGCCTCGGGGGTCCCTGGAGGAGCCCGTGTGGCCGGGGCTTGGGCCACGGAACGGAGCTCACCTGTGCCAAACCGCGCGGGGAAGTGTGAATGTTCCCCCATTGACCAAATCCCCCGAGGGGAGGTTGATGGCCCCAGGGGAAGATCTAGAGCTAGGTTCTCGGGCTGGTGTGACGCCAACCTGGCTCTTTTCTGTGCCTTGGCAAACTCCTTTTCCAAGGACTGGTGTCTCCTCTTGTCCTGCTTGTCTGTTCTTTTGGGAGTCTTGGTGGCAGATCTGACCTTAGATTTGGCTGCCGTCTTGTCGGTGCCTTCCAGACCAGGTTGACCTGATGAGGATGGCAGGGCTCCTGATGAAGCCAGGGTGGCCTCCTCCATTCTCCGATAACACTGGGACACGACAGGGGGCCCCAGGTATCTAGAGAGTATTACACACTGGGTAAGGACAGGCGTACTACAGGGGACATCCTGAACCCAGGTACAGCCTCTGTGTGGATAAGGACAGGCGCATTGCTGGGGATGCCTGGAATCCAACTGTGGCTGTGCACAGATAAGGACAGACACACTGCTGGGGGTGCCTGGAATCTGGCCTGATATACTGTGGATAAGGACAGGCACACTACAGGGGGCGCCTGGAATCCACATATCGTTACTCAGATAAGGACAGACACACTACTGGGGGTGCCTGGAATCCAAGTGGAGCCAACTGTAGCAGTAGAGACTAGCAGGCCATAGGAGACACCAGAACTTGAAAAGGATAAGTCCGGTTGTTCAAAGGACCCACCAGGCCAGCTAATCTAGCTGAGAGAGGTGTAAAGAGGCCTGCTGTAGTAGGCCTCGGTTATCAGGCCCGGTTGGGTCAAACAAGATGGTGGCTGTTAAAAGGGAGGCCTCCCTGACCGTAATGGCCATCAGCTGGGGAACCTGGTCTGGCAAAGCCCGCTGCTTTGGATCAGCTCCCCTGGAGAGGCCTCGCTGGGTGGGGGGGTTGATGCCACTGACCGAGGAAGGGTCCCCTTCCCCTGTGTTCCCTTGGAAGACTGGGTGTACCGCGAGGCCAAGATGGCGACCGCCGTGGGGAGAGGAACAGCATTTACTTTAGGCCTCCAGGGAGCACTCCGGATCGCTGGAGAAAACACTGAAGAAAATGCTGCCGCACGCCCTGTGCTCGCCCGCTGGCCAGCTGATCGGCGCTGGCTTCAGGGGCTTGTAAAACTCCTCCCGGCAATTTGCGGCCTAGACATGACGACGCAACGTGCGTGCGCACCCCCCCCCCGCTTGCTCCGATCAGCGGCCTGCCTTGTTTGGTCTGGCCGGCCGACAGAGCTCTCTTTACTTTTGCCCGCGGTCCAGGGAGGTGAGCTGAGTTCGGAGATCACTAACAGAGCTCTGCCGAGCGAACTCAGCTGACTGGGCTAACAGCCGTTAGTCCCAATCGCTCCTGGATCAAGTATGTTTCGATCAGGGGGAGGGGGGAATGGAAGGAAGGAGCCCCTTCCTTGGAAAAAACTAATTGCCTAGTTTCCCTCGGTTAAGATGAGCTGGGAGCAGAGCTCCAAACCTCTTTCTAAAAGGAGGGAAATAATGCTTTGCTAACCACTACTCTACACTGCCCTTGAAATAGAGAATCCACCAATGGAGACTGTACCTGCCTAGGAGCCACGCTGCATGTCCGTCCTGGGCAAGATCAAGTCAAAAACTGGGATCTCTATGGTCCAGGACGGGCGTGGCAGCTTTGGCTGACTTGATCTGATTGGGCAGGAATACAGTCTAAACCCATTGGTGGATTCTCCATCTCCAAGTGCTGGAGAATGTTGAGGTTTGTTTTCATGTGGCAAGTCTACTTTGGGATAAGCTTCAATCCGTGGACGGATGGTCTCATATTATCTTCAAACACCCCCTGCTACAATGAAGAATTCATAATAGATTTTATGATGGTATGTTGCCCAGGCTTGGACCCGACAAAGCAACTTCAAACGACAACATTTCCAATAACACCACGTTTTACAATTGGTACTGGGTTCTTCTGATGAAATGCTGTCAAACATGCCTTCTAAATAATTCCATCTTTGTCTCTTGTATTCAGAGCACATTGTTCCAGAAGTCCTGGTCTTTGCCTAGGTATTTGTGAGTAAACTTCAGCCCTGCCATGATGTTGTTCCTGAACAGCAAAAGTTTCCTTCTGACACACCTCCCATGTAGATCTAATTTGTGCAGTTTCTTTCTACATGGAAAACTCATGCATACTGACATCAATTGAGAAGAGCTCCATGTAGCTCATGTGATGCCATTATGGAATTGTTAGATATTTCTTTCAGCATCCTATGTTCTGCACTCAGGCTGAACTTGCTGAGAAAATCTGTGGCCTGGGCAAGTTGACAGTTGTTTGAAATCTTTTCTATTTGTCAATGATCTTCCAGACAGTGGAATGATAGATGTCCCTTTGTTTAGCAATCTTTCAAAATTCCTTCCCAGACTCTTAGGCATGTAGGAGAGCTCTTTCAATCTAGGCATGGTGATACCATACCACCCACTTCAACAACAAAGGGCAAATCAAACTACTGTAAGTGTCTGAGATTTAAACAAGACAAGTTCCTCCCACATCCTCTCTAACAATGTTTGCACCTAATTCGGTACATTTGATTCTAATTTTAAATATTAGAGGTAGTGATAAATGTAAAGGTAATCTTACTTTTTCCACATGAGACATACTTTTTCAAATGACTGCATATGCTCCCTTTTTTAATTACTTGCACAATCTAGGCTCATCAGCAAGAAAAGCCCAGATGACAAAAATTATGTAACTTGATTTTGACTTGCTGAAGGACCTCATTCTAATATTCTAAGAGATTCTCAATTTCTTTTCACCTATTATGAATCTCCCACATTATCTGCTAGGTCATCTAGATTAGTTATCCCTGTGATATACAGTGGTATGACTTGGAAAAGAAAGAGGAAAAAAATTCCTGAATCCTGGAGCTTGCTTGTTGCTCTTATCTGGCAGGAGTATCTTTATTTCTCCTTTAGGAGAAATCCAGAGTGGTTCATCTGCTGCACAGGAACTTGCAGACACTTTCCTGCTCATTAACTGCTGATGTGTTGAATACCTCAGGGGCTCAACATCACCCTGGTACTTCTAATAACTTGGCCAAGGATCATCAGTTTCAGAACACTGCTATAGGGCAGAAACATACTTTCAAAAGCCTCCCTTTAAGCCAACAAAGTCTTATCTAATCACCCCAGTCTTTCAAAATGATAGATAACCATGTTGGGGAGCCCAATGGAAATACGGGTAGACTTTGACTTACAACAGTTCATGTAGTGACCGTTCAAAGCACTGGAAAAAAGTAACATGACTATTTTTCACACTTACGACTGTGGCAGCCTCCCCATGGCCATGTGGTCAAAATTCAGATGCTTGGGGCAACTGGTTCATATTTGTGACAGTTGCAATGTCCCAGTGTCCTGCGAACACTTTTTGCGGCCTTCTGACAAGCAAAGTCCATGGGGAACCCAGAAGTTTCACTTAACAACTGGGTTACTAACTTAACTGCTGCAATGATTCACTTAACAACCGTGGCAAGAAAAGTTGTAAAATGGGGCAAAACTCACTTAACAAACGTTTCGCTTAGCAACATACATTTTGGGCTCAATTACGGTCGTAAGGCAAGAACTACCTGTACATGGAAAATTTCAAAATGCTTTCAAATGGGGGCATATCACCCCAATCTGGGACTAAGATGGAAGCAAATAAATCTTTCAGGGACCTAGTTCACAAATTCAACTGATCCAAGGGTACTTAAAGATATTTTCTTGAACAATAGCTGGATTTACCCAACATGTTAAGCCAAAGCCAATCAAACTACATTTGGGTTTTAAATGTACACTGAGTGAAACCCAATGTGAACTCATGGATTTGGTTTGATTGGGTGATTTTGCCTAGAAGCAGAACTTTGCAAAGAAATCTTTGCACAAGGAAGCTCTGATCTCTAGGGGAAAAAACTAACTAAGGTTCAGGAGAGCAATTATTCATCACAGTTGCAGATGGTAAAATAACCTCTGCATAACTTGATAAAGGGTGCTTTTCTGTGTTCATACAGTCAATGGTTATATTCAGACTTCACAATAAATGAGTACTTTTGTTGTATCACAAGTTAAGTAGATGACTGGTACTTATTATTTGGTTATTCTTGCTTGGGTTTCCTTACTAAAAGAAGTGGTTTGAGTACCCAGATGGCTCACTTATTCTGAAATTGAAACCTGTCCCTATTCCCCTCCAGTTGGAAACTAAAGTTAGAAGAACAAATCAAACCATACAGCAAGCTATATCATGCTATAACAAAAATGTACTTTTTTCACTTCTTTCTTTTCTACTTTTACTTCTTCAAGGGGGGAAGAAAAAAACAGTTGCACTTAATTTGCTCCCAGTGTTCATTTTTTCCAATTCCTATGGGAGCTTTTTGAAATTAGATTATAGCAACAACAGCATGCACATTCTAGTTGGAGCGTCCTCTTGGAGATCTATTTACTCTGGCAAAATATGTAGACCAGCATTGGACAATAGTCATCAGTAGATGAACTTACATGATCAAGACCTGTCTAAAAACTTCATTCTACAAAAGAATATCTTCTTTTAAAATCAACAAGACCATACTGTGTGACTGATAGGCAAAAGACCATCATATTAGACCAATGGCCTACAAACCTTTTGGGCACCAGGGTCCAGTTCCGTGGAGAGAGGTTTTTCCGCGGGCCAGAGGGAGTGTGGTTTCACATGCTGCCTGGATCCCGTGGATGGGGCTTCAAGCGGCCTGGTTTCTGATGTAGAAAGTCAGCACCCACCCACCCTTCTAGAGAAGGAAATATTTTGGGGGATATTAAGAAAGGCAGAATATTTTATTTCCCCAAAGGAATAATGGAGAAAAAAAATCTTTAAAGGCCCAAGTTTTCCCAGGCAGAAATTAAGCAGGCCAGCTCTATAGAAATGCAGATTTGATAATCCTATTCAGAAAAACTGGGCCACCTATTCATAAGCAAAATGCCTTCAGCCACAGACCCAGAAAAGGTTTGATCTGATGGTATTAGAAAAACAAAGACACCCAAGGATAGAACATGATCTTTAGGACATAATAGGATTAACCCACCACCATTAGAATACCAAAAGCTCAGGTCAAAGCATATGACACAGGAACAGGAATAACCTCAAATAAGGAACAACTCCAAACACAAAGCCTAAAGAAGGTATAAAAACCCACCATTCCCAGCTCCATTTGGTCAGCTACCCCACAAACATGCTGTGTCACTGAAATTTCTTACAACTCAATAAACTGAACCTTCTTCCCTAAGCAGCCTCCATTTTATTTATTCCCAGCTTCGACTGGACCCTGATGATTTTTCTTTCAACATTGGCATGCCACAATGCAGTGGGATTGGGAACCCCTATATTAGACCACATATACACACCAGTTATAACTCCATCCCGCAATATGTTTTGATAGTCCACCTACAATATCTTTTAATCCCCATTATCAGTTTGGATGCTAGCCAGCAGCCCCATATCATATATTCATACACATACTAAAGGAGCACACCTAGTTATTTTTTTACAAATCAGCATAGTAAAGTTTAACGCATTCACTAGTTTCATCAACATCATATCATTACCATGAAGAAGCTGTATGTCTCTTAATTTCCACGTGGCAGAAAATCTGCTTTTTCCATAGTAGCTTTTCTATTTGTGCTGCTTCAGAGAGTGTATTTATTGTACTGATTTGTTGCATATGATACACCTGGTGAAATCATGGTCTGCATTCTATCAGGAATTTGAGTTTACCCCTAATCCCACTTCTGTATTCTCTCTTAAAAAGAAAAAAGAAAACTTTTTTAAAAATGGAATAAAATTCCTTTAAGAAAAGCCCTTAAAATATTGAAGCCCTTTCTTTATTCCTCCCATATTCCCATATTCTTCCCATTGATCTTTAAAAGCTATGTGAATGGACTATCTTATGTGCTATTTTAACAAATTCTGTATAATAATGAGGTTAAGCAATATTTGAAAGAACAAAATGTATCTGTTTCCTAGGGATATTTATTTACTATGTTTTTATATTTATAATTTGTTTTCCATTCAACAACTCAAGGTGGTGGATATGGCACTCTCTCCTATTTCTTCCATGGGATAGGTTGAGCTAACAGACAGTGATCCATCTAATAAGCCTCCATTGCCGAGGTAGATTAGAACCTGGGTCTCCCTAGTCCTAGTCCACCACTTTAACAACTACTTAACTCCTCACAATTACTGAGGGGTTTTTTTCTGTTCCTTTGTTCACTTTTGCAGAGTTTGGCAGAGCAATCTATTTTTGTAGAGATTAACTACGAGGCTTGTTCAGCAGGACAGGGCAGCTGTTATTTGGAAGGAACTCCTCCTTCTAGCCCCTTGCTGTCTGAGTCTGCTTTGATAGTCACAACTGGGTTTGCATAAAGGAACTGAAAGAAATCACCATATCCTTCTTTATCGCAAGTTAACAGTTCATAAACAGTGAATTTATTCTATCAAATGATATTTTATCTATATTGATATATTTTTGCTACCCCTGTAAACTGTAATTGAATCTTTACCAGATGGATACATTTGGGGGAAATTACGTATCCAATAATACATTTTTAAAAAAAAAACACACACACACATACCCATTTAAGTTTAATACCCGCAACAAGATGGTTTTATGAGCAGTCAAATTACACAAAATGCAGTTTATGTTCCTAAAGTGGCCAATTGTTTGTAGATTAGTATAATAGTACATCTTTCCAAATTATCTAGTTTCTTCCAAAAATTTAAAAAAAAACCTTTCTGAGAAAGCATGAGAACAAACAAGTAATCATCACACATTTATCTTTAATATTTGAAGGCCTTATAAGCTATTTTTTCTGGGAGATATAGCATTATGATGCAAGCCTGGGAGACCAGTTCTCCTTATTGCTCACGTCCCTGGAGTAGCATTCAAGGGGAAGACAAGCATATGACTCCCATCTCTTTTCACACCACAATCAAGTTTTGTTTGTAAACAATCATGCTGAGGAGTACTAGTAGACTAGCAAGTCTTTCAATGTAAAAACCAGGAATTTACATGAAAGCAGGTGGCACTTAAGTATTTTACAGCAGCAGCTGCACAAGACCTCCATCTGATTGATGTCACTTTTCAAGCAATACTTACAGTCCTCATAGAGAAAATCTTGAGGTTACTCCAACCACATATATTAACTCTGATGCAAACATCTAGAAACGAATGCAAACACCCAGTGTTGCCACCTAGAACCGTGTAATATATTGAATGTACTAAACAAGAGAGGCTTAAATTCTCTTAAGATTTGGAGGGAGGCTGTACCAAATCCTGATGCAATAATTGGTTCCCAGACTAATAAAGTTTCAGAAGGCCATTCTGTAAACATCCAGCTACTCAGTTATCAGTGGAGATCTGGCTCCTTGAAGTATCACAGGAAGGTTGTTAGAAAATCAGAAAGTATCCCTCCTAACATTCACTGGAATCTTTCTACATAAAATATAATTCAATTGCTGCAATATTTATAGATTACCTCATTCACTTCATTGACTTGCTAAAGAGAATTCTGAGAATTACACGTGGAAAATGATCACTTTTGGTTTTAGGAAAATGCCAAAGAGCTTGATACTACTAGCCTTTTCCTCCCACTTAGAAGGGCATCTGCATATGAGTCAAGTCTTTGTACACATTCTAGAAAGACAGGGCAACTAAAAGTGAGCAGGGTAACATGGCTTTGCATGCTGAACCTACCTCCTGTTTTCTGTTTACACCTTTCCTGAACTTCTGCTCCCAACTTACTGTGGTGAGTCATAATATCTGAGTAAAATTTATAATAAGGTGAATATACTTATTTGAAATTGTTACTGAATGCACCTCCAAGTAGAAAAATAAAAGAGGTAAGAATAAGGGCAGCCTGTGCATCTCTCCCCACTGTTCACTTTAAGCCCTTAATCATTCCTTGGAAAGTATGATGACAGTCAAATGGAGACCTGTTCCACACTGGAATGCCAGCCAACTCATTGTGAAAGCCAAAGACATGGGGGGGGGTCCATATTCTATACTGAGAATGTGGAATAGATGCAAATCCAGACCGTGTCTAAAAGCATCTTTATGGGTCTCAGCACAAGAAGCATTTAAGAGACAAGAAATAATAGGGAAACACAAATGGCTAACCTAACCAGAGAATATTGTCAAGAGGAATACAAAATAAAATCAAGACAACTGATGGCAATGGGACAAAGTTGGTCAGTGTTTTTCTTACTTACAGTTAAAGATTTAAAGTAGACAACAGAGTTTATGGCATGACTGATTTTGTAATAAAATTGTATAAAAACGAACATGTTATTGCTAAAATGTATAAACTTTTACTGAAATTTGAAATGGAAGAACTAGTGAAAGAATGCATGATAAAGTGGGCTACAACTTTTGATTATCATATATAAATTGAACAATGGAAAAATATGGTGTTGAAAGAATTCAAATTTATACTAGGTTATAATCTTTTCTAAAAAGATCACGATTGATGTATGACACCAAATAAATTATCTGGAATGTGTAAAGGCATTTCAAATTTATGTTGGAGATGTGAACAAGAGGAGTCGTTTTATCATGTTTTGCAGACAAGCAAAAAAAGCTAGAAAACATTGGATTCAAATACATACATTGATTCAGAAGATTTTAAAAATTAATATATAATTAAGACCAGAATTCTTCCTCTTGGGACTGATGGACAAAACATTGGAAAAAGTCATGGAACTTTGCCTTTTATTTGATGACCATAATGAAATTATTGTATGCATAAAGATGGGATGATCTGGCAATACTTACAACAGAGGAAAGGCTGGTGAAGATGATAGAACTTGTTGAGATGGCTACATTGATTTGTTTGATTAGCTACATTTAGTGTTGAAAGAAAACTCTTTATGGACTTTTTGCGTAAATATAAAAAACGATGATTAAATAGGGTAAATTATAGAAAGAGAGTAACAATGTACCTTTAGAGAAAATGGTAAATTTATAATTGCATTTATAACTTCTGTAAAGAAGGTTGGAATTGTAACTTTTTTCTATTTCTATTTTTCTTTTAGTTTTTCTTTCTGCGCTCTCACCTCTCTGATTTTTTCTTTTTTATTCTGTAGTATTATTCTTATCCTATATTAGTTTCTTTTAGTTTTTATCTTTGTTTTTAAAACTGTATACAAATTCATATCAGAAATATTGCATATAGAAAAAAAAACAAAGCAAAGGTTGCTATATGCAACTGATTGAAAAAAATAAAAAAAATCACATTAACCTCAGCTTCTGATGGTGAACGCATTATTTTTATTGACATGTTTTCATCTATAAGAGGCTTGTTTAGAAATTGTCTAATGGAAAAATGGAAGCAGCTATTAAATCAAATAACATGTTTGTGTTGCCTTACCCCAAATCTGGCATTACTATTTATAGAAAGTTATCAAATCATTGGCATGACTACTATACACAACATCATTTTTTAAGGCAGTTGATCATATTCTACAGAGCTGCATGGGGTGTCAACGGAAAGGTAGCAGCTTTGACAGGAGAACATGTTGCATCATTTTTGGGCACTTTGCCCACTTTTGGTCCCCATCTGGCACTCAGTACCCACCTGTGGCTTCCTGTAGCTTTTTGCATGAGGCAATGGCCACACTTCAGTCAAAGGCTTTGACAAACTGGCTAAACCAGATGAGGGTAGCTAATTGGTTTTAAACCATGGTGAGACAGACGATGACTGTGCCAGCATGTGAACAGAGACTCTGGCAGATTGAGTGGATGAGACCATTGCAAAGCCCAAGGACCATTATGGTAGTCTTTGCAAGTGTCGTGGAACTCAAAAAGCATAATAAGACACAGACAATGTCCTGGTTACCCACTACACCTAGTTTCATCATCAGTTGTCTCGACTCTATCTTGCCAACTGTTCTCAGATGGAATCAGGAAGAGAGAGTGAGGCTGATGATGTGCAGCTCTCCCTCAGTTAAATTTCAAACTATGTTCTAGACTCCACACCATTATCATCACTCTTGGGAGGGAAAGAATAATAAAACTCTGTAGCAATGAATGATGAAGTAGCAGATATAGATACACTGGGAACTATAGTAGTGAACAGGCACACAGGTGACTCAGTTCTAATGTTTGTTCTTGTCATTGACTGAACCAGCAGTAAACCAAGCATCTGCCTGGGTGATTGAGCAGCATTCTTTAGAAAAGCATTGCTTATTTTTGTAGTATGAGGAAGGGGCTAGAAAAGGTACACTAAATATTGTCTGCTTCATTCCACACTGGCTAGTTTACCAATGATCCCATCAGTGCTTGAATAAACACAGAAAAATACAAGGTAATACCCCTCACCATTGGCACTTGGGAAGTGTGCACACTTTTGGGCAACCCTACAGACCAGAAAGAAGAACAGCTTTAGTTGCCAGAGAGTGTACAAGACACAACACTGATATTGAAGTCCTGAGTGAGATTTGTCTTGTCAATAAAGGTCTGCTGACTGAAATTGGAGGTGATTACACTTTTTCCTAAAATGACTGTGAAAGGGATGAGTGGAGTTGGATTTTCCATCAAGAGTCAGCTCATTTGGAAATTTGTTAGGTCAAATATGTGAATGACCAGTTCATGACACTGCAACTTCCATACAGAATAGAAGTCAAGCCATGCTGGTCAGTGTCTACAGCTCCCACAATATCCACCATCAACAAGACAAAATACAGGTTCTGTAAAGATCTAGATGACCTACTCTTAGAAGTAAGTTGTACCAACAAGCTGATCTTGCTCAGCAATTTTAATGCAAGAGTAGGTTGTGATTCTGCAGCTTGGCCGAGTGTCATTGGGAGACATGGAGTGTGTAGGTGTAACAATAATAGCCTAGTTTTACTGAAGACCTGTGCAACACATGATCTCCTTACCAACACAACTTTACCCTACTAGTAACAAGATCTCTTGAATGAATCCCCGCTCTAAGTACTCGCATCTTATTGACTGCCATTGTCAGGAGAAAACACAGGCAAAATGCCAGAGTGTCTAAGTCCAAGTGTGATGCTGACTGTTGGAAAGATCACAGGCTTACTGTCTCCAAAATGAAGCTCCACATCAGACTCAAGAAGTGACCAGAAGGAAGCAAGGCCATGAAAAGAAATAATGTGACCAGGCTAAAGAAGCCTAGCATGCCTTCAGCACTGGCTGAAGGTTTAAAAAATTAAGCTTGCTCTGACCTATATCTTGCTGGCAGTGTTGAGGATGACTGAAAATGCTTCGGGGATGTTGTCCATTCATCTGCACTGAAGATGCTGGGGCCTTCTCCTTGAAAGCAGCCAAGACTAGTTGGATGAAAATAATGATGAGATACAGGCTTTACTTGTGGAAAAGCAACACCTTCATCATGTCAATCAGAACAACTTATCATCAGCTGTCAAGAAAAAGGCCTTTACGTTGTAGGATAGTCTAGAATAAACTGAGTAAAGTGCAAGATGCCTGGCTGAGCACCAAGGGAGATGAAATTCAGAGTTATGCTGATAGAAACAACTTGAAATGGTTCTAAGAAGCCCTTAACAGTTTTTGCAGCTCTCAGTCTCTTGAGTATACATGGTACAACTCTCATTATACAGAAAGCTCAAATCCTGCAGAGATAGGCTGAATATTTTGTGGCTATCATCAACCATGCATCATCTATTAATGGTGACACAATAGACAGGGTTCCCTAGGTCAGTATCAGCAGCGCTATGCATGACCCACTGAAGTAGATGAAATCATGGCAGGTGTCAGTCAGCAATCCAATGGCAAAGCCCATGGGGCAGATGTCATACCTGCAGAGTTATGCAGTCAGTGGTCCCCGATTTATAGAGAAATTCTTATTCCAGTCTTTTTATTCCAGTCTTTTTAGAAGCAAGGCTCCATTCCTCAAGAACTTAGATGCAGTCATTGTACATTTCTACAAAGGGAAGGGCAATCAACAAGTATGCAACAACCATTGAGAAATTTCGGTGCTCTCCACCGTAAGAAAAACACTTGCAAGTGTTCTGCTAAATTGTCTAGTGACTCATCAAGAGCTGGACGTTGCCAGAGTCAAAGTGTGGTTCCCTCAGAAGTTGCGAGACTACCAGTACTGACCTGATTTTCGTGGTGTACCAAGTTGCTGACCTCCTAAAAGCTTTTGATAATGTCAGCCAACAAGGCTTGTGGAGCATCAAGTCAAATTTTGGCTGCCCTACCCAACTCATTCAGATGGTGCACCAGTTCTGTAATGGCATGATGGCCAGAGTGCTGGTCAGCAAAGAATCCTCTAGAACATTCCCAGTCACCAATGGTGCTAAACATGACTTTGGGCTTGCACTTACAGTGCTCAGCATGTTTAGTGCCATGTTGAATGATGCCTTTCAGGTCAGTGAAAATCAGCTTCAAGTACAGAGTGGAGGGGAAGTTCTTCAATCTAAGGAAATTTCAAACTATTACTAAAGTAAATGGGATGAAGCGTTGACTTACCTGAACGCCTTTTCTCAGCATGGGGGGATGGAGAATCCACCAATGGGTTATGTCAGTCTACCGCCCAATAAGAGACTAGGTCCAAAATTTAGCCCCGCCTCCGGCCGGATGCCCCAGTTTTTGCCAGGCGAAGCTCTCCATAAGATCGGACCGTGTAGCTCCATTCCAGCGTCCTGTAAGAAAAATTCCTGCCTAGACTAGCTAGAGGGGTGTGTGGATTCTCCATCCCCCCATGCTGAGAAAAGGCGTTCAGGTAAGTCAACGCTTCTTCTCCAGCATGGGTGGATTCCGAATCCACCAATGGGACGTACCCAAGCCCTCATAAGTCCCTTTGGGTGGGAGTCTAGGCTGTTTCTTACTAGGACTCAACTATCTGCTGCAGGGCTCTCCTGCCAAACGAACCCTCAGCTGCAGCAAATTGATCAATCCTGTAATTTCTTACGAAAGAGGACGGAGAGGACGGAGAGGCCCACGTGGCCGCTCTGCAAATTTCCTCCAGTGATGCCTGAGTGCGCCAGGCTGCCGATGTGGCCGCGCTCCTTGTGGAGTGAGCCGTGATGTTAGCTGGTACCGGCAGTTCCAATGACTCATAGGCCTTGGCTATGCATGCCCTGATCCACCTGCTAATGGTCGAGGATGACACCTTCAGACCCTTGGACGAAGGATGGTAGGAAACAAATAAGGCCTCGGACCTCCTGAAGGTCGCTGTCCTGCTGACATAGTGGCGCAGAGCCCTGCACACGTCCAGTGTATGCCATCGTCTCTCCAGACGGTGTGTGGGATTTGGACAGAAGTCCGGTAGGACCAGGTCCTGGGACCTGTGGAACCATGTGTTGACCTTAGGCAAGAATGATGGGTCCAGGCGCAGAATCACCCTGCCCTCTGCAAAGGTGATCAGATCCGGACGGACCGAAAGGGCCCCCAACTCCGAAACCCGTCTTGCTGAGGTGATAGCCACTAGGAAGGCCACCTTCAGCGTCAGGAAGCGGAGTGAGCTGACCCCCAACGGTTCGAAGGGATCCTCAGCGCCTGTAGGACCTTATTTAGGTCCCAGGACAGGAAACGGTGAACTACGGGAGGCTGTCTTGTGGCCGCCCCCTTTAGGAAGGCGCTCACCGCTGGGTGTTGTGACAGGGGTCCCCGGTCCTCGCAGACTAGGACCGTCTGTAAAGCTGCTACCTGCCTACGGATGGTGTTGGTCGCTAGTCCCCTGTTCATGCCCTCCCACAAATACTCTAGGATGTTGGGGATGGTGGCAGACAGGGGGCTTAACCCCTGCCTGCTACACCAGGAGGAAAAGTTCCTCCAGGTGGCATCGTAGATCCTATTAGTGGAGGGTCGGCGAGCGTCTTGGATGACTGAGATGACGCCCTCTGAGAAAGCCTGCCTACTCAGTCCTTCCCGCTCAAGTGCCAAGCGGCTAGTTGTAGCCACTGCGGGTCTGGATGTTGGAGTTTCCCTTGGCTCAGGGATACCCGACTCGGAGGGAGTCTCCACACTGGCGAAAGCGATAGGTCTACCAGGTCTGCAAACCACGGACGCCTCGGCCAATATGGAGCAATTAGTACCACCTCCGCCTGCTCCAGGATGAGTTTGCGGATTGTTGCCTGTATTAGGGGCGGAGGAGGGGAGGCATACAGTAGCCCCTGGGGCCACCTGCATCTGAGCGCGTCCGTCCCCTCCGCTCCCCTGGTCTGGAACCTGGAGAAGAAGCGGTGAGTCTGTGTGTTCTCTGGTGACGCGAAGAGGTCCAGGCAGGGCCGACCGAACCTGTCCGAGATTGCCTCAAACAGTTCCGGTGCCAGTCTCCACTCTGCGTGGTCTACCGTGACTCTGCTGAGAGAGTCCACCTGATGGTTTGCCTCCCCTGATATGTGTTCTGCTTTCAGTAAGGCCAGGTGCTGTTCTGCCCACAGACCCAGCGCCCTGGCCTCCTGCATGAGGGCCACTGACCTGGTCCCGCCCTGCTTGTTTACGTGTGCCTTTGCTGTTACATTGTCCGTCAGGACTAGCACATGACTCCCTGCCAGTTGGGGTGAGAACTGAAGCAGGGCCAGGTGGATGGCCCTCAGCTCGAGCCAATTGATCCTGTGGCGTAGGTCCCCTGCGTCGGTCGT
Organism: Bothrops alternatus; assembly: GCA_034064705.1. Classification (NCBI taxonomy): domain Eukaryota; kingdom Metazoa; phylum Chordata; class Lepidosauria; order Squamata; family Viperidae; genus Bothrops; species Bothrops alternatus. Next base: position 4,747,407 of record JARGCV010000001.1, on the reverse strand, counting down.
GACTGTGATCCTGTTGGGTTCCCTGAGTGGGGTGCCCCTGTTTAGGGCGCCTGATCTCCACCATCTTAGGGATTTTAGGATCTGGGGTGACACCCTGATTCTCCTGAGCGAGGCGCTCTGGTTCTGTCTTTGGTAAGGGAGCAGAAGCCATTGGAGACTTCTGGAGTGGAGCCTTGCCCACGGGACAATCCCCAAGCATGATATCATCTTCCCCAGGAGCTGGGATAGTTGTACAACTGTGGCCACTCTCCTCTGTATTACCAGAAGCGCTAGCTTCTGTAAACTCTCCCGACGCTCCTGGGAGAGATACACCATGCCCTGTTCTGAGTCTATGATGGCTCCTAGGTGCTGGAGTCTCCTTGAGGGTGTGAGTTGGCTTTTCTTGTGGTTTACTGAGAAGCCGTGCCTCTGGAGGGTGTCTATGGTGATCTGAAGATCTTTCAATGCTGCCTGGTGTGAGGCTGAAAGTATCAAAATGTCGTCCAGGTAGCATTGGACTCGCACCGGTATCATGCGTAGGTGCGCTCCCAATGCCGCCAGGACCTTCGTGAACACTCTGGGCACTGAGGACAGACCGAATGGAAGGGCCCTGTACTGGTAATGCCTCCCCCTGTGGCAGAATCTGAGGAACCTTCTGTATTCCAGTCTTATCGGGATGTGTAGGTAGGCCTCTGTGAGGTCTATGGATGACAGCAGATCCCCTCTTCGTATGCTGGCCAGTATGGACCTGAGGGACTGCATCTTGAATTTCCTGTACACTATGTAGTGATTTAACCACTTGAGGTCGAGGATTGCCCTCCAATCCCCAGATGACTTTGGCACAAGGAAGAGGATGGAGTAGAACCCCTGTCCCTCCTGCTCTGGAGGAACCGGCTCTATGGCTCTTATCTCCTCCAGGTGCCGTATGGCATGATCTAAGAGACCCACCTTGGTCTTGTTGCGGGATAACGGACATCTTATGAAGTGATCTGGTGGAGTGGAGTAGAATTCTATTGCTAGGCCCTGGGTCACTTTCTCCCTGACCCAGGCATCCGTCGTGGTCGTCTGCCATGCTTCGCTGAACAGCGCCAGACGGCCCCCGATGGGACTGTCCCAGGCGTCACTTGGAGTGCCTGTAGGGCCGGCCTCCCCCCCTTTAAAGGGGCGTTTGGAAGGTTGGCCCCTACCAGAGGCTGGACGGTCCTGGCCGCGCTCCTGCCTGTATGAAAAGGTGCGCGGAGTTCTGGGCCCTTCCCAGGACCGTCCCCCTTGAAAGGGCTGCCTCCATTCCCCGCCCCCGTTCTGACGGGGTGCCTGTCTATGGAACTCCTGGGTTCCTCTGCCTGACCTTTTGGATGGGTGGGCTAACACCTTCCTTTTGTTTTTGTCCTCAATCACGTAAGGATCCAGGATCGCTCCAAAGAGCTTTGATCCTGAATACTTAGATGTGGCAAGCCGCCACTTGGACTTAAGGTCCGCCTTCCAGTTCCTGAGCCATACCAGCCTCCTGACTGCCACTGTCCCTGCGATGGACCTGGCTGAGTATCGTGAGGCAAACAGGGAGGAGTCAGCCATGAATTCTGCTGCCCTCCGCAGCTTGGTCAGTGTCTGTTGTACGCGTACCTGGTCCGGGGGAACACTTGCCTGGAGCTCCCGCAGCCACCTGATCGCAGCCCTGGCGACTACTGAGTTATTGGATGCGGCCCTGATGGCCCAGGCCGATGAGTGGTGGACCCTGCGGAGGGAGAGCTCTACCTTCTTATCCTCCACCCTCATTGACTCTGCCATGTCTCCTGGGATGGCTGAGGAAGAAAAGAGAGAGATTAGCAGTGCGTCCACCTGTGGCACCTCTATAATTGATGCTAAGGGATTGCAAACATTAAACATCTTCTTTTCCACGCCATTTGGAGATGGAATGGCGCCTAGATTAGTCCACTGGGACCGTACCGTTGACCTGAATACTTTGGTGCATGGTACCTGTATTACCTCTGACACCGGTTGAGTGCATTAGTGGGTCCTTTGCGTCCTCCTCCTCTGAGGACGGTGGTCTGGCCTCCTTAGTCTTAGCTGGCAGTTCTACTACGGAACATGTCTTAATCATGAGGGAGTGAAACAGATTGTGATCAAATAAACCTGAAACCGGAGCCGCTTGTGGATCTGTGTCCTCATTCTCTGACAGCGGGGCTCCTTCATCGTCCCAGTCCTCTTGTTCCTTGTCTGCCACCTGTGAAGAAGTCTCAGATACATCAGAGTCATGGAACACTATCTTTCCCCCATGGGGGGCCTGTCTCCGTGGTGTGTGTGCCCTCTGGGGGGGAGACTCACTCCTAGATGCCCTGAGGTGTTCCAGGGCCTCCTGTAAAAGGGAATGAACTTGTGATGACCACTTACCAGACCTCTTTCTTTTCCTACCTCTGTGCCCAGCCTCCTCTTGGCTGGTTGTGGGCTCAGAATGTTCTGGTGATGATGGCACCGAGATAGGAGACACCTCCCCTTCTGTCTCCCCCCTGGGAGACCATTCCTGTTCAGCTGATCCCGAAGGCCCGAAGGGGATGGGTGTCTCCCTAAGGGACAGGGTCACACTCTCCGTCCCGCTGTCCCTGAGCCTCTGCGCCTTGGCAAACTCCTTCTCCAAGGCCTGTTGTCTCCTTATGGCCTGACGCTCAGCAGCTTTCGATGGCTCGGTCAGATGTTTTGTCTTGGCCTTCTTCTTGCCCTCCCCCCGTTTCCTCCGTTCTGCGTTTAGGTGACGAGGGGGGGGCGCTGAGCCTTGGGCTGAAGTGCCATCCGCCATCGCCATACTCTAATTAGCACCCTTTCCGAGTATCTGGCGGGCACAGCTGTCGCCGGCAGCACTGAAGGGAGTATATCCCTAACCTGCCTGGCCGACGTAGTTAGCGGCCACGTGGGTCCTTAGCCAGAGGAATTTGATCCCTATGCCCGTCCCCGCCGCCTTAGTTCCACTGGGAGGTCTCTTCCGGCTCCAACCGTGCTGAAATCCAAATACACCAAGACACACACCTCCGAAGGGACACTCTCCCTTTAAAGACCCGGCCTCAATGCTCACTGCTCTAAGCAGGCTGGAATTCTAGCAATCTCTGCCTTGCCGGCAGCAGTTTTCTTTCCCCTGGGCCAGAAAAACCCCAGCAGGGAGAACAAAGGAGGTTGGCATGCCTTCTCTTCAAGAGAGCTTTCGCGCCAGAGCGAAAACACCAATCAGAAACTTAGAACAGTCAAGAAACGGCCCTTTCCAAGATGGCGATTCGCGCCAGGAGCCGGGACCTCCCCTTTTCCAAAATGGCCGCCACGCCAAATTTTCGGTCGGAGCTCTGTGCTCCCGACCACGCGGTGCCTATCGGCCACAGGCCTTGGTCTACCCCTCCGGTCTACCGACGGTCCCCGCCGACGTCCACCCTCTCGGCGGCCCGGAGGCCTCCTCCCCGCTCCTCCTATGCCCCACTTGCGTTTTGTAGTAGCGGTCCTCCGCTAGCTCTGCGTCGACTGTGCGAAGTCTGCTGATCGTCTCTTCCTTCAACGTCTGTACTCCTGCGAGGTCTCGGAACGCTGTTCGGCGGCCAGCCAGGAGTCCAGGGACGTTTCCCCCTTCCTCTCCCGCTCTCCCAGGCCCTAGGCCCGGGCGGCCTCGCCGTCGCGCTCCCGACGCGTGGAGGAGGGAGGTCGACCAAAAAACCGTCCCGGAGGTAAAATTAAAAAACTTTCACTAAATTTCGTCTTCAACTATAACAAGATACTAATCAATGAACAAAAAACTCTCTACCAGCCTTTAAACCGAAAAATTACTCTTTTTCACGGAGCTATCGCAACTAGGGCTTCAGACTAGGTAAAAACTGGGGCATCCGGCCGGAGGCGGGGCTAAATTTCAGACCTAGTCTCTTATTGGGCAGTAGACTGACATAACCCATTGGTGGATTCGGAATCCACCCATGCTGGAGAATCATTGGTACACATGGCACATCACATCTGACATATGATAAATGTTCAGCACAATGAATCTTAGGTTAAGATATGTTCCATTCCAGATGGAAAATTGATACATTTGTAAATTTGAACACCATATAAACAATACCAACTGTATTATTCAAATATTAGGAATATTTAATAAGCCTACTCTTTCATATCCAAATCATGCTTATGTCTCATACAAATATTTGCTTATCAGTGTTGAAACTCACTGCTAAAAAAAGCCTGTTAAAATAATAAAACACAAGCCAGTTTAAAGGTTTGTAGTCAAAATGATTAAAAAATTCTTTAATTCTAGGCAAACGCAGCCAGGTTAGCATCAACCATTAACCTAGTCAAAGCTGATTCCTGTTTAATTTGAATTACTTTCCCATTCTTTCTGCTTGCTTTTCTCTTGACAAAGCAAACTTTGTCATACAGTATTTTTCCACATTGCTGTGTGCTGGACAGCTCTGCATTCATACCCAATTCCCACCTCCCCACCCACCCCCCAAATACGTTTCTGTCTGTATGTGTTCAACCAGGACTTCATCATTAGTTTGCTGAACCTGGTTTTTTTTTAAGATTACTACCATGTAGGCTTTGACAATGACTCCTTTTAATCCTCTATAAATTCACAGCTTAGCAGGGCAGGGCCAAAGCTTGGAGGAGTAGAAGAACTTAGTGTCAAGCCCCTGGGCTTGACACGAACCAGTGGGGGGCAGGGAAGCAGCAGCCAGCGGCCAGCCGAGTTCCGGACACCCCTCCAGGGTGCCGCCTGACTCCCGAAGACCAGCTGGGAGTCAGCAAGCCGGCCGGACACCATCTGGATCCCGAGGGTCAGCTGAGAGCCAGTGAGGCTGCTGTGCACCACGGCCGCCTCCCTGTGTTGCCGCAGACGCCGGGGACGTCCCTACCGCCAGCTGGGTGTCAGAGGCAGGCCTGCCGGATGCCAGGGGATTCGCTGCTCGCCACAGCCGCTCCTTGCTTGCACCAGACGCAGGGGAATCCCCGGAAAGCATCTGGGGGGCGGAGCCGGCCAACTGGATGTCGCGGGGCCGTCTGTCGCCGTTGCCGCTCCTCCTGTAGGGCCGGTGGCCCGGGAAAGGCACTGGTTGCTGAGGGAGACCATGGCCTCGTGGATGAGAGCAGAGCTACCTGTTGTGGAGCCGCACCGGAACTGGGCATTGGATGGACAGGCAGGACAGCTGGGGCTGCCGAGGCTGCGCTGATGCGTCTGAAGGGGGGGAGGCAGAACTTGAGCTACAGATTTTATCCATACAGACCGGATGCTGGCTTGCTGATTGGGGTGGGGCTGGAGGGCGGGGCATGTTTATGTAAGGCACTGGGAGCAATTCACTCCCAGTGTTGACTTTTTCTTTGCATTAAAGTTTGCTGGTCACCTGTTCCTTCTGTGTCTAGAATTTGTCGGCAGCTAGCAAAAGTCAGGCGACACTTAGTATCAAAACACTGCAAAAAGCCCGTCATGACTTCCATCTGAGAACTATAAATGCATTTAAATAGACTTCTAAACTAAAACACCTGCCAACATGTTGAGCATAGATATGCACACTGGATAACAAACAAGAAAAAATAAAGATGGAAAAAAAGAGCAACTTTAACTGCTAAAATGCAATTATACAAAGTTTATTTATTTAGATACGCTTTTTTTTTCAAAATGATGTACAACACTTAACTTGCTCTTAATACTTTCCTCTAGACTAACTTTCAGTAATCTTTAATATTTCGAAGCACGAAATAGATTAGTAGTTTATTACTCCAGAACAGTGTTGCAATTTGTGTTTGCCCAGATGTAGCATTCCAATCTTATTATTCAATGTTTCATTCATGAAAAAACATGTGTGTGTACTTTTACAGAGCTTCATTATTATACTAAATAATTATTTTAAATCTGATTTATAACTGTAACTGTAGGAAGCACTGCTGTAAAATCCTTCCAGTGAACTTGAACAACCCTGAAATTAACGGTTGAGGAAGCAGTTGCCAACATCTTCAGGTTAATTTGGAGATTAATCACATAGTTCTTGATTACAGAAAGCAGGCAGAGCCAAGCTAGTTCTATTCAGTAGCCTCATACAGAATTTTATAAGCACCTCATTTAAGGGAACTAGGAAGCTGATGAAGAGAAGGAAGTATTAACACACTGCATGTACTGTATTAGCCAATTTTATTCATGGAATTAGAAAGTGAAAATAAAGGAAGTTATTCAAGTATCACAAAGTTTAATCAAACTTATATTTCTTAATTCTCACAATCTAACACATTACCTTAATGTATACTACTTGTCATTTCAATTAACCAAAATGTGGTACCATAAATTTAAGAACTGGGATGTTTCCTCCTCCCCTAACCCAGTCAAAAAACTTTTAGCAGAGCTGAAACTTTGTGGTTAACATCTGTTTATTCTCCTACTACATCTCATTTCTCTCTGCCAAACCAAATGGCATCTTCCTGGTGCTTGTTTTCAGCAGCAATTATAAACTAATTGTTCATATATTTTTTTAAATTTCATTTCCAACTGAAAGGAAGCAGTCAAAACTTCTTGGCCATAACTTAAATGTGAGTACATGTGAAGAGAGCAATTAATCAGTTGATGTGTTTACATGTCATGACTAGCCATACAGGCATTTATTTCCCAAACATAGCTGGGCAAGGATGCAAATATGGCTTTTTTAAAGATTTGCTCTGAAAAGTTTGGTTCCTACAATGGTCATGGTGTCAACACTGAATATGGTGATCATCTTGAGGTGGCTATGACCAGGATTGTCTATTCGGTGTGATGGAAGTTCAAGTATTTGTGTTGGAAGTTACACAGGCCAGATGGACTTATTGAATATCCTGCCTGGTAAATATTTCTTAATGCTTGATCCTTGCTGTCAAATTGCTCTCGGAGTTGTCCTGATTCTTGGTGCTGAGGGACTTAAATTCCCTGCATGGGGAAAGCATTTGGGAAAGATAAGATGTGTATGATCTCCAGAGCAATCATACACTTGCCCTAGGTAATCTTAGGATTAATGGACACCAGCTGGCATATTGCTGACCTTATCTTTGAGTCAAGAGTAGTTGATATATGTTTTGAAGATGAATTATATTAATTCAAGATCTTTGCTGAAGTCAGATCACTTTCTAGTCCAGCTGACATTTTTTACCCAGTCAAGATATCCACAATGGCAGTAGTGAATCAATTAAAATGGTTCATCACAGATATCTTATGAATTATGGTAGATTCCAATGGGCAGTTGGATGTACCCATTCTAGTTTCTCAGCATCGTTTTTGTACTGTGATGACCAGGCACTACACCTTTGTTGGTTCTTTTAGCAGCTGTGGCATATTGCTTGTTCATGCTCATGTATGTATGTATGTATGTATGTATGTATGTATGTATGTATGTATGTATGTATTTGATTTATATAGTCATTCATAAGAACATAAGAAGAGCCATGCTGAATCAGGCCAAAGCCCATCGAGTCCAGCATTCTGTGTCACACAGTGGCCCACCAATTGTACATGGGGATCTTGAGCAGAAAGAGAAGGAAAAACCCTCCCTTTCCCTTGACCCCCAACAAATGGTACTCAAGGGAATCCTGCCTGCCTCAACCAACATAGAGGCGGCACATGGACATCCGTTTTAATAACCCCTGATACACTTTGCATCCATGAATCTATCTAGCCCTGCCTTGAAGCTGTCAAGGCTGACAGCTGTCACGACCCCTTCAGGAAGTGAATTCCATAAATCAACGACCCTCTGGGTGAAGAAATATTTCCCTTTATTTGTCCTCACTTTCTTAGCAATGAGCTTTAGGGAGTGCCCCCTTGTCCTGGTATTGTGTGATAGAGAAAAGAATTTTTCTCTATCCACCTTTTCTATCCCATGCATGATTTTATACACTTCGATCAAGTCACCCCTTAAACGCCGTCTTTCAAGGCTGAAGAGACCAAGGCGTTGCAATCTGGTTTCATAAGGGAGGCGCTCCATTTCCTTGATCATTCTTGTTGCCCTTTTTTGCACCTTTTCCAGTTCCATTATATCCTTCTTGAGGTGCGGTGACCAGAACTGTACACAGTACTCCAAGTGTGGTCTCACCATCGATTTGTACAGAGGCAATACAACACTTGCTGACTTATTTTCGATTCCCTTCCTAATCATGCCAAGCATGGAATTTGCTTTTTTTACTGCTGCTGCGCATTGGGTTGACATCTTCATCGAGCTGTCCACCAAAACCCCAAGATCCCTTTCTTGGGTTGTCTCAGAAAGTTTGGTCCCCATCAGGTGGTAAGTATAATTGGGGTTCTTTGCCCCGATGTGCATAACGTTGCACTTGTTTAGGTTAAAATGCATTTGCCACTTTGTTGCCCACTCACACAATTTCGAGAGATCCTTCTGGAGCTCCCGACAATCAGTTTCACTTTTCACAACCCGGAACAATTTAGTGTCATCAGCAAACTTGGCTACCTCACTATTAACTTCTACATCCAGATCATTGATGAATAAATTAAAAAGTAAAGGTCCCAAAACTGAACCTTGGGGTACACCACTTCTCACTTCTTTCCATCCGGAGAATTGTCCATTTATTGCCACCCTTTGCTTCCTACAGTTTAGCCAGTTACCAATCCAGGACAAGACCTGTCCTCTAATTCCGTGGCTGGAGAGCTTTTTTAGGAGCCTTTGGTGAGGAACTTTGTCAAAAGCCTTTTGAAAGTCAAGATATACAATATCAACTGGGGCCCCTTTATCTATGTATTTATTTACACCCTCAAAGAATTCTAACAAGTTAGTAAGACATGATTTGCCTTTGCAGAAACCATGTTGATTTTCTTTCAGCAATGCCTGTTTTTCTATGTGCCCTGTAATTTTATCTTTAATAATGGTTTCCATCAGTTTGCCTGGAACTGAGGTTAGACTGACTGGTCTATAGTTTCCTGGATCACCTCTGGATCCTTTCTTGAAGATCGGGGTTATATTTGCTTCCCTCCAATCCTCCGGCACAGTGCCTGATCTTAGAGAAAGATTGTATATTTTAGCTAGAAGTTCAGCAATTTCACACTTGAGTTCCTTGAGAATTCTAGGGTGGATGCCATCTGGACCCGGCGATTTGTTGACGTTTAGTTTAGAAAGGCATGCAAGAACATCTTCCTTGTTTATCTCTATCAGGTTTAATTCTTCTATTTCCCTCCCTGGGAAAACTAATTCAGTGGCAGGCAAATGTTCTCTATCCTCCTCGGTGAAAACGGAGGCAAAGAAGTCATTTAGCCTCTCAGCAATCTCCTTGTCTTCTCTGATTATCCCCTTCTGACCATTGTTATCAAGTGGCCCAACTGATTTTCTGGTTGGGTTCCTGCTTCTGATGTACTTAAAAAAGGTTTTGTTATTATTTTTAATATTCTTGGCTATATGCTCCTCAAAGTCTCTCTTGACTTTCATGACTATCGCCTTGCATTTGGTCTGCCAGAGTTTGTGATCCCTCCTGTTCTCCTCGGCAGGAAGAGCCTTCCATTTCTTAAATGAGTTTTTCTTCTTTCCAATAACCTCCTTTACCTCATTCATAAGCCATACTGGTATCCTCTTGGACTTTCCAATCCTCTTTCTTCTTTTAGGAATGCATTTTATTTGAGCCTGCTGTAACGTATTTTTAAACAGTTTCCAAGCATTTTGGAGGGATTTGACTTTTTTTACTGTTCCTTTTAGTTTCTTCTTTACCATTTTCCTCATTTTGTCAAAATTCCCTCTGTGAAAGTTTACGGTCTCTGTGTTAGTTTTCACTGACAATTTGCTATCCATGGTTAAGTTGAAGGTTATTGTGTTGTGATCTCTGGTTCCTATGGGCTCGGTTACAAGGACATCATGAACCAAATCCTGTGCGTTAGTTAGAACGAAGTCCAGGATCCCCTTTCCCCTGGTAGGTTCCATGACCTGGTAGGTTCATTTCACATATGTGGCTCTAGGCAGTTTACAATAAAAGAAATATAGTATATAATATAAAAACACATAGCAGTCGAGCACTGAAAAACAACCATCAACCTTGCCAGGAGATGAGCTCGGTCACAGGCCTGGGACCCTAGGCTTGGGCATAAAACCAAATTTTGAAGGTCTTGTGAAATGCTTACTGAGTCGGGACTAGTCTGATCTCTGAACGAATGATGTCACAAAGGGCTTTTCTTCTGGACCTCCTTATCTGATGTTACCTGGAGCAATTCCCTACCAGATTGGGTAGAATGGCTAGAAAAACTGGAGACAGGTGGTCCCATAAGTAACACAGTCCCAAGCCATGAATGGCTTTAAAGGAGACAACCAGACATTTGAATTGGACCCAGAATTACACTGAAACCAATGCATTTTATTTATTTATGAAATTTATATGCCCCCCATCTCATAGAGCAGCAATGTCACATGCACCAAATAACTGGCACTATTAACTGTTCATGCCATTGCATTCTGCACCTTCTGAATACTCTTTAGGAGCAGTCCCATGTACAGGGTGATTCTATAATACACCAAGACTCCAGATCTTTCTCGTAGGTATTACTGGCAATATGAAAAGTATTCTTTTTTACATTGATCTCAAATGGATCTCAAATGCTGAGTTATGACAATGTCGTTGTAGTTAGCAACACAAGCAGCATATTCCATTATGTAAAACTCACCCATTATCATTATTATGGCTTCCTATACTTAATGCTTTTCTTTTTACGATCTTGACTGTTTAATTCATGGCTCAGTGAATGCAAAGCCTGTAAAGATTATCTGCTTCTTTGGGGCAAATTCTAGTACTATATTTCTGTCATGAGATCTGTCCCACCAAGTTTCAGTTATATCTACAATATAATGTTTGCCCTCTTGTACTAGGATTACAAGTCCTTCCTGTTTGTTGCCCATGCTCTGTGCATTGGTGTACAGGTATCTAAGCCCCTGAGTAATGCCCTTAAGTTTCCCCAATTGCAGTTACTGTATATTCTTAAGTACTCCTTACTTCTTACCCCTTCCTTCCTTGCTATTGCCTTTGGTTTTATATTTTGGGTGTGGTTCTGGATAATGATCTCCTTTCCACTTCAGATTTAATTTAAAATCTTCCAGATGACCTTAGCAAGTTGTCTTCTTTCCAATCTTTTGAGATGCAGCCCCTTTCTTGCCAGAAGCTCTTCCTGTAGATGTGGAAAACTGGCCCAGTAATCCAAAATTTTCTCAATGACGCCATCCCTTGAACCAGGAGATTACTTCCAGAATCCTTTGGTCCTTCTTCAGGCTATGACCATTACTTGGAATCAGGGTTGAAAACATTGCCTACAGTCCAAACTCTTTTTCCCTCCTGCTTTGCTCCTTCTCAAGTCTTTTTCTGGCAGTGTCATTTGTTCCAACATCAACATAAAACAGAAGAGATAGTGGTCAGCATTTCAGGTGTCATCCTCTCCATCAGATCTTGGATCTTGACACATAGGAGACAGTATACTTCCTCTGATAACATGTCTGGTCTGCAGACTGCTGACTCTTACTCTCAGCAGCAAGTCACCCATCACCATCTCATGCAATTTCCTCTTTTGAGGGAGTCACTGGATTGCTTGTCTCTGTTACCTTCTGACCTTTTCTCTTTCCTGTTACTAAGGTGCTAGGTGAAATATCTTCTCCATGTCTGAGGTTTCCTTCAGGAGGACTGCCTAAAACTGATTTTGCTTTATAACTGACAGGGAACATCTCTTGATTCATTTGGTCCTCTGAGTGACAAGTGGCCATGTGTCTTCCCCGAAGGCTCTTGTTTTCTCTGTGGTCTTTCTTCCTGTATTGTTGTTATTGTTGTTTTGAAAATCTTTCTGCCTTGCTCAGAAATTTCTTATCTTCCCTGATAAGTCTCAGTATGGGGCCAATCTGCCCTGCGCTATCTGATCTTGGAAGTGAGCTCCCCAGCCGAACTGGCTGGCATCGGTGGTCACCGTTAGCCTGTCTGGTTCCCTGAACAGAGTTCCCCTGGCCGTGGCGGCCGACGTCCACCAACGGAGGGATGACAGAACCTGGGGGGGGGAGTCTGACCTTCCAGAGGGATGCGCCCTGGTTTAGTCTTTGGTAGGGAAGAAGGAACCATTGGAGCCTTCTGGAGTGGAGTCTGGCCCATGGGACGATGCCCAGACATGAGATCATCTTCCCCAGGAGTTGGGACAGTTGCGCTATTGTGGTTGAGCCCTTCCCCTGGACGAGGCGTGCAAGCTTTCTCAAACTGTCCCGCCTTTCCTGCGACAGGTGTACTAATCCTGTCTCTGAATCTATGATCGCCCCTAGGTGTAGTAGGCGTGTTGATGGTGTGAGGTGGCTCTTCTTGTAATTTACAGAGAAGCCGTGTCTTTGTAGTGTGCTTAGCGTGACCCGCAGGTCTGAGTGGGCCGTTTGTTGTGACCTTGATAGGATCAGGATATCGTCTAGGTAACAGAGGACGCGCACCGGCCGCATGCGCAGGTGCGCTGCCAATACGGCCAACACCTTTGTGAACACCCTGGGTGCCGATGAAAGACCGAATGGCAGTGCCCTGTACTGGTAGTGTCTGTTTTTGTGGCAGAACCTCAGGAATCGTCGATGCTCCTGCCTTATGGGTATGTGTAGGTAGGCCTCTGTGAGGTCTATGGATGACATCTGATCCCCCTTTCGGATGCTGGCCAGAATGGATCTGAGGGATTGCATTTTGAACCTTTTGTATATTATGAAGCGATTGAGCCTCTTGAGATCTAGAATTGCTCTCCAACCCCCCGATGGTTTGGGTACGACGAACAGGATGGAGTAGAACCCCTGTCTTTCCTGTCCTGCCGGGACCGGTTCTACGGCCCTGATTTCTATCAGGTGGTTTATGGCCAGGTTTAGCAGCTTGGCTTTTGATGGCTTTCGGGACTCCGGACATCTTATGAATTGACTCGGGGGTGGGGCCTGGAACTCTAATGCTAGGCCCTGCGTCACCGTGTCCCGTACCCAGGCGTCTGTTGTGGTATTTTGCCACACTTGGCTGAACAGCGCCAGGCGACCCCCTATGGGGCTGTCCCAGGCGTCACTTGGAGCGCCTGTAAGGTCGACTCGCTCCTCCTCTGGAGTTGCGCTTTGGGAACTGGCCCCTACCTGCGGCCGAGCGGTCCTGGAAGCGCTCCTGCCCGGAGGGAAAGGTGCGCTGATTTCTGGGCCAATCCCAGGACTGCCCCCCCCGAAAGGGCTGTCTCCACTCTCCGGCCCCGTTCTGACGGGACCCCTGCCTGCGGAACTCCTGGCCTCGCTTATCTGTTCCCTTGGACGGATGGGCGAGAATCTTTCTCTTGTTTATGTCCTCGATAACGTACGGTTCCAGAATGGGACCGAACAGCTTGGATCCTGAGTATTTGGCGGTGGCTAGACGCCATTTGGACTTAAGGTCCGTCTTCCACGTTTTGAGCCAAAGGAGCCTTCTAGCGGCTATTGTTGTTCCTATGGCCCTGCCTGAAAATTTGCAGGCCGACAAGGTGGTGTCCGCCATATACTCTGTCGCCAACAACAGTTTGTTTAATGTGTGTTGTGCACGTACCTGATCTGGTGGTACACTTGCCTGTAGTTCCTGCAGCCACAAGATCGACGCCCTGGACACCAGGGAGGCTGAGACCGCAGATCTGATCGCCCAGGCTGAGGAGTGGTGCGTCCTGCGGAGCGCAAACTCAAATTTCTTGTCCTCGGCCTTCATGGATTCCGCCATGTCTCCTGGAATGGCGGATGATGCAAAGAGAGAAATTAGTGGTTCATCCACCGTTGGTACCTCTATGAGGGAAGACAAGGCATTGCATACATTTAATATCTTTTTCTCCGTACTACTTGGAGATGGTGTGGATGCCAAAGAGGCCCACTGTGATTCCAGCGTGGTGCGGAACACTAACGGGCACGGTACCTTTATCTCCTCCGGTGCAGGTGGAATTAGCACCGGGTGGACCTTACCTCCCTCCTCCTCGGTGGAGGCGGGTTTTGTTTCCTTGTCCCTTGCTGGCAGGCTAAGGGTGGCACAGGTTTTGAGCATGAGCGAGCGGAAGTGAACCGCATCGAAAAGGCCTGAAGTTGAGGCCTGTTCCGGTGTCTCATCCTCATCTTCAGACAGCTGACGTTCAGATGTCTCCCAGTCCTCCGTCTCCTCCTCTGCGATCTGTGAGGAGGACTCCGATTCCTCGGAGGCTTGGGTGGATGTGTGTCCCCTGCGAAGCGGGGGTGCTGGCTGCTTGGTGTGTTCCTGAGGGATAGAAGAGAACCTGGAAGTCATAAAGTTATCAAATGCTTTTTGCATATATTTTTGTAATTGTTCAGGCCACCCTCTTGGTAGGCCTGTGGTTTCCAGTTCTGCTTCCGCCTGTGTGTCCGCGGGCTCAGCATGCTCTGGTGTGGATGGCGTGGATTGGGGAAAATCAGCCTGTTCAGTCTCTCTGGACTGAAGTCTCTGTGCCTTGGCACACTCTCTCTCTAGCACCTGGTGCCTCCTTAAGGCCTGTCGCTCGGCTGCCTTCGATGGCTCTTTGTTTAGGTGCTTTGTCTTTGCCTTCTTCTTGCCCCCCCCCGGTTCCAAATCCATGGCCTTGCGTTTTGGGGAGGGAGGGGGGGGCTTGAGCCTTGGTACACCTGAAGCGACGCGCTGTCTGCCATAGTGCGTCTGGGATACAACCGATTTCTCCAGACAAGCGGGGAGAAAAGGGAGACCTAGCTCCACAGGCAGGTGGGGCAGGGCCCTCTTCTGCACAGAAGCACTGGCGAAGACAGGCAGGCAGACTTAACCCGGTGATGTCTGCGAGGCTGATTACCCCTAGGGGTTGAAGCACCCCCAGACCACACCCCCTTAAAACAAATACTCCCCCCGTCGGCCTGCACAGCAGGCGCTGTGGTGGCTGGGCTCGTGGTCGCCTACGGCCGCGAATGCCGCCCCAACCGGCTACCTCTTCTGCGAATTAAACGCAGTGTCTGAAGCCCCCCACCTTAGTTCGGCGCTCCGGCCTCTCCCGTGACTCGGGCCTGCGGAAGATGGCCGTCTCTGCCTCTCCTGGGGAACCGCCCCTTTCCAAGATGGCCCCTCGCGCCAAAAATCCGGAGGTAGAAGGCCCAAAATGGCGGCCGCCTCCTTCCACGCGGTCCTTAATGGCCGCCGGAGAACCCCGATTCGCCGCCCTCGCGGTCGCTATGGGGCCCCGCGCCAAGTGCCGGCCGAATGGCTCAGCGGCGCCTTCCTCCCCCCCCACGCAAACCCCACTTGCGATTCTGCTGCGCCGGGAGCTTCGTCCGTCGCTGCGCTCGTCCTCCGCTGGAGCCTGGGGTGCCTTCCGGGGAGGAAATCTTCCTTCGCTGAGAGGATTCAGGCCGCAGGTCTCCCGAGAGGCCCGGAGAGGCCCTCTGGGCCTGCTTGCCTTCGAATCCTCCTTCCTCCGCTTGCTGTCTTGTTTCAAACTAAAGAAACACTAACCTAACCTTTGAATTTTTCAACTGAAAACAAAAACTCTAACTCTGGTATTTTAAAATTAAATCCTACTCTGGAGCCTACTCATGGAGCTGTTGACGGGCTGAAGACTAGGAAAAAACTGGGAGACAGGAAGTCCGGTCGGAGGACAGGAAGCCCCGGTTGGAGGCGGAGCTAAGAGATTTGGTCCTAGTCTATGGACAGGAGGACGGAAAAGAACCCATCCTAGTGGATTCGTAATCCACATGCTGGAGAACATTGCCTACAGTCCAAACTCTTTTTCCCTCCTGCTTTGCTCCTTCTCAAGTCTTTTTCTGGCAGTGTCATTTGTTCCAACATCAACATAAAACAGAAGAGATAGTGGTCAGCATTTCAGGTGTCATCCTCTCCATCAGATCTTGGATCTTGACACATAGGAGACAGTATACTTCCTCTGATAACATGTCTGGTCTGCAGACTGCTGACTCTTACTCTCAGCAGCAAGTCACCCATCACCATCTCATGCAATTTCCTCTTTTGAGGGAGTCACTGGATTGCTTGTCTCTGTTACCTTCTGACCTTTTCTCTTTCCTGTTACTAAGGTGCTAGGTGAAATATCTTCTCCATGTCTGAGGTTTCCTTCAGGAGGACTGCCTAAAACTGATTTTGCTTTATAACTGACAGGGAACATCTCTTGATTCATTTGGTCCTCTGAGTGACAAGTGGCCATGTGTCTTCCCCGAAGGCTCTTGTTTTCTCTGTGGTCTTTCTTCCTGTATTGTTGTTATTGTTGTTTTGAAAATCTTTCTGCCTTGCTCAGAAATTTCTTATCTTCCCTGATAAGTCTCAGTATGGGGCCAAGCTGGCCTCCAGCCCTCCACTTTCCCCTCCAGCAAACAATGGGTTTGCACTTGCTGCAGATGTAATTGGAATCCTCCTCAGATAGGAACACAAACATAGCACAAATCTTGCAGGTCACCATGGTACTTGCCTCCTTCTCCATGCCTGTATGTCTTTTGGAAATTGTTCAGATTTGAACAGGTACCACATTGGCTTTTAACAGGTTTTAGTACAAGTGCTGGCTTTAATCTATAAAACAACACATGACTTGGCTCCCAACTATCTTCAGGTTTGCTTCTTCCAGTTGGAACCATCTTGTCCTGGGCACTTGTTCAGGGTGGAGAAATCATCACTCACATAAGTAAGGTGAGAGGGATGGTAATCTAGAGGTACCTGGTAGCCCCCATTCTATGAAACAGCTCTGTTCCCCTCCACTGGTCCAGTTGGCACCTACCCAAGAATCATTCCAAAGATTATTAAAATAAACAATTTCTGGAGGGCCTTTATCTGTGGTCTCCTGCCTTGTAGACAATGGATATGCAAGATTGCCAATATTTTCATATTATTACTTTAATAGTATTGCTTTTATGTTTGGATTAATTTTATTTTATTTTGGGGTGTATTTCTAAATTGTCATTAGTTATTTTGATTTAGCAGGGGAAAGAAAGGAAATCAGCAATATGGGATATTAAATGTCAAATATTGTCTTGGGTGCTATTGTATGCCATTTTCTTTCATCTCTTCTGCCATGGAGGCTACACACAAGTTGCCAATAAAATGAAAGAAATGTTCTTGGAGAAGAATTAATTTTCTGACACCATGTGTGCAGTACCTGCAGTTCTAATTAAGTCACCATGGACTTATACCTTTTTTTTCGAAGACAAAACACCTAAAGTAATGCCACCCACAATTATGAAAAGTGGTCAGAATTCTGCCAGCAGAGGAGACAGATTTGTAACCCACTTCCAGCAGCAGTTTGTCCCGTGGCCTAGGATAGTACACTATGGGTAAATTTCTTATCCATGATTACCACTAATTATACTTTGTGATACATGCTAATAAACCCTAAGTTCACCTATAATCATCTCTCTGATATGGGTTCAGATATACACAACTGGAAACATTCATATTAACTATCTTTGAACAGGACAATGAGGTATGCATGACGGAACACCAAGAACATCTTAACTAAAACATGCCTCACCACTTTTATTTAAGTGATGTTTCTTAGGGATTTTCCCAAAGTGCATATGGCATTATTTTTTTTCCTGCCACTTCTCCATAACACTGTCTTTTGTTCTCATTCCATGAAAGAGGAAGCCTTAAGTCATCTTTATTGGCTTAAATCCGGGTCTTTCTCTTATTCTTACACTGTCCAGGTTTACATTAGTTCCATTTGTCACCTATGACTTTGGAGGCAAGAAGTGACTTGAAAAAGAGGTAACAGAATGAAATTGGGAACCAAGCAAGAATGAAATTGGGAACAGAAACACAAAATGCTATGTTGGTACAGTTTTCTGCTGATAGATTGTTTAACTGAATTGTCATATTTATATAGCAGGGTGGCTAAAAAGAATTTACATTCAGCATTCCCTAAATAATCAGTACATTGCCCTTGGTCAACATTTGTCTATTTTAGGCTCAAACAAAAAGGAACTTTTTTTTATCCTCTACAAGCCAGTACAACAAGAAAGTTAGTTTTGGCCTCACAATCTTTCATTATGAAAACACTAAGAACAGGATCTGAGTCAGTGGTAAAATGACTCATCTATGACATATGGCTTTCTCCACCTAAGCACTGACAGATGACCTTGACCAGTACAAAAGCTTTTCCCGAGGATGGCAGGAGAGGGTAGAGATAGGTTAAAATTATGCAGTGGGAAAGCAATTTAAACAAGTACGGTACAGAGACTCATATTCAAAGAAAACATTTAAAGTCAGAGTTAATATCAAGTAGAGTGTTTATTAATCTACTTTTTAGCAAAAGCTGATAGTTGCTCTCCTGTGCAGCAACAGTCCAATGGTTTTATTACAATGACTTTTCAAAACTCAAATATACAGTTATTTGGGCTACATAGCAGATAGGTGTATGAGCAGCTATTTCAGACTGGATGTCCAGGAGAAATAACCACGATGTGCCAACACACTGAACCATAATGCCCAACCAGCCTCTCTACCCCATTCTTTAATAACAATGTGGTGCTCCAACAGTTGCTCTTTTGATTTTGGTGTATGAACTTAGATTTTAGCTTCTACTTCAAAAGAACAAAATCTTATGATATTCTAGTTTCTGGAATTTGAAAGTAGAGGGAAAAGTAGACACATGGTGCATGTGGGTATAATAATATTATTGGGAGGAGTAATAGTTTTATTTCTTCTACACATCAGATTTTAAACTGCTGAAAACTAGCAGCGTCTGCCAATTGTTGTAGAGGGGGATGCAAGAGCCCCAAATCGTGGGCTTATGCATTTACTACTGCATCTACAAGTTATTGTGGCATACATGTCATCAAATGCATGGAATATCATCTTGAGAATGGAAAATTAAATATATACATACAGCTGTTGTTGATCAGTAGACAGGAATGGTAAAAAGACGAATGGTAGAGAGGATCGGTAGAGAGGAATGGTAAAAAGAGAGCTCAAAGACAGAATTACCTTCAGTGACTATAAATGAAAGAGTAGTTTAGTCATGACACAGGCATTCCTGCACTGATAAACTAGTTTAACACATATGGTGTTTAATCCATGAGAAATGGTTTTAAATTTCCAAATGAATTCCAGCACAGCTGTTTCTCAATGAAATAGTGTTTAGTTCTTTCTCAACAACATTGCCCAACTCCTTTTAACCATAGTTAAGGGCTGATGCGCGTTTTGTCTGCACAGTTCAGAATTAAATTAAAATATCTAGGAGATCCAGTTTGTTGCAGTGATTTAAGTCATCAGGTTAGGAACTGGGAGACTATGAGCTATTTCTGTCTTAGCAGTAAGCCAATTGAGTGACCCTGGGCCAGTCATTCTCTCATAGCCATAGGAAGACAGTAATGGCAAATCACTTCTGAAACTTGCCAAGAAAACTGCTGGGACTTGTCTAGGCGCGTGGTGGTGAACCTATGGCACGCGTGCCACAGGGGGCACGCACAGCCCTCTGTAGGCACGCACACTGTTACCCCAGTCCTAGGCCTTTTTGCTTTAGGCCTCCACCGCTGTGTGCAAAAAAAAAAAGGTTCAATCAATTTCAACTTCTCGCGGGGAAAAAAAAGATCTCATGAAGTTGGAATTGATTGATCTTTTTAGTCCCACCCAGTCTGCCGTTACCACAGCAGCCACACTCACCCAATGGGCCACACCCACCCAATGGGCCATGCCCACCTGGCACCCAACCATACATAAGTGGGTTTTGGGTTGCAGTTTGGCCACTCGGTCTCTAAAAGGTTCGTCATCACTGGTCTAGGCAGTTGCCAGGAGTTAAGACTGACTCAAAGTCATAAAAACAAACAAACAAAAACCATACAGAGTTGTGGCTCCTGAAGAGTATCTCCCTGAACAGTGTGTTTCCTTGGACTATTATCATAGGGTCCCTCAAGGAGATTAGCAATCTTCCTGAGAGGAAAATTAAAAAGCAACATAGTTGCAACTAAGCTATATAAAAGAGACAATACAAAGGTGGACCTAGTGACTGCTCACAAGAGAGACAGTGTAGTACTCTAAGAACAGTAAACCACTGTTCCAGAATGCTCTGCAGGACACTGCAGATAGGCTACGTTAGGCATTTTAAGAATTTGTAGTTGGGTCCTGAGGTTCGAAACGGTGGTTGGGCTACTGTGACCTCACTTAAACTGCCTACAAATTATAACACAGATCTCACAATAAGGCTATCCACGTCTTTGTAGAAAATGTGACGTATTAAGAGTACTGGGAGCACAGCCAGTTGACCTCCTCTCAAATTCTTCTAGTGCAAAAGCTGAAAACAGAACTAAGGTCTGTACTGCTTTTCATGTACTGGCATCAGCTAATGAATATTAAGGCACCAAAAAGACAGAAATGGTCTGCCAAGAGACTGGAAAGTTAAATAAAATAGACACAGCAGTATTTTTTTTTCATTCAATATAAAATTAAATAAAGTGAGCAAAGTAGAATTTCTCATAATTTTGTTTCTAAATCTCAACACAGTATTGATAACACATAATTTTCAAAAACAAAGCATCACAATTATTGGTTTACAATTTAAATACCAACTGACCGTGATAATCATAATCTCATTCAGCAATAATCACTATCAAAGGATTCTGTTTCCTTTTCCTAATTATAACTAAGCCAGAAGAGTAGAATAAGTCTATAACCATATCTTACACAGTTCTAATATAAATATTTGTTACACGTGTTTTGCCTCTCCAGTATTTACAGAGATATTAGAAGGATCTAGCAACCTATTCTGCCTGATATACAGCTAAGAATTTCACAGGTATGTTTTCTTCTTTCTTCTATCTACTATTTTCGGACTGCTGCATCCTGATTCTCTCACATATAAATTAACATTCCACTGTAAATTGCACCTACAGTATGAACATTACATTATTCAAGCAAACCACTGTTGTGTTGATTCATTCTGGTCTGCAATACAGATTCTGAACTAGCTAAGCTGTGTCTGACAATCTTCTACCAAGTCAAACTAAATGTTGAATAAAGAGTTAAGTATCTGGAGAGCTGTGATTTACCGCCAACCTATAACGCAGTGGTGGCGAACCTATGGCATGGGTGCCAGAGGTGGCACTCGGAACCCTCTCTGTGAGCACACGTGCCGTTGCCCCAGCCTCGCCTCACCCCATGACCCCTCCTCTCCAGCAGCCCCCCTGAAGGAGTCTCACCCTCGAGCGTGGCCCACACAGAGCAGCGCAGCCAAGAACATGGCAGCCAGGCAGCGTAGACAAGATTCTGCCCTCACACCCCATCATGCACAATTGATGCTGCAGGGCACGGGCAGAGGGCGTGACCGCCATAACACTGCTGGGCTGCCTGGGCGATGTGCAGCAGGCCCTGGAGGCGGTGAGTGGCCCTGTGGGCAGGTGGGGCGGGGGATGGGGGTGGAGCCGGGGCGTGGGTGGAGCGGGGCCAGGGCCAGTTTTTGGGCACTCAGTCTCTAAAATGTTCGCTATCACTGTATAGCGCAAGCCTGACATTACTTGCAGAAGTTCAATTCAACTTCAGTCAATTTGCCTCATTTAAACTGATCAGTGAGTTCAGACACTGGTCTGGTTGTGCAGGACAAAAGTGACTCATGTGTACCAAGGAACTAGAGCAGCATTTCCCCATAAGATGACACACTAATGACACATCCCTTCAAAAGCTTTAATGAGCATTTCCAGCAGCTTGTACAGATGTTAATATAGCACGGGGTAAAATGGTACTTTTGGTGTCACAACATGATAGCAAAGGACCAAAGTGCAACCTCCAATTGCCTCTGTCTAAAATTCAACTTACAGACCTGAGCAGAACACAATGTCTCCTACCCTATTAAACATCTTGATTGTGCTTAAATTATGTATTTTACATAATTTACTATTAATCCTCTACATGTTCAACATTACCTAGTTAAGGCATTCATAATTTAGCAAATCTTTGCTATGGGTTGAAGAAATGTTACTAAATGTTCCACTGTATTCACTGTTCTATCTGTAGGATAAGCCTGATCTCTGGGTAATGAAGACTATTAGATCTGGAATTTTTTTTTAAATTAAACTGTTCTGAATCATACAGTTGAAAAATGGGATATACATGTCCTTATTACTGCCGTTAATAATTATGTAGACTCTTTTATGCATAAAAGGCAAAAAGATTATATACAGACATACATACATGCACACACCAAATTTACAACTGGTTTGTAGCACTGGATTGCTATTATACATGTTGGTCAAAATATACATTAATCTTCATACAATAGAGTGGCAAAAAAGTGAATTTTTGAGCAATTTGATCCAATTTGGACAGAACTGTTTGGTTCATTACATAATTACCTATACAGTTTTTAAACAAAATATTTTCCCATTATTAGTAAGGTACACCTTGAAAAATGGAACACTGACTCTACATGTCTATTCTGAAAAAGACTTGGCTGGGCTTAATGAGAATGATTAAAAAATAGGTTATTCATTCACTCAATCCCTTAGAACAGACATGTCAAACTCATGATGTCACGCAACATATTGGGACGGTTTTGCCATTGCCGGCAATGGCGTGGGCGCAGCTTCCGGATAACGCGTCCGGTCTGCAGGCCAGCAGTTTGACACCCCTGCCTTAGAATATTTCCACCAAATTGAGAGAGATTGCCTTTCTCAGATGTACTTATGTTTAATCCCACACTTGTAGGATCTTGGATATAATAGTAGGGGCATAACACATTCTAGATGGTAATTTCTGTTATAAACCTCTCTCTCTGCTCTTTCTATAAAACTGTTGTAGCAGTATTATTGTACATAAATTCACCTCAAATATATGCTTCATTACTCAAAGGAGCATATTACTTATTCTATGCCTAATATAGGAGAAAGGGGAAACAACTGTGGGTTTTTTTCAGAATGGCTATTCTAAAATCTTTATGCCTCCTGTACAGCACAACAGATAGCTTCATATTAATCTGCTGAATTTTGATAGCTACCAGTAATTGACTTACTCGTAATTTTGTCCTGTTTAAATTAAAAGGGTGTTCCTCTGATCTGTTTGATCACTGCTTTTCTAGGTACCAAAAGTAATTTTAACTTTCATCTGTCATCTCCTGCGTGGACTGTGCAGTTTTAGATCAGCAGGCACAATCTTGCTAAGACTAGCAGTCATGTTTATGTGGGATTTGGAAGTATTCCATCACTGACTCTTGCATTTTTGCATCCTCTTGGACTCTTACTCCTACTCAAAGAACAGATGGAAGAAGTGGCCAGGAGAGTTTTTGCCCAGATATATCCTGTGTGTCAATTGCACTATTATCTTGATTGGGACGCTGTTAACATAGTTGGTCATATGCTAGTCATATCATTATCACAGAAGTCCCCAACTTTTTGGGCACCAGGGACCAGTTCCGTGGAGAAAGGTTTTTCTGTGGACCGGAGAGTGCGTGGTTTTGTGTGCTGCCTGCATCCCACAGATGGGGCTTTGCTTGCTTGTGCGGACCAGTTGCTGGCATGCCGTGGCCTGGTTCCGGTCCAAGGACCAGAGGATGGGGACCCCTGCATTATCAGATTACTGTAATGTGCTGTGGATGGGATTGCCCTTGAAGACCACCCAAAAGCTACAATTAGTCCATAATTCAATGATGCAAGGAGTGGTGAGGGGGCTGTGTTATATGCATGTGACCCACTGCATTACCAGTTGCACTGGATACCAGTTGGCTTTGGTATGCTATTCAAGTGCTGTTATTACCATTAAATCCCTGCCCAAAGAGCTGCTGATTCTACAAAGGAATTACTGAGTCTGTTATTTGCACCTCTATAACTGACTGGTTTGGCACTGCAACCAAACAAGACAGACAGGACTTCAACGGATAGTTAGAACTGCAGAAAAAACAATTGCTAACAGCCTGCCTTCCATTAAGGACCTGTATACTGTATGAGCCAGAAAGAGGGCTGTGAAAATATCTACAGACCCTTCACATCTTGGACATAAACTGTTTCAACTTCTTTCCTCAAGAGGACGCATAGGGCATTGCACGCCAAAACAACTAGACACAAGGACAGTTTTTCTCCCCATGCCATCACTCGGCTAAACAACTAATTCCCACAAAACTGTCAAACTGTCTCTAGTAGGGCTATATTTCTATTATCCTTCTCATCTTTCTTATTACCTATTTCCTTATCTTTTTATGACTATAACTTTGTTGTTTGTATCTTACAATGTATATGAATTGTTTTATTTAGTATCCTAGTATGATTTATGTTGATTGCTTGTTTAGTATCCTATGACTATCACTGAGTGTTGTATCTTATGATTTATGACAAATGTATTTTATGATGATTATGATCATGATTTATCACTTGTTACTTGTATGTACACTAACAGCTTATGCACTGGAGACAAAGTCCTTGTGTGTCCAATTACAAAAAAAAAAAATATTCTAATTCTAAACTGATACAGTCTAGCAGGATGATGGTTTCAGGTCCTGTCAATTAAAGAATGTTGTCCTGTAAAATCCAGGAAGCATATCCACTCTGTTGCGATTGCTGCCTTCTTCCATCCTTTATATCATTCAGAAAACACTGAAGACATACTTATTCTCCTAGGCTTTGGAGACAGGGTGATTATAGAGCAGTGGTTCTCAACCTTCCTAATGCCGCGACCTTTTAATACAGTTCCTCATGTTGTGGTGACCCCCAACCATAAAATTATTCCAGGGTCATGTGATCACCTTTTGCAACCTTGTGACAAGCAAAGTTAGTGGGGAAACCAGATTCACTGAACAACCATGTTACTAATTTAATCTCTCTCCCTCTTTCTTTCTTTCTCTCTCCCTCTCTTTCTCTTTCTCTCTCTCTCCCTTTCTCTTTCCCTCTCTCCCTTTCTTTCTCCCTTCCTGTCTCTTTCTCTCTCCCTCTTTCTCCCTTTCTTTCTCTCTCCGTCTCCCTTTCTCTCTCTCTCTCCCTCTCTCTATTTCTCTTTCCCTCTTTCTCTCCCTCTCTCTATTTCTCTCTCCCTCTCAAAGATCCTTAAAGTCCTTACAAGTTATGCTTGGGTGGAAGACTTTTTCTTTTATAGATGGGGCGGGTGGGCCCGACATTCGCGAGCAGGCAGGATCCCACCTGCCAAGCCGCCGTCTCCCCATCGCCCTCCATGCCAGCCAGCTCACTTGCCAGACCTCCCAGCTGAAAAGCGCAAGTTTAGGGGTCACCAGCTGACGGGCATAGAGTTCAGCGCTGCGGCAGCCTCCCCTTCGCCTTACTCACTGGCCAAAGGATTGCCTGACGTTCCAGCTGACGGGCACAGATCCGGGGGTCGTCAGCTGACGGGCGCAGGAGGTCGGCGCCGTGGCAGCCTCCCAGCCACATGCTTCTTAGGCTGGAGCAGTTGCCAGGGCTTGCATGGTCGCCAGTGGCGGGGAGTGAGTCAGCGGGCATTAGGGACCACGCAGCAGTCCTGTGCCCTTGAAGCACGGAGGCGCGGGACACAGAGCGGCGCGGTGCCATGGGAGGCAGGACAGGGGGAAGGAGTTACCTGCATCCTGCCAGCCGAACTCTGGAAGCCTGCCTGAATGAAGAATTTTAGGGCATGTTGAAAGGGAGATAGACTGAGGGCTGTATTAAGACCGTGGATGGCTCCATAAGGAGAGTGGAAGAGAGGCAAATTTGGGGTGGAGCAGAAAACACAGGGGGAAGGCGTTAGGAAATAAGCACCAAGGTACATGGTGCCTTGCAAGGGATTCCTGTAATTGTTTTTCCTCTCTCCTCTGTGTGAGAAAAACTTTTGCAGTGTAAATCTGAAGCCAGGTGTTTCTGTGAGGTAGCGCAGAGGTCCTTGGGAAAGGCGAGTACAAGCTTGGTGTTTCCTCTCTCCCAATCACCTTCCTCTTCTTCACCCCCTTCCCTGGCCTGCCTGCGATCTTAGCTCGCGGCTC
This sequence comes from Bothrops alternatus, assembly GCA_034064705.1. Taxonomy (NCBI): domain Eukaryota; kingdom Metazoa; phylum Chordata; class Lepidosauria; order Squamata; family Viperidae; genus Bothrops; species Bothrops alternatus. The sequence continues at coordinate 4,721,609 of JARGCV010000001.1, read as the reverse complement.
CGTGGCTTTTCTTTGCTTAACCTAGCCAAGGTTTCTTCTGCCCACCCATTCCCGGAAGCACCGAGGAGGTACAGCAGAAACACATGAATTGGGATTATGGCGCCCTTGGGAAGCTGATCGTGCTTTGAACCTTAGGAGAGGAAAAGGAGTCCCTTCCCTCCCTCTCTCCCTGTCAAGCCCCCGTGGGCTCGACATGAACGGGCAGGGGAGGGGTCGAGGACAATGTGTGGGGTGGCAAAGGAGACCAGCAGCTGGTGCTATTCTACCTGGCAGCGTGGGTGTCGGCTCCGTGGGCGTCCCGACCAACAGCTGAGCGGCTCCAACTTCTGGCTGCCGAACAGCTGAGTCCTCCGGGAGGCAACGTGAGGCCCTGAGGAGTATTGCAAGCTCGCGGGGAGGTGGGAAGGAAAAGAAGATGGAAGAGAGTGAGGCTGCAACAGAGAGAGCAGTGTCTCGGTTCCTAAGACCATCGGAAATATGTGTTTTCCGATTGTCTTAGGTGACCCCTGTGAAAGCGTCGTTCGACCCCCAAAAGGGTCGCGACCCAAAGGTTGAGAACCGCTGTTATAGAGCCTTCTTTTTAGTTTTGTTTTGCTTTTGGTTTAATCTGTTTTGGAAGTTTGATCTTTCAGTTGGCTATATTCCTTATATGTTGTGATTTTTTGGCTGGAAGCCATGGAGTCATTTGGGAATCGGGCGGCCTATACATACATACATACATACATACATACATACATACATACATACATACATACATACATAATCTTTGCTGCCTTTTGCAATTATAATTATTTAAAATCTTTTACAATTTTTTTTTAAAAAACACAAGGATAAAAAAGAACAAATACCAGGTAGAAGCAGGTGTTAATAACAATGGATGTTAATAACAAGAGAGCCACTTTTATTACATTTGTGTTCTTATAAATAATGCATTATTAATACTATGAAAATAGTTTGCAATTACAACAATTTATTAACAGTTTTAGCCAGACTGATACTTGCATCTCCATTTTTTTAATCTACTTCATAACAATAAAGCCAATTTCCTTCATAATAAATTATTCATTTGTTCTTAGGCTACCATGTCCTAAGCAAGCTACTTTTATCATAGAAATGAAATCACAGATCCCACATAATCAATGCTTTGTATAAATAAAGCTCTTCCTAACTTTGAAAAAAACATTCTACATATCTGTTGCTGTCTGTCCATCTGTCCATCTGTCCATCCATCCATCCAAATTATATATCCGCCACCATGTTATGAAACATGACTCTGGGTGGCATACAAATATATTAACAATTAAAACCATAAAACAAACATAAATAAAAAGTATTTAAAAGCAGGAAAGCAGAACAACAGTCATTTGACATCATATAACCATCTTGGAAGTTCACTATGGGATTCTCCAAGGATGATGGAAATACCAGGTTTTAAGAGTATTTTGGAAAATGGTGCTCACACACTCAAAGGGAATAATGTGCCCAATGATGGGGACTACAGCAGAAAAATATGCTGTCTGGGTCCCACCAGATGGAACTCCTTGGTAGATGAGACCTGCAGCTTATCCCTTCTGCTTGATCTGATGGGACAAACAGAAGAAATTGGGAAGAGGCGGCCCCTCAAATAACCTGGCCCCAAGCCATGCAGTGCTTTAAAGATCAAAGCCAGCATCTTGAATTGCACCCAGAAATTAGCAGGCAGTGCAGGTTGTGAAACAAATGTCTAACATCCATTTTCTTAGGGCAGGCATGTCAAACTGCTAGCCTGCGGGCTGGATGCGTCACGCCGAAACCGCACCCACACCATTGCCGGCAATAGGAAAAAAGTCCTGATATGTTGCGCAATGTCACGTGACTCGCGAGTTTGACATTCGTAACTTAGGGGGTCCACATAACTATTTTGCAGCTACACAAACTTCCAGATGTTCTTCAAGGGCAATCCCATGGAGAGCAGATTATAGTAATCCAGTCTGGAGGTGACCAGGATTTAAACAAATATTACACTAGAATAATATAGTCAAATTATATTTAAACAAAATATAGTTCTTGCAATATGTTGGCACACTGAAATCCAATTTCATTTCCTAGTGCCATAATATTTTATGTCATTTACTCAGTAATTTTTTATGGTTGTTAACTAAACTTTCATATCCTGACTTTCTCTCCCAGTTACAAAATATTCCTTATAAATATCTAATATATGCTTTATCTGGAAGCAGCATATATGTTCAGAATCTAAATGTAAATCCTGACTGTCATATACTTTGATGTTCGTTTTGGTTAAAAAAAACCAAAAACCTGTTAAAAGCTGAATACTGCTCCATACAGTGTCCCTTGAAATTTGAATGTCTGGCCTTGTAACAATTTAAACATCACAGTCATTTGTGACATCACAGTAGAGTGGTCAACAACAGAGATAAGATTCATACAGGTAAGAGTAAGAGATATTGAGAAAGAGATCATTAATAAAACGAAATCAGAAGAGAAAGGGTTTTTAAATTAAAATTAAAATCTGTTAAATTGTTGGGTTCTTAATTAGTTCACATCTAATTTATATTTTGTTTTTCTAAGCTAAACTAATTTTAAGTCTTAATATCTTAACTGGCTGGAATTTAGGTTCCTACAAATTTGTTCCACATTGGACATTTAAACAGACTTTTCCCCCCAAAATTATTTTAGAAGGTAAGACAAAAATATATAGGATATGTTGGCAATTCATCTTGGAAGCAGCTAATTTGGGTAGTTGAAAAATTGATCTAGAAAGACTTGATGAAGACTATTGTTATAATGTAAAGAAATTATCTTGCTATAGGTTGATGACTCACAACCAGAGACTTGTGTATATGCCAGAAATCTTCCCAGAGGAAACCATTTATGCCAGACACTTTTCTATGTTGATATTATTTTACATTTTATGAACCATTTCTCCCAAGGATTCAGGAGATAAATATCCTATCTTTTCATTCAGATAGCTTAACAATGACTCTACATCAATCATCCAGAATGCTTTACTGTTAGCTAAGAGGTGTACTCCTAGACAATACAATAAAACTAAAATTTCAGTTACTGCAACGTATCATCTTTTTAAACATATGTCTGTGTGTGTGTGTGTGTGTGTGTGTATGTGTGTACGGACATGTCAGAATAACTAAATGGCAGTTTACTTTTTATCTAAAAGGATGGAGTAAAAGGAAGAAAAGGAAAAGAGCAAGAAAATTACTAATCGTTGTTACTAAGCAGTGATTTGAAATTTGGCATTGTGACTATCACTCCTCATCAAAAGACTTACTTGCCATATTACAGGAACTCACCAATGCTGCAAAGAAAATTTAATCTGCTACAAAATGTAACACTGTTTGGCAGAATGGTAGAATAAAATAAAAGAAGCAAAAGACAGCATGCCCCATTATACAGTTTTTCATAAGAGAAGATTTCTATCCTTGATGTGAATAAATCAAGATTCTACTTCCATTTTCAAATACTGATTCCAAATTCTGACTCAATATTTTCCTAGTTAGATGATTCCAGAGTTAATGTCAATGCCAGTGTAAAATTTTAATTGAAAAAGGAAATCTCGTTTCTAAGCACCAAGGTGCTGGAAAAAGCAATCAGCTATAGAATTAATCTGCTGTTACATTTGTCTCTTCAAATTTTTAAGCGCTTAATTAGAAAAAAAAAAAAAAGGAATATCTCATGTCTGCCCAAACAGCTATTTCTATAGCAAGATGCCATGCTGGCAATTGAGAAATAGGAAATAATTATTCTTATTTCATTTACAATCAGTTGAGCAACTGAATGACAGATTTTATAAGAAATAAAAAAACAATTACAAATACTAAGCAATAGAAAATGGCTACTTTCTTACTACTAGGAGTCACTTCTCTACCATCAACACAGCTGTGACAAGTGAAAGTGTAACCCTTTCAAACTGGAGAGCAAATTACTACCTTTTCATTATCAGTCACTTCGATCACTATAATAAGGTGATAATTTAGAAGAGTTTGAATCCTTCCTTCAAGTTTTAGTAGTAGGATTGAACAGTTTCAGCCTGCTGGAGACTATATCTCTTCAGAAACATAACAGTGTTGGTCAAAACAATGGATATTATCTTTTACAATATCCTGCCATTTGGGCACAGATCAGCGTCAGTATTTCCCTGTATGATTGCTCAGACATTTCAGAATTGGAGAAAAATGCAATATCGGATATTGTGAAACACTGATAATAGATACTGGATAAATCTTGGTTCTAAGGATCTACATAAGTACTCAATTCACTCTACAAGTTTTCAGTCCTTTGGTCCACATGCTTCAGTATTTTTAAAAAAATCAAATATTTACCTGGAACACATAATTTTAATAAACAAGAAATGGGCAACTGAAAACTAAATTCTGAACCTAGGGCAGGTTTCCAACACATATACCAATCAAAATGGCACGTGCAGACTTTCCTATTCATGTTATGCTAATCATCACTCTGTAAATCCAGAGTTGGCAATACAGTGTTTGCAGGCATAAAAGGACCTGCAACTCCTTCAAATGGTACCTAAACAAGTTATATAATTCAATTTGGAATTAAAACCTTTCAAAAAGATCAAAAGCTAACCACATTATCAGATGTTTTGGGGTGTTATATTTCTTGGTGAAGTTCAACGTGCTGGCCTCTTGGCAAGATCTGCTGATTTCAGACAATTCTCACCATTTTGTTTTCTTTTTTAGGTTTTAGGTGCGCACATGTGTATGAACTCCACTCACAAGTTCCTCACTGGATAATTTAGTGTTTTCTGACTCAAAAAACATAAAACATTTACAGCTGAATATGCTCTGTAATCTTTCATAACGTTTCAAGAATAGTGTTCTAATTGGAACTAGCTACTATTGTTAAAGTGCAGAACTAGTGAGTCATGGCAATGGTTATAATACCAGATTGTGTCTAAAAAATGATGCTTCATTGGAATTTTAATATTTTAAGCTTTCCTTATTTATCAAGTTGTGGGCCTCCTTCCTGTTGAAAATAGCAAACATGCCTTGCCTTGATTATTTTATTGAATACCAAGCAGACAAAGTCTCTTTATGAGGCTGAGCAACCGCACGGCAGCTAAGCAATTATTGATTCCGGGGATTTTGCAAAAAAAAAGGGGGGGGGAATCTTTCATTCAGGCAATGAATGAAATAGGGGACTTTTGAGCATGGGAGGTTATTTCCCCTCTGAGACACAAAAGGCTTTTGCTACCGTAGCTCTTTACAATTAATATTTCAACACTGGCCAGATACAAAGAATTAGCATGATTCACTGTACTAGTCACACTTAATTCATAAAACAAAAATGAACTTATTCAGGCATCAAGACAGCAAAACATGGGGAGGGAAAGGATTTGTGTTTTTAAAAACAGGCTTCTATTTTGGAGGGATTTCCTGATTCAGCACTTCCTTTATGACCCACAGTTTTGACCATTTCTCAATATTCTCTTTATCAAAAAGCAACGTCATCATCTGTCCCCACCCCACAACCTACATAGGCTTAGAAGAAAAACAAACCAAAGATCACAAATAGGGTTGGTTGCCATAGCATCCAATTTCTTAAGCTTTTCTGTTGCTTTCGAAGGCCCATGTGCTCTACCACAATAGTTTTACTTCACATAAAGTAAATTGCAATATTCGAAAACAAAACAAAGAACAATCTTTTGGCAAAGGATCTTGGATTTCTCTTTGGAAACTAACTGACAACCTGGCTTAAACAAACTGATTTCAGTTAGTAGCCAACAATTTGTTTCTTTTTCCTATGATTTAAACAAAAACAATAGTACCTATGAATACCAATCAGGATCTAGAGCCCTGCAATAACCATGAGAAAAAATAATAATAGTTTACAGTTTTAAGTCAATTATCAGAAAGTTAGGGATTTGAACCAAGAACCAATGCAATTGGCTGAGAAGTAGATAATGAGCTAGAACCATAAAAATAAAGTTTTTTGTTTAAAATCTCTTTTAAATAAAAAGCAAAATTTTAGGAAGGACTCCTCTTGCTCTTGAATTTATCGTTGCACTAATAAAACATGATATAAATGGCAAGTACCAGTTGAAATTGAAAGCGGTTCATTATTTTAAAATTTAAATAGATATCAGAAATATAGATATTTGGTACCAGGTAGAGATACTGATAGAGAGTATTATATAGCAGTGTGCCAAACATTTTGAAAATGTACTATTGAGTGCAAAATGGGCTGTTTCAATCATCATGAATGTTTTAGGACAGTGGTGGCGAACCTATGGCATGGGTGCCAGAGGTGGCACTCGGAGCCCTCTCTATGGGCACACGTGCTGTTGCCCCAGCCTCACCTCCCCCCACGACCCCCTCCTCTCCAGCAGCTCCCCTGGAGAGTCGCCCCTGAGCATGGCCCAAGTAGAGCAGCGCAGCCAAGGACATGGCAGCCAGGCAGCGTAGACAAGACTCTGCCCTCATACCCCGTGCACAGTTGAAGTTGCAGGGCGTGGACAGAGGGTGTGACTGCCATAGCGCTGCTGGGCTTCCTGGGCGATCTGTGGCAAGCCCTGGAGGCGGTAAGTGGCCCTGCGGGCTGGCGGGATGGGGTGGAGCGGGGGCAGAGCAGGGGCGGAGCGGGGGCGGGACCAGTTTTTGGGCACTCGGTCTTTAAAAGGTTTGCCATCACTGTTTTAGGATCAAAAGTTTCAAAATTATTAAAACAGTCTGATTTGAAAAAACTCTTTTTCGAATTTAAACAGGGCATTTCACATTCAAGGTGGCTTGAGTTCTAAAGATGGTACACCCTCTCAGTGCATACAAAACCCAGAAAATTATAAAATGAAGTACATATTGTTGGTTCACATATTGCAGCAAGCTAGAAAACATGGTCATATTATAGTCTAGAACAGTGGTTCTCAACCTTGGGGTCGCGACCCCATTTGGGGTCACACGACCATTTTGCGGGGGTCGCCGGGCACCGCCGGCCGCCATTTTGTTTTTTTTATTTTTAATTTTTTTAAATTTTTTAATTTTTTTTATTTTTGGGGGGCCCGCGCGCGCCGCACACACTCAGATCCGCCTGTCGCGCCGGAAAAAAAAATTAAAAAAATTTAAAAAAAATTAAAAAAATAAAAAAACAAAATGGCGGACCACGACGGGCGGATCCGCGCATGCGCGGCGCATGCGGTGGGCCAATCCATGCAGGCACGGATCCGCCTGTCGCGGCCGCCATTTTGTTTTTGTTTTTTTATTTTTTTAAAAAAAAATTTAAAAAATTAAAAAAAAACAAAATGGCAACCCGCGACGGGCGGATGCGTGCATGCGTGGCGTGTGCGATGGGCCGATCCGCGCATGCGCGGATCCACCCATCGCGGCCGCCTTTTTTTAATTTTTTTTTATTTATTTTTTTAATTTTTTTTTTGGCACGCGCGCGCGCGCCCGGGTCAGGGTCACGGCCCGCATGGTCGGGGCAAGTGGGGTCTCAACCTGAGAAAGGTTGAGAACCACTGGTCTAGAATGAACCTGTTATAGGTATGTGGTACCCAAATGAAAGGCCATGGCAGGAAGATTATTTTCATCAGGGACTTATTTTAATGCTACTGATGTAATAGAGTAATAGTAAGCTTTCCATGTTAGAAGGGGTATTGTCTTACCTGAATGCCTTTTCTCAGCACGGAGATGGAGAATCCACCAATGGGTTTAGACTGGGTTCCTGCCCAATCAGAACAAGTCAGCCAAAGTTGCCACGCCTCTCCTGGGCTAGAGGATCCCAGTCTCGACATAGGCGAAGCCATGACTGACAGCAAGACGTGTTGGCTCATAAATATAGATCTAGGCCTAATAACCTACTAGGGTGGGAGTGGATTTTCCATCTCCGTGCTGAGAAAAGGCATCCAGGTAAGACAACACCCCTTCTCCAGCACAGGAAATGGAGAATCCACCAATGGGACATACCAAAGCCTACTGTCCCTGAGGGAGGGAATCAGGCCTGCCCAGTGTGGCACTTTGAGCTAGTACCTGTTGGAAAACTCTCCTGCCAAAGGAGGCCTCCGCCAAGGCGAACTTATCGATTTTGTAATGTCTGACAAAGGGGGATGGAGAGGACCATGTGGCCGCTCTGCAAATGTCTTCAATGGACGCTTGAGTGTTCCAGGCCGCAGAAATAGCAGTGCTACAGGTGGAATGGGCCATAATGCGCCCTGGAACCGGCACTGAATCTACCCGATACAACTCCGCAATACAAGCCCTAATCCACTTGCCAATCGTGGAGGAGGATACTTTCCTGGCCCTAGAAGGAGGATGACAGGAAACGAAAAGGGCCTCCGTGGCGCGGAAGGCAGCTGTCCGCGAGATATAATAACGGAGTGTTCTGCGGACGTATAGTAGGTGCCACTGTCGTTCCAGAGCATGCGATGGATTAGGACAGAAATCTGGTAACACGATTTCCTGAGTCCTGTGAAATAAAGAATTTACCTTTGGAACAAAGGTCGGATCAAGACGAAGGACCATTTGGTCCCGGTGAAAAATGCACAAATCATCTCTGGTGGAGAGAGCCGCTAATTCAGAAATCCACCGTGCGGTGATAGCTACCAAAAATGCTACTTTATATGATAAGTATCGCATATCACATGTTTTGAGGGGTTCAAAGGGCAGATTGGTAAGAGCCCACAAAACCGTCGGTAGTTCCCAGGAGGGATATCTATGGACTACAGGGGGCTTGGTGTTAGTAGCACCCTTGATGAATGAGCGGATCAAGGGATGGTGACCTAGGGAAGTTGCAGATTCACATGTAAGTATGGTGGAAAGAGCAGCAACTTGTCTGCGTAGTGTGTTTGGAGCTAAACCCCTCTCCAGACCCTCCAGAAGGTAGTCCAATACGTGAGGAATCGTCAGATCTGGAATTGTCAGGTGGTGCTTTGAGCACCACGAACAGAAATTCCTCCACGTGGCCTCATAAATACGGTTGATAGAGGGCCGACAGGAGGCCTGGATTATGGAAATGACTCCCGGTGAGCAGTGCTCCCGGGATAAGACTGAGCGCTCAAGTGCCATATGGCTAATTGGAGCCTTTGGGGGTCCGGATGAAGGAGTGTCCCCTGAATGAGTGAGACCCTGTCTGGGGAATCCTCTACGGTTCCGCTAGGGAGAGGTTCACTAGGTCGGCGAACCACGGTCTCCGAGGCCAGTACGGGGCCACTAGAAGAACCTCTGCTCTTTCCCCGAGGATCTTGCGGACAACAGCCAGAAGAAGAGGGAGAGGAGGAAAAGCGTAGAGCAGACCCTCCGGCCACGGACTCCGAAGAGCATCCGTGCACTCTGCCCCTGAGGAGGGGAAATGGGAGAAGAACCGCAGTAACTGAGTGTTTGTTGAGGAGGCGAAGAGGTCTAGGACTGGAAGTTTGAATCGGTGGGAGATTTCCCTGAAAATCCTCGGGTGCAGGCGCCACTCTGAGTGGTTCACCGTCGCCCTGCTGAGGAGATCCGCAGAGTTGAGGACTAACTGCCCTATGTTGTCCCAGCATTCTTGGGATAGATAGACTCGGCAGTTCACTGTGTCTATGATGGCCCCTAGGTGTAATAGCCTTGTCATGGGAGACAAGTGGCTCTTGGAGAAGTTTACTGAAAACCTGTGACTTTGAAGAAGATTGATCACCCATTCGAGATCTGTCAGCGCAGCTTTGCCTGATGATGACTGAATCAGAATGTCATCCAGGTAACACTGGACTCTGACTGGAGCCATCCGGAGGTGAGCTGCTAGAACCGCTAGGACCTTGGTAAAAACCCTCGGGGCTGAGGATAGGCCAAACAGTAAAGCCCTGTATTGATAGTGCGGGCCCCTGTAAGCAAATCTTAGGAACTGGCGGTGGCTGAGAGAGATGGGGATGTGGAGATAAGCTTCTGTGAGGTCTACGGACGTCAGGAAGTCTCCTCTTCTTACGCTTCCGAGAATGGACTGCAGCGTTTGCATCTTGAACTTGCGGTATACAAGATGCCGGTTTAGTCCTTTTAGATCTAGGATTATTCTCTATCCCCCTGAGGCTTTGGGTATGACGAAGAGGATGGAATAGAATCCCTGACCTCTCTGATCCAACGGTACCGGTTCTATGGTCCTTATGTTTACAAGGTGCTGAATGGCCTGTTGCATTAATCTTTTCTTTGTGGGATTTCTTGGTTGGGGACAAGAGAGAAAGCAATTCGGAGGGTAGGTGAAGAATTCTAGGGAGAGCCCGTGACGAACCGTGTTCAGCACCCATGCATCTGTGGTGGTGGCTTCCCACTGGTGGGCAAAGAGGGAAAGTCTGCAGCCTATGGGAGGGACCGCCGGAGAGTCATCTGGAGCGACGGAAAGGGCGACTGCTCCCACAAAATGGTCATTTGCCCTGAAATTGTTGTCTGGGCCTAGAACTCATTCTGTCCGATTGTCTGTCCTGTCTGTCCTGTTTGACAGGGAAGGAGCGGGAAGGATAGGAATAATTGGACCTAGTACCCATACGAAAGGATTGTCTCCGTGAGTAGGTGTTGGGTCATTTGTCTGGACGTTTAATAAGGTGATTGAGGACCTTACGTTTATCCCTATTCTCTGTAAGGTAAGGATCTAAAGCTTCCCCAAACAGCTTCTTTCCCCGGTAAGGGGCTGATGACAGGCGCCATTTAGACTTGGCATCAGCATGCCAGTGTTTCAGCCAAAGCATATGGCGTCCGGTGACATTTGAAGCCATGGCCCTGGATGAAAATCTGGCAGCCTGTAGCATTGCAACGGAAGCATATTCTGTTGCTGCCACAATCTTGCTCAGATCCTGGTGAGTTCGGATATCTTCCACTGGAATCCTGGCCTGAAGCTGCCTGAGCCAGCGGAGAGCAGACCTATTGAAAGGTCTGAGATAGCTGCCCTAATAGCCCAAGCCATAGCTTGGTGTGTCTTGTGGAAAGTGAGCTCATTTTTGCGGTCCTCCGCCTTGAGGGCATCAGACACGTCACCAGGAGTGACAGTGGGAGATACCAGGGGTCCCAAGGATTCATCTACCATGGGAACCTCCAGACCATCTGCCAAGTCCTGGGCAACATTATAAAGTCTCTTTTCACTGCTACTCGGGAAGGGAAGGGTACCCTGGGATTCCCATTGTTTCTTGACCACATTTAGAAACATGGGCGGACAGGGGATGTAGTGTTGAGTGGTTACTGGTTCAGTTAAGTTCGGATCCGCCTCTGAGTCTGGAGCGGTCGTCAATGTCGATGTAGACGGTTCGGGACCAAGATGGGCCGTTGAAGTGGCCTTTCGGAGCAAGGGGACAAAATGAGATGGATTAAAGAGACCCACAAAGGATGGCATTTTGGGAGGGTTTTCCTCCTCATCCGACATCGGGATCCCCAAGTCCGCATCATACTCACGATAGGAAGAACCCTCAGAGTAAGAGGACTGTGAAGGTGAAGAAGGTGCACCATACACCTCGGTAGTTGGCTGGTGGGTAGGTAGGGGAGAAACCAAGGTTGATCTAGGTACGTGCGATCTAGCCTGAAGAGCGCGCGCTACCGCCTGTGCAATCAACTCATTTAGGCGGTTCTTCGTGGGAAGGGAAATCGGCTCTGTTGGTCTGAGTCCAGCCGCAGTAGCAGTGAAAGTTGCTTCCGGAAACGACTGCTGGGCCCACGGAGCAGCAAGTTGGAATATGGGGTCCTGGTGAGATGAGTCACCCGGCACAGGGGCAGAGATGGTATCCCCTGTTGACCATATCCCCAGAGGGGAAGCAGAGGGTCCCTGCGGCAAATCGAAGGAAGGGACTTCAGCCTGAGTGGCTTCAGTCCTGGCTTGTCTTTGTACTTTAGAGAATTCACTCCCTAATGCCTGGTGTCTCCTACTGGCCTGTTTTTCATCCTTTTTAGAGATTTTGCCTGCAGCTCTGGCCTTGGCCTTGGCCTTTGCCGAGATCTTGCTTGCAGCCTCCTGATTGGAGGATTTATGCCGTTTGGAGGCTGATGAAAGCGGTGAAGTTCCCTTCTTGGAAGAGCCAGTATCCTCCATCCTTGTGGATTATCACAGAAGCACGATAGGTACTCCTGGTATCCAGAGACTGCTGTTGTTGTTTATTTGGATAATCACAGGTACACCTGGTATCCAAGGACTGCTAATCTGTGGATAACACAGTTGCACAATAGGGTACACCTGGAATTCAAAGATAATAGAGTTGTGGATAAACCCAGGTGCACAAAAAGATACACCTGGAATCCAAACACTGCTATACAGGGAGAGTCAAGGACAGGGTGTGTGTGTACAGTTATGCTGTGTAGAGATAAGGAGACACCAATTCAAGACCTCCAAGATGGTGTGGTGACACCAACTAATGGACAGTGGCCTAGTAATCCTGCTTTGGGTAAGAGGATTAGTGTAGGCCGCAAAACAAGGGCTGGCAGATGAAGGAGGGAGAGAACTAGCAGTTCTCAAAATGGTGGCCAGATCCAAAATGGTGGCCATCCCTGCAAAATGAAACTCCCTGAGGCTATTCCCCAATTAAGAATGGGGTGTGGAAGGAGGCCCTCCCTCAGGATGATGAGGGCCTAGAGCAACGGTTCTCAACCTTTTCCGGGGCTCGACCCCGGCCCGCGCCGCATCGTGCTTGCGCGGTACGATGGGGCACACCGTGCATGCGTGGCGCGACAGGGCGCATCGCGCATGCATGGCGCATCGCGCATGCGCGGCAAAGTGCATCACGCATGTGCGGCGCGGCACATCGCGCATGCGCGGCGCAACAGCCCTCATCGCAAAGGGGAAAAAAATGGCCGACAAAAAAATGGCGGGCCCACATCATGCATGCGCGACGACCCGCATCGCAAAGGGGAAAAAATGGCTGACCAAAAAAATGGCCGACCCAAAAAAAATGGCGGACTGCGATGTTTTGCGACCCCCATGAAATGGTCGTTCGACCCCAAATGGGGTCGCGACCCACAGGTTGAGAACTGCTGGCCTAGAGACAATGGTGCTCAGCAGCCATAAAATGGCGGCCATGAGTTTGAAAAGCCTAATAGGCCACCACGATGTATTCACTGCTTGTCCCTATAGGACCCAGAAATTTGCCAGGCAAAAGGGAAGCAATCGCGAGCTCCAGGTGGCGCAGTCGCCGCTTCCGAACGGAAAACGGAGCTCACCTGCGTTGTCAGCACTGTTATGCCGCTTTGTGGAGCTGCCAGCCAGCTGATTTGCCGAAAACCAGTCAGGAAGACGGCACGTGCTCGTCCGGCGACCAGGGCTGCAGCCGCAAACCACCCAGCAATCAATCAACCTCCGGAGCTGCAAACACAGCCCTGGTACCAAAAAACGGCGGCTGAAAGACTCCCGCTGAGCCCAATTGCTGTCCTTGGGTCTGCGCACACAATCGGACACCTGGGATGCAGCCGCAACCCCCTGGTCGTCCAGAACAAGGACTCAGTCCTCAAAGACTCCGGAACTGCAGCCACAGTCCCAGCAACCAGAAACCTTAAAACGAGCTTTAGGGAAGCCTCCCTGACTCGAGTAGAACTTCCATCCCCCCCTCCTTTGAAGCGTGCATGAATATGCCCTGAGCTGCGGTCGCAGATTCTGGCAAGGGAAGGAAATCAGTCTAATGTAAAGAAGGCAACTATTGTTTCTTCTGAGGGGAGAGGAAAGGTACTGAACTCAGTAGGGATTCAAATTAAGAGGGGCTAGGGAGGATGGAAAACGAAACAGAAAGGCAAGAAAACGCAAAAAAAAGAGCTATACTAAGCCTCACTTTGAAGCTAAGGGGGGGGGTTGGAAAGAAACAGCAATCCGAAGCCAGCACTGAGCCCAGCACTGTTCAGAAAACTGCTAAAAGGCAAAAGATGGAAAATCCACCAATGGAGACTATACCTGCCTAAGAGCCAAACTTGCATGTCTGTCCTCGGCCAGATCAAGTCGAGACTGGGATTCTCTAGCCCAGGAGAAGCGTGGCAACTTTGGCTGACTTGATCTGATTGGGCAGGACAGTCAAAACCCCTTGGTGGATTCTCCATCTCCTGTGCTGGAATATAGTCTGATTTTAAAATAAACTGTATTTAACTAAATCCTGTGCAGTAAAACTTATTTTACCACCTTTCATTGCTGTATGGAAGTCACTCAGAATGACATGTTTATCATTGGCAGCAGTTGTTTGAATAATCTGGTCAAGTCCTCATAGAAAGCTTCTTTGTCTTCATCTGGACTTGTGAGAGTTGATGTGTAGACACTGACAATGGTGATATACTTGCTTGAAGAAAAGCTGAACTTCATGATGTATTCATTTGGCAGAATAGAGATGATGTATTCATTTGGTAGAATAGAGATGCTCTTCAGCAGAGCACTTTTCAATTACAAAACCCACTCTGTGATTACTGTTGTCAGGCTGTAGTTTCCCTCTCCCAAAAAATGTATATCTACTTGCTATTTTCTGTAAAAAAACGCTCATCTACCAGCTTGATCTCTGTGTCATTGTACAACGGTGAAATTTGCTTGCTATGAATGCAATTCATTTTTCAGTCCTTAACACCATCTCTCTATCCAGCAAGAAACAAAAGTTCCAGACTCCAAAAATAAGTTTTGATTCTTTTTTCTTGATTCTTGACTACCAAGAAGATGATCTGCTAGCCGCAGTTAACTAGCCAAATGTTGTAGGGCAGGCAATATTTAGGGTACCTTTTCTAACACCCTCCCTCATTTGAGGCTGGGTATTGCTCCTAGAAGGACTGCTCAGTCACCCTGGATTATGATGGACATCTCTGCTGTCCCAGATGATTGATCACTAATCCAGGGATGGCCCATCTGCAGATTTGTGACCATTGCCAGTGGTCGTGTCTATCTTGTTGTTTCCCCACTGCCCCCCCATTGCAACAGGATTCAATGAATTAGATTTGGACTGAAAGGATTTGCTGAGGAGTTGTAGATAAAGATGAATTGCACAACATAAAACTGTGTATGATGGAGTGTGAAATAGAACAGCATTGCAAAGGGGCAGTCTCACTCTCTCAGCAGATGTTAATCCAATGGCACAGTGAACCATTACAGTTAGAAACCTCTCTTGCTGCAGTGGATGACCAGGACAGTTAAGAGTCTTGTTGTGCACTTAGTGCTCCACAAAGCCTGCTGGGTCTGCCTTGACTATTGGACTTGACCTCCATTCAATCTGCCAGGGCTGGCCTTCACATGCTGGGAGAGACAAATACCCTATCTCACCGAGAGCCAAAGACCCATTGGCTACCCTCACCTGATTTGGCCCATTTGCTGGGACAGTTTTCCAGAGTGTGGCTGCTGCTTGGAGCCACAGGAGAAAGCTGAGCATCAGGTAGAGATCAAAGGTGAACAATCAGCCCTAAAAAGGGCATGGCAGAACTCTCTACCAGAGAGGTGCTACCCCTCCCTAAACACATTAATCAAACTTGCTGGGATCCTCAGTTGTTTTTAAGAACACAAAGGGGTCCTCAGATCAAATTGTTTGACAACCGATATTCTACTGTAAAATATGGGGTCTTTTAGAGAAAATGGTTGACGCCTAGCAGACAGTTCCTGTGTTCAGGAATGAAATGCTCAACAGGCCTTCTCCAGAAATTCAAATCAGACATGCAGAATTATATTTGGCAAGGTGGTTTTCCAATATACAACTGTTCAACATTTTGATAATTGTCTTAGAGCAAAAATCTAGCTCATCTGGTATTAACAATAAAGTCCTCTTTGTAGTGTATCAGATTAAAAAAATGTCCAAGCATTTATATTGTGGTATATTTTTGTTCATGTTTTACTTTTGCTATTTTAGTTATGATTGGTTTTTTTTAAAACAAAGGGATTACACTGATCATGATTGTTAATTTTATGCTGGGTGGCTATTGTATCATGGCTTTGAACACCTGTTCATCACAATAGTTTATCATTCTACCAATATTAATAAAGACGAAGGGCAGTTTCAATTAATAACTCCAAATTCTTAAGTAAGCTGTGTTCAGTTAAATATAGGAATGCATCCTTCAAAGTTTACTCACTGAACAACCTAGGAAAAAAAAGCTCAATATAGAGGTCCTGTACTCATGTTACCGGTATAAGATGATTGCATTTATACACAATACAGAAAATGATTATGACATGATAATAAATATACAGCAGAGAGAAATACTAATAAATTGAACCTAGACTTAAGTTGATAAATAAACAGGTCAAAAGAGACACATTCTCTTAGAACATCCAATTCATGATAAGGGAATAACTAAGCAACTTTACACACGGAAAAATGAAAAGTAATTAAAATTCATCAGTTGAATACTCAAGGCTTCTTAATCTAATTAAACAGCAATGGTTTTATAGTACAGACCCCTCACATCAAAACCTGCTCACAGAACTTTTTATTTTACAAAGTTTACATGACCTCATTTTAATTAGCTGAAGGGCAAAACAACATGTAAGATGTTCCAAAATACACTATGATTGGAAAGTGTGTTATTTCCTCCAAAAAAGAACAGTACACAGAAAAAAAAACTATGACAAAAATTCTGGACAATTCCTAGCTCCTTTATCTTGTCAATAAAAAACTGCCAATTCCAGTTGAAACTAATTGTGGACATACCTGTTCAGCCACCCAATAAACTTTAATTTGTATTTGCATATTTGATATTTGTACATATAAACCAAACAATAAAAAGGCAATGTTAGGGCAAAACAATTTCAATTGAATCAATTAATTCATTAATTAAAATTAATTGTGAAACAAGATATTTCTTTTACAAAATGAATTGCTCATTAACAGCATATATAATAATCATTGTGGTTACTATGAGTCAGATATCTTTGTGTGTTATCTTATCAATGCTACCATGGCAGCATATGATTATCTAATAAACAAATCTATTGTACCTAAACCAGTATAACCATCAACTTAAAAAAAAAAAAGAACCATTAGCATGAAAACAATAGTGTAGATTCAATTTAAAACTCTTTAAAGCGGAACAAAGAGGGGGGGGAACTGGAACAAAGAGGGGGGGGGGAACTCCCGCAGACGCGCTACCTCCCCCTTTCCCCCCCATACGGAGGGCAGCAAGAGGGGGGAGGCCAGCACCATAGGCCTTGGAGGAAGGCTAAACCCCCCCCCGGGCGGAGATGAAGCCCCAAGACGACAGAGACGCGTGGGGAGCGTTACTCAAGAAAGACCAGCCAGACGCCTGAAGCTGATCAGTCTAGGGGCGTGGGTGGCTGAAAACTGATAGTGCGGGCCAGGGAGAAGAGGAGACATCCACACGGGCCCCAAGCCACAGACCCCCTCCAGCCTTGGGCCCATCCCAGCCAACAATACACAATACAGAATTTATCTGAAGGCAGACTGCACCCCCTGGTGGACTTGGGGATGGTTGTTGAAAAGTGAACTGTGAGACATGTACATGTGCTGACTTTTGGCAGAGGAACTTGAACCAATCCATCTCACAAGCTTGAAAACCTTACACAGGGACGACCCCCATACAACTCTCTAAAGCAAAGGGTGGCCTTAAGGTCAGACAGACAGGCAGGAAGGAAAAAATTTAAAACTTAAAATTTAAATTTAAAATTTAAAATTTAAAATTTAAAATTTAAAATTTAAAATTTAAAATTTAAAATTTAAAATTTAAATTTAAATTTAAATTTAAATTTAAATTTAAATTTAAATTTAAATTTAAATTTAAATTTAAATGGCAGCCAAACGGACGAAACACACCAAACTGCCAAACCCGAAGGGAGCTGCACACTCTCCGACCCAGCTCTCCAATCTGCCAGGGAACACCCCACCCAACCACACACACCCCCATCCAACTGCATGCCCTCAGACCCAAACGCCAACCCATGACACCACAACAACACGCATGATCCAAGAACTAAAAGAGACGATTGAGACACTAAATGAGACGATAGCGACGATGGTGGTAAGGATGGATGGCATGGATAGAAAATTGGCAGAAATGAGTGCGAAGACGGAGAAAGGACGCATAGAAGCAGAACAGAAGACGGAGGAAAGATACAAAGACATGAGCAGGATGCTGGCGGACCAAGGGAGAGACCTGGAGAGAAAGTGGGAAGAACAACGCAAAGCGGTGGCCACAAACCTGGAACAAATGAAGGAGGCAATGCAAACACATTACAAGAACCTCCAAGAAACAAGGGAGAATACGGAAAAGATGATGAAAGAAGTGGAAAACTGTATAGAGGGACAGGCTGCTGAGGTTCAGGACCAATCGACCATGATGCAATTCTGGCAAATGTCATTTGCGATCAGATTCAGAGGGTGGAAAGAGACAACATACGAAACCCAAGAAAGCCTGCTCAGGACCTTTGTAGAGGCACTGGCAACATTCCTGGGCAGGAGCGCCAATGAGATTGGGTGGCAAATCGAAAAAATCTACAGAGTGGGCGCCTGGAGGGCAGTGAACAGGCAGCAACCAAGGGACGTGGTCATCCACTTCACAACACAGAGGCTCCGGAACCACATCTCTGCCACTTCCTATAACAAGGCATTCTACATAGAGGAACAGGAGGTGAAGGTTCTGAAAGAGATCCCTCAGGCGATGCTGAGAGACAGAAAGGATTACAAATTCCTGACCACAGAACTGAGATCGCGTGCACTGCGATACCGGTGGGAAACCCCAACAGGACTGTCACTTTCCTATAGAAACAAGAGACACTACTTGACCTCGGTCCAGAAAGCCAAAGACTTCCTCGAAACGGAACTGAAGTCGGGAGGCCCTCAACCCACCGCGGGAGAAGACACAGATAGACCACGGGAAAGCGGGAGGGATCGAGGCCAACGAGCAAACAGCGCAGAGGCACAGATCAGGGCAGTGGCAGAGGAAATGAATGGAATACCTAGAGAGGCGAGGGCACAGAGAGCAAAGAGCAACAAAAACAAGGCAGCAAGGCAGCCTACAGAGGACAGGCTACCAGGCTCCACTACCAAACACACAGACCAGCAAAGCAAGACCGCACAAACCAATACGAGCAGCAATCCGGATATCATGGGAACGGGACCAAAGAAGACAACAGGAGAAATAACAGAAATGGTCTCGCAAAAGTATCCTGCAACAGATGATGGCAACTAAGTATTTGACTTGGAATGTGAACGGACTGAACTCCCCCCAGAAAAGGAGAAAAATTCTCCACTATCTGAACCAAGATAAAAGCGATATAATCTGCCTACAAGAAACACACATCAGAGCAGCAGACCAGAAATATCTGATCAACTACAAACTAGGCGCGCACTTTGTGGCAGCGGCGCCAAGAAAAAAGAATGGGATTGTTATATATGTAAAGAAACATGTAATGGCCAAGCTAATAGAGTCCGACCCCCAAGGTAGATACCTGGCAATTGAAATAACACAAGAGGACAAGAAGATTCTAGTAATGGGCGTATATGCACCAAACCAGCAACAAGGCAAATTCTACAAAAAGCTACACAAGAAAGTAACACAACTTAACTACAGATCTTACATCATCATGGGCGACTGGAACGGGGTCATAGAGACTGCTCTAGACAAAAAAAGAACTGCACCGAACCCGCAAAAACACTCTAAGTTGCCTAAATCCTTCTTCGATATGAAGGAGGACCTCGAACTGACAGACGTATGGAGGAAAAGGCACGGCAAAGAACAAGAATTCACCTTCTTCTCTGGCAGACACCAATCCTTCTCCAGAATTGACTTTATATTAACTTCTAGTGACTTTCTAACTTGTCTAAACACGGTGAAAATCCTACCCAAGACATTGACAGACCACAACCCTGTGAGGATGGAATTAAGACACGGCCCGAAACAGAGGAGATCCTGGAGAATCAATGAAAACCTGTTCAGACACGAAGACAAGGTGGCGGAATGCAAAAAAGCTATGAAGGAATTCTTTAACACACATATGAACAACGGAACACCGATAGAACAGATCTGGGAAGGCAGCAAGGTGTACATGCGAGGGATCCTCATATCCATGAATAGCTGGCACCGTCGCCAACAAGAACAAAAAAGAAAAGAGTTAGAAAATGAGATAAGCAAATTGGAGCGGCTACTGATAAAAAGACCAGAGGACAAAGTCACCAAAGAAGGACTCAAGATCTTAAGAAAGCAATTTGACATGTTGATGGCGGACCAAGTTGCAAGGAATATACAATATGCAAAACATAAGACATTCTGCAAGGCCAACAAACCGGGCCGCTGGCTAGCCTACACTATAAGAAAGAAACAGAAATCCCGCATAATTGAAAAGATAGAATACAAAGGCAAGCTAGAATTCCGACAAAAAACCATCAAGAAAGCCTTCACAGAGTTCTACTCGAAACTATATGCCGAGGATATGATACAAGACAAAGAGATAGATGAATTCTTACAAAACGAAAAGATACAGGCGATTACCGACACACAAAGAGAAGCCCTGAATGCCTTAATCACAAAGGAGGAAATACACTCAGCGATCACACAACTGAAAGCAGGAAAATCGCCCGGGACGGATGGGATAACAGCGACCTACTACAAGCATCTACAGGATGAGATGCTAGAACCCCTCAGAAAGCTATTTGCCAGCATTCAAGAAGGAGGCCAGGTCCCACCATCCTGGAAAACAGCCTACATCTCATTAATCCCAAAGGAGGGGAAAGACAACACACAGCCCGCAAACTACAGGCCCATCTCACTACTAAACACAGACTATAAAATCTTCACAAAAATTTTGGCCAATAGACTAATGACTGTTTTACAAAAAACAATACACCCAGACCAAAGGGGATTTATACAAGGACGCCAGATGAAAACCAACGTGAGGCAGCTGTTGAACATAATAGAGTACCTGCAAAGGCACAACCAGATACCCGCCGCTCTAATGTTTGTGGATGCAGAAAAAGCCTTCGACAGACTGAATTGGCCGTTCCTGACGAACTTGGTCCTGAAGATGAAAATGGGAGCACAGTTCTTCAACTCCATAACGGCAATTTACCAGAAACAAACAGGCCAGATCATTGTCAATGGAGACTTAACGGACTCATTTAATATAGAGAGAGGCACGAGACAGGGCTGCCCGCTGTCCCCCCTGCTATTTGTCCTAACACTGGAAATTTTACTGAACAGAATAAGAGCGGCAGAGGATGTACAGGGCATACAGATTAAACAGCAAGACTACAAACTATGTGCCTTTGCGGATGACCTGCTGGTGACAATGTCGCAACCAGCACAATCAGCAAGGAAATTGATGGAGATAATGGAGGACTATGGTAGGGTGTCAGGCTTCAAAGTAAATATATCAAAAACAAAGATGCTAGTCAAAAACCTCGACAACAAAGCAAAACGGAACCTGGAAAGAATAACGGGTTGTGAAATAGTCAAGAAAGTCAAATACTTAGGAGTGGAGATAGAATCAACAAATGCGAAATTATACAAGAACAACTACGAGGTCCTGTGGAATAAGATACAAGCAGACCTGGAAAGGTGGAAATCACTACGTCTGTCCCTGCTCGGCAGGATAGCGACAGTAAAGATGAATGTATTACCCAGATTTTTATTTCTCTTCCAAATGCTACCCATACTCAAGAAGGATGCGGACTTAGACAATTGGCAGAAAGGCATCAACAGATTTATTTGGGACGACAAGAGACCGAGGGTGAAACTAAAAATCATCCAAGACGCAAGGGAGAGAGGGGGACTCAAAATGCCTAATCTAAAGCTATATTACTATGCAGCAACGTTGGTGGCGGTTAGTGACTGGATCAACATGACAAATGATAGAGTTCTGAATGTTGAGGGGCATGGTCTACGATTCGGCTGGCACGCATACCTAGTATACGACAAAAAGGCAGATAGAAACTTCAAGGAGAACCCACTACGAATCCCACTGCTATGGGTCTGGAAGAAATATAAGCACCTTCTACACGACAAGATTCCCATCTGGACGATCCCTGGACACGCAACAGGGGATATGAACACATCCCAAGGGCAAGAAGTGGTGCCCTACAGTGAACTTGTACTGGGAGAAGAAAACAGGTTCCTCTTGAAATCTCAAGCAACGCTAGCAAACAGAGGAATAGGAAGTAACTGGCTATCATATATACAACTACAGTCAAGGTGGCGTAAAGACAAGAAGAAGGGCTTCTCCCAGAACGACGAGAACCTAATTAAACAGATCAGAGAACAGGGGATTATGCACATCAAACGAGTGTACAGCATTCTGATAGAAATGGACTCTGAAACCGAGCTAGTCAAGAACTGTATGATAAAGTGGGCGCAAGACTTCGGACACCCTATCGCCATAGACACGTGGGAGAAAATCTGGGTGAGGAATGTAGAATTCACGAAATCGCAACACTTAAGGGAAAACTTCTACAAGATGTTCTATAGATGGCATCTAGACCCGAAAAAAATATCACTCATCTACCCGGGCACCCAGCCCAAATGCTGGAGGTGCGGAGACGGGGAGGCTACTTACTTTCACATATGGTGGGCATGCAGAAAAATCAAAGCATTCTGGAGGAAGATATGGTGGACACTCCAAACTATTTTCAAAAAGCGTATAGAATTTCTACCTCAGGCTTTTCTGTTAGGGATCACAAAGGATATCACTACCTCAGAGACAAATTTATTTTTGAACTTAATTACAGCAGCAAGATTATTGGTGGGACAGTACTGGAAGAATCCGGAAATACCGCCTATTGAAGAATGGACTGTGAAAGTAACAAATCTGGCGGAAATGGCAAAAATATCAGCATATTTGAAAAATCGCTCCAATGAACAATTTGTGACGGACTGGAAACAGTGGATAGACTATATCCAAGAGAGACACCAATCAAACAGAATGCAGCTGGCGTTTAGCTAGGGCTCAATGGGAGGAGGGAAGAAGGGTTAACAAATCAAAGGTTTACAAAAACTAACACCCAATGTTGAATGTATATGTTCTATAACTAATGCCTCTTAACATAACCTTATGATTAATGATGTTTGCTTTAATATTGTTAAAGTAGACTGAATCTCTACCTCAAGATATGAAACTTTCACCTCAGGATCTCTGGTTAGGGACTATAAAAGATTGCACTAGTAATGGGATGAAGTCAATTCAGAAGCGCAAACGTACAATATGCGATAGACTAGAAACAGTAGATAGACCATATATAAGAGAAACACCAATCAAACAAAACGCATTCGGATTATACTTGAAGATGTAAGGGAGGAGGGAAGAACGTTTACAAAAACAGATGTTTACAAAGATTAATACCTAATGTTGTATGCTATGTTCTAGGAGGATTGTTTAGCAATAAGATCTTATGTTTAATGTTGATCACAATAATATTGAAACAGATAGGAGAAACACCAATCAAATAAAATGTAACAGGAGTATAGTTGAGGCTAGACGCGAGGGGGGGGGGGAAAAGGCCTACTAATTCAGACGTTTTCAAAGACTAATACTTAGTATTGTATACCAGGTGTCATGATGATCACTGCATAATATGTTTTTATGTCCAATGCTGATTGTTTTAATAAAAGAATTTTTATATTAAAAAAAAAAACCTCTCTAAAGCAGTGAACATGGATTATTAATTGATTTCTGGGTATACAGCTTTGCCAAAGCTATGGCAACATACAATCGCTGGTCAAATACCACATTATGAAGTAGTCTTACAAGTATCATATTTACTCCTACAGCAGTGTATTTCCTCAGAAATAATTCCCAATGGATTTCATTGAATCTGTTCGCACGAAAATGGATGAGTAAATAGAAACAAATGACAAATCACATTGCACATTTCTACAAAATACTCTTTTGCAAATATTTCTAGAGAAGCCCAAATAGTAAAGAAAGAAAGGGACATCAAAAGAAGATACGGATTTGTTAAAAAGCTATCTGTTCTCTTTGTTCTGTTTCTTTGTTGTCATTATTTCCTACTAACTGTTGCAAAATCTCAAACTCTCCTCAAATTCCCAAAGGGATTGCCATGTCTAAATATATCAAACATATTTCTAATAAATAAGAGGATTGTAGCAAGAATGATGTTAAGGGTTGTTAATCTGTAGTTAAAGCTTCTTTCTCTCTTTCCACATCATACACATACCTTTTGAACAGCCTACGATCCAAAGTGAAAGTTGGCACTAGGATAGTTCTATTTTTAGCAACTCAGGTTTGTTTGGGCAGCTCTGGATATCTAATGCTTCTAATGCCTGAAGGTAATTGAAAGATTATAGCACAGTTGGCAACTATGATGAAACAAGTTAGTATCATCAAATAAAGTAGAACAGTTGGATTTTTAAGTGTAATCTAAGGCAAGCAACCATTCACATTAATGTTTAGGAAATATCACCTTCTAAGGCTCAGGTTAAAAATCAGGCTGCTCAGTTTGGCTCAACTATTGTTGTAAGAGTCAGTGAACTGAATTCTGACTACTCTTAAACATGTATTAAAGAGTAACCAGAAATGTCCAGAAATTCCATGAAGACGAGAAGCGTCTTTAGCTAAGAGGGTGCAGCCATGTTTTCATGCACAGAATTGTGGACTTCTTCAAATGCTGTTTAAAAACCTATGACACAACCATTTGTGATACGCTTGTTTTAAGTCAAAATGTTTAACAGCTTGAATTCTGCATCCTTTCCAAACTTATTTTTGGTGGGTAAGGACACATTTAGTTAAGAAACCTTCACCAGATAAAACCATCTTCGAACAGATACCACAGAACAATTATCTGGGACTGAGTAAGGAAATAATTTGTCTGTTCCTTATTTATGGAAGTCCCATTCTAGGGGAAATTCCAACTCAAAATCCCCCCCTCCCCCAATATGAGGCCTATGGCTTTGTTCTTAAACATTTTCTAACAAGAAAAGCCTCAGAAAGAATAATCACAGTTCTTTGTTCACATTGGTCATGTCTCTTTTCTTCAATTTTATGTACCCTCTCCCTATGTAGATTAAAAATGTATTGTGGCAGGGGCCCTTTTGTTTCACATTGTTCTGCAGCACCCCATTCACATATTCCATAATGTAAATAATACAAAAGGTAAAGGTAAAGATTTCCCTAATCCAGTCATGTCTGACTTTAGGAGGTGGGGCTCATCTTTGTTTCTTAGCTGAGGAAATCAGCACTGTCCAAAGACACTTCCATGGTCATGTGGCCAGCATGACTATATGCCAAGGTGCATAGAATGCTGTTACCTTCCCACAGAAGTGGTACCTATTTATCTACTCGAATTTGCATGTTTTCAAACCGCTAGATTGGCAGGAGCTGGGGCAAGTAATGGGAGCTTACCCTATCGCATGGCACTCAGGCATAGAACTGGACTGTCAGCTTTACAGCTGACAATCTCAGCATCTTTCACCCGAGCCATTGAGCCCCACCAAATAATAGCAATAGCACTTAGACTTATATACTGCTTCAAATAATACAAGTAGTCCTCATTTACCTACTGCCTCATTTAGCAACTGTTTATATTGTGATGAAAAAATATATTTGCAACCAATCCTCGCATTTCTACAGATCTGTGAAGCAAAGGAAACCTGAAGTAAAATGATAATCACAGTCACAGTTCCATTCTTGTTAATCAGAAAAGCAAATCTAAAATAAACACAATAAACAGAAGTGGCAACCAGACAGCATATTAAACATGAAACAAGCCAGTGATTATGAGCCAATGATTTAATCAGCTTTAAACTATCCTGTGATGCATGTATAGTGCATCACAGCTAGTATAATCAGACATTTTCTTTCTTGTATGAAAGAATGAAGTCTTAGACAGAGACTCTCCATATTTTGATGAGTGGGAGGAATATGATTTATCTTTTTTCAGTTAACTGCATATTGGTGTAATTTTGACTGCAGTCAATCTTAACTACAGTTTGTTCAAACAAATGTGCTTTATTAACCAATCTGAAATTGGCTTATTATAGAGTAAACTATCATTAAAATTTACTTAAGTTCTAGAAAAAAAGAAGCAAATAGTGGGCATATCAGGAGAGGCGATGGTTCATTTCACAGAGTTGATGTGGGGAAAATAGGAGGAGGAATGTATGTTCCCCACCTTGAATTATTTATAAAAATGATAAAGGTTGAATAAAAAAATCTAATAATAAATAAATTTACACAACCTACATGGTCACCCCTTTTTTAGACAAATCTAAGTTTTGGACCTGAAATGGCCCTTAAAAGCAAAGTAAAACAAATAACCTGCAGATTGAAAGGGGTATGGTTTCAAAATTTTAACAGTAAGGAGCTGAAGTGGGAGGAAAAGGTAAAAAAAGCAAAATTAGTTATAAAATCTGTTATACTAGCTATACTAGTAAGAGGAAAGATTTTTTTGAAAAATGTTGCATGTGAAGAAATAAATAATCTGAAATAAGTACCAACATTGGTTCATAGGAGAAAAGTAATTGGGAAAAACAGATTAGGTGTGCATGTAAGTCCTTATATTCTTCCCATTTTTTAGTCTCCCAATTTCCCCATCTCCAGCCATGCAATAATTTGGCAGGCAATTTACAAAAGCCATTAACACACAAAAGCTATATTGTCTACCAAACTGCACTGTAAGCATCTGAGTTATTTTTCTCATACAATTGTCTTTACTGGACATAACTCACTAATGGATGTGACTTTAATAAGGATTAGCTTGGATAAACAGACTGGTAGCTTTAGAATGTTATCTCTTTAAAGCTTTTTTTCCCTTTTTTTTGTAAATCAAGCCACTATCCATCTCTCATAATCTGTTCACTTGATGCAGGCATGTTTGAAAAGAGAGGGGATAAGAAAGGTTAATTTTACAAGTCTTTCTCCATTACAGTCTAGTTTTCAATGATTAAATGGTTCACACCCCTGCTTTATTTTGGGGTACTGAAGCACATCACAAGAAAAGAAGAATTAAAAGCTGAAGGCAAATAAACCCACCTCTTTTTTAAATCTAGTAATCCTTTTCATTCAGCAAGGGTGAGTGGTATGTTTTATTAACTCAAGGTCTGAATGGGCTAGCATGACAACAAAATTTGTCATTCATGAAGTTCAATCAACTGCCGCAGAGCCTAAAAACTTCCAGGGACTTACTGTCTCTCAAGTATAAAACCCTCCTGGTCAAATCAACTTCAATTTAACTTAATTATATTTATACTGAAGTTTGCTGGGCATCAGTGAATGCTAACATTTATGTTCACCACCAACACTATTCCCTCTCCGCCTCCTCCTCCTCCTTCCCAAATTGGAAACAGTACCAGACCTCAAGTTCAGATACAGGTAGCCTTTAAGTTATGATGGTAATTCTCATCAAAATTTCTGTCGCTAAGTGATGTGGTCATAAAGCACTATGTTACACGGTGCTTAGCAACAGCACATTGCTTAGCAACAGCAATCCTAACAGTCCCCATTGCCATTATTAATTGAACGCCACTAATCATTAGGCAAGGACTGCCTCCTCTTCAACTTCCTCACCTGCCTATCTCCCCACCCATCTTTGCCTTTTTGGCTGCCTTGTACTCTGCTGCCTCAGATGGCCTTGCTGCTCCATGGTCTCTGGCCCTGGCACTCTTTGGCCCTGTCACCCCTGGTGACCTTTGCCTTCTTCATCTCATCCAGCCTGACCCAATGTGAGGCAGCTACTGGCCCATACCAGGCCTTCTTCCCAAGACTATTCTCCAAATAGCATGGACCAGTCTCCGGACACTTCGGGAAGCCTCAGAAAGAAGGCCAGCAGTTGCCTTGCATCAGGCCAGGCTGGGAGCACTTTGTCAGCAGTAGGAGAAACATGGTGAAAGTCAGTTGGGGATGGCAGGGCAGCAAGGCTGATAGGGCCAGCAAATTCAGAAAAGCAGAGCAGCAAGGCCAGGGGGCTGTGGAGTGGAAAGCATGTCAGAAAGGCAAGTGGAGTGCTGGGCCAGCAAAGTGCAGGGTGGCAGCGATGACTGGAGCTTTGGGATGTGGAACTGGGGTGGCTAGCCATGGCACAAGGCTTAAGAAGGCACTCCTTGGTGGGGTTGGTGTTGGGAATGAAGTAGTGGACCAGAGGGGGTGGCATCTGCTTGACACTGCTGCATGCTCTGGGCTTCTACTGCAGACCCTGCATCACTGCAAAAGAGAGCAGCTGTAGTGACCTAGCTCACTATCACATCAAGCCATAATGTGGTTTGCTTTTTTTTAATGTGGTATGTGAACCATACAATATGCTACACTGGGGAGTTAATTAAATATCTATTGGGACCTACCTAGCAAGCACTTCCCTACTGCGGTGCCTACCCTCTGGAACAAAATCCCTCCAGACTTCTGTAAGGGTCCCACCCTGGTGATATTCTGAAAGTACTTGAAACTTTCCACTTCTTTATACCTGGCCTTGGGATAAGGACTTGTTGAAACTCTACTGCTTTTTCTTTAGTGTGTTAGATGTTGTCTTTCTACACACACACACACACACACACACACACACACACACAACTTTTATTTCATGTTTTTTTATTTTTTTAAGTGTGAGCCGGTCAGAGTTGCTTGGAGTCGGACATCCTCTAAACTGAATAAAATAAATATAAATAAAGTAAGATGAGTTCAGCTTAATAGGTTTTTAAATAAGGGAATGGACTGTAGTTTACTACAAAACTGGGTGAGGCAAATTTCTTGTGACCACAATTCCGGTCTTGTACTGTTTTTCATGCAACTCACAGTTCCTCATCCCTGCCATAACATATCAATTCATAGAGCCACCCCAAATTTTTTTTAAAAAAAAAATCATGAATAAGCCAGTGATTTTTGTTCTTTTATGGAAAAATAATAGCTTGTCAATAATAGCATCTTCTTGAGCTGGATGCACTGAATTAATTTCTTGTCCTGTATAAGGGAAGGCCCGTTTCCTCCAGAAAGTAAGGTGAGGAACTGACCAGGAGAAGTTGTTTAGTAAAGATTGTCCAGCAAGCAGAGCTACCGTAGCAATGACTCTTCTATTCACTAAGCTTCACTTGTGTATCTACATAAACAGATGCAGTTTCACTCTTTTGTCTGAGACTCCTAAACATGTGTTCTGCTTTGAAGGCTCAATTCCTTTTCCTCCACAATGCTTCCTGACTCCATTTCCTACTCACACAGAAAATTGCTCTGCAGAGAAAAGGGTGACAAGAATAGTTTGATTTAGAATCAGTCAGGAAAAACTCCCCTCATCAACTTGTTTGTGAAAATTTTTGCACACATTACATTCTAAATCCATATAAAATGGAGCCTAAACAAGCAACAGTCATAATGCCTCTCTTTATATTTTAAAAGAAAACTATTCCTTAGAATGAAAATACTCCTCCCTCATTTCCACAGAACACAATTGTTGCTTTTAGGTTTGAATCACTGCATTTACTAGAACTGAAATATGACCTAGGAAGCCTCTTTACTGTATAGCACTACAATTCTGTTGTGAGGATTGGGAACACTTATTTACCTTCATCGAAGTCACTGGAAAATTAGTTCTGTTTCAGGAAAAGAGGCATTGAGATGAAGCAACGAGTTCCAACAGTTCTCCTTTATTGCTAACACCAACAGAACAGGTTTTAAAATGGTGCGGCACCCTTTTATAGCCCCCCTGCACAATACCTTGCTGGCCAATCATTGCAAAGGATCTTTTCCCGCTGTGCGTGTGCATGCAAGGCTGGGAGCAGCCTTTCTTGACCCGGGCATCCACATGGTCTGCCCGGGCCAATCGCTGCAGCCTGTGCCTGCCAGCCCAGGACATAACACCCCTCCCCCCTTGGCTAAAATAATAGGGCACACTTATTTTAAATACTCCAACACTCCATTGCATTGCTTTCGTTGCATCTATATATACACAACACTACAGTCTTGCTACTGCCATGCTCCCACTCCCCTTGAGCTGCATTACTTAACTCAGACTACTAGGCCTGCCCATGAACTGACAAGGACTGTACATAGTCTTATAAGTTATTTGGGAGGATCTCTGGCCCGCCCTGATCTTCTCATGGCCTGTGTGTGTGCCTGGCCTGCCAGCTCCCCTGCCAGGTTAGGCAGACCAGGACTTTGTTGCCCCAAAGACCCAGGGGACCCACCCAGCTGCTGACAGGCTGGATCTGCTAAATTGAAGCCAGGATTCCTTGGGGGGGTGGAATTCCCCAAGTCCAGTGGTGGGGTGGAATTCCCCAAGTCCACAATGGACTCCTCTTGGGAGCACTGTCTCTTGAGCCCTAGGCCAGCAGCTGGAGTGGCCTGAGTGCCAGAAGCCGGAGCTGCCTCCATGGTGAACCCCCTTTCTGTGGACTCCCTGTTTGGAGCAATAGCTGAAGCCTGGGGATGTTGGAGAGACCGTGGTCCCCAATCGTAATTGTGGTCTTCCTCCTCCCCGAGAGCCGAGCCAGGAGTGGAAGTGTTGCTGGGAAGCCTCCAGCACAGTTGGTCAACGTGATGTCGGATCACACGACCATCGTCCAACGCCACTTCGTATGACAGCGGCCCAGAGATCTTGCATACCACTGCTGTGACCCAGAGATGTCCTGGTCCATAGTTCCTTGCCTAGACCGGATCGCCCACTTGTAGTCTCCTAGGTGCCCGCGGCTGTGACACCTGTGAAGCCACCCGGTCTGGGTACAATCTGTCCAGTTTCGTGATGAGGCGGCGACCCCAGCGGTGTTCAGCTGGGCTCTTTCCAGTAGCTGTGCAAGGTGTGGTGCGGTGGCACAGAAGAAAGTCTGCTAGCCTGTGATGCCAGGTCACGTGAGTGATCCTCTTTAAGGCATCCTTGGTTGTGCGCACCATTCATTCAGCCTGTCCGTTGGAAGCTGGGTGGAATGGTGCAGATGTGGCATGCCAGATCATGTTGGCCTGTAGGAACGCCTTGAACTCAAACGACATGAATTGGGGCCCGTTGTCGGAGACAAAGACATCTGGAAGTCCATGTGCGGCGAAGATCCCTCTCAGCACCTGGATAGTCCTAGCAGTGGTAATGGAGGAGACAGGCATGACCTCTAGCCACTTGGAATGGCTGTCCACGAGAATTAAGAAGAATCGCCCCTGAAAGGGCCCAGTGTAGTCGATATGGACCCTCTACCATGGGGTATGAGTCTCCTCCCACCTATGAACTGGGGCCTGGGGCATCTCCGGCCTTGACTGTTGACAAACAGTGCACCCGTGAACCTGGGCCTCGATGTCTTTATCAAGCCCAGGCCACCAAAGATGGCTGCGCACTAATGCCTTTATCCGGACTATTCCCAGATGTCCTTCATGCAGAGACTGCAGGACTCTAGTCCTCAATGAGGTTGGGATTACTACCCAGCTACCCCGTAGGACACACCCCTTGAAGGTGGAAATCTCGTGCTTCCTCTGCCAGAAGCTCTGGAATTCTGAGCCTGGACATGCGTCAGGCCATCCAGACAATGCCCAGGTCAGCACGCGTGTTAGCGTGTGATCGGTGGCTGTTTCTGCAGCCACGTCCCTAGCACTGAGGGGAGATTCAGGCAAGTCCTGAATAGACAGGATGCGGTTGGCAGGTGCTGGATCTGTCTCTATCTGCTGTAATGGCAACCTGCTGAGACCATCTGCATGACCCATTTCTTTGCCTGGTTTGTGAACCAGTGTATGGTCATATGCAGACAGGAAGATAGACCACCTCAGCATTCGTGAGGATATTATGTGTGGGGTTTGTTTGTTTGTTGTGAACAACCCCAGCAGTGGCTTATGGTCTGTAAAGACCGTGAAGTGGCGGCCATATACAAAGTCATGGAACTTCTTTATGCCAGCCACTATGGCTAAGGCTTCCCTATCTATCTGTGCATAATTGCATTCAGCTGATGATAGGATTCTAGAGTAGTATGCTATTGGGACTTGTGTTCCATCAGCCTTTAAGTGACTTAACACAGCCCCAATCCCATAAGGGGACACATCACAGGTGATGCACACTGGTAAGTTCTCATTGAAGTGTGCAAGGACCGCATTTGAAGAGAGCAAGGCCTTAACCTCTTTGAAGCTCTTTTCATGTGCTTGTGTCCACTGCCAAGGGGTCTGTTTGTCCAAGAGCCAGTGTAACGGCTTAGCCACTGCAGCCTTGTGAGGAAGGAATGAGTGGTAAAAATTTAGCAGTCCCAGAAAGGCCTGAAGTTCGCCCTTGGATTTGGGGCTTGGGGCCTGCTAAATTGCTTGCAGCTTGGATTCAGCAGGGTGGATGCCCTGAGCATCAATGCGGAATCCTAGAAACTCCGTGGAGGTAACCCCGATCTTGCACTTGTCTTGCTTAAGTTTCAGCCCCGCTTGGCGGAAACATAGCAAAACGGCTCTCAGCCTTTCGGCTAAATTGACAGCTGAGTCCCCAGCGATGAGGACATCATCAAAGTATGGGCAAACGCCAGGGATATTTCGAAGTGTTCGCTCCATTACACTCTGGAAGATGCCGGGGGCCACATTTACTCCAAATTGCAATCTTTTTACCTTGAATGCCCCCCTGTGAGTCACTATAGTTTGGGCCTCAGCCATTTCCTCATCAACTGGCAATTGTTGATGATAGGCCTGAGCCAGGTCAAGCTTAGCAAAGATCTGCCCCCCCCCTTGAGGGAGGCTAGAATGTGACTGACCACTGGTACTGGGTACGAATTCTGCTACAGCGCTTTGTTAAGCGTGCACTTGTAGTCCACACAGATTCGGACTTCACCATTGGCTTTCAGTGGCGTAACTATGGGCGTTTCCCATGGACTACTGTCCACAGGCTCTAAGATACCCTGCTGAATCAGTTTATCCAGCTCTGCATCTATTTTTCCCTTTAAGGCAAAGGGCACCCTGCGTGGCTTGATTCTAATGGGGGCTATGACTGGGTCTAGCCTCAGAGAAATGGGAGGGCCTTTGTAGGAGCCAAGTTCTGGACTAAACACATCTGCAAACTCCTTGCAGACCCCAGCCAGGCCTGTTGTTTGCATGCTATATATTCCAGTCACCTGAATTCCCAGGGCCCCAAACCAGTCGAGTCCAATGAGACTCATATGGTCTCCCCCAACCACAACTACATCCACTAGCCCCTCAAAATTCCTACACTGCACCTTGAGTGTGGCCTCCCCCCTCACGTTGATGCTGGAATTTTAGAAATCTGTGAGGATGAGGTTTGACGACCTGAGTTTCACCCGTAGGCCGCTTCTGCTGCAGACCTTGTTAAAGGTGTCTAGGGAGATGATTGATAGAGCAGACCCAGTGTCCAGCTCCATCAACAAGGGGACCCCTTGCAACTTCACGTTGATGTGAAGCTTCTTCCTAAGTGGCCTGTGGACCCCCGTTCTAAAAACACTCCTATGTGACGCGCAGAAGCCCACCCTGTTCTGGCTGGGGACCCTGGTACCTTTCTGAGGCAATTCTTCTGGGTAACGTTCCTTCTGGCGACCCAAACAGATGGAGGCAATGTGGCCTTTCCTCCCACAGGCCCTGCAGATGGCGGAGCATAAACGGCAGTCTGTGCGGCGATGGCAGCCTCCACATCTGATGCACTGAGGGGATGATGCTGGCTGGGCCTTCCCTCCGTCAGGCCTTCTCCCTGGAGTCTGATGCAGCCGGTCCACTTCCAATTCTGGATCCTATTCGGATTCTTCGTGAGCAACCTCTTGATGGATGGTGGCTGGAACTTGAGGAGGCTTGGCGAGCCGCAAGGCCTTCACAGCTCTGCCTGCTGCTTCTTCGGCTGAAACTTCCCTCAGGGCATCTTGGAACGTGAGGCCTCCCTTTGCGAAGAGCTTCTGCTGCAACTCCCAGCTTCGCGGGCCACAGACCAGCCGATCTCTCAGTCTCTCCTCCAAGTCTTTGAATTTGAGGGCCTAGCTGCTTGTCGCAAGGCCGCAACAAACTCTGCTGAAGACTCACCAGGCCTCTGGTCCCTCTGCTCGAACGCGTGTCGACAGGCAATCACTGAGAGCTTGGGTTCAAAATGCTCTCGAAGCATCCTCTTCAATTCTGTGTAGGTGATTGATTCCAGTGGTGCTGGGGTGACCAGATTCTCCACAATCTCGAAGGTCTCTTGCCCACACACACACAGCAGCGTGGCAGCTTTGAGGTCATCTTCACGAATTTGATTCACCCGGAGGTAGTTCTCCACGTGGGCCACGTACGAGCTCCAGCGTTCTGGGTGAGCTGTGTCAAACTCTGAAAGCCGGCCTATCTTTGCCATCGTTTCAGCCCAGGAACTTCGTCCATGCCTCTTGCTGCAAGGATTGAGA